>JAAWXA010000004.1:24003291-24197374 GCA_038090715.1 Florisuga fusca
GGGGCGAGAGGGCGGGCGAGCGGCGTTGTCAAACGCCCGCCCTCTCGCCCCGCCGACGGCGGCTTCAGGCGCCTGCGCAGGCTGAGGCGGGTTGTTTGTGTTGGCAGGTGACGGTGGCGGACGGGGAGGCCCCCGAGGAGGTAAGTGCCCAGGGCAGGGTGGAGGAGGAGGAGGTGGCGGTCAGGCGGGCTCGCCCGCAGCCCCCCCGCTCACGCTGTGTCTCTGTTTCCCCCGTCTGTAGCCGAAGAGGCGATCGGCGCGGCTGTCGGCGGTAAGTAGGGGAGCGAGAGGGAGGGGACTGTACCAGGAAGGGGATTACCCAGGGCTGAATCTCTTCTTATTTCCTCACAGAAACCTGCTCCTGCCAAAGCAGAGCCGAAACCAAAAAAGTTAGCGGCAAAGGTGAGTGTCACTGGGAAGAGGGGAGAGAGAGGAGGTGGTCGAGTTCGTTGTGCAGGTGCCTGGGAGCTCCCTAGATCCTGTCGTCAAGTCACGACGGTGTCTGAACCTTTTCACTCATCTTTGCAAATTCCTTGTGGTGGGCATGTTTATGTAGTTGAAGTATCATTTTCAGATGCTTCTGACAGTATCTACAGCTACCTTCTGCCACTGTTGGAGTAGATCCCTATAAGCACTCAAAGTATTAAGTAGAACGATAGGCACTGATTTGTGGGTGTTAGATGGTTAGTACTGGGTAGAACTCTTGAATGTCAAAGCAACTGTATGTAAGCTTATATTTCAATGGTGTAACAAAAGGGGAGAAAATATACTCACAATTTAAAGCAGCGTGTTAGGACAGGAGAAATACTTGCCCTGCCACTGGAAAAGTTCTGAACTTCCATTCATGCAGCCTAGCTTTCAGGTGTGTGTGTGTGTGTGTGAGTGCAAGTAAGGATGGTTTAGTGTGATCTTTCAGTTTGTCAGTATAGCCTTCGTGGTGCCAGTAAATGAGGTGTAGAAGCCTTTGTTTCCTGGGAGAAAAAAAGGGTTGGGTATCTGTTGGTTTGTTGTTACGTGTGTGTTTAAATGTTCCTTTTTGATTATAAACTTTTTTATATAATTTAAGGATTAAGAGCTTTTTAAATATACTCATACAGACCTCTGCTTTGCAAACTTTTTCACGTTTTTATTATACTATTCCTATTGAACAGTCACTTCACCGGTAACACACTTCCATTCCAGTGATTTGAGTATCAATGCATTCCCATTTTCAAAGTTGTAAGCCTAAAGAATTTGATTAAGATTCCCAGTTTTATTAGTTCTTACTCTCTTGTTCCAGTGTCTTTCACGTGGTCTAATTCTTAAATTTCATCTAATTCATCTAATTAAAATTAATTCTTAAAGCTGCTAGTTGATGCTGAGTGATGTGCGTGATACTGACTTGCTGCCTGTAGCTACTTTCCTTTTAGAAAGAAATATTTTCACAGTTGATAGATGGGAACATACTAATCTTAAAGCCAAGGACATCACAAATTACTGTAATCTGAAAATATTGAGTAGCACACCTTGCTCAAGGGCCCCATGGAGTACTGCTGTCGTGTGAATATGTGAAAAGTCTTTGTTTTCTAAATTGATATTCCATTGGCAAGTCAAATAAAAGTATGACATTGTTTTACATTTGACCGTGTTTGTTCTGTAAGTCATGCTGCCACTAAAGTCTTTTGTCATTTGGAAACTTTCTTATTGTTAACGTACACATCTCTTTTGTTCTGATTGTGGCTTACTTCTCCAGCTTCAGTACTCTCTCATTTTAGGTATCTCTGAACTTAATTTAAATGTATTGCATAAATAACTCAGATACCAGTCAAATTATATCTTTTTTTTTTTTCCAATTGGTATCTTTTCACTGTATTTGAGTCATCAAAAGGTGCTGCTTTGCATCAACTTTTTAAATTTTTAAAAGCTTTCCTTACACTATTTTTTCTGGCTGGGAAAATTTTGTGCATTATGGAGTTACTTAGTGGTTTTGCTGCTTTTTAATTTGACAATCAAAACACAAAGGTCTACATGTTATGATATTGTCTGTTATCTTGATTTGTAATACTGAGTTTAGTCTTTATAGTGTCAAAGGTTTTTTTGCATTCACGTCTCATAATTTTTTATCTGTGTACTTGAACATTTAAAAATTGTCTTTTCTAAAAATTTCTGAAGTTTTAAGGATATCAGTGATTTAGGTACCTGACACATGATGCTTCAGCATCACTTCATTTTTTTTGCCTTGTGTGTCTTGTTTATGTAGACTTATTGCATGTTTGTTTCTAGTGATGTGAAAACAACTCTGCTGAACACTTGCAGTTATTTGGCAAAATCTTATTTTCATGAAGACAGTATATTACTTGAGTTTAAAATAGGAAATTATTCAGATAGCTATTAAAAAAGTGTACGAGTGCATTAAGGCAGTTGCGTGGTCTTTGTAAGGAAGAATGCTTGGAGTGGATATAGTGTGGAATATTTCTGACCAAATGGTTTCTAGTAGTAATTTAAAATAAGCATTTCTACAGTACTTAAAATATGCAAAAATTATGTGCCTTCATTTCTTGGAAGTGAATTTTAGATCAGAGAAAACAAATTTGGACATAATGTGAAGAACACATATGAAAGGCACAAAATACTTCTGAAGAGATAAGATGCGTTTTAAGATAGATCAGTGTAGCAATCTTCTGCACAGAGGTGTGTGTAGCATTCTCTTGCCATTTACTTATGTTGTACTTGCCCAGAAAAAGTTTGTTTGTCATTTATTGAAAGATAGTATTATAAAGTAATATTGGACAGATGGTGTCAGAAACATTACATTTATGTAATGCAGAATTGACAGAAAAAAATCTTAAGCAGAGGCATCAGCTGGAGGGTAGGCAAACTTCCTAGCACTTGGTGGCTGTAAGGAATGCTGTGGAGGATGTGTTACATACTTGCATGAAAATGGCTCCTGAGCAGATAGATCTTCACTACCCATTCAGCAGCAGTCATGTAGGTGCAGAGGATGTGACAGAGGTACCAGCAGAGCAGCACTTAAAATGATACTTTATGGTGATGCATTTGTTTAGGTGAGGTTGCTGGAATTCCTGCCTATTGATAACAGAGTGAAGTGCTTTGTATTTACTATGTGGAAGGACTGCACTGCTCTTTATATCTCATGAGATTAAATAATACATTACAGAGTTCATCCCCGTTTGAGTCTGTGATCTTACTGACTACATGAAACTGTGATTCATTTGTCTATATATAGTTTGGAAACCTTTTTGGCAGTAGAATTATGTAGTATTCGCTGGTAGCAGCTCTTTCTGTTTAGCAAGTCGATCTTGAGTTTGTGTGGGTTTTATTGTCAAAGTTTGCCTAGTAGGTCACAGGAATTTACTTACTGGAAAATTATTTCGTTGTAGGATAAATCTGAGGAAAAGAAAGCTCAATCAAAGGGGAAAAAGGGGCCTAAAGGAAAACAGACAGAAGAGACAAACCAAGAACAGACAAAGGACAACTTGCCTGCAGAAAATGGGGAAGCTAAAAGTGAGGAGGTAAAGTTTTCCATATTCTTTGGGGAAAAGCAGCTGGATAACTTACTGCAGTGGTTTATCTACCAAGAGACAAGTCTACCAGGATACTGCAGTTTTTATAATACCATCAATTTCTGCAAAACAAAGATGTAGGCTACTAAGACATAAGTAAATACACAGGAAAATTCTAGTTGCCCCAAAAAGAGTTGCAGTGACGTGATAACAGTCCCCAAAATTAAGGAAAAAGGTGAGATTTTTACCAAAGTTCCTCTACAGGCTAATGTCCTTCAGAGAGGTGCCATTTGCCCTGCAGGTAGGTGTTGGCAAAATAATACCTACTGGATGTACAGAGGGGGATACTGCTTTGTGTGTGGGTAGGTGTCTGTCTTTGGAGGGTTTGGTTTGGGTTTTAGTCCAGCTTTGCTGTTACTGGAAGAGAGGAACCTTCTTTAGCTACGCAATTTTTTGACAAGTGAAATTTTCATTTTCTTGGAACTGGAAACAGTGTACTCTGAAAGTGAAGTGATTTAACCAAAGTTGAGGTAATCATAGGATTCATAGACACATTGCTGGCAGAAGGGTCAAGTTGGTGCAGGGATGGAAGAGAAAGTCCAAGAACTACTAATAGTCTTGCTGAAAGGAACATGCCAAATCAGTCTTGGCTGTAATACTGTGCTAAAATGGCTGTGTTGCTGAAGTTTCTGGAGTCACTGGTAATCTAACTTAAAATAGCCTCCACACTGTATTATTTTTCTGAAACACGGACATCAATTGGTTTAAAATTTAGGACAATCTTTAGGGAGAAGTGGTGCCTCTTGGTAGGGCAGCTGTTAACTGGCTGAAACAGCTTTCATGTGTTAACAGGCCTAGAATGAGTCTCCTGTTTCTGCAATATGCCTCACTCATTTTAATTAGTTCATCGGAGTTTGCTGATAAGATGATATTTTTTTTATTTAAATGTGTGATTCATGCTTCTTGTCTGGTTGTTGCACATAATAGTAGTTTTTTTTAAGACAGGAAAGAAGCCTGTCTGAATTCTATCACACTGACCTATCAGTGTGAACACAGATCTTGAAGTAGAGGAGAAGAGTATTCAGTTTTGAGGTAGATGATGTGTTTTGGTGGGTAAAGAAGGTGCGGGATGGTACTTGAATATATGAGACAACTTACTTCGGGGCAACAGTTTTTCACTTGCAAAGCTTATAATATGGTCTTTGTGAAAAAGTTGTGTGGTAACTGGGAATACTTTATCTGGCATAACTTCTGTATAGTTCTGTATTACTGTCATTTGAAGTGGCCTCTTAATTTGTGCATGTAGGATTTCAGCAATACCAGCAAAAGTTAAATTTGGCAGTATTTCTCAGCTGGGGTCTACTTAATACACCAGTGCAGAGATGATGTCAATTTATAAGGAATGGTTGATGACTTCTGGGGCACATCTCTGTGCTGATCTCACTTTAGTCTCAGCTTTAATGTAATACTTTAATCTAGATAAGGCGGGGATGTAGTCTGTCCTGTTGGACATTACAGTTTTCAATCAGGACAATAGTGTCAGTGATGCCATTGTTAATGGGCGATCTGGTGAAAGGCCAGCCACGACTTGTGGTGACACAGTGACAATGCCTACAAATGGAAGTGGCTTCTGTGCGAAAGTCCTTCAGCTTCTGTACTTCATCCTTAAAAAGCTTCCCCCAGGTGGCAGCAAAGACTGAACGGGTGTTTGGGTTCCTCTTCGGGTGCTGCTGGGACTAAGCAATCAGTTCTGCAGGTGGTGCTGCAAAACTTTGGAATAAGTATAACTGATATGTTAATACATATTTTTTTTTTTTTTTTCCTGTTTTTGACCTACATTGCAAATGCTCTGGGTTTTCTGATCTAGATGGAGTTGTAACTTCAGTCAGTTAAGTTTGTATGAACTTCATGAAGTTGAGGCACACCATATAGACTTAACGTATAGCTTTGCTGCTACAGTTCAGTTTCACTGAATATATTTTTACAAAATTATGTTTACTGCAGTATGGTGTTTCTAAGTCTTCGTTACTTTAAAGCATGGTGAGATTTGAGAATATGTTACTGCTGCACTGAAAATTAAATTAATGAAGGGCATCTATAATATCTTTTTTTAAATACCCTATCTGTAGGGATTTTAGCTTAGTAGGTTTGAAAGCTTCCCTTCCTGTCACAAAGGCATTAACTGAAATGGGCTTTGTTCTATGAAAAAAATAAAAATCTGTTGCACTATGTATTGAGTAGCACACCTTGCTCAAGGGCCCCATGGAGTACTGCTGTCGTGTGAATATGTGAAAAGTCTTTGTTTTCTAAATTGATATTCCATTGGCAAGTCAAATAAAAGTATGACATTGTTTTACATTTGACCGTGTTTGTTCTGTAAGTCATGCTGCCACTAAAGTCTTTTGTCATTTGGAAACTTTCTTATTGTTAACGTACACATCTCTTTTGTTCTGATTGTGGCTTACTTCTCCAGCTTCAGTACTCTCTCATTTTAGGTATCTCTGAACTTAATTTAAATGTATTGCATAAATAACTCAGATACCAGTCAAATTATATCTTTTTTTTTTTTCCAATTGGTATCTTTTCACTGTATTTGAGTCATCAAAAGGTGCTGCTTTGCATCAACTTTTTAAATTTTTAAAAGCTTTCCTTACACTATTTTTTCTGGCTGGGAAAATTTTGTGCATTATGGAGTTACTTAGTGGTTTTGCTGCTTTTTAATTTGACAATCAAAACACAAAGGTCTACATGTTATGATATTGTCTGTTATCTTGATTTGTAATACTGAGTTTAGTCTTTATAGTGTCAAAGGTTTTTTTGCATTCACGTCTCATAATTTTTTATCTGTGTACTTGAACATTTAAAAATTGTCTTTTCTAAAAATTTCTGAAGTTTTAAGGATATCAGTGATTTAGGTACCTGACACATGATGCTTCAGCATCACTTCTTTTTTTTTGCCTTGTGTGTCTTGTTTATGTAGACTTATTGCATGTTTGTTTCTAGTGATGTGAAAACAACTCTGCTGAACACTTGCAGTTATTTAGCAAAATCTTATTTTCATGAAGACAGTACATTACTTGAGTTTAAAATAGGAAATTATTCAGATAGCTATTAAAAAGGTGTACGAGTGCATTAAGGCAGTTGCGTGGTCTTTGTAAGGAAGAATGCTTGGAGTGGATATAGTGTGGAATATTTCTGACCAAATGGTTTCTAGTAGTAATTTAAAATAAGCATTTCTACAGTACTTAAAATATGCAAAAATTATGTGCCTTCATTTCTTGGAAGTGAATTTTAGATCAGAGAAAACAAATTTGGACATAATGTGAAGAACACATATGAAAGGCACAAAATACTTCTGAAGAGATCAGATGCGTTTTAAGATAGATCAGTGTAGCAGTCTTCTGCACAGAGGTGTGTGTAGCATTCTCTTGCCATTTACTTATGTTGTACTTGCCCAGAAAAAGTTTGTTTGTCATTTATTGAAAGATAGTATTATAAAGTAATATTGGACAGATGGTGTCAGAAACATTACATTTATGTAATGCAGAATTGACAGAAAAAAATCTTAAGCAGAGGCATCAGCTGGAGGGTAGGCAAACTTCCTAGCACTTGGTGGCTGTAAGGAATGCTGTGGAGGATGTGTTACATACTTGCATGAAAATGGCTCCTGAGCAGATAGATCTTCACTACCCATTCAGCAGCAGTCATGTAGGTGCAGAGGATGTGACAGAGGTACCAGCAGAGCAGCACTTAAAATGATACTTTATGGTGATGCATTTGTTTAGGTGAGGTTGCTGGAATTCCTGCCTATTGATAACAGAGTGAAATGCTTTGTATTTACTATGTGGAAGGACTGCACTGCTCTTTATATCTCATGAGATTAAATAATACATTACAGAGTTCATCCCCGTTTGAGTCTGTGATCTTACTGACTACATGAAACTGTGATTCATTTGTCTATGTATAGTTTGGAAACCTTTTTGGCAGTAGAATTATGTAGTATTCGCTGGTAGCAGCTCTTTCTGTTTAGCAAGTCGATCTTGAGTTTGTGTGGGTTTTATTGTCAAAGTTTGCCTAGTAGGTCACAGGAATTTACTTACTGGAAAATTATTTCGTTGTAGGATAAATCTGAGGAAAAGAAAGCTCAATCAAAGGGGAAAAAGGGGCCTAAAGGAAAACAGACAGAAGAGACAAACCAAGAACAGACAAAGGACAACTTGCCTGCAGAAAATGGGGAAGCTAAAAGTGAGGAGGTAAAGTTTTCCATATTCTTTGGGGCAAAGCAACTGGATAACTTACTGCAGTGGTTTATCTACCAAGAGACAAACCTACCAGGATACTGCAGTTTTTATAATACCATCAATTCTGCCAAAACAAAGATGTAGGCTATTGAGACATTAGTAAATAAACTGGAAAATTCTAGTTGCCCCAAAAAGAGTTGCAGTGATGTGATAACAGTCCCCAAAATTAAGGAAAAAGGTGAGATTTTTACCAAAGTTCCTCTACAGGCTAATGTCCTTCAGAGAGGTGCCATTTGCTCTGCAGGTAGGTGTTGGCAAAATAATACCTACTGGATGTACAGAGGGGGATACTGCTTTGTGTGTGGGTAGGTGTCTGTCTTTGGAGGGTTTGGTTTGGGTTTTAGTCCAGCTTTGCTGTTACTGGAAGAGAAGAACCTTCTTTAGCTACACAATTTTTTGACAAGTGAAATTTTCATTTTCTTGGAACTGGAAACAGTGTACTCTGAAAGTGAAGTGATTTAACCAAAGTTGAGGTAATCATAGGATTCATAGACACATTGCTGGCAGAAGGGTCAAGTTGGTGCAGGGATGGAAGAGAAAGTCCAAGAACTACTAATAGTCTTGCTGAAAGGAACATGCCAAATCAGTCTTGGCTGTAATACTGTGCTAAAATGGCTGTGTTGCTGAAGTTTCTGGAGTCACTGATAATCTAACTTAAAATAGCCTCCACATTTTTCTGAAACATGGACATCAATTGGTTTAAAATTTAGGACAATCTTTAGGGAGAAGTGGTGGCTCTTGGTAGGGCAGCTGTTAACTGGCTGAAACAGTTTTCATGTGTTAACAGGCCTAGAATGAGTCTCCTGTTTCTGCAATATGCCTCACTCATTTTAATTAGTTCATCGGAGTTTGCTGATAAGATGATTTTTTTATTTAAATGTGTGATTCATGCTTCTTGTCTGGTTGTTGCACATAATAATAGTTTTTTAAGACAGGAAAGAAGCCTGTCTGAATTCTATCACACTGACCTATCAGTGTGAACATAGATCTTCAAGTAGAGGAGAAGAGTATTCAGTTTTGAGGTAGATGATGCATTTTGGTGGGTAAAGAAGGCGCGGGAGGGTACTTGAGTATACAAGACAACTTACTTTGGGGCAGCAGTTTTTCACTTGCAAAGCTTATAATATGGTCTTTGTGAAAAAGTTGTGTGGTAACTGGGAATACTTTATCTGGCATAACTTCTGTATAGTTCTGTATTACTGTCATATAAGGTGGCCTCTTAATTTGTGCATGTAGTATTTCAGCAATACCAGCAAAAGTTAAATTTGGCAGTATTTCTCAGCTGGGGTCTACTTAATACACCAGTGCAGAGATGATGTCAATTTATAAGGAATGGTTGATGACTTCTGGGGCACATCGTGTTGATCTCACTTTAGTCTCAGCTTTAATGTAATACTTTAATCTAGATAAGGCAGGGATGTAGTCTGTCCTGTTGGACATTACAGTTTTCAATCAGGACAATAGTGTCAGTGATGCCATTGTTAATGGGCGATCTGGTGAAAGGCCAGCCACAACTTGTGGTGACACAGTGACAATGCCTACAAATGGAAGTGGCTTCTGTGCGAAAGTCCTTCAGCTTCTGTACTTCATCCTTAAAAAGCTTCCCCCAGGTGGCAGCAAAGACTGAACGGGTGTTTGGGTTCCTCTTCGGGTGCTGCTGGGACTAAGCAATCAGTTCTGCAGCTGGTGCTGCAAAACTTTGGAATAAGTATAACTGATATGTTAATACATATATTTTTTTTTTTTTTTTCTGTTTTTGACCTACATTGCAAATGCTCTGGGTTTTCTGATCTAGATGGAGTTGTAACTTCAGTCAGTTAAGTTTGTATGAACTTCATGAAGTTGAGGCACACCATATAGACTTAACGTATAGCTTTGCTGCTACAGTTCAGTTTCACTGAATATATTTTTACAAAATTATGTTTACTGCAGTATGGTGTTTCTAAGTCTTCGTTACTTTAAAGCATGGTGAGATTTGAGAATATGTTACTGCTGCACTGAAAATTAAATTAATGAAGGGCATCTATAATATCTTTTTTTAAATACCCTATCTGTAGGGATTTTAGCTTAGTAGGTTTGAAAGCTTCCCTTCCTGTCACAAAGGCAGTAACTGAAATGGGCTTTGTTCTATGAAAAAAATAAAAATCTGTTGCACTATGTATTGAGTAGTAACAATAGCAATATTCTGAAATCGATATGGATGGATCTGAAGAGACTGAAGCCTTTTCAAGACAGCTTGATTTTTAGCAGGTCATTTCCCAACAGAAATAAGCAGCTCATGACACCAGTTTATTAAGGCTGTAAAGCACAGTATGTCGAAACAAGCTATGGTTGTTCTGTATGTCAAGACATCTAATATGTGCATTAAAAACACTACAAATTAGGAGGCTGAGTCCCGAAGGAACTTTCTGCATTGAAATGTTCTGTTTTTCTGTCTTTTCAGACCCCAGCAGCTGATGCAGCAGTAGAGAAAGAAGCTAAGTCTGAGTAACATTGGGTACCAAGTCTGTAACTGGTGGTCCTTATACCTTTCTTCTTGTACAATTCAGAGGAATATTTTTATCAACTATTTTGTAAATGCGAGTTTTTTAGTAGTTCTAGAAAACACATTTTTAAAAAGGAGAGAATCCCAACTCAACCCATTTTTTTACATATTTAGATAAGTGTAAATGCTTTTTTTAAGTGGTAAAATCATGTACTGGTTGTCTGTTTTCTATGAAACCAGAAATTAATGGCATATTACATTAAGGAGAGGGCTTGGGAGCCTTGAGGCTTCACGATCCATAGACTGAGGGACAGTTTTTCTATCCTATTAATGAAGCATAACACAGATCAGACTTTGGAATTCATAATATGTTGAGAATGTCTTAACATTTTAGTTATTTATCTGTGGTTGTACCATCAGTAGACTTGCTTATCTAATAAAACTGCTCCCTAGTGTTGGATTTCTTGCTGAGTGATGTTATATCTGTGACAAAGTTATTTCTTGTAGTTGCAGCTTTATTTTTCCCAGCAACTTTGTAGCTGTGATGTGAAAGATTGGAAACCTTTTGCTATATCTTTAAATACTGGCTAAGTAGAAGTCTATTCTTGGCAGATGTAACTTGTTAGGTCCGTGTTTGAGGTACTGGAACTTCAGTTTTAAAGGACAGCTTGTCTACAAATATTGAACAAAAAGTATTTGAAATAGTCTTAGGAAAAAAACCACAATAGTTTTTAGATTTAAAAAACTATGTGAATAAAAACAAATGTAAAATTGTTCATAGTGTCTGTGATCACCAAACAGAAGCCAAATAAATCTTGATTATGAAAGGATGTTTCTGTAGCTCCTGCATTGACCCTGACAAGTCTCAGTATAAATGGTGCAATTATTTGTTCTTAACCACGTTCTTAATATTAAATTGGGCTTTTCAAGAGATGGATGATAATGCAGGGAATAAGTAGCAAGTAGAAAACTGCAGTTGTGGAATTAACCTTTCCAGTTTGAAAGCTGATAGCCCAATACTGCTTCCGTAATCCTAAAAGAAAGAAAAAAAAATTAAGTATAAGCATCAGACATTTTCACCTGTTTGGAATCTAAGATTTGCATATGCAAATTGTGTACATAACTGCTTTAAGGATGATTCACAAAGCAGTCCCCTTGAACATGAATTGATCAGATAGGTTGCTGTCATGTTGGAACAGTATTGCTATTTTCCTGAATCCTGCCTTAAAATCAATGCTTGAGATATTTGGGGAAAAATAACCCTTGGCTGTGAAATTCCTCAGGTATAGCTCAGTGTGTATAATGGAACCCATCAGGGATGTGCCATGAAACAGCCTGCACAGAGCGGGGAGGCAAATACGAGGAAACTTCCCTTTTGGTACTGCTGAGCTTTTTGGGTGAGCTTACTGTGCTGTGAGCAGGTGAAGCCACTCCGTGAGATTGCAGGTTGACAGGGCATCATTTCAAATGAAATACACTTGTGCTGAGGAGCTAATCCCTGCAGTACAAAACTGTCCTGATTCTTCCTTGCTGTATTTCAGAAAATGGAATCAATCTTGTTAAAGATCTAACAACCCTTCCTCAGAAAGGGACATACTAAGTATATATTACTTAACCTTAAGATTAAAAAGAGAAATCAAACACAGTACAGCACTACTTCAGTTCTCCCACAGAGTGCACAGTTGTTTTGGTGGTTTGTTTCGGTTTTTTTTCCTCTATTTAAGGTTATTTTGCCTAACAGCAGCACGTAGCAGCAGCACGGCTTTATCTTACCAGCCTATTTGATACCCATCAGACATCTGTCTGCATCATCGTGGGAGGAGGAGTTATGATTGAAAAGTAATGTTTGTTCTCTGGGTTTTTGTGTTTTGTTTTGTTTTTGTTTTTTTTTTCCACTTGACCAAGAACTTGTTTATGCTCTTAAGTGACACCTGCAAGCACAGTAGCTGCTTCCTGTACATTTTTGTGTCTTTTTCAAATGCTTATACAGTTATTCAAATCAAACAAACCAACCACTTGTTCACCTCTGTTGATTTTCTTTAACAATGCTTTAATTAGAGAAAGTACTTCACCCTTTTTACCCCTTCAGTATTTAAGCTACTTTTTCTTTAGCATATATATAGAATGTCTTCCAACACTGGACTACAATATGCTTCTGGTCTGCTTCTACCACAGCTGTGTTCCCAGAAGAGTCCACTTGGCATTGCCAGTGGTATGGCTTCAAGTTCTTGGATATTCCAAAACTAAAGTTATGCCACTTTTTTTAGTCCTCCTGCCTTCCTGCCTGACCCTCTCTCCAGTTAACCTGCTTTATTGGTTTAGCTCAGTAGTAACATGACAAAGCTACATGATATTATTTACTTTCTGCTTTTACCATGTGAAAACTGACTAGTTTAAGTGACTAGTAAACTTCCAGCTAAATACCCCTAAATAACCTCTCTGACCTCCTCTTACTGACTGCCTGCTTTGCATGTGTTTTGAGTCTGTTGAGATCCTGTTGGCTTTCAACATCTCTTTAACATCTCTCATCCACTGTTTAATACATTGTAACTGCTTCCTAATATTTAATCTCGGGAACAAAAAGTTACTTTATGATGGAAATGAAAGGTCCCTGCAAAGGTAAATCAGTGACAGTATTTCTTATGCAGGAAAGAGGAATTTTCATGCTGGCAAAAGGAAAGGACAGAGGTAGTTCTACCAGGAGCAGCACAGCCCACATGAGCCAGTGAATTATGCAATAGTTTTTCGTAATTACATAAAGCATGCCTAGTAAACATGTAGGTGGATCAACTGAATTTTGATTGATTCTGCAGCAGTCAGGTGTACTATTGCCCTTCTCCGTACAGCATGAAATGCCAACGTGTAACTAAAACCCACCAGTTCTGTTACTGGGAACATGAGGAATTGTATATATTGGCACTGGATGTCCATTCTGCCTGTGGAGAATTGAAGGCATTTAAATTTGTTCAACAAGAATTTCCATGGGCATGCTTCAGAAAAAGCATTCTTTCCTGTGTGATGACAGATACATTGGCTCTGCAACTTGGGAATGGAATGACAGCTAACACAGATTTCCACACAGCACTGCAGAATGCAGAGGTAACGGAGAACCCTCCATTTCGAAACACAACATGAAGAGAACAAAATGTTTCTTTTGAAGTTACTCAATTGTATTCGCCTGCTGCTACTGGTTGTTCAGGCCGGGAGGGTGCTACAGCACTGCTGTGGAACTCATTCCCTAGTGTGAACTGTATCTCGCTCGGCTCCTTTAAAAAACCAGCACAGCCAGGATGCTGAAATGCATCCAGATTTACCTAGTGAGTTCTGACTGTGAAATGCAGAGGAACACAGGTGGCCTTTAAGAACAATGCGGGTGAACCTTGCCGCATACAGGGAGCAGAAAAATCGTGGATGTATTTTAAAGAGCTTTTTTTTTTTTTTTTTTTTTTTTTTTCTGCCAACCTGAACCGTGATGCAGTACTAAGTAGGTGGTGAAGAGCAGGAAGCACAGGCAGCTGTCTGGGGAAAGTGCTTGCTGCTGGGCTGTCATATCAAAGCTCTTTATTAAAAGGCACGAAAAGCTCTTTATTAAAAGCTTAAAAAACGTGAGCTCTTGAGATTAACAAAATACATGCCTATTTTTACAATGATAGGTAAAAATATTGTACTTCAGAAGTTCTTAAAATGCGTTATCAAGCCAACACGGGAAATTAACAAAGCATGGAGTAGTCTAGATTTACAACACGAGTATAGCCATTGCTACACATCTGCATTCATGCGGGGCAGAAGTGCAATACGATTCTACGAAGGAAAAAAAATAATTCCTCCAGGAACAGGCTCCCGCAGCCAGGGTGGGGTGTAGATAGGGCTGGGCACTGGGAAAAAAAAAACCCCAAAACTCGTTTGGAGAGGTTGATGCCAGCGAAGGGACGCCTTGAGAAATGGCATAATACCACTCCCAAACCTGGGGTTCAGGATTGCCGAGGTGCTCCCCAGCATCACAGCCAGGGAGCCCCCCGCGGCACAGGAGGAGCCCCTCTCAGTCTGAGGAGTTGGGCGATCCGCCTCAAGTGACAAACAGCCGAAATACGACTGAAAAAAACCATGGTATTAGGTGACGCGGAGGCTGTAAACACACTCGTGCTGCTGCCCGAGCCATTCCCGAGCTCCACCGTCCCGGGGAGAAACACCGGTGCACCCCACTCCAGCGGCCACTGCCAAACAACGTTTAAGCCAGCGCGCTTTAAGGCGAAGGTCTGGGCCCCGCACGGCTCTGGGGAAGGTCTCGCTTCGCCGCCTGCTCTCGGCTCCTTCCTGCCGGCTGCAGCTGCACCCCGAACGGACCGGACCGGACCGGACCGGACCCCTTGCCTGGGGCGGGGCAGAGGCCGCGCAGCCATCCCCTATGGCGACAAACGGCAGCCGCCTGGCTCGCGCCGGCACCCCGGCGGGCCCGCGCGCTCCCCACATCAAGCCAACGGCCGCGCCGCGTGACACCGCCCCGCCCCTCCCTACTCTGCATCAGCAGCCGCTTCCCTCATCCAATCCCTCCGCGCCCGGGACTCTGATTCACCCACCGGGAACTTTCTCCCCCGCACCCCCCGTCCGACTCCCGCCGCCCTCTCCGCACCGTTGCCCGCTGACACACAGGGAACCCTCTCCCCGTGCCGGCCATCCTTCCCCCGCCTTTCCCCNGTGATTATGAATTACAGTCACCCCGGGGGCTTCCCCCCTCCTCCCCCCCAGCCCCAGCCAGCTCCGGACTCATCCCCCGTCTCTCCCCGTGTCTCTTGCAGAGCTCTACTTCCTCATAGCTCGGTTCCTGACCACCGGGCCCTGTAGGAGAACGCTGAAGGTGAGTACGGGAGTGCCGCACACTCACCTGGGCGTACTGGCTTGGCACCCCTCGGCCATTCTCTGCCGCCGAGAGTATTAAAGGGGAGGTGTGAGCTGCCGGTCCCCTCATTCCCCCTCCTTTCCCCCTCCCGCCCCGAGCCCGTTCGCGGCAACAGCCGCATGTGAAGCCAGAGGTTTGCTCCTCCCTGACTGGTTTTTTACCTTTTTGTTCGCAGGTGCTGGTGCAGGAGCTGGAGCAGCACCAGGTCTGTGTGGGCTCCGGTGAAACCGTCTTTTGATGTAGTCAAAAGTTTACTTTACTTTAAAAGTCATTCAAGTTTCTTGCACTCCACTGTCTCACTTTTCCCTCTCAACACACATTGTTTTGGATGTGATGTATCCCTCCTTCCCCTTTAACCACTCCTTTTTGTTTATTTTTTTCCCCTTCATTTAGTTGCTTCCTAAAAGGTTGGATTGGCAAGGAAATGAGCATTATAGAAGTTACGAGGAATTGGTGAGATATTTTTTTTTTAATTAATTAGATTATAACATTGATGTTAGACCCTTTATCTTTAAAAGAAGGCCCAGAGGTTTACCTTCCAGTTTCGTTCCGGCTCTGTTAAGACACTGTAGTTCTTTTGGAAGGGGCCTTTAATTTCCTTACGTTAGACTAACAAAAACGCAAGTGGTGTTTTAAATTCAGGATATTGTTTACATAGCAGAGGTGGAGCTTGGCGTTGTGCATTGGTACATGCCACTGCCTACATATAGGGGAGAACCAATCTGAAGCAAGGTTTCATTCCAGAGTTTCATGAGCGAGTTTGTTACGCGTGTTTTGATTCGATGGTATTTATTTTCTGGTTGGCTTCCTTCATCAGTCCCCTTCAACAGATTAGGAAATGAAATCGCTGTTCAGAAATCAAGGGTTGGCAGTTCTGGTGCCTGAGTTTGCTCTTTATCTCTTGTTACTCACTGGTCATGGCTTTGTTTCTAAATATTAGAATGATACGAGTGCTCTCTCAACAGCACATACTTTATGCCTTGTATGGCTGATACTGGTAGCTCTAAATGTTTAAACTTGTATCCATTTCAGAAAGAAAGGCTTTCTCTTGGTCTTGATATTTTACTGTTTCTTAAAGGGCAAAATAGATTTGGCAGTTGAATCCTGTGAAGTGATGGCCTGGTGGTGCTTGCCCAGTGTGGTTTTATCCTTTGTTATTTTAACTCATCTTGGGTTTTTTTTAGATGCATGCTTATTCTTGCTTTCCCTCCCCCTAAGATTCAGGCATTCCAGGTTAATTGACTGGCATATCCTTTACCCATCAGTTAGTTAGATCCCCTTGTCTCTTGTGTACCAGTTGGAGACCTCAAAATCATATTTTTATAGAGAATGAATGATTTAAAAGAACAAAACAAAACATTTTCTTAGTTGTTTTAAATGCTGCTTAAAATGATAAGCTGGATTCCATTTCTTCTACTTGTCAGTATGGTCAGTAGAGCAAATGAGGTCTTAAATTAATGCTTCAAGTCACTAAAAATCCTAATCTTGTTAAACAGGAATAGTTTCAAGCTCTGACTTGAGTTTAGGAAACATGAAAGTAGTATTAGGTTTAAAAGGATTGCTTGAGTGTTTGGTGTTTTGTTTTGTTGGGGTTTTTTGTTGATTGGGGTTTTTTTGAGATTTGACTTCAGTGCAGTTTTGTTTTGTTTTTTTAGTGTGTTTGTGATGCATATACAGTGGTCACATTAGTTCTTTAATATGTGCTGCTTGTACCTCTTTCCTACATATTTTAGAGGAAAACTCTATAGAGTCTAATAGTATTGCAGAATATCCAAATTAATATACCAAAAGTTTTATTTTCTGCTTTTGAGGGGCTTTGGGGACTTCTTGTCCCACTGGTCTTGCTCTGAATTTTTGAAGATGGCAAGCAAATAAAATCACGTGGTGCAATTGTTTCCTTTCCTCTCCATTCATTATGGACTTGGAGTAAGACTTTGTTCCCAAAATCTGAGTAAAGTAGTGGTATAGTAAACTAAATTATTTGCAAGTTTTTGTATGCATGCTTCTATCAGTTTATGTATGTACTTCTTGATGATGGCATGCAAACAAAATGGTTTATAGTTCTTGGCATAAAGCATTACAAGCTGAGCTTTCTGTCCTGACGTTGATCTGCTGCTCTATACCAATTCAAGAAGCAAAATTTATAAAGAAACCATGAGAAAGTGCATTTTGTGGTAACATAGGATTCTCAGTATCAACCTTAAGCTTCTGATGAGCTGATTTGCTTGGATATATTTGACTCTGTTGTGATGTTAACAGTTTCACTGATACTGCTGCCCCCCTGTGCCCTCAAGAATACAACTGAAACCCCTGCAAGCTTTACGTTGCTTTAATTTTTATTACTAAAGCAAGTATTAGGCTGTGGCTTAAATCATACATTCCCAATACTTGGTGTGCATTTGGACAACTTTTTTTTTTTTTTAACCAGATCTTACACTATAGAATATGGTATTTTTATTCCCACTCTTGTGATGACAAGATTAGCCTTTTCAGGGCTTTCCTCACCTAAGTTAAGTCAGTAGGCTGAAGGAATAGCATCACGAGCACAAGCTTGTTCTACCTGTGTTATGAGCTGTGTGGGCAAGAGGCCACATACCTGTGTTGGTGTGTCCCTCTGCCTCTCCTGGATGTACTGGCTGGTAATAGTCTGGCTGCTGAAATGGCAGTGTGGCTTCTGTGTCTAACTGGTTTTGACACAGCCAGATCAGAGAGAGGAGTCAGCATGGGACTTCTTGTGCCTGCTGATTCAGACCTCCTCAGCAGTTTAAATATATGACTCTGAGGGTTTGGTTTACTGAAGTCTGTGTAAGTTCTACTTTGCATATTTAAACTTTGGTGTTACTGTGATTTATAGTTGGAGAAGGATTTTTTCGTTGAACTCTGGAAAGTATAGAAGGAAAAAAATCATCAAAAACTACACACATCTCTTCTTGACTGGGACATCTGGGTGTCTGTGAGGGTGTAGTTTTAGCATTGCTAGATGTAGATAGTATGGGATCCTTCTGGAAGGGGTGGATGATAGTTGTGATTCTTCTGGTTTCAGGAAGTAGGGCAATCTTATACAGTACTGGTTCTTCAAGGAAACTATTTCCAGAGAGATTGTACTCAAACATAGTAGTTTACAGTTAACTGAACAAGCACTGTATGACTGAAGTACTAGGTGCATAAATTATTGTGCTGAATGACAACAAAATTCTCTATGATCTTGAATTATGAGGGTTTGAATTTTATTTTTCTATATTTAATAGTTGGGTGAATTGGGCAAAGACACTCATTCTAGGGTGCTGCACAAATGGGTGCCATACGTGTGAGTATTGCAGGCTTTCAGTAGTAAAGTATTCAGGTGAAGAGAGTAATTTTACTGCAGTTATTTTTAGTACAGTTCTCCTGTTATTTCAGAGTACTCAATTCAGTAGATTACAGCTTAACAGAGTTGATTTTGGGTTTTAAGTTGAACTTTAAAATATTGAAGCAATGTTTAATATACTTGTGAGTAATGATGTTTTTAGCTTCATCTCTTCTGGATGTGCCATACAGATTTTAAAACTTAAATTTCTGTCAGGTGCTGTCCAACAAGCATGTGGCTCCAGACCATTTGTTACAAATTTGCAAGCGTATTGGCCCTATACTGGATAAAGAGATACCACCCAGCATTTCGAGAGTGAATTCCTTACTTGGTGCAGGGAGACAGTCCTTGTTACGTACAGCAAAAGGTATGTCTTTTTATTCTTTTAAATGGGGTTGATGCATTTGTATAAGTATATGGTGAAAACTTTATGAATACTTGAAAATGATGAGCTTTTACCAATATTGGCCCCCGTTTTTGTGCTGTTTTTAATCAGGCAAAACACCAGTGATCTGTGTATTAATGTTATAACTATAAAGGTATAACTATATATTGATTATTATGGAGAGAAGGTTTTAAGTTGGCATCACAAGAATTATTGTTACTCTGAGTGCTGAGGCTGCTGAACCTGACCAGTTTTCAGTGTCAGGGCAATAAAAAGAATTATCAGGACATGGGTGCTGCTCCGCTTATCATCTGCCAAAACTTCCAGTAGTCTGTTGGCCCATGTTGATTCTGAACACAGGAAGCTGTTGTGCTGTATTCAGTGCAAATGTGAGATAGTAACACCAGCTTTCTGAAAGGTTTCTTGCTTAATGCAAATGACATCAAAACTAGTACTTGTGAATTTGGCTTTGCCCAGAATTTAAAGGGAATTGTTGGCAATGCAGTGGCTTATGCATATTCTGTATTTGATTTATTTTTTATTTTACTATTTATATTATTATTGATTTATTTTTACTTTTTTATTATTATTTTTATTTGCTTTAGATTTTAGCTTTTTGAATGTTGCTTGGAGGTGGGTGTTTGTAGGAAGTTCTGTTGGGTAGCTAGATACTATGATGTGGGACTTTTATGGGATACTACTTCATTTCCAGTTCTCTCTCCTAAGTGAATGAAAATGACTGTTCAATCATGACAATCAGGATTGTAATTATTTTTGCATGACTGTGGCAAAGTATGTCTGCATGGGAGTATTTTTTTTTAAGAAAGACCTGCAGAATTGACAGGTTGAAAGGGACCTCAATCTAGTTATATAACTTCATTGTAATAAATATTCAATAAATAATATTTATGAATAAATATTAATAGAAAATTTAAAAAAAATCTTAAACGCAACCAAGAACAAGAAAGAAAAATGCAGTTGAAAAGTTTTTTGTTGCCAACTGCAGGGTTGTCACCATTTAGAAGTAATCTCAAAGCCTGGTGGTTGGTTATGGGTTTTTTCCCACCTCCTGTTACTTTATTAAATTGATTTTTCTCTTCTCATGAAAAGTTTTGGGGAATTCGGTGTTCTATTTGTTTAGTTGTTTCAACACTGTGTTTAAGACCGCCTATGGGTACATTACTTACTGTGTTTTGGAACTGCAACTGTCTTATCATTTTTAAAATGTACTTAAGATGAACTTCAACCAGTTGGTTTTAAAGATTGCAGGAACACTGTTTGGAAGGGTTCTGCATTTGCTGCTCTTCACAGAGGAAGACCTCCTGAAATTCCTGTGAATTATGGGACGCCCCCAAATCTTGGTGAGTTCTTTTCAACACTCATCAGTCCTGCTGTGAGCATACAGTGCGTATCTTGATACTGGCAGTGTACAGCACTGAAAGGTGCACCTCAGAACTGCACCTGGAGGCTTATCTGGAGAACTTCATATGACTTCACTGGAGTTATGCATTGGGTACTAAGGCCTGCTTACAGCACTAGAGACAGCAGCCTCTAGATGACATCATTTTCTTTTGTAAAGCCCTTGTATTAAGAGGATAAACCTACCAAAAACACTAATTGTTGTTCTTTGGATAGAAGGACTCTTTTATGATTAGGGGTATAGAAAGCCATGGGAAAATAAAGATAACATTAAGAGCTTCTGATTTAGAGACTGAAGGTTTGGTGGGAGCAGATTTAAAATACTATCTTTATAGTGAAAATTGCAAATACAAAAACCCCTGACTTTATGAAATCTGAATGTCATTTCTAATAAGTCCTTAAGTAAAGCATTAACAGAAGTTAAATAAAATCATGTTTTAAAATAGACCTGCTTTAAACATCAGTACGTTCATTCTTTGATTTCTTTGTGTCTTAGTGGAAGTACATCGAGCAAAACAATTAACTGGATATGCAAAATTCAGTACTTCGTTTCCAGGAAGTATGTATCAGCATGTCAAGATGCACAGACGGATTCTTGGCCATCTTTCTTCTGTGTATTGTGTTGCATTCGATAGGACCGGACATAGAATATTTACTGTGAGTTGACAAAATGGTTCCAAATGTGAATATAGTTTTAGATGGATGCACGGAAAAGAACTTTGGAAAGCATGTTATGCTGAAACTTCTGAAGGTGGATATCAGTAGTGTTAAAATGCGGTTGATCAGCTCCACTGCTGTACTTAAATAGAACAATTTGGTGTAGTTAAAGGGTGGGAGCATGTAAGAAATTGTACTTAGTATCTGGTCTAGTGCTGACATGGGTAATGAAACTTTATTCAGTGATGTAGTTTGATACTAAGCATGTTCATGTTCTCTATAAAGCATCAGAGATTGCTTTTACAGAAGAGTATTTTCATTGGCCTTTAAAGTAAGGAATCCCCTCAAACTTATTCCAGACTTTTTGTATCAAACAGTATAGATTGTGTTGATCATGGTGCAGCCCTAAGCCATAAGTGAACATTTTTTCACTTTTTTTAATGTTGTTTGTATGACTTTTTCTTTCAGATTACGTAGCATATGAAGTTTTAAGTAGAAGTGTAATTTTACCAAGTGTGCAGAAAAGCACAGTTACCTTCTTAAAGGGAAACCTAAAACTTCTATCCTGAACGTCTTGGAAAATCCTTGCTGAGAATAGTAAATATTTCTTTCTAGGGCTCAGATGACTGTTTGGTAAAGATTTGGTCAACCCATAATGGCAGATTATTGGCCACGTTACGAGGACATTCAGCAGAGATTTCTGATATGGCTGTCAATTATGAGAACACTATGATTGCAGCTGGAAGCTGTGATAAAATGATCAGAGTGTGGTGTCTGAGAACTTGTGCACCAGTTGCAGTTCTCCATGGACACACGGGATCCATTACCTCATTACAGGTAGGTTGTTTTGTGTTTTGGTGGGTGGTTGTTTGGTTTGGTGTGGTTTTGCTTTTTTTAAGTTTCTGCATGTTGAAGTACAAATTATGTAGATGGGTTGTAAAAAGCAGCGAGTCCACCAAACTCCAGATTTTCACTTGACAGTGTGGTATGGAAAGTTTGAAGATACAATCAAGTAGTAGAAAACAAGAAATAACATGGGCAAAAAACAAGATGCTGTTGCACCTGACTTGGAAAGTTAAAAGTCTGCTTTAGTAGTTGGATTTGGATTTATGGGATACTGCAAGATTAGCTAACTATCGGTTTGGTGAGAGATAACCAGTTTCCTTGGCTGCTCATTGAAATTGTGAAAAATAGTTACATGAATGCTCTACACCAACAGAGCCTTATATTTTTTGTGTTATAACTTCATGAGAAGGAAGGTTAGTACCTTTTCTTCTGTTTGTGGGGAAAAGTACTTTGTGGTTGCTGTTACTAGACTAAGAAAAAACTTTACTTGTCCATTTTACTTTTCGTGTCTAAATGCAAGGAACTGATGTTGTATTTCCCATGTAGGCTGGCATGTGAATAAATAAATAAATAACTTTATCTGATAAATAACTTTATCTTTTCCTGTCAATGCGGTTTTCACATGACTGAGATGATCTCCATGTGACAGCCCGTGGAAATATTAAAATCTGAACTTTTAAGTATTTATGAAAAAAATTGGCAAAACGACAGGACAAAAAAACCCCCACTAATTAAAAAAAAAAAAAAAAAAAGTTTCCATACCTCCCTGAAATTGAGTATTTACTTGAAGATAATGATGGTAGACCTTCTTCACTTAAAAAAGATTACCTGTAATAGTTGAGCTGTTGAAATCAAAGAATTTCTGGGAAATACAATGTCCTCCTATTGCCTGTTACTGGAGATCCGATATGCTGGTTTACATGGGGCTGTGTTCTGATCCAGAATGTGCTCCTTACAACCTGTGTCATGGATATGTCTCTTAATCTCAAAAATATGAGTTATTTCAAAAGTGCAGAGATGTTGCGTTAATTGTAATACGTTGTGCATTTAAATTTGAAGGCATTGTGTTTCTTTATGTGCTCTTGGTAGTCCTTTGGATTTGGTCTGTTTTACATTAGTAATTCTTTACTTAACAGATAAACTAGTAGCTCATTATCCAGATTTGCTGTGTTTTCTAGTAAAACAAATAGGTTTATGTTGAGAGGTGAAGAGTGGCTACCTGCCAGCTTGTGAAATTCAGTATTAAAAAAAAAAAAGGGGCTGTTTTCTCAAAAAAGCTGCCTTTGAGAGTAATGTTCATATTTGCAGTTTCTGTGGCATTCATTTCACATTTTCTTTGTTTTCTAGTGGCAAAGCATGCATTCGTGGTGTTTCTTTTATTGTAGTGTGATGTGGGTTTTTTTAAGTGTTCTTAATAATACTGTAATGGCAATATGTACAATTTACGTGGCCATTTCTAATAGCAGGAGTAATTGCTGAGCAAGTTAATAAGCTTGTGACATTTGTGTTCTGTACAGTAATATGAAGGGTAGCTGTGTGTGTAGCGTCAAATCTACATCTTAGAGAAACATCCACAAGGACTTCCTATAAATTTGTGTGATACTGGGTTACACATACTTGGGCTATCTCATGGATGATGCTCTACTTAATTATAGAATTTACCAAGTAAGCCTGTATAGTGAAACTTGCTTCTAGGTTTTTGTTTGGGGGGGTGTGTGTCGGGGTGTCCTCTGCTCATCACTTCATATGTTGACAATGTGTTTAGTGAATGAATAAATTGATTTTATGCAATAAATAATTGAAACATAGACAATACACTTACAAAAATAACATCTACATTTCAAAGTAACCATTAAAAATGAGAGTTACCAACAAATGCATTAGCAGTTTTAGTTGAAATATCCAAAGATTTTACAGTAACGATTTCAGAAGTTCATAAGCAGTTTTTAAATATCTGTTTCTTTATGTGTCTGTTTTTACTTTTTTTAGTTTAGTCCAATGGTGAAAGGCTCCATGCGATACATGGTCTCTACTGGTGCAGATGGAACTGTTTGCTTTTGGCAATGGGATACAGATTCCATGAAATTCAAGTATGTAAATAGGCTGCTGATTAATTTTCTGCTTTATGCTTGTTTATATAAGTTGAGTGTTTTCACTAAGTAAAAAGAATTGTCTTTTTGTGATAATAGAAATGTGTGGAAATAATCTTTTACTTAATTATTTTAAAATACCATCACTAGGTATATCCTTTACAAATTTGCTATACTCTTGTCCTGAGAGTTTAGTTGGGAAATACATTAGAGGTAAAATACGAGACAGATGAAATTGCTGCAAACATAAATATGTTGGAAAAGTATAATAGAGTTTTGGTTTTGTGTTTAGTTTTTAATAATTGTGTCATATTAGGATGGTTTTTACAGATCATGCATGCAGAGTATGTTCAGGATAGGCTTTAAGTATTCTCTAAGTGATTGTCATTTATTTGTACCAAAAAAATTTAGATTATTAGAAGAAAATGTAAGATCTGGGGCCATCAGTCTGTATCTAGTATTGTGCCATATAATGGTAGTTAGTATAAAATGATCCATTGTACATTACACCAGCTTTAAAAAACAAACACACACAAAAAAACAACCAACCAAAAAAACCCCACAAAGCAGCAACCAAAAATCCAAAACCAGACGAGTACCTCAGGAAGCAGATTGTTTTTCTTTTTTTTCAGGTTTACAATCTTAAGGTAGTAGAGTTGCAGCAAAAACTATCAAAGGCATAGTTTCATCAGAAGAATCTTTTAAGGCTGTGATTTATCTAAAGAAAGTGTTTAAACTGAATGTATAATTAATTATTCTCCTAAAATTATGTATGAGATGTAAGCAGAGTTTAAGCATGGGCTTAAGTTTTAGGTTTAAGTATTGGTAGGTCTCAAAGCAGCACTCTTAAGATTTGAATCTCTGTGCTGTGTCATATAAGCATGAGAGATACTGTTACACTCAAGGTTTCCTTTGATAAACAGAAAACACTCCAACAGAAAAGTGGTGGAATAGTGGGTAGAAACTTCCAAAGCTTTTAAATGGCACAGTTTGCTGATTTCTCCTTTTAATGAAGTTCTTTGTAGCTTACTCCAGTGAGGTTATGGCCATGTCAGCTCAAAGAGTGTGGACATGACTTGTAGAACAGGAAATCAGTCTTTTAAATCAGCATGTACAGAATGTTGAAAAACTTTTGTTGTACTTCTGTAAGTTTTTATGATTTTGCACATTCTGCAGTAATGATATTTACCAGACTTTATTACACTGTTCGTGGCTTGTAATCTGAGGGTAAGTGTTCAGTATATTGTGGATATGTTAGGGAGGGAGTAAATCATTCTGGAGGATGAGAGAGAATAAACATTCTTTGGCATGTCACCTTATATAGCAGCATGTTGCAGAAAAAGTCAGGCTGTGTGGACTTCAAATGTCATTTTTTTGTATGTGTCTATGATAATTTTGAAAAGTAAAACTTGTTGCTCATCTGCCTACATAAGATGTATATAGATGTTATTGTACATATTTATGAAGTACCTTTTATGTAGATGTTTGAAGAAACACACCATTATGTTTTGAAACGTTGATAAAAGTCAAGTTTTGTGTGTTATGTCCTATTTTTAGATATTTTTTTAAATTTTATTTTTAAAGCAATCGTCCAGTGAAATTTACAGAGAAACCTAGACCAGGAGTTCAGATGCTTTGTTCTTCATTCAGTGTAGGTAAGTATGTGCAGAGAGAGTTCAGCACTGTGATTCCTCTTCTCTCCTTGTATATAGTTATTTTAATACTCTGGTTGTGACAGCTTTCAAATACACAAAATCAGCAGCTGTGTAGTAAGTAATTGTATATATGGGTATTGTTAGCTCATGACATAATGAAATAATATGACACTTGCCTTAGCTAACACTGGAAGACTGTTGAACTAAGTGATACTATTTTCCTTTTGCCTTTGGTGATTTTACAGAAGTAAAAGTAACCTGATGCTTCTTTAATTTTTATCCATCTTTACTGGATTTTTAGTTTTCTTTAATTCCTTAGTATAAGGTCAGGGATTTGCAAAATTACTTCTCTAAGATACCAGTCAGCAGCAGTGGAAGTGGTTACTGCCAGTAGCTGGGGCCCTTGATTCTGTGCAGGTTGAGATGATCATAAATGGTCATAAAGATTCCTTCTTTCTTAGGAATTCACAAATGTATCTGTCTGTAGAGGTGCTCCATTCCTGGCTTGCAGTCATCTCATTCTGGTGTGGGTGACTTGAGGGAAGGCTTACTGATAGCAGACAGCATGAACATTAGAAGAAACTTGGGATTTCCAGAAATAAAATAGAAATCAAAGTGTAGCTTATTAACATTGTCAGGATATACTTGTGTTTGGGTTTTTTGAGTGTTTACTTGCTTGGTGGGTTTTGGGTTTTTTTTGTTTTTTCTTCTTGACGCCTGTAAATGCTCTCAGATCTTGGTATTGCTGCCACCACAGCTAGTGGTATACTCATACTGGTTTACTTCCCTTCTACCCAGTTTTGAAGCAGTTTACAAGCCACAAATGAGACCTGTGCTACAGTGAAAGAGTCATCTAGATAATTCTGATGATGGCTAGCCATATTCACCATAATCAATGGCTTCTGTGTGCAATTAGTAGTGTTAGATGTTTCAACATTCCCCTAGTTACATATTTTTTGATCTTTTAACACTCAGTAAGCTATTTATTATACTATTTATTTTTACTGTATCTGAGAGAACTTTCCTGGGGCTAGAAGGCAATTTACTTCCAATTTGTTTGTCAGTGGAAGACTGTAAAAGTGACACTCGCTAGGTTTTTTTATGAAAAGATGAGCCATCTGAGAAATGTTGATCTGCTTTAATTCTACAGTAGCTTAATTATTGCTTGTTTTTTTTTTTACAGGTGGTATGTTTTTAGCAACTGGCAGCACTGACCATGTCATCAGGATGTATTTTTTTGGCTCTGAAACACCTGAGAGAATAGCTGAATTGGAAAGCCATGCTGTACGTAAAATGCTACAAACCCACTAACAACATAAACTTGCAACTTAATACTGCTTGAAGTGACTCAGATTTAACAATGTTACTTTATTGAATATTTTTAGAGCTTTTACTTTAAAGGAGTCATCTCAATGTGACGACCATTTTAAAGGCTAGAATGTATTCAGAAGCTTTTCAACTGGCTGTCATGTATTTCTCTCATTTTAAAGCATGTGGTTTGCTCAGTTGCTTCCCTCTTACTCCAAGTATGCCCAGCAACCCGTGTTGCTATATGCAGGATACAGGAAGTAGATAGTCTGAAAGTGTGGATTTCTTTACTCAGGTTATTTACCACTTCACACCTGTTGTGTTAAGTCTTTAAGTGGGGTTATTATGTGTCCAGAATTTCATGTCAGTTCTTGACCTTTGTTCGTGCCTGCAGTGATTGTGAAAGCTGCTTTACTGCTTCCACGTAACAAGTCAGCTTACTGGCTTACAGTTATTCCCCCGTGTGTTTCATGTAGTGTATGCTGTCTGTACTTGCTTTCTTGATATAATCTGTAGGAAACTATTTTCTTACATAAAATGCTCTCAGGTTTTTTTGTGTACCTAGTCTAGTGGGCTCTGTGTTCTAAGGAATCTAAGGGAAACTTGGCTTACATTCATGTGCAGAAGGTTGAGTTGGATTTTTTTCAGCACTTGATGCACAAAGAGTCTGTAGACTTATTTGGACTCTTAAAATACTTTGAGTGGCAGTTCTTAAAAATACTGATAATTTTGTTTGCCTTGTGTTTTTGCTAATGCTGAATCTTACTTAAACATTTATGTTAAAGTGATAAGGCTTGATCAGTACATATTTTGTATGTAGGGAAGACTTTCAGCTCTGAAGATAAACTGATCTGAGTGTGCTATCTGCTTTTCCTGTAGTTTTATTGTGATAAAATTATTGTTACAAAATTAATTATTATTAGCATCAGATTCCTCTTGACTGTAGTTGGACTGAGGATATAGGAAATATATATTCAAATATGAGTTAATTTGCTGTCATGTTGTTAATGGGCAGTTATTTCATCTGTGAATCCTTCCTCATTAAGTGGGACATTTTTTTCAAGCTTGTGTTGGAAATGTGTTAATGATTAGTGAATTTGAGTAAGTATTTATTGGGATTGGGTCACCCTGCAGTTTAAACTGTTGGTAATTATACAATACTCAGGTTTTTCATTCAGGTTTTACTAAGATCAGATATGTGAAAAATATATGTTCTATTAAAAAAAATAATTTCTAAAAAACTGTACTTTTTCTTATAGGACAAAGTTGACAGTATCCAGTTTTCCAACAGTGGTGATAGGTATGTTGAAAGATGCTCAAATTTTAACAAACAAAACATTATTTTGGAATAAAGAATGTATTGTTCCAATTGGAGGTTTCCAGTAAGAAAATTCAATGTATTAGGAACTCAAAAATGAAATTTAGGCTAATCCAGGTGGCTGTACCTACATTTCAGCTCTCTGTCTCTGTTGTTAGGCCATGTCTTCTGACTGGCTGGGTCTTTTGTTTATGTGGAGGAATGTTGCTACTTTTTAACATACCTGATATATTGTGGCTTCATAAACCACCTCTTCCCCATTCTTTCCTTTCAGGTTCAGGAAGTATTGGATCAAAATAAGGAATGGGAAAACAATGCAAATTGTCTAAAATGTGTTTTAATAATTTCAGTTTCTTTCCCAGACTGCTATTATTTTTTTTTAAGGATATTGACTTACCAAAATTTTACAGCTGAATCAGAAGAGGGAGCATCATGTAAAGTCCATTTGTACAACTTCACTCATACTTAGGGGACAGAATGGAGTCCAAATTGCCTGTAATTAATGAAGCTCTGGATTTAGTCTTCAGGGTAGACTTGGATCTGCAACTATAATTTGCAGTGTTATTTTTATTGGTTTTTTTCAGCCTTCTTTAAAGTCAGATAACTGATAAAGAACACTAGTGATTTACATTAAATTCAGAAGTTCTAATTGTCTTTTAAATGTGTTCTTCTGCAATTTTGCTTGTCTTTGGGGCTATTATGTTGCACTGGTCAATCCATGTTGCCTGCATTGAAGTACCCCAAAAAAACCCCAAAACTTTTCTTTCATTTGGTGACACTTCTGTGGAAGATGTTTAAGATTTCTAATTAATCATAGCAAATCATGTAATGATGCAGTTAGCACACAAACCTTTTCTGTGGGAGTCATATCACCTGTCTTTTTCGGGGTTGTGCTTCCTGGACTAGGGGAGTTATCTTTATGTCTTAAAATGTTTCAGTTCCTCTCTCCAGGATTTCCATTCTGCTGCACTGATTGTTCAGCAGTTTGTGAAATGGAAGCGTGAACTGCTGTGGTTTACACCTGGGTATCTTAAAGTGGATCACTGGTGGTGGTTTCTTATGCACAGTTGTGGGTGGGAACATCTCAGATGTTTCTGTGCTGATCTGTTACTGCCTCTGCTTCAGTATCTGATACTCTGAAGTTTCAGAATGGCTTCTTTTTGTTTTTTTTTTTTACATTGAAATAGCGTAATTGAGAAGGAGTTGAGGATGAACTTGTGAACTGAGTTTAACTTTGAGAATTGCTTCTCTGGTGGATTTGGACAGCTTTATTAATTTTTTCAGTTCAGAAAAACTCTTCCCTGGGCTTCTGGAAAAAAAGTTAATGGATAGGTGTTTGCAAAGAATTATCTTGCACACAAATTCAGCATTTCATTATTATCAGTCTTTCATTGTAACATTTTTAATTGTGACAGCATGTTAACTCTGAATATACTTTAAAACAAATTATTTTGAAGATTAACTATTTTTAAAACTTCTTCAAGGTTTATAAGTGGCAGTAGAGATGGAACAGCTAGAATTTGGCGTTTTGAGCAAGCAGAGTGGAGGAGTATTTTGTTGGACATGTCTGATCGATTACCAGGGTAGGTGAAGTGTTCCTTTTCTGTTGTGTTAAGTCAGCAAGTTTGAAAAACTTAGCAAGCACACTTATTTACAAACTAGAGCAAGCCTTAGCAGCTTAATGATCAAGTAGTATGGTATTTATGGGAATGTAATGAGTGTTGTGGTGACATAATAACTTACTAAATTTTAGTTTGTTCTTGAAGAAATGCATAAATGTTTAGCTTTCAAGTGTATACTCTACCAAATTAATTACATATCTTTAAGGAAAAAAGTTGACAGGAAGTGCCATAGATCTTTATCTGAATTTCAGTCAGATACCTGATGTGACAGGAGAGACTTTTTTTGATTAGTAAAAATAAGGTACATGATAACCTCTTCTAAGAGAGGTCATGACAAGTAATAGGTAGGTTTTATCAAGGACTGATATTTCTGATTACTTTCATATATCCTTTTGTACTTTTAAAAAGTGTTATTAGTGAAATACACTATGGCATATAGTTTGAATAGTTCATTACAGATGAAGATCGGGGTATTATATGGCACTGAGGGGTTAGAGGATTTACAGTGGTACAAAATGTTTAGTCAACTTTTCTAGACACTAAGCAGAAATGAATTTGTAGGTGATTAGAGGAGGGGTAGGATAATACAGAAAACAAACCCTGACTGTAGTAGTTAATCGGAGGGAGATAGCAAGCTCTTTTTATCATGCAGCCTTTAAAAAAAAAAAGTGGTTTTATGAAGAAAGGAGGAGGTATTAATATTTGATATTTGATGGTTGCATCTTTCTGGTTTAATAGTAATTGTGTATAATTGTGAGAGTGTCTTTGTAAGAGAGGCTACTCTTCGAATACAGATAATACTGTGTGAAAGCGTAAGAGAAAGCTCTTGACAAAAATGCTGACGAGGGTGTGTTACAGTATCCTCTAAAGGAATATTGGGGAGAGAAACATATAAATTGAGGTGAATACAAAATATCCATAGTATCCATATTATGGAATACATAATATCCATATGTTGTGAATAAGAAAAAAGGCTTAAATGTAGATATTATCTTCTGTAACAGTTAGTTGAAGAGCTCCTGACTGTAAAAAGTGAAATTTTTTTGCAAGAGTTATTTTAGGAGTCTAACTGTAGAAAAGCTAAGACTCCATGAAAAAAGACTGCCTTTTTTGCCTTGAATCTCAAGTGGGAAAGATGTTACTATGTCCAGTGGAGTAAGAGCACTAGACATCCAGATTTATTATTCATTGCTCCAAAAATAATGATATTTGTGGACTATGGCTTAACTTTACTTCCTTTGTGTGCTTGTTAATATGGGAAAAAAGTTATTTGTCTGTATTTTGAGACAGAAGTTGGCAAAATAAAAATATCTCATTCCTGTTCAACTCATAGTGACACATGTTCAGAAGAAGACAAATTTATGAAGCCTAAAGTAACCATGATAGCTTGGAATCAAAATGATAACTATGTTGTTACGGCTGTGAATAATCATCTGCTCAAAGTCTGGAATTCCTATACAGGACAATTGCTGCATGACTTGGTGGTATGTAATTTTACTTCCTTTTTGAAGCAGAGGGCCTTCCTAGAATTGCAGTAATGTGCATGCTGAGTTCATAATTAGGTCTGATTTGTCTTGAAGTTTATTTATGAATGAAAATGTAAATAAAGTGTTTCTTGGATTATTTTTTTTTAACCTAAGCTAGCTGCCTTCTCCTGTGTTTGAACAGTCCTTCCCCTAGCTGCTCTGTTGAACTTTGCATGTCCTGTGACGTAATTAAAAGGTTTTGTGCAGTAATGTACTTGCCCATTGAATAGTTCACTGTCCTATGGCAAAAGCTCCATATTTCTAGAGTTCTGGATTGAATCTAGCACATTATTAGATTTAGAATGATCAGAAGTCTTTCTGACTGCCTGAGGTTTTGCCCTGCGCGCATACCACAGGTAGACACCCAGGTAGATAAACTATGGAATTTGCTAAATCCATGTATTTTTGAAGGCAGCTTGTAGGGGACTAATTTTCCAAAAGTCTGTGTTTAAGGAGAGGCTAATGCAGTGCTTTAATCTCTACCATAAATATCCTACTGATGTTGATTAATGTCCTCTTGTTTGCACTTGATATGCAATTTTAAATTCTAGGGGCATGCAGATGAAGTATTTGTCTTGGAGACCCATCCTTTTGATTCCAGGATAATGCTGTCTGCAGGTCATGATGGCAACATCTTTATATGGGACGTTACCAAAGGCACAAAAACAAAGCATTATTTTAATATGGTAAGACACTTTGTACTCCTTTTGTTCCTTAACACACAGCAGTGTGTTCACATTTTAGTGGTGCCCAGTAATAGGACAAGGAATAATGGGTTTAAACTAGAACATAGGAAGTTCCACCTCAACATGAAGAGAAACTTCTTTACTGTGAGGGTGGTGGAGTGCTGGAACAGGCTGCCTGTAGAGGTGGTGGAGTCTCCTTCTCTGGGGACATTCAAAACCCACCTAGCTGTGTTCTGTGTCACCTGCCTGTGGTGATCCTGCTTTAGGGGGGGAGTTGGACTAGACAGGTGATCTCTAGAGGTCCCTTCCAACCCCTAACATTCTATGCTGGTTCTAGTTTAAAGAATTGTTGAGACCACACACCACACCCTCTGTGCCTTTTGGGAAAAAAAGACCCCACCAAAAAATGAACAACAGAAGCCCACCAGAAAAAAAAAAAACCAAAGCAAAAAAGCAAAAATTTATGAGTTCATTTTTTTCCCTGGAGCTTTTACCTTTTACTTTCTTGGTTATTATAATGGTAGGGGCAAAGGGACTAGGAGCCAGATTTTAACAGTTCAGTGTGGCAGAAGTGGGAGGCCAGGATTGCCTCTCTTGTCTGCATCCATTCTCTGCTTTAATCAGATGCCTCTCACTGGACCTTTTGCCATGCTGAGTCAGTTCACTGATATTCTGCAAAAGCATTTGTTGCTTCCTTCCACTGCTGCTTTCTTACAGAGTTGAATTCAGTCAGGGACATCTTGATAAGCTTCTGAGATAAGGAAGGTTAATTACAAGAATTAGCACTTGGTGTGAGGAATATGAGGTGTGGTGGAGCAGAGCACTTTGCTTTCATCACAGTCAATGTCTGAACTTTTCAATCTTGACCTGTTGTAGGGTGGTGTGAATAGCTGACATCAGGGATTTCCCACTCTTTGGTACTGAAGATCTTGTTGCATCTCATTTGTAATAGTCATTTTCCCCAGTTGAGATCAGTTGCCATCTAAAAGACTGAAAGGTCTCCTTTTAGACCATCATGTCATGAGTCATATGGACATATATTTGTATTCTCAAAATAAAACTTAAAATATTGCTACCATAAGCATCAGTGGACTGGGGCAGTTCTTAGGAGCTCCCATGACATTTGCTCCATTTGACAGCTCCTGATTAGCACTTTCAAATAGGTTATTTTCTTTGAAACTGAAGTAATCACCCAGTGTTTGTACTAGTTTTTAAATCCTTCTCTGGTTACAGTTGATAGCAAAGTGATTTCTTTTTCCTCTATCTTTAAGATTCTTCATGCTTTTCTTGAAAGTGGTTTAACAAAATCAGTGTATGTTAGCCGCATTCTAAGCAGTGTACTAACGGCTAAAAATATTAAAAAAAAGTTGTTTTTTTTCCTCCTTAGTAGTAAGTTTCCATACACTCACTGCATCTTTTAAAACTGCGTGATTCAGCTCTTAAATTCATGCATCAAGGGCAAAAGAAATAAACTGAAGAAAAGATATTATTTGTGTTTTTATGGAGGTTTTTAATAGGTACATGACTGCTTTTGACCGTAATTGATTTTTGATGCTTTATTTATTGTTTGTTTTTTAAAAAAAGTCAGTTTTGAGTTTCTTTCCTTCAATCTAGATTGAAGGCCAAGGACATGGTGCTGTTTTTGACTGTAAATTTTCACCGGATGGGCAGCATTTTGCATGTACAGATTCTCATGGGCATCTGTTGATATTTGGTTTTGGCTGTAGCAGGCCTTATGAAAAGGTAAGTTCAGCTTTTTAATAGAACTACTTATTCAAACTTCTAACTGGAACTTGTCATACTCGTTCCTCTAAAATATCAGATGTAAAAAATTTTGTATGGTTATGGGATCCAAGTACAATGGTTTCCTTGATGTCTATGAGTTCTCTTCTATGTATGGTCCTGGCACAGCAGAAACAACCAGTGTATTACAGTCTCTTGGGAGTAGCTCCCAAGAACTTTTCTGGAATACATTTTTATCTTCCAGCCAGCTAATTTGCATGTTAATTGTTCAACCTCAAAATTACTTTTGTTTCTAATTTTTTAATATAGTTTAAAGATTGGAATGTAGCATAAAGTTTGTTGAATTACTACATAATTCACAAAAAAGCAGACTCTATGTTAAAAGTAATTTGCTGGTTTATTTCAGTTGTTAAAAGCTGTAGTTCTTTAGGCCTTTGGTTATTCAATCCCAGAGTCTCACTGTAGTAGTTTGGATGAATATTTACTTTTGCTTATTTTAATCAATACTGTCAATTTCAAAATGTTGGGTGCTTGGGATAAATGTTTTGCTTTTGAGATCTTAACATCCTGTTTCTTTTTTGTTTTGATAATGTGTGTTTCTGTTTTGAAAAAAATTATTTTCATTCTGTATGTGGAATTTTTGAAAAAATTTGAAAAAATTCATCTTTTTTGTATTCTCTTCATTCTGCTCATCACTGTTAGGTTCTGACTATAATCAAATACTTGTGTAACTGTTTTCCTTCAGTTTCATGGATTTAACAGACTTTCGGTTGCAGAAAAAAAATTTCTGGTGGACATTGCATGATGAAGAAAGAACTTGGAGAGCTTATGTTGAACTCCAGACAATTATTTCCTTGTGTGGAAACAAAGGAAACTTTTCTTAATTGTGTGGAAAAAAATGGGTGTAAAATACTCTGTAAAACAATGCTTCTGCTTTTAAGTTACCTTAGTTATCTGTCTCCCAAAAGCATTTTGTTTCTTGAAAAAGCACTATCAAGAATGAGAGTACTGCAGCATCCATACAGGTTAATTGTAGCTATGCATAACTCTTCATGTTAGGAGTTTGTCCTTTTATTTTTAAGGATTCTTCCACACTTAAGTATAATTTCTTCTTCTCTGTTCTTTAGCATTTTTTTTTCGAATTGATAACATGAAAACTTAATTTTTTTCTAGATTCCTGATCAGATGTTTTTCCACACTGACTATCGGCCACTTATTCGAGACTCAAACAATTATGTCCTAGATGAGCAGACTCAACAGGCTCCTCATCTCATGCCCCCTCCCTTCTTAGTAGATGTGGATGGCAACCCTCATCCAACAAAATATCAAAGACTGGTGCCAGGAAGAGAGAATTGTGCAGATGAACATTTGATTCCTCAACTTGGATATGTTGCAACAAGTAAGAACAGTGTCTCTAAAGGCCCACATCCAGTAGTTAAGAGCTACTGTAGTAGTTCTGAATGGGAGCAGAGTAGATATGACACAGGTGGTTTAAAAATGCCTTTATTTTCTCATACAGGAACTGTAATGTATTTATGTTCACTAATGATGTTTAAAGGCCCCATGGTTAATATTTTCCACAAATGGAAAAAATAACCAGTTGTTCAAATAGATCTCAATTCTTTTCTGCACGCACTGGCATGCACAAATTGTGTTTAATTGTAGACTCTCTGAGTGTCTCATTTGGAACAAGCAATTGGTATCATTTCAAGAATGGTTTTCATTGTGTTTGGTTGTAGAATGTCTCACTTGTGATATGAACAGTGAGATTAAGTCATTTGCTATAGTCATTTAGTTAAGTAAATCCACTCACTTTATTTGCATTACACTTGCAAGGTGATGGAGAAGTGGTTGAACAAGTTATAGGCCAACAGACAGTTGATCAGGATGAGCAAGGCATGGAGCCCAGCATCCTTGATGGCATGATTAGACAATTACAACTACAGCAAGATCAGCAATTTGGAGCTGAACAAGAATCTGCTTCAAGTGGCCCACAAAACGGGGAAGGAACACCTAGAAGAGGTTAGTACTTGCTGGTTAATTCTTAGATAATTTTTCTATCCCCAATTTTTTTTTTTAATTTTTTTACAGTATCTGAAACATTTCAGTCAGGCTTTAATTTTGCCTCAGGGACAGGATTCCCTTAACATGGTGATATCTGGCTAAGATATTTTTGTTCATTAAAGTATTGCTACTCCTGTGATAAAATTACAAAACAAGCCTTTCCCATTTTCTTTTAAAAACATTAACTGTATTTCTTGTAGAGTGCTCTGTATTTAGTAGTAATTATTGAGCTACATTGATTCTCTTCTAAAGTTTGCAAAACAAGTATTTTACTGTTATTCAAACTGGGTTCTTCTCTCCCTTCTTTACAGATTTAAACCAGGCACTCTTCTCACTTATGTCCTTGTAGTTTTAGTTATGTAAGCTTAGATCCAGGAAAAGTGCTTTTTAGAACCTCACTCACCTCAGAGCTGCCTGAAATAGTTGAGAAATACACCTCTTGTCATATTATGTCCTTTCACCATATTAAAATAGCAGTAGAAATAGCTATTTAAAAAGCATACCTGTAATCTCACTGTATTTTCTACAGGATAGATTATTTCCTGAAGGTGATAACTAGTCATGTACTTAAGATGGTGGAGATAAAAATACATAAAGAAGGAACTTTTTATCCTATACTAAGAAGAAACAAAGTTCGCGTTCTGTGTAGTCTGGAAAAATGTTTTTATTTGCATATTTTAGCTTTTAGAAGACCAAGTTTTGACATCCAGTCCCCTCCCAATATCGGTCTGCGGCGCAGCGGGCAAGTTGAAGGCGTGCGGCAGATGCATCAGAACGCGCCACGGAGTCAGATGGCGACCGAGCGGGACCTTCAGGCTTGGAGACGAAGAGTTGTTGTACCAGAAATACCCCCCAGCTTACTCAGGTCTGTAGAGAGCTTACTGGTCTTGCAGATGGGATTGGAGAGAAAGCATCATGGTGGTGTTTCCTAAATGTAGTTCTGTAAGACCTAAGATAAAACAGGGTAGATGGTACAAATTAAATAGGCCTGTGTTATAGTCAAACCCACTCAAAAACTTTTAACTGTAAAGTTCATTCAACAAAAAAGAAAAGGGAGTTTCTCTAATTTCATAATGTTTTCTCCCGTATTTGAATACTTTTAGTCATCTTAAGGGACAGCTAAATTACCTAGATTCTTGTGCTTCCTAAAATAGAGGAATGTAGGTTAGATTCATTTATATTACATAGTTTGGAGAGATTGTGCTTTTGTGAGACTGTGTGGGGGTGATGTGTTATGACCAGAAGCAGCCTTGTGCACTTGAAATCCTAAACTATTTAGCTACTTTCAGAGGTACTGTCAGTATGCACCTGTAAAAAGGAGAATTAATATCAATGGCTAAACGTTTTTTAATGGTACAACCATATTTGCTGCTACATATCTGAAGTGTGTAAAAAGCTTTCCAGGTAGAATAATAGCAAAGGGAAAAATGTGGATTAAAAACAAGGTAAAAAAAGTTTATTATAGTCAGAAATTCACAAGGAAGGTTTTCTTAATATCATAATATTTTCTTAATATCATAATTCTTTTTCAAATCTGGTAATGAGATGAAATGTTCTAGGTGTTTAAGCAATAACATCTGAAATTAATAATGTAATGGAATTAGGTGTTAGGGTTTAATAGCTAGGTCCTTCAAAAGGGATCATTTAATTTTTTAGCACTGTCAAAACAGGTCTAGAATTAGATTTTCATTACTTTCTTGTAGGAAGCAGGAAGAATACCGAATTGCAAAAGGAGAAGAGGAGAGGGAGCTTTATGCAACAGAGAAGAAAAAGTCATTTGAATCATTGGAAAAGGTATGGAACAGCTTCTAGGACAAAAGGCATTCTGTATCCAGGGAGGAGTCATTGTTTCAAAAACGAAAGCAGGCATTTCTGAAGGTGTGGTCTTCAAAGGTTCATGCTGACTCAGTTTCGACTTACTGCAGGACAAGGTCTGAATTATTTTTATGAATACCTAGAACTGTTTTTTCTTTCAGGCATGTCTCCTTCCATCTAAGGTATTTGGTAGCAATTTTTAAAGGCAGACTAGATTTTCAGACTGTTCTGGTTTTACTGCAGTTTCAAAGACAATTCTTGAAGGCTCATGAGAAAGCATTGAGGTTCAAGGCCCTGTTTTTGAAGAGTTATATGCTATGTTGCTATTGCCTTGTAATTTTAGTTTTGTGTAATCCAGGTGGCAGGTTTTCAGACTTGTCCTGTTTTGAGTGTTTTTTGCTTTATCTATTTCTTGGAAGGAATCTGTACGAAGGAAAAACCTGGTTATTGTAAGATTGTGGCCTGATCTGCTGTATCTTGCAGTACAAAATAATTTGACACAAGAACTCTACTACATGATCCACTTAACAGGGTGGAGCCAAGGATTCCTGATCCTCTCAGAATTGCAAGTTGTGTGCAGTTCATGTCTGATTCTGTACCTGTATTTATCAGGTAATGCTAGTGGACTTGTCACTGAAGTTTATAAGGAGTAATTTCTTAGAACACCACTAAATAGTAAATTTGGAACAGCAAATTATTAGCTTACAGGAAATGGACGGAAAAGGAGTTTTGATGTGATCATGCTGTGATGTGATGAAGCCATTTCATTTCTTACATTCAGAAGGTCTTCTAGCCATGTATGTATTCTTAAATAACTTCATTTTTTCACTTCCTGTGTAAAATAGAGTGACTCTGAGTCTTCATTAATACAATCTAAGCGTAGACTACATAGACGGAAATATGCCAGTTACCGAACACGGAATAACATCGAACAACTGGAGTCTTCTGATGAGGAAAGAGAGAACTGCCTTGGCTTGATAGAGCAGGTAGGTTTTCTCCATAGTTCTGTGCTTTGAATTTGAGCTCCTCAGTAAGTGAAGTTTCATGTAAACATGCCTTTCTTTCTTGAAGCAAGCAAGCAAGCAAAAGAAAACCCTCTTTTACCAGGGAATGTATTTCCATAAGCATCATTATTGCTATCACTTCTCAAACCTAGGTATCTGTTGCTTTAGTAATGGCAGTCTTACCTGTCACTTTATAAATGATGTGGCTGAATTATTATTGCTGAGTGACTTCTAAACAAAGTCCACAGCCCAAGGCAAAACTGGTACACAGTGCCAAGGTTGGCTAAAAGTGAAGTCTGGATTTTGGATGCATTGTGTTCTTTCCTGTGAAAACCTTCCAAATATGTGAATGCACCTAAAAGTGGAAATTTTGCATGTTCTTTGAGAGTAGTGCAGCCTGGTAATGTGCTTCTACCACAGCCTGTTTTTCCTGGCTAAATCCTTGGGGTTAAAAGAGGACTTTGTGTGTAGAAGAAACTTTTGGCTGTTATCAGGTGCTGTATATAGTGGTAGGACTGCTTGGACTACTGTTGTCCTGCCTTGCACACAGGGAAATAGTCTCAAACTGGGATAGAGGGAAGAAGTGGAAGGAGCAGAGAAGGTCTGACTTGTTGGACTGGTCACTTATGTTGTTAAGAAGAATAGTGAACAAGATCAAGGATGTTCAGGAGATAATTTTGTTAGACTAAGAATGATACTTCTTGGAAATGGACTCTCCTAGACGTTTAATTGTGTTTTGAAACAGTGGGGCACTTAGGGTGGGAGGGGACTTGACAGGACACTTCTGGCACCTGACAAATTCAAAGCAGACAAAATGCAGGTAGGAGTGTTACATGCAATGTCCTGTAAATACTACAAATACTGACATACTTCTGAAGTGATGTTAGATCTGTTAATACTGAAACTAATAGTACTTTATGAAGCCAAACTTGGATATAAATGGAGCTTGAGTTTGTTCTTTTTGTTTTAAATCCTACAAATCATAGGATAAAAGAGAAGACCTGAATAATGAATGTTGTCCATCCAGTACAAAAATAATCAGTTGGACTAATTCAAGCACTATCAAAATATACTCACATGTTTCAATATGGAAAACATAAAAAAAAAAAAAAGTTAATATAAATTGTTGAACAATTTGCTTAAGTTGTAATCTATTTTGATCTATCTTGACACCTCCCTTTTGCATTTACCTATAAGCATGAATATACCCAATTAGTACTTGGTTAATCAGTTGATACTAACATCAGAAAAATCACACGATTCTAAGTGGCATAAATGGGTGGGGAAAAAAAAAATCATGGAAGTGCCACTCCTGTAAGAGAATGTACCTACAGGATGTGTGAATGGGAGATGTGATAGTTCTCCTTGATTTGTTCCTTTTTTAGTCTTCATATTCTTCCTTTGCATTCTAGTGAGTTTGATTTTATTGTGTATTTTTCACAACCTAATTACATCATTGTGAGTCTGGAATTTGAAGGAATCAAAATCACCCGTCGCTTTGTTCTGATAAACAATGTGAACTGAGACTGGAGTAAAATAGAAACATCATATGGTATAGAGAGGTGTTGCTTTGTGAGAAGTGGGTGCAGTGGGTAGATCCACATGGGGCTAATAAAATCTGAGTGAATATACAAAAGTTAATGATTAATAGTGATTAATCAGTAATGATTAATTCCTGAGGTTAATAGGGTAAGTCAAAATCAGCTACAAAGAAGAAATGCTTTTATTTACATTTCAACTTTTTACCTTATTTCTTTCTAACTTGATAATATGCAGACAAGAATGGGGAATGTGGTTTGTGTTTCAAACCCTTAAAACATGTGAGAAAGTTTTGTACTGACTGTATATTTCTAAATTCAGGAAGCAGAAGAAAGTGAGGGCTCTGGCTCATCTGATGAAGAGGAAGAGTGGAGAAGTGACAAGAAAAGTAACAGTAATAGCTCTAGGTAAAAGCAAATAAACAAATTCTAGCTTTTACTGTAATGGCTTTTGCTTCAATTTTAACAAGTTAGAAGCTGTATGGAAGTTCTGCTGTGCTTCATATTTTTTTAGGGTTGGTTTTTGAGGGGGTTTTGTTTTGTACTGAGTTTTGCAGGTTTTTTTTTTAATACTGCAGCAACAATCAGTTGCTTGCTCTTACAAAAATGATTGAAAAAAAATCCTAATTTTGACAAGTTTATAATTTTATTTAGAGCTGGAGATAATCTGCAACTTTTTAATCACTTTACTATTACTTTTTTTAGATACTCTTCCTAGAACTTTGCAGCAGCACAATAAAAAATACCAACAGAGAAAGATGGGAAAAAAGCAAATGTATACTTGTGAGATTTTCAGAATTTAATCTTATTTTTAAAAGATCATGAGATGATTGATTTTTAGAATCTGCCAGACTCGAGTTTGTTTTTTTTTTTAAAAAACGTGCTTTGCATTACTGTGTTCCCCAAAAATTGTTACACATCAAGTGAAGTAATTGTTCCGACAGGTCAAAGTAATTTTAGTTCTTTGATGATGCTTTCAACAGTAACCTATATCTGCATCTGTTGATCTTAGAGATTTTATCATCCTGAAATACTGACAGCTTGATTCTGTTTTTACTTTTCCTGACACCATCCATATGGACAGTGATTCATCCAGTAGATACTCTGACTGGATTGCTGATGCAGGAATTAACCTACAACCTCCCGTACGGACTTCTCGACGGAAAGCTGTCAGATACTGCAGTACTTCAGAAGATGAAGTATCAGCAGAGAAATCATCTCCTCCAAAGAGGAGAAGAAGGAAAAGACGAAAAAAGCCCAAACCCAAAAAGCAGGATGAGGTATACAGTTTATTTCTTCTACTGACTCTTGAATAAATTTCTCTCTTAGGTTTTTAGACCTCTCCAATGGAAACTGTTAAAGTAGTTGTTATTGCCACTGGACAAGGATATTTCTATCCCTACATAAAATGTACCCTTAATAAATCTGAGACCATTCTTCATGCAAGGTGTCTGCTTACATGTATGGAAAAATCTTCATTGCAAGAGAAGTAATTTTCACTTTTCAGATAGAAAGGATTCTCAAGGTTGCTGGCATTAAAGAGTAAATCTAATTATCAAAGAACTGTATAGACTATTAGACTAAAACCCTGTTAAACTGGTTTTAAGTAATACATCTTTCTGAAAACTTGAGGGACTATAATGTCTGTAGTTACAATGACTATTTATACTTCGGTTGAATTTTTGATTTCTTTGTAAGTTAATATTTACTCATTTTTTCAGTCAGTGATGTTTTTTAAGTTAGTTTAAATAATTATTCTTTTTTGAGTTAAAATAGGTATTACTTGTTATTTTCTACCATAAAGGGGCGAACGTTTTTTTTTTGTTTAAATGCTTTCACTTTCTTCCAAGTGTTCTCAAAATTCTATTTTTGAATATTTAATATGGATATTTACTGTGCAGTATCTTTCATAATTTTTCATCTTTAAATAGTTTCTTGCAGCTTGATAGATTTTAATTGGGTACGGAGACCACCACTTAAAATTAAAACACTGTTTCTCTTAAGACCTGTGTAACAGTAATCTTGGACGCTCAAATCTTCACATAGGAAAGACTTGCTTAGAATTAACACAACAAATACAGTTACAACTCAAGCAAAGCCTTGGAAGGATTTTGTTAATATGTTTTGGAAATGTATGTTAGTCTTCTGTAAGTTAAGCTTTTGTCTGCCAAATTAAAATGGAATGAGTTATTTTGATGTCATGTCAGCAATGTGTCTCATTTTTCTCTCTATTACATGTGAAGGCTGATGCTTCAACACAAGCAGTAAACTTGGAATTGTCATATGATTGGCATCCTCCCATTTGGATAACAGACACAGCTCTTCGAAGATCCCCTTTTGTTCCCCAGATGGGTGATGAGGTAGGAATATTGGTTAAAATCTTTAAATGTTTGTGTTAAGATTATTATAGTTACTAAATCTAGGCTAACATTTACTGTTTGGGATTTGTGGTCTTGGGGTTTTTTTAGGTAATATATTTCCGACAAGGACATGAAGCTTACATTGAAGCAGTCAGAAGAAATAACATTTATGAATTGAATCCACATAAGGAGCCATGGAGAAAAGTAGTCCTTAGGGTAAGTCTGCGTTGAAGATACTGTGGGTTCAGTAGTAGTAGCCTGTGAATGAAGAATTGTATTACACTCTTCACAAAACATTGATTTATGAGGTAATAATGTTTCCCTCATGAAACAATAGGAGAAAGCTTCTCCAATTACCAGAGTGTCTTTGGAGTTAAGGCCAAATGTAAATACGTGTGTGAAAATTGCCAGGTCTGACACGCTGTCTTGCACGGAAACCTCAAATACAGTTTCAGTATTCTGGGATGCAGTAATTCGTGTGGTTGCTTAATTAATGTTAAATTAATAGTTCTGTGCCTAGACCAGATGGTAATACTTGCTGAACTCTTTGTTCTTACCTTTAGGATCAGGAATTAGTAAAAATTGTTGGAATTAGATACGAAGTTGGTCCTCCCACATTGTGTTGCCTAAAGCTTGCCTTTATAGATCACGCCACCGGAAAACATACGGACAAATCATTTTCTATCAGGTATCTCCATCTTTATTTTTTCAGAAAAGTATTTAAAACTGCATTTCTTTCTGAGCTTCTTCATAAAGCTTTAAGGCTTTATTAGTAAGGGATTACATTAATATTATATTATTATTAAGGCATATATTATTAGGGATTATTTTTTATCTAGGTACCACGATATGCCAGACGTTATCGACTTCCTCATACTGCGTCAGTTCTATGATGAAGCACGTCAGAGGAACTGGCAAGCTTGTAAGTGTGTTTTCTAAAGATTTTGACTAAATGGTTTTGAAATCAATAATCTTGTCCTTGGCTAGATGCTTCTTGCTTGGAATTACAGTGGGCTCTGTGGTAGGTAAGGTCCCTTTGCCCATTAGAAATCTGAGCCTTACTACTAAGCATTTTGGAGGGATTACCATAGATCTAAGAAACCAGTTTTCAAAACAAACATTGAGACTAGTGTTCCCTCATCTTCATAGCTATGTAGCAAATTTATTTAGATTTTAGCACTTGTGTTTGTTTGGTGTAGTAAGTTGTCTGAGATTTTATTGGCTATCAATGGGTTTAGAACTTTTAAACAAATACAATAATCAGAAGTTTGTTTTTATTTTTTTCCTAATTGCATGTATAAGAATCATAGTTACATAACTTTTCACAGTAGACTATCTGAGCAGACTTTTTCACTCTAGCTGACAGGTTCCGATCCATTATTGATGATGCATGGTGGTTTGGAACAGTGTTGGGTCAAGAACCCTATCAGCCTCAATATCCAGATAGTCACTTTCAATGTTACAGTGTTAAGTAAGTATAAATGTATTTAAAACTTTTAATGTTAGTAGCGTGGGTTGCTTTTTACATAGCTAGCTTGTTGCTATAAGAAGTATAACAAATTGTTAAAATTATTTTACTGTTTTATTGCTTCTTAATAGTTTCAGGTTGCTAATCCAGCACAATGGGAACATGAAATAACTTGTGCCAACTTTTTAGTGAGTCTAATATGCTAAAAGTTGTTACTAACCTCATTCACATGTGTGAATAATTTTTTGTAATGGCTAGTGCTGGAATCTCTTCCACTAAGCAAGCAATTCAATTTCCTATGTACTGTAATTATTGGTATATTAAAGAAATATTAAATATTAAAGAAATAAATAACACTATCTACTTGGGAACATCTACCAAACATGGAGGTTTTCTTTCTTCTCTTGCTGTGTTGCTATACTCAGCAGCTTCATAGCTAAGAAGATACAAATTCTTAGTTTCCTTAATTTCAATTTCTAATCCCTTTTGAGAGGGCAGAGATAGACACATTTAATGTCGGATGATTATGAAGTCACTGAAGTAATTCCTGAAAAGGCAACTGTAAGAGCCATGAGCTATAGTTACCAGTGCTACATTACTTATGTTACTCCTTTGTAATTATTAATTAAGACTGGCCTATTAGACCCTTTGTGTGTCCTTTGTGCCCTTTGTAGCTGCTAAATTCTAAAATGTTTATATAACATTGTGCTTATTGGTAGATTCAGCTGAAGACAGAAATGGTGACAAAGCATTGACAGTTCTCAAAATGTCAGTTGTGTGTGCAGTGGTAGCTACAAAACTAAACAAGGTGTCGACCATCATCAGAAGCAGTATCAAAGACACAAGAGCTCTACTCACTGCTTCCTAATACTCTGGTATTGTCTTGATGCATTTTGTGTCTCAGCATCTAAAGGAAGATGTAATGGCTTTGGGAAACATACAGAGAATAGCAACGAAGAAGATAAAGAATGTGTACCAAGTGCTTTCTGAGTTAAGATTAAAAAAAATGCAACTCTTCAGATGGAAGAGAATGTTGGAAGGGGTGTATTCATAGTTCACAAAACCATAAAGGCAGCAGGCAAAGTGAATAGAGAATTATCATTCAGCAGATTGTAATGACAGAACTAGAGATGTGTGGTGAAATCTGCAAAGAATTTTAAAAAGTTTGGGGGGTTGTTTTTTTTTTTTTCAGCATTGGGGTAGTGAACTTTGGAAATACACAGGAGGATGTGGAAACAGTATTAGCAAGTTCAAAAAGACAAAATGCCTATTAGACTAAAGGAAACAGGTTGGGAGGTATTCACAAACATGTCTGGAACAATGCAGTGATCATGCCTGTGTTCATGTGGTATGCCTCATAGAATGAAACATTAAAATACCAAATACCTCACTTACTGTTCTTCCTTTCTCTGAAACTTCCAGGGGCTGTTGTGGTCAGTGAAAAAAAAACCCCACTCTCCTGTGTTTTTTTTCTTCTATCTTACCTTTAAAGTTATCTCCTTTTTCTTCTTTAACTTCTTGAATCAGGTTTTGTAAACTGAGTTATATATTGGGTAAGTTACAGCCAAAATCAGGAGCACAATTTTAATTAAAAATTTGTTGTGAACAATGTTTCCTTTTTGCACTGTGACAGCTGATTGCTAGCTAATCCTTTTGTTTATATGTATGTTTATACAACATATTTTATTAATACCTAAAAATAGAACTTATTTTAATATGTTTGGAGGGAATAATTCTGAATCAACGTGGCTTTAATTTTATTTTTTTAACTTGGTGATTCAGGTGGGACAATGGTGAAATTGAAAAGCTTAGCCCGTGGGACATGGAACCAGTTCCTGACAATGGTAGGTAGAAACTCACTTAATAAAACAGTCTAATGTGTTTCATCCTCTTTCCAGTTCATTCTTTCATTCAGGTAGTGGGTCTTAGATGATTCTGTCTTTCTTGTGGCTCATGCCACTAAGCCGTCAGAGTACAGTAACCATTGTGCACATATACCTAACAGGTAGAAATGATGTAGTAATAGTTGCTGTTGAAATTATAGAAAATGTCAGCAGGGTGTTTTTGTGTTTAGGCAAGAAAGTTCTTAGAGACAGCCTTGTTCCAGATTTGGTGAACATCTTCAATATACCTATATTTTTTGCCTTTGGATCTTACAGAGCAATTTTGAAAGAAATTCTTCTAATCTGTAGCTCTGGCTTATGCAATAAAACCTGCTACTTCCAAACACTAAGTTTCAGTAACCTCTCAAGTTTCAAAAATCTATTTTGTTGTAATACGTTACAGTATAAGGGGGTAGGGGAAGAATGCATATAAAAAAATTTGCAGCCACCAGATCATTACTGCTTATAGTTGAAACCATCTATTTATGAAGTTTGCTTGTCAAATCCAAATTAACTGCAAATGAAACAGTTGGATTCTTGGTTTATCTTACTCAATACAGTTTTACAGTGTTTGCCAGCACCAGCTGGGTGGAGGAAGGAGAATCTGTGAAGAACTGAGGGAGTAGTTACTGAATAAACTGTCAAAAAGATTAATTCTCTCAATAACCTTTGCTAGGAGTTAGCTCACTTCCCAGGTGCCAGCAAGGCATTTTTTCTTAAAAACAAATATAGTATGCACATGTAGATATTCATAGTAGGCACCTAATTAATCTTTGAGGTGTTAGCTGGCTGCTTCAGTCATTGCTTGTGATGATAAATTCTGAAAAACAGTCTGAAATTAAAATGTGAAATTGAAAATGTTGCATGTTTTAGTTTGTGAAAAACAAGTACCCAGCAGGATTTTGGTTTTAAACACAAGTTTAATTGAAACACAATTTTTGCATCACCATCTGTCTCCTAACATACAAAAGCTTTTCTTACACTTTGTGAAGTACTTAATGCTTCTCACATATGTTACTGAGGAACAGTCATATTATTGTTAGAGACTCAACTGCCTTATGTTTGAACTTAAGTTAGGATTTATTTCAACTGAACAAATTTTATCAATTTCTTCTGAATGCTGTATACTATGGCTTAGGTTTTTGTTTATATCAGTTTGTTAATTATCACTCCTCCCTCTCATGGATTGAAATATAAAGAATAATATTTTCATCCACTTAAGTTTGATAGTATAAAGGAACTAGAATTCTTGAAAGTGGTACACTGATAATTTAATGACAGAGACATCCTATAGACACTAATTTTAAATCAGGGTAGTATTACATTTCTAAGTCATCATTTACTGGCTATATCAGAGTCAAATTGTAACTTCTGTCTTTGATCTAGTAACTTTTAACTTTCCCATGTTAAGAGCTGAAGGTTTGATTGTTGGGAGGAGCTACTGATTTACCAGCGCTTGAGTTTTTTCTTTACAGTAGTAGCTAAAATGTATTTTAGAATTTGTATGCAACACTTTCATGGATTACAGTCGTCATAACTCTGAGGAAGACCATATCCCCTTTCTTGCTTTCATTTTTAATGGACAGACTGGCTCACTAATGGAAGTTCTTGCTGTTAGTTTCTCTGTGTTAGCCTGCACTCTTTATACTGTTGAATTTATCTGCTAATAAAAAATAATTTATCTGCTAATTCCAGTTGTCCTAATCAGTACAAAGAAGTGATCTTGCCTACCAACAGTGTCTGATCAGGAACATTCACATGCTTTTTTCCTTTCATGCACTTAAATGAAATAAGGAACTGAGCTTTTCAAAAACAAAGTGTGGAAACTGCAGATGTACTAAAAACAGTCTGTGAGGTTGTGGGGGAAAGATACCTGGGATAATACATGACCTACTCAAATAATTTTGCATGGGCCAGACTTCACTAGTCTTGGGAAGTGTGACACTTTTCATAGAGCCAAATACCACATCTTTTTATTTCTACTAGTTATTTTAAACTATTGCTCTGTCATGTATAAAACAAATATATTTTAAAATGTCAAAAAAATCACAGTTGTTAAACCCAGGAAGGATGTCACAATGTAATACCTGTCTTACACATGTTTTAAGGTTGCGGGCACAACCAGACTTAGTTTAACTAAGTTATGACCCTGTGAAGGCATGCACTTAAAACAAAAGCATATAAATAATTCTTTTAAGTCCTCTTTTAAACCTGGTGTTTAGATGAAATGAGGAAAGAGTTGTCTGGAAATGCAGAGCTGCAGAAAAGGTGAATACAGGGTATCTTTGTTGGATACATGTTCAGTACTTCTTTTCCCTGTCTTAGCATCTAACTCCATTTTAAGGCAAGATTTTTTTGTTGGTTATGAACAAATGAGTACTTAATAAGAATGAGGACCTAACAGTTTGTCTTATTCTGTGTTCTCACTTCTTACCCTTTCCTATTTGCTGTGACTCTTCAGTTGATCAGCCTGAAGAATTAGGAGCTAGTGTTTCTGTGACTTTTGAAGAGGTGGAGAAGCTGCTGTACAAACCTGAAGAAGGGGAGTGGGGGATGAGATCTCGTGATGAAGCATGTGAACGGATTATCAGTGGTATTGATCAGCTTCTGACTCTAGGTGAGCATGTAATCTAAGCTTCAGGTAGTTTTCTCCTGACATCACATTTATAAACAGGTCCCTGGAATATCCATGGAATCCTTTAAAAATTTTCTTTGATAAAGTACTGTAAATGTGCATACATTTTTATATGTGGTTCTTTCTGTTTGTACTGAGATTTTTATATTTTTATGCATAATTGGCTTTATCAAGAAAATACATAGCAACTGAACACCTGGCTCAATTTGTAATACTCACACACACCTTGAAATAACTAAATTCATCTTCCTGTTTCTTAACAGACATTTCAGCAGCTTTTGCTGGTCCAGTTGACCTGTGTACTTATCCCAAGTATTGCACCGTGATTGCTTATCCAACAGACCTCAACACTATACGGACAAGACTGGCTAACAGATTTTACAGGTTAGTACTAGCGGGAGAAACTAGGGAGAATCTGGCCTTAAGTTTGTCCACTGTGAGATATAAACACACATAGTAGACACATACTTCATTTCTCCATGTGAATGAAAGTTTTGAGATTGGTCTAATGAGACTTAAAGGACATCTGTCTTAACCTTATGTGGACAGAAAATTACTGAGATACAATTTTTGCAGCTTTTAAGCTTTTCAGCTTAGTATTAAAGGTGCAATGTTTCTTAATTTTAAGGAGGATCTCTGCATTGGTTTGGGAGGTGAGATACATTGAAAGCAACGCTAGGACCTTCAATGAACCTGGGAGTGCTATTGCTAGAGCTGCAAAAAAGATCACTACTCAGCTCCTGAAGTTTATCAAGTAAGTGGCACTTACTAAATAGTGCTTGAACACTTGTACTCTTAAACAGTGGGAGAGTATTAGCTGCTTAATGTTCCTTTGTCAAAATCAAATCATGCTTCTTTTGATTTCTTTTTTCAAGACACTGCAGGGCTCTTGTATACTTCTTCTTGAGTATTATCTTAACCAATGAAATATTTAAATGTTCTTTTTAAGTTCTTCCCTTAGTAGCAGTGACTGGTATTTATAGCATCAAAATGTCACGATGTGAAAGTATCTCAACCTATAAAGTGAATTGTGTGTTCCCCAGGACATGTAGAAGTTCCTGGTGTAGCTTGTCTGAGCTTGACTTGGTAGCTTGAGAGGTTTATTTTGAAAAGAAGTTAGTATGGGCCATCTTGTAGGTGGGTCAGGTGTGAAGGCTCTTTTGAAATCCCTAATGCTAATTTCACCTGTCTCACTCCTTCTGAAATGCACAGCATGTGGATTATACAGGTTTTCAGATGTAGCATTACTTTGTTAATACTATAATCACCATGAGATTTTAATATTTAATTCTTAGATACTGTCATCAGTTTATGTATAGCTTTTGGTTGCAGCTTGGTTTAATTTAGGAAATTGTAACTATGTTTTAGCTATTCCATTAACAGAGATTTAATTGTATTGCAGTGATCAAGACTGTACAAACATTTTTGAGCTGTGCAGCACAACTGATGATGAACAAGATTGTCTTGATGCTGATCTGGTAAGCTTCTTTTTGTGAATATATTCCAATAAGATATGGTGGTAAGAAAATAACATGAGCCATCAAATATTTTTGGTAAAATTGCTCAGTTATGTTGTGTATTGATACATTTACACAGGTAATATAAACATGGAATGCACTAGGAATGTGGGGAATGATGTGAAGAGATGCTTTATTAAAATAATTGAGTTGTTAGTATTTAAGAAGTGTAGCAAATAAACATGTTTCACTATGACTGTGTGCCATCAGTGAGAAGTTCTTCCATGGTTTGTGAACATTTCTGAATGTATTTCTTATTTCTGAACCATGCTGATGTGCAGTAACGTTATAAATATTTTAAGAGTGGATGAGTAGCTATCTTTAATCGTATTTTAATGGTATGTGATTTAATTATATGGCTATTTCTAAAGTCAGAATTGTCAGCTTTTAGCATTTATAAGTACATGAATGACAAGCTGTATAACTGGTGCTTTGGCTCTCAGTTTCTCTGTACACCACAAAAAGCATGAGGTTTGCATGCCTCATTGAGAGTTTAATAAAGTGCATTTATCTTAAATCTGGTAGAGGTAAAGATGTACTGTTGTTATACGGTGACTGCTGTCTTCAGTGCTGTATATTCACTAACAGCTTAACCAAAACTGCCTAAACTGAGGCCCTTTTTTTTTGCTAACTGTGTGTTTACTAAGAAGCCTTGATAAAGTTGTAATGGAGCTGCCCTCCCTTTCAGGTTAACGTCTAGGGAGGAAATTACTTTGAGTCATTTTAGTTCTTTAAGTCATCTACTTAAGCATCACCTTAGTACTTCCACATTATAAGGTTTTTCTTTTTTACTAAAAGTAACCTAAACACAAGACATCTTTTCCTAAACGAAGGACAAATAAAAATCAGAATTTTTCACATATTATCACTGTATTGAATTACTGATGATTTTTAGTTATTGAGGTTAAAGGTGATGGGTATCTCCTCATTACACTTTCTGGAGATGGTTTTTCCTTTGTATTAAAGATGAGTTGAAGTTGGAAATCTTCAGTGGTGGTATCTAGGATGTTGCTTTTCAAGTCTCTCAAGTGCTATGTGGTTTTTTTTAAATATGCTTCTGACTTTTTTGGAATAAATTAGAAAAAATAGATACTTTTACCACAGTATCAAACTAATAACATTTTAAGCATCTGTTATTTATTTTTTGCTTAGATAATTTTTAAGTTGTTTCATTTTATTTTGTGCAGGATGATGAAAAATGTCTTCCAAGAACATCATACAGAAGAAGGAAAGTGAGTTGGCTAATCTTTACTATACATACCAAATCATTTCTGGTAGGAAAAACTGGTTAACAGACTGCATTCAAATTCAGTGATGCTGAGTGATGCCTTATTTTATAAAAATCATACAACAGAATTTTTCCTTTGGTATTGAGGAAGTAAGAGCTTTGCTTAAGTAGGTCTTTGCAGTTTTAGTACTTCTGTACCCATTTTGTATAGCTGTCTGGGAAGATCTTATTTATGAGTTTGATACCAGTACTGTTCAGTGTAACAGTATTCAATAATCTGTATGGTAAGTAAAAGCTGAGATGCTTGGCAAATAATATAATGGATATTAGTAAAATACTTCGAGAATAATTTGATATCAGAAGGTATATTTTTGTGTGTCTTAGTTTTTTTAGTATTTAAAACAAAAAAGAAAAACAAAACCACACCTAGACAGGCAGTAGAAGAAAACTGTATAATTTGTCAGTTTATTAATAAAGATTAGGAAACAATCTGCTAGTCATACAGTGCCCAATTTATTATAAAGCAGTATGCTTGGAAGTGTGTTTTTCTGCTATAGAAATAATTCCAGACAGATTATCAGATTCAGTTTTTCTTGCTGTATTTCAGTAATACTTAGTTTTCTAACTTTTTTCCCTAAGGGACGGGGCTTTAAAAAAGGCAGGAGCATGAAAACTGGCTATGATGAAAATTCTTGGAAGAAGCAATGTATGGAACTGGTGAATTTAATTTTCCAGTGTGAAGATTCTGAACCTTTCCGGCAGCCAGTTGATTTGGATCAATATCCTGTAAGTTGTTCTTCTTAACCTTGTAAGATAATTTTTTTTCCTTTTAGCCTTTGGTACCATAATAAGCTCTCTGCATTACTCTTGGAACTATTTGTTCTGTTTATGGCTTCAGTCCCAAACCACTGAAAAAAATTTGCTTTGCTCTGTGCCTATAACTGTGAGCTCTACTGCATCAAGATAACATCCATCAAAATATTGACACAAAACACAAAGCAACTGTACAGCAGTGTCTACAAATACCCATGTCCCTTAAATATGGCTTGAAACTACTCTGTTGGTTTTTTGCTTGCTTTCTTACTGTCCATCATAGGGAAATAATTTTGGATAAGTCTGTGTTCTTAATTATAACTGGTTTCTTGAGGGACAATCTAGAAAACCTGTTTACTAAACCTGAGCTATAAACTTGCTTTGTTCCTTCCCTTAGCTGTTCCTGGTATTCTTGCTAACTCTTTGGTCTCTTTCTTCTTTTCTAAAAACTCAACAAACTTGAAAGGAAGAAAACTTCTTACCAAGCATGCAAGCTTTTCCTGTGGACTTCACATCTTGAGTTTGGGTCTTGCTTCATGTTTTAAAAGCATCTTGGCTTTCCTCTAAAACTCACTATCAGGAGAGAAAGACAGAGCTGCTCATTTTAAGCTACCCTTAAATACAGAAATAAAATTAAAAAGAGATGTTTTTCCTTTGTACCACCTTGAATCTTTTTTTTCATATGTTCTATCTAGGATTACAGACATATTATAGACACTCCAATGGACTTCGGTACAGTGAAAGAAACTCTGGAAGCTGGAAATTATGACACTCCAATGGAATTGTGCAAAGATATCAGACTAATATTTAGTAATGCAAAATCTTATACTCCAAACAAAAAGTCAAAGGTAGCTGTTAATGTTGGGGGTTCTATGATTGTCTTAATGAAATGAGTTATTATCTTGGAATTTGTTTATCAGTACTTTGAATAATGCTGCTGTTTGGAGCTGGGGAGAAGTATGAGAAAAATATTTAATGTGCTCATTTCTTGTTTATTTAGTATTTAGTGGATTGTATGCCATGCTTTTTACATTTCTTCTCTGTACAGTTTTTAATTTTAGAAATGTTATTCTTGGATGAAAGGCTCCGTTTTAAATATCATCCCCTTTCTTACCTAGATTTATAGTATGACTTTGAGATTATCAGCACTATTTGAAGAGAAAATAAGACGAATTGTTTCAGATTTCAAAAATGGTCAGAAGCAGAATGAAAAACTACGAAGAAACCAGAGGTATACTAGAAGACTTCATAATCAAAGCTCAGTGCAGCATCCTACCAAAATGCTCAGGTAACCAAATTATGAAAATAAAGAGGTACATCCCAACTGAACAATATTGACTGTTAGGTAACCATTTAATAACCAATTATTTTCTTCTTCACAGACTAAACCTAACTCTAGTCTAAAGACTAAGTACTTCTGTTGCTGTAGAAAAGGCCTGTGAAAAAAAAAAAAAAGGGGGTCAAACAAAGTGGTAAAAGAGTAGAAAGGTTGGGTCTTTTTCTCCTCTTCCCCTCCTTCTCCCTTTCTGTTTAATATTTCAATCAGGAAGTCAATATTTAGTGTGACTGAAATAATAAGGAATGAAATAAAGATTTACTTACTGTATATACTAAGTCAGCCTGGAGAAGAGAAGGCTCCAAGGAGATAAGCTTATAAGATAAGCAGCCTTCCAGTACTTCAAGGGAGCCTACAGGGAAGCTGGTGAGGGACTTCCTATGAGGGCATGGAGTGATAGGACAAAGGGTAATGACCTTAAATTGGAAAAGAGTAGATTTAGGCTAGACATGAGGCTAGAAGAAACTCTTTCTTGTGAGGGTGGTGAGACACTGGCAGGGGTTGCCCAGGGAAGCTGTGGCTGCCCCCTCCCTGGCAGTGTTCAAGGGCAGGTTGGATGGGGCTGTGAACAACCAGGTCTGGTGGGAGGTGTCCCTGCCCATGGTAGGGGGGATTGGAAGGAGATGATCTTTAAGGTCCCTTCCAACCAAAAACAATCTGAGATTACAAAGCTGTGTGTATTACATGTTTCATCCCATACAGAAGAAAGTCAGTCCTTACAGGATTTATAGACATTTTCACTTACTGTAACTTTCTTTTGGTAGCTAGATATACCTTTTCTGTTTTCAAGGAAAACAAGTTTTGGACACAACTGCTGGTTGGCATGATTAACTGTTCTTAATTTGCATATGTAATGAAGTGAGACAAAATACAAAAGCTAAACATGGTAAATCATAGAAACTGGGCTTGCATCTTTCTGCTGCTGTCCAGCCTTTCTTCTTTGACAGTAAAAGGATAGGAATCAAGAGTTCAAAACAAACCCAAAACATAGGAATACATTGTTTACCATGTTTGAAATTGTAAGAAAAAACAGCCAATGGGTAACTGCTGCATTTTCAATTCTTTGTGTGTGTTGGATTACGCTACAGAAATACCTGGCGATGAGCTTTACTTGGTTCCTACTTCTTCCCAGAGAAACACATTTCAGGATAAGCAAAAAATTTTACTTTGAAACCACACCTCTGCTTGTATCAAGAATTGTATGTGACTTTTCTTAGAACAACTGAGGTTTGAGACTCATTGGGAAAGTATTTTTTTGGCAGAAAATGCATACACATCTTGTATACCTACATGGATACTGGAAAAACTTCAGTTGTAAGCAAGTAACTGACAATATAGTAGTTCTAAATGTGAAAATAAATGAAAACAGTTAGCTTTTGTCTTGAACTCAGCATATAATGATACTGTGCATACTACTTAGTTTACGTACAATTCAAAATTCAAAAGAAATTAAGGCTCCTGTTGCAATTTCCTGGTAAACAATAGGAGGACATTACTGTCTAGAAAGTATTTGGTATGAAATTCTTTGGTTTTCATAGCAGTGTATGCCTCCTCGTGTATAAATTCAGTAGGAGATTAGGCTGTTATTTTAATGAAAGTACTTAAAGCTTGCCTTTCTTAAAGTTGATGTTGTCCCACACCTTGTTAGCTCTCAAATCTAACTCTTGCATAAATCTAAAATCATGTGCCATACAGCTAGTTAAGCTTTCAGAGAGAAGTATTGTTAAAATAAATAATTGCCATCATTTCTTGTAGTTTAACAACCTGTGTTGCTTTTAATTCTTTCTTCTTTCACTAGAAATTTGAAGCAGAAACCATTGAAGTTGCAGGCAAAAAATGAGTCTGAGCATGAAGATTCTTTTACTCAACCTACCTCAAGCAGAGCTGCCTGTGTTGCAAGCCATAAAATGAATGCTAGCAATTACAACCACAGTTCCTCTGGCGAATCCTCTGATTCTGCATGCCTGGCATCCTTTGAAAGGAATGGAAAAGCTAGATCCACAACACTAACAAATTGTTCTGCAGTATCATCAGGTCAGAAATCGAATTTCTTTCAGATGACAGTTTTCATCTTGGTCTTCTCTATGAATTGTCCACTAATGTTTCCTTTATAATTGGCATCATTTGCATTCAAAATTGTTAAATGAGGTTTGCATTGTTTATGTGAAAAATTTTTAGACAAGATTTCTGTGTAGATTTTTTGTGTAATACAGAATTTTGTGTAATTTAATGAATTAAAGAGATTTTTTGCTTTAAAATCCCCTAGAATGCAGTAAGTTCACTTAACTGTTATTCATGAAAAAGCTTGTACCTAAGCAGAAATCTATCAGTAGTATGGTGTGCTGCTTAGAAGTAGAGCTGTCTTGGTTGTGAATCCATTTTATAGTCAAGTAGATGATATTTTTTTGCTGCATTTTTATGGAGATACACAACAAAGCTGAATTGAGTAAGATACATGATAAGAAAAAGTTGAAAGATGCTATTAAGTTTTACTAAATACTATAATAGAATAGAATTTCTTCATTTGCAGCACCTGTTCCAGAAGAGTGGTTGTAGTGAATGGAAGTCTCTTATGCAAAATAGAGTGCATTTGATAAACAGTACTATACAAAAGTACAGATTATACACTTGTATATGTTACCTTAAAAATTGTCACCCAAAGTTAGCAAATTACAAGTTCCCCAAGACATAAAAGCCTTTCAGACTTTTCTTTTTTTCCTATACCTCACCTTCACAAAAGTTCAGCTTCTTTCAAAGAATAAGAATGACAGTCATGGTAAAAGAAATCTGTCATAGTAGGTTTTGTGTTGGTTTTTAGCATGTTTTTTCTATTCAATCAACTTCATTATTTTACTTGAAACTGAAATACAGGCTAAAGAAGCTTCCTGTCACTGAACACTGTAGAAATATGGAGTGGTGTATTCTGTAGGGTTGTCAGTTTTATACATGTAAGACATTAAGGCATGGCAGGGTATTGTACAATAATATGATGAGGAAATTTAAATATTTCCTTGATCAGCAAATTGTAGCTTTTAACTTGAAGGTAATTGTATGCTTAGAATTCTAATGACAATTTTTTTTTTTTTAATAGAAAGTGAAACAGAAGTTTCTTTGGTTTCTTCATCATCTTCATCTTCCACGAGTAGCTCAGAAGACAGCAAAGAAAGCTCTGCAACTCTTTTGTCACCTCTGCTACACAATGGTGTATGCAGAAGAACAAACAGCAATCAAAGGATAACTAGAAATCAAGCTGCTCAGAGAAAACAAATAGGTCAGGTTTGAGTAGTTTTCTTGGGAATGGCAAATAAAGAGTTTGTTTACATATAACTATATGTAATGCTTTTTTTTAATTACTGTATATGTAAGGTACTAATTTGTTTATTTGTGGTAGTTCTGCTGTTCTGAAATTACTTGCAACTTCTGAAAACATTTTTTTCAGTACTTAGGTGCGTAGGGCAGAAACTGAGACTAGTGGAAGGGGTTGTCTTGCAGCATTTTATATGTTAATGAAAGTAAAAGAATAGTTCATAAAGTTTAAATTTTGCACTAGAATGAACCCAAAATTTACGCTATAGTTAAATAATTTTTCTTTTGACAAACAACAAAAGCACATAACTTGCTAGTTAGGAGTGTATTTCATTTGACATGTCTGTGGGTTGAACCTGTTCAAGATTTGACAGAACTTAAGAAGCTGCTATTTTTATATCTAAGATACTAATCAGTCCTTTTCTTTGCAGGAACACTTCCTCAGGAGAATGGGAATACAAGAAAAACTGTCAGGAAAAGGTTATATGGAAGTGACTCTGAAAATTCATCAGTGGTAACAGCTCAGTCACTCAAGAAGAGTGCTGGTAGACATAGAAAAACTCCACGCAGAAGTGCTGCAGTGGCTGCTAATAAGCTAAGGCTAATGAGTGATGTGGAGGAAGAGGTTTCAAGCTCAGAAAGTATTGGCATTGGATGTAAGAATAGAAAACTGCCTCACCGAAATGCCTCAGCTGCAGCCAGGAGAATGTTACTGGAGGGGTCTGAAGATGATGTTGGCTTAAAGTCTGAAAGTGAAAAAGAAATAGAAGAGCAGCTTAGCAAAAGGAAAATTTTTTCTCTAACTGGTTCATCTGTAGCACGAAGAAAATTTGTTAGTGAATCAGAAAATGGAACTTCGGATTCTGAGACAGACACACAGATGAAGGAGAAAAACTTAGAAAGCAATGGTCATAAGCTGTTGTGTGCAACAGTCAGCTCTGTGTCTCCCAGAACGAAAAGTCCCACCCTAGACTTTTCAGAGGAGGATTGCAAAAGCCATAATTCAGAGGATGGGAGCAGTCAAAAAGTTTCTGACCAGTCAACATCTGCACATAATAAGCCTGCAGTGAGCAACTCTGAGAATGAAATGGATTCTGAATCAGATAGATGGAATGGCAGAAAAGCAACTGGTCTGCAGCTTGCTGCTCCTTTAAAAAAAGCAAAAGTCTTGAGTGATTTAGAGGACACGGCAGAATCTGAAACAGAAGATAGAAAAGATGGGAGTTTTCTCTCAGACACCTTGGTGCCAACTAGAATTGCAAGGAGTTCAAAATCTGGACCTCGAGCCAGATTCAATTGCTCTTCTGATACAGAATCTGAGACAGATTCCAATAACGGTAATTGCTGTGAAATGTCTTCAAAACCAAAAAAGAGGAAGAGAAAAGGAAAAACAAAAATCATTAGAAAAGGTACTTTTTTTTTTTAAAGTTCATGCCTCTAACTCTTGATACTGACTAGGTGAAGGATCCAACATAAGATTAATGACTGGGAGGACTGGACTGTACAAAGTGCAATAGTGTTCCTTGTTTTTCTAAAATAACTATAAATGGGGAAAGGAGAACTGTTGGGTATGATGATGATGGCAACAATGTCTGGAAGTCTAGACAAGTTTGGGACTGGGAGGTTAACAAATGTTAAGAAAACTCATTGCAGTTCTATAGGATTTAGAATTCCTATTGGGTACTGGCCATTTTTGTGCAATTTGGGTGTTATATTTCTCTGTGAAAAACTTGTTATTAAATTGTGATTAGTGTTGATATTTACAGGGATTAAGGTGGTTTTGGCACTTGTTGCTGTAACTACATTATAATACCTCTAGGGCATTACATGAGAAGATCTCAGTAAAGCAGTAATAACAGCTCACTCTGAAGGGCAGAAATTCCAGATAGTTGCACAAACAAGATTTGCTGTTCCACTTGTTGAAACTTTATTTCTTTGTTCTACTTCAGTTCTTTGCTATAATATTCTCTGTCACTCAAAAGTTTGTGTGTGTTGGCTGGCATGTTATGATTTGGAGACTTGGTTTTTCAGAGTTTTTTTAAGTATATCAGAATAACATTAAGATTCATTATAACAAGTTCTGTACATTGTATGTCTTCAAATTGTTAGGGAATTAGTTCTGACTTGGAGTTTGAAAGACTGTTCAGAGGTTGGCATTCAGTCTAATCCTTCCAAATGTGTCACTGAGGCTCAGAGACCGGATTAAAGACTTGTAAGAACTCCTTAGGAATTTTAACTATAACTGGCTATTGAGCTCCAGACTTACCAGAACTACATTGCCAAAGTCACTTTCTAAAATTAGGGAAGGGAACTTCTTAATTGCTTTATAGAATTTAAAATCTTAGTTCACTGTGCTTCATATGTCAAAACTCCTGGGTCAAAACTTGGGTTTTGTTATTTTTTGAGACTAGTACCATTACTGTCAGAAGATTTCATGAGACACTTAACATAGAAAAAAGGGAAGGTATTTGTACACAAATACTTCATCTAGTTTAGGAATCTGTAGCTTTTAGAGTAGGCAATTTGTAGCATTTCCCTTACCAAGTTTAACACCTCATTGTTAAGGGAAAAAACCAGACTGTTTAATTTTTTTTTTCCTTTTTGTGTGTAAATATTTCCCATGAAAATAGAATCTCATCCTAGGTAGCCAACACTGAGCCTTTAGTTCAGTAGCTTGTCCTTTGAATCTAACGTGGATTTTCTAACAGTTAATATTGTAGTGTTTTAAAGCTCAATGAAAATTTGTTTTCTCTCCTAGCCAAGTCTTTAACACACTGGTTAAACTGTGGCTTGTGCTGTATCGTACCTTTTATGCCATGGGTTGAAATGTTAAATTTGTCATACATCTGTGACTTGGAGCAAAACTTTTCTCACTCACATTTTGTCTCCTAAACTTTTTTTTTTCTTTCTTTTTTTTTATTCTCACCCTTTTACTATGGCCATAGCTTCTTCAGTATTCAGTGTTCATCCAACTAGCATGAACTGCCAATCATAAAACCAAATTCAGCATAGTTTTCCATGTGCAGCTGGTGCCAAACATTGTCAAGTGTTAATATGTATTATTAGTTAATTGCCAAGGGCTGCAATTGCCTAGTGAAACATTCTGAAATATTTTAATGAGAACCAGTAAGAAAATAAATAACAGTTTTTACTTTTAATATCTGTTTTAGCTTTAAGGGGGATGCATTTATCCTGGAGCAGTCTTACTTTGTACAAAATGTTTAAGGTTCCCTCCCCTGTATAGCCACCCAAATGTTTACTTGTGCACCCAGCAGAATGTCAGGTTTTTTGTTTTACCACAATTTTTAATCTGATGCCTTTTTTACACTCTAAAACCTAATTAAGAAACCCTTAAGAAGGGAATCCTTTGGGTAATTATGGGGCGAAGGTGAGTATCACTAAATTTCTGTGAGGCCATGAAATACCTTTTTAAAAAAATCAGTAGAGGTAAGATACAGTAATGAATACTTGCATTGTTTGGGTCTCATGACACAGTCATCTACCTAGAGAGATGAGGGTACTGTTAACTTAGTAAAAAACTTCATATTGTGTTTCCAGCATGTGCAGACAAGAATGGTCAAAGACAAGAATAGTTAAAGACACGGGACCGAATTTGAGATTGCTTTCATGTGAAAGGGCAATGTGTCATTGTCCTGTACAGTGTTCTGTATGGGCAATTAACTTGAAGACATTTTGTTTTCTTTAAGTTGTTTTTCCCTCTGTTTTCTTGAAACATTAGTTGTCCTTTATATGAACTGATAGCTAGCTTTGGACAATGTTTGCTGTAAAACACAATATTTACTTTCCATTTCAAGTTTATCTTACCTAATTTGGGATATTACCACAGGTACATAATAATTTTTAAATTAACAGATGACCCTTTCTAGCTTACTTTTCTCCTTAGAAGCCAATAGATGTCACAACAGATGTGCTCTTAGGACAGGCTGGCTTGGCTGTGATTTGCCAAACTGATGCATTTATTGCTCTTTTCTAAAGAGGCTGAAAGTTACCTGGAAATTAAACTAAACTAATTAAGCTAAACTTGTTTTTACTTCTGAAAGTTACTGCTGGAGTACATGCGTATTTTTATTTAAAGACATAAGTACATATATATTTAATATCTATTTTCAAATAAATATATATATGGCACTAGATATACTATGCAGTTACCCATCTGAGCATTTTNCTTCATATGTCAAAACTCCTGGGTCAAAACTTGGGTTTTGTTATTTTTTGAGACTAGTACCATTACTGTCAGAAGATTTCATGAGACACTTAATATAGAAAAAAGGAAAGGTATTTGTACACAAATACTTCATCTAGTTTAGGAATCTGTAGCTTTTAGAGTAGGCAATTTGTAGCATTTCCCTTACCAAGTTTAACACCTCATTGTTAAGGGAAAAAACCAGACTGTTTAATTTTTTTTTTTTCCTTTTTGTGTGTAAATATTTCCCATGAAAATAGAATCTCATCCTAGGTAGCCAACACTGAGCCTTTAGTTCAGTAGCTTGTCCTTTGAATCTAACGTGGATTTTCTAACAGTTAATATTGTAGTGTTTTAAAGCTCAATGAAAATTTGTTTTCTCTCCTAGCCAAGTCTTTAACACACTGGTTAAACTGTGGCTTGTGCTGTATCGTACCTTTTATGCCATGGGTTGAAATGTTAAATTTGTCATACATCTGTGACTTGGAGCAAAACTTTTCTCATTCACATTTTGTCTCCTAAACTTTTTTTTTTTATTTTTTTATTCTCACCCTTTTACTATGGCCATAGCTTCTTCAGTACTCAGTGTTCATCCAACTAGGATGAACTGCCAATCATAAAACCAAATTCAGAATAGTTTTCCATGTGCAGCTGGTGCCAAACATTGGCAAGTGTTAATATGTATTATTAGTTAATTGCCAAGGGCTGCAGTTGCCTAATGATGATAATAACATTCTGAAATAGCCTGTATAGCCACCCAAATGTTTACTTGTGCACACAGCAGAATGTCAGGTTTTTTGTTTTACCACAATTTTTAATCTGATGCCTTTTTTACACTCTAAAACCTAATTAAGAAACGCTTAAGAAGGGAATCCTTTGGGTAATTATGGGGCGAAGGTGAGTATCACTAAATTTCTGTGAGGCCATGAAATACCTTTTTTAAAAAATCAGTAGAGGTAAGATACAGTAATGACTACTTGCATTGTTTGGGTCTCATGACACAGTCATCTACCTAGAGAGATCAGGGTACTGTTAACTTATTAAAAAACTTCATATTGTGTTTCCAGCATGTGCAGACAAGAATGGTCAAAGACAAGAATAGTTAAAGACACGGGACCAAATTTGAGATTGCTTTCATGTGAAAGGGCAATGTGTCATTGTCCTGTACAGTGTTCTGTATGGGCAATTAACTTGAAGACATTTTGTTTTCTTTAAGTTGTTTTTCCCTCTATTTTCTTGAAACATTAGTTGTCCTTTATATGAACTGATATCTAGCTTTGGACAATGTTTGCTGTAAAACACAATATTTACTTTCCATTTCAAGTTTATCTTACCTAATTGGGGATATTACCACAGGTACATAATAATTTTTAAATTAACAGATGACCCTTTCTAGCTTACTTTTCTCCTTAGAAGCCAATAGATGTCACAACAGATGTGCTCTTAGGACAGGCTGGCTTGGCTGTGATTTGCCAAACTGATGCATTTATTGCTCTTTTCTAAAGAGGCTGAAAGTTACCTGGAAATTAAACTAAACTAATTAAGCTAAACTTGTTTTTACTTCTGAAAGTTACTGCTGGAGTACATGCGTATTTTTATTTAAAGACATAAGTACATATATATTTAATATCTATTTTCAAATAAATATATATATATGGCACTAGATATACTATGCAGTTACCCATCTGAGCATTTTATGTGGGAACTTTGCTTTGGTTATTTTTAAAATAATGTATATACTACACATAAAGTGCAATATATTTTAGTACATAAGCTGGGCAACAATCTTGGGAAAACTAGCTTTGTAAAATACATGTCTGCTAAAATAGCAAAATTTTGTTGATTTTTATGGGATCTATACAATTAAGTTTACTTTGAGAACTTATGCTTTTAATTTTTATAGATGCCTATGGGTGATTCTCTTTTATTTAGAAGGTGAAAGTTTAAAACACTGATCTTCATATCATCATTCATGTGATTTACAGACTGAATATTTGTTTTGAAATCCAACATAAGAACCAAGTGCTATATTAAAAATAACACTGAATGGAAGATTTCACTGCTAGAAGCAATCTTACCGTTTTAAGTCATTAAGAAACTGAACATTTTAAATGTTTTTTATGGGTGTGATTACAGTTCTAAAATTGTTCCATTCAGGGCTTATGGCTACATAAGACATAATCTTGTAGAGTAAAAAGGTCTATAATGTGTAATAGTTAATTTTGAAAGTTCTTTCTAGTAAGAAAGTGGTAGCTTATAATGATAGAAGTATTAGTAATATGAGATAATTTGATTGCTAGGTTGGGTAGTTTACAATTTTTAAGCTAGTTATTAGAGTGATGCTAAAGAATGTTACTTGCTAACACTTCCATTATCTCAGAGTTAAAAGTAAAGTTAAAAGCCTGGGACTGGCTGATTGTATTTTTAGTAAAGACTTAAGGTAAATTCTATATAACAAAAAAAAAAGCTTCTGTCAGTTTTATTAAAGGTGGTCGTGTTTGTGCTTAAGTAATTATTTCAGGAATTTAATTACAAAAAGGAACTTTTAAATCTTTATTTTGTAGAATCAGCGTTGGAGGAGGCTGGACAAAACGCGAAAGTGCTCAGGAGCAGGACATGCATCATCAACTACAAGAAACACATCAAGCTGTCTAATGTGGTTGAGAAGAAAAATCCACGCAGATGTGCCACTTTGGCAGCTAATAAGATTAAGATAATGAGTGATACAAAGGAAGAATTATCAAGCTCAGAAAGTCCTCACACAGTAAAAAAGAACAAAAGGCAGCTTCATGGCAGTATGTCTGCGGCATCCAGGAAGAAACTGATCAGCAGTTTGGAGACAGATACTTGCTTAAAGTCTGAAAATGAGGGAGAACAGCTCCCTAGCAGAAAAAAACTGTCCTGCCCAGAGTCAACTGCTCCTAAAAGAAAATACATCAGTGAGTCTGAGAATGAAAAAACAGAATCCGAGGTAGAGATAAAAGTGACTCAGAAGCAGAGTGACAGTAACCACAAGCAGGCACACAAAACAGTCTGTGCTGCAGCTCTTAAAAATTTTGAATTTGACTCTTCAGAGGAGAATTCCACAAATCACAACGTGGAAAATGGCAGGAACTCGGGCAGTTCTAGTCAGTCAGCTTCAGCCCACAAGCATTGTATGAGCAGCTCTGAAGAGGAGAGAGATTCTGACTTGGCTAAGCATGAAACTAGTAATACCAGAGAGGTATCGAGTAAAAAATCTAGAGCTTCTTCCAAAAGATCAAAAATATTGGATGACTTAAATGAAACAGCAGAATCTGAAACAGGGGGAAAGAAAGATGAAAAAAGCTCAGGATCAGAGAATGTGGAAGCACCTGGGACTGCAGGAAGTTCAAAAGCCACTTTCAATTGTTTTTCTGATTCAGACTCTGGAACTGGTAACAGTATCTCTAGTGATGCCACAGGAACAAGAAAGAGGAAAAGGAAATCGGAAATGGTTGGAAAAGAAATTACCAATTCCAACTCACTTGCACCTTCCAAAAGACCCCAGCGAAGGAAACGTCGGAAACCTAACAAAGAAAATGACTCTGAAGATTTGGATTACACCAAATACAGAAGAGCGAATCGGCGTTCTAAGATAAGAACTCGGAACTGCGGCAGACGGACTGTGAGATACGACAACTGCGACGATGACGATGAGAGAGGTTTAGATGATGTAGATTGTGAAACGTAACCTTAAAAGGAAAAGCCAGCCCACTTTTTTTTTTTTTTTCCTTTTTTTTTAAATGGTAATAGCACTAGAACTCATGATGGATGCTGGCTCTTCTTTGTCCTACATTTCAGGGAATATATTTATATTTTTCTATGAAAAAGTTATGAATGTGATTAGATGATGACTTTCTCCTTTTCATATTTTGACTTGCACTTGCCTGCCCATGTAGCAGCATTTAGCACAGATGCCAAAATGTGCCTCATTATAGGGGCAATTTTTTGTCTTTACTGGTATTTTATTACATATAGCAAGAGTTAAAAAAAAATGTTAAAACACTGCGCAACAGGTTAATAGCAGTATGTTGAGTATTATTGTTATGGGTGCTGCAATGGAATACTACCTAGGTCATACAACATTCAAGAATGGATTTCAAACATCTCTAATGCTGTGTAAAATGATATACAATAGTAACAGGCTTATAAATTATACTGTACACTATAGAAATCTGGCAGATGCTAGCATTGCATCAAATAAGTAATGAATGGCCACTAGGCTAATAACTCTACAGCTTGTATGAGTACAGAGTTAAATGTTCTGTACTTCCATTGTTGATAACATGCAACCAGGACCAGTTACCAGTCAAAAAAGCATACTTGCCAATTCAAAAGGCATATCAGTGCTGGTGAAAAGAGGATTCATGCAGACAGGTAGTACTATCATCATTAATGTGACTTCTATACTGTAAACTTAAGAATATGAAATGCAGGTGAACTCTTGGGCCTAAGGGGTTTTGTGTGTTTTCTTTATAAAATAGAAAAACAAACAAAACACTTGTTCTGTTTTCTTTATGCGTGAAAAGCTTGAGGTGCAGGATTCTTACATTCCAGACCTTTTTGCTACATTTCTGTTGTTCTTCCATATTTAAACTTTTAAGTGCTTTAATGTTAGATTTCACATTGATTAAACCTTACCACTTTCTGATTATTGCAGTACATCTCCTGTTTTTTAAATGTTTGAGGTGACTGTTTTTGACAAGAAAAAATGCTCATGTAGAAGATAGGAGAAAATTTCTCCAGGGAAAAGTGTGTAAATTCTTGGTCGGCCATGTAGCAACTACAAGAACATTTAGGACATTTAAACTCTGACCTACCATTAATGCCTTCAGTCCAACACCAGCCACTTAGTTGACTTCTTCCCCACTCTTCACTCTAGATTTCTTCCCTCTGCTCTGCTGGTTCACTTTCTCACTCTTAGGAAGACTTGGTGTTTCCTGTTTTCATCATTCAGTAAGAGGTATGTTAGAATAGTGTATGTATCCTAACCCAGCTAATTTAACTGAAATATCAAGTCTGTGAATTAGTTTTCCAGCAGACTGGTCTGGTAGTAGCATCTGGAAGGGTTGGGGGTTGTTGGGGGTGAAGTTAGTGCAGGTGCATAATTGCAGTCACTGATGCCAGAGCTGGCTGTAGAAATGGCAGTGAGCTGCTGGGAAAGGGAGTCTCCCATGCTGATCAGCAAGAAACACTTCCTCAGCATCACTGACATTATGTGCAGTATGTGCCAAAAGGTGTATTTACCACCATGACATTTTGGTATCTGGAATGTTACCTCGGTATAGAGAAATGTTTTGGGTTTTCCTACCTTTTAAAACTTCAATATCAAGTTCAAAAATAACCTAGTTTGTATCATTCTTGCCCCAGGAATTGTCTTTTATTTAGAGTGCAGTCCTTAGTATGATTCAGTTCAATTTTTTACATTCAAGATAACGTGTTTATCTGAATTCTTTAAGTTGGTTTCTAAAATATGAACACAGTTGTGTTTAATGATGAAACTTTGAGGTGGCTTTGTGTATCATACCTTTTGTGGGGCAATTTTGTTAAAAGAGAGTAAGCCAACTGGTATTTTTATATTATCCATAAACAGAATGAATTGTTCAGCAGCTGCCTATGATCCAATGGAATTATAACCTTCCAGTACAGGAATAAATACTGGTATACTAGTTCTTAAGTGAACATCTGAGTTTTCAGTAATCTTTAACTAAAATTGAGCTGTAGGTTTGTATTTCTCTTTCAAGCTTAGATTAAAAAATACAGTTTTCTTTCCCACCCTTACTGAGATGTTGTATTCTCTGTCATACTGCACTCATGCACTACGTGTTCATGGTGATCCCTGAGAGCTGGGAGAAGGTTCTGGTTTCTGTATTTATGTGTAAGAGAAAATTGCTGGCCTGGGGACTGTAACACTTACATTGTATAAGCAAAGAAAATGCTGTTTTGTATTTCCTAATTTTATACATACAGGCAGGTTCCAAAGAGCCATTAGGAGGGGAAATTACTAAACTGGAAAGGGACTTTTCACTCTTTCATCCTCCAAGAGTTAGAATTTATTTATTTATTTATTTATTTCAGTGAGCATGCTTACCTTACCAGCACTGGCTCTTTTAAACCTTGCAGAAAGCAGTTATTTCATCTGCCTGGTAAATTTAATCTGTCACCATTCTTTATTTGGTCTAGCTGTACTCAGGGAAGTAAAGTGATTTAGTAGACCTGTAAAAATAGTATCTTTATTTAAAGCTGCTTAATGCACTGCATTGGTAAGCTTTGCTTTTTCTCGGGGGGGAAGGGCTGTGGGGTGGAGGAGGGGGTGTTTCTCTTTGTTTTAAAGCAGGACCTGAATCTGGAAAAGTGACCAAGCTGATGGGCAGCATGGACAGAGGGAAATACTCTTACGAAGTGCAGGACAGAGGTGTAGAAAAATCAAATTCTTAAAGACTTTTACGATGTACCTGTAGAAGTGGATCAAAGTAAAGCTATACCTGAAACCGTAACGTCACTGTACGCTTATTTCCAGCCCTGCGGTGCCTTTCACCTCCCTCTCTCCGTGTTTCTGTCCCCACTCTCTTTCCCTCACACCACCTCCCCGTGTCCCCCGACCCCACGCCCGNNNCCCCACGCCCGCCCCGCCCGTCGGTCGCTATCCCCCAGCCGCTCTAGGATGCTCCGTTTTAAGTGGGTTGGAAAAGCCCACGGGAAGCCCACGGGGTGTGAAGGGAGCGGGGATGCCCCCTCCTCCGTGCTGGGGGCCCTCACCTTCCCGGCTCTTCTTCTACCCTCGCCACAGCCTCCTACAGCGGAACCTCCGCTGCCGCCCTCGGGGGCTGGTACGGCGGCCTAGGGCAAGAGGAGGGCGGGAGGGGAGTTGGCAGTCGCCCCGCCTCTGTGCCGGAGCTCGGAAGCCGCCGGTTCGGGCAACCCGGGCGCGGTATCGGCTCCCGGGCAGCTCTCCGGCGGCGCTCTCTATGGTCTGCGGAACCAGAGCGTCCCTGGGCGGAGCGGAACTGGGCGGTGGCGGCCATACAGAGCGCCCGGGCGGGGCGAACGGCGGAGATGGCGACCTTCTTCGGGGAGGTGGTGGTGGCGCCGTCCCGAGCCGGCGTGGACGATGAGGAGGAGGCCCGGGATGAGACACCCGAAGACCAGGAGATACGCAGGGAGTTGGAGAAGAAAAGGTAGAAGCCCCACAGGGCATCTCGGCTGCTCTCCTCCCCGCTGTGGGCCGCCATCCCCTCCGCCACCGGACACCCCCAGGGGCTGGGGCTGGGCCTGGGCCGGGCCCGGGGCTGGGCCTGAGCGTGAGTAGGGATAGGGGTAGCTCCACTTCCCTCCGCATCTTTTGCCAGGGAGATCGACGTCCTCTGGACCTGGAAGTCTACGGAAAGCGCTGCCGACGAGCAGCTTGTGTGCTCGAAATTGATCGTAGCGATAGGACATAACGCTGCAGGTAGGTGTGAGAGCTTCAAAAAAAACCCCCTGAAAATAACATTCCGGTCCTTGGATAAATTTGAGAAAGCAAGGGGTTAGAAGAAAACATGTCTACCGGGACAGTCGCTTTGCTATCGCCTGTTTTTAACGCTGATCTCAGCTGTAAAAATGGCCCTTGAGAGTGTCTGGCTCTTCGTTTAGGAAGGGGAGCTTTAACGCAGAGGCAGATGAGCTGTCCAGAAAAAGCCAGAGCTACGTTAAAAAAAAAGATTTTGTGTACAGCTGCTTATTCCTCTTGTCACAATATTGGTGAAATGATATATTTTTAGTTGAAGCAAACTGTGGTTTAGATTTTAGTTGGAATGACATTCCCCTTTCCCTTACCTGACTTTAGTTTGATAGACTGGCCTAGATTATTTCTTAATTGGCAAAAGTCTCCTTCTAATAATACCAGATTGCTCAGTGTATTTTGTATTTCCTAATTTTATACATACAGGCAGGTTCTGTCTGTATGTATAAAATGAAATGGGGATCTGTCAAAGATGTAAAATTATGGGCCTGTAAGCTGTAGTTTCCGTATTTTTTAATGAACAGTGTTTTTATTCTTTTACTGATTTTTTATTGATTTCATCAGTTAGTCCTTTAACATTTTAATTCTCCACTTGTTCAACACGCCCTTACTGGAGGTGTTTATTTACTCCTAAAGGCCTAAAGTCTTGACACACCCTCTCCCCTTTCCCCACACACACTGTCCAGGCCCTTGGATAGCATTTTCTCTGTACGTTTAGGTCACATCTAGATGAAGTCTAGATTGTATCAAAGTTAGATCTGCTAACCTAATTCTTCTTTGTTCAGTTTTTTTGTAGAGAAATAAGTACAGGTATTTTAGATGTGATTCCTGTTTAGCAAGAGCTTTTGACAGGAATTTGATCAGTGAACATTTGATTCAGAATCCCTTTGCCACTGAGTTGTACATAGTTTCGTCTTTACCTCCTACAGCCAGAATTATTAACATTAATAGTATTATTATATTAGTTTATAGTGTATAATAGTATTATAATAGTAGTATTATTATTAATAGTTCTGCCTTGATCGTTCAGTAATGTATGTTGTAGTTTTAAAACTGTTATATCTGGTGTGTCAAGAAGTATTAGAGACCTAATATTTATATCCTTAGTGTATACTAAGGGAATTAAAGTTGACTGTCATCATATAATTCATAATAGTACATAGTTGTGGTATTAGGGATCTCTATATGTAGAACTGCTGTTTATCATAAAAAGTCTTGATATGCTGAGGTTATGCATTCTTTGTCTTTGCCAGATTAGGTCAATAAAGATATGTTGATAAAAAGTTATTCCATTTTTTTAACTTGAAATTTCAAAGGAATAATCTTAAGATTGGCTATTTATTTGTAGAACAGAGATTTTGCTCTTTATAAATTAAAAGTATTTTTTTGTTTTTGTTTTTTTACAGCTTTCCTGTCTTCTTTTATTCTGGATTCTGTATGTTGGGAGGTAGTTGGAGTTGTGAAGTTGTGGAATGAATGGTGTCGAACAACCAGCACAACAAACATCCTCCTGACAGATTCTTTCTGTTTGTTCTACCGATTAATATCAGATCCAACAGTAAGTGGCTTTTGCCCAAATTCTTCTGTGTTTCAGCTTTCTGTAAAAGAGAGCAAGCTTCATCTACCCCCTACCCTGCCTAGGCAGTAAGGCATTCATTCTGGGTAAATCTCATGAAAAATATGAAGGGTCATTGTGCTCACTTAAACTGCTTGAAGTTGTGGGGTGTTAAGTTCAGTATGAAGAAGATGTAGGACAGTGTGAATTCCTCAGCTCCATTGTGAATAAAAAATTCTCATTGCAATACAATTGAAGAAGCCCAAGAAAACCAAACGAGTTGTTCACTGCAGACACATCATCTTCATGTTGATTGCAAGCTGTTGTTGTGCTCTTTGAACCACTTGGTTATGCAACTTTTTCCTTTCTTTCTTTCTTTTTTTTTAAGGTTTTGTTGTGCCAGTGTAGTTGTTATGTTGCTGAGGATCAACAGTTCCAGTGGCTTGAAAAGGTAAAACTGGCAAGTCAGCAAATTGGGCAATAAAATCTTTGGGGTGGGGATCTTCAACTTAAATTAGGTGTGTCCTCCTCTCTCATATTCTAAACATGACAGTATTTTAAATAACTGTTTTCCCTGTGGCTTTCAACAAATGAATAAATTTACTGTCTGCAGATCATGTGAAATTCCTTTCTAGATGCTTCTGGTTATATCTGCTGTAACTTTCCAACTTTGTGCAGTTCATTCTTTTGGACAGCTTCAATTTTGTTGCCCTTAACTACTTTCCAAACATTTTTTTTTTATTTGGCTTAAATTTCCTCTGGCTTCTTTCAGCTGCATTTCAGGTGTGGGAGAATCTTTCCTTAAAAATTAATAACATAACTGCATCTGTACAGCTGCCAAAGGATCACCTGACAAACCTGTTCTGAAACTCATGATGGATGGTATCTTTAGTAATGGATGTGTTCTGTTCCTTTCACAAAGAGGAGCTGTAAAGAAGGTGCCTCCAAAGCAGTATTTGTCCCATTTGTGTATGTTAAGTGCATTACCTCAGTGTCACTCAGGTACACTGCTGGGTTGTTCAGGTCCCTCCAAATATGATGATTTTAATACGACAAAGGCAGAGGGGTAGGCTCTGGCCATTGATTATTATTATGGATTTGGGTCACTGCTTAGCCTTAAGGGAAGCATGGCTTATTTGTTCTTGTTGTCTGTCTGCTAACCAGCCTTCTTTTAGATCTGCTCAGCCTAGCCAGCACATGAGAGGGATTACTTTGTTGCAAGGGGGAAGGGTAGGAGCATCTCACTGTGAGGGAGAGAGCAGAGAAATTCTGGGAAGGATAAAAAGCAGTGTAACTTCACTAAATGATACAGACATTTCAGACCTAAGTTTGTGGAAAAGTAGCCTTTTGTGGTCCCTTGGCCTGCAGAAACATTTAATTTGCTTTGGTGGGGAATAGTGGTTCACTTCAAAGTTTAGAAATCCTAAAACCTAAATCATTGTGGTTTTGCCATATTGCATGCATTCTTGCACTTCATTTAAACTGGGCTTACAAAACAAAGACAACTGTGATTTTGCTGTCTTTTCCATTTGTGTTTTTCCAGCTGTTTGCACATACGTGTTGTTTCAAATGTGAGTGTATATGAACAGTAGGACTGTGGAGTTTTACCAAGTCAGTGGTCCTGAGTATTTTTAGACTTCATGGTTACAAGTATTTTCAAATGAACAGCAGAAGTGTGCTGGTAATTTGCTTTTAGTGAGTTACAGACCTGTTCTGTACACTTCATAAACTGATTAACTGAGCATCTTCACAGTCTCCAGGAGTCAGATTTTCTCTTCTCTATGTGTTTTCTCAGTTAGTGATCACTGAAAAAATGAAAGCATACAGACTAACATTTCACAGTAATGCACACCAGCCAGTGCTTCCAACAAAGTAAATATATGGTAAATTGAAAGTATGTGTGCTTCTGAAAAGTTATGTCAGTTTTATGTTACAGTGGTAACATGCTGATATGAGGGAACAATCAGCTTCCCTTTTGTGATTGGTACCATATTTAGAAACAGGTGAGTTTTTGTAACGTTTACCAAAATCCCTATATTATTATTTGTCATAAAATTGGAGAGAACACTGTACAGGGGAGGTACAGGCTTATCATGCTTCTCATTTTGATATACATCCTTTAAAAACAGTGGAACACTGTGCAGGACATTGGTGTTTTCTTACAGCAGACAATGGATCCAGAAGTATATTTTGTACAATATTTTTGAAACTCTATTCTTTGAATTGGAGGAAAAGTGTGGAAAAATTTAGGTTCCATCTCTCAATACTCAATTCAACTTGAAAATTATTAAAGAAAATCTTAACATTTAATGTGAAGACTGTTTAAATACTGTGGAGCATCTGGGGAGCATGATTTCAATTTCAAATGTATTACAGATGTGCAAGCTGCCTTCCTGTCTTAAGCAGCCTGGTTTTATTTGGAGTCCTTTTTCTTTCTACAGTCACCATTAGTAAAAATAGTAAGTCTGAAGGTGAATAGAAAGTGCTGACAACCTAAAGCCTCTTGAGAAAATCAACAGAGTAAATCTGTTAGCTGCTCTATTGATTTTTTTTTATCTCCATCCCAAGAGCAATGAATGTGAAATACCTACCTGAAGGTTGTGATTCAAATTTCAATCCCACAGACCTGAATTCAATTGCAGTTTGCCATCTGCACCAAAACTGTATTAATTCAATATAATATCTTTGTGTTTTTACAGTGTTACTGTGAGAAGATAAATTTTGTTTATGTATTTACATTTTTGTTCAGGTTTTTGGCTGCATGCAGAGGGAGGGCTTGCAAGTAACCATTCTTTCAACGTGTCCTGTAGCTGATTATAAAACTCAGGAATCCACTTTAACACTTCCATCTCCATTTCTGAAAGCCTTGAAGACAAAAGAATTCAAAGAGCAGGTCTGCTGCCCACTGCTGGAACAACCTAACATTGTTCGAGATCTTCCTGCTGCTGGTATTTTGTAATTCCAGTTATTTACACTGCTGCTGGTGTCAACACAAAAAGGGAATTTTTGCTTGATTGTGTGAACTGGTTAAGAAGGTAGCTTGGGAAATTAATTCCTAGCTTAATATGTTGCCTTATAAAATAAGGAAAAATTCCAAAACCACCCACAAATCCTTTGACTTCTTAAGGGTGGGACATAAGTACTAGGAGATTCTTCAGCATAGCCTCACAAAGTTTGTTGTATACATTGGGTGCTTTGAGCATTTTGTGACTTGAAGTGAAAGATTCAGATTTATTATGTAATGTAACAGAAACTGGAGGCTTTTCATTATAGAATATTGAATAAGTGGTGGCATTATGAGGAAAAACTTGTCTAGCATAAGCAAAAAGTGGATTAATTTTCTATTAAGTTTATCTTGTTTGCACTTTGTTTTAAGCTTTTATGTTTGGTTGGTTTTAGGGGTTTTATTTTGTATTTTTTTTTCTCCAGAAGCTCATATTATATTTGCTTACCAATAATATACAGGTCGCAGTTAGGGTATTTGCCAGGAAGAAATACAAACTGCATTTTACTGCTTGTTGGTGGTTTATTTTCTTTTGCACCTGAGGAATGATGGATGATGGTCTAGCAGTCAGCATCCTAAGTAGTTAATTCTTTTGTAGTTCTGGACAGAACAAATGTGATTTTATACACAGACCTGAGATTCCTTCTCTCCTGAACGTAACACACAATTTCTTTTGGTTTCTTTTTAGTTTTGAGTTACTGTCAAGTGTGGCACATTCCTGCTGTGCTGTATCAGTGTTACACTGATGTCATCAAACTGGACACAGTTACAGTTGAAGCCTTCAAGCCTCTGCTTTCTTCTAAAATCCTGAAAAGTTTAGTCAAGGTAAACATTCATATTTAAAAATTAATGGGAGGTTTGTTCTGGTCAGTCTTTCATCTCTTGCATTCTGCTGTTGATTGGACACTATTGATTCCACCTGAAAAGGCTGACATATGTAATTTACAGAAGGATGCAGCCAGAAGTGATTGCTCGTGTAGTATCTGCTGTAACATCTGTTCATAAAAATTGTGAATCCATAGCTTTGTGCAAAAATTAGTTTTGACTTTTCAAGGTCTTGTAGTGGTACTGGTACATCAGGAAGTGAGTTTCCTTTGGAGGCATCTTGTGTTAAAACCATTAAGTTATATTTACTTTTTTCTTACATTAATATGCAAGATGGCTGTGTTCTAGATCTGTACAAGACCCACCCATATCTTGTACCAGATGTGAAAGCTTATTAAGAAGTCTATCTTGACCTATAATTACTTTCTTGAATTAGAAGACTGAATTTTTAAAAATTATTCTAAATAGTTTTGCATTAGCTTAATAGATTAAGCAGCTAAGAAATGATGGCTTTACAGCTACTACAGCGTATGTTTTCCTTCTTTCTGAAATGTTTTTAGTTGAAGTAAGTTCATTCAAAACAATCCATTTTTTGCTAGTTGAACTTACATTTAAATGACAGGAGAGCTTTGTTTGCACCGAAGTATTTATTTCAGCTTTAAATGTTACAAGTTAGTTTTCATTACAGCTTACAGTGGTCTGCTAAGTCAGTCTAACAGACTAGTACTTAAGCATTTAATCTCTGAAGGAAATCAACAGCAAAGATCCAGGCTCTTCCTCATATACAGGTGAAGAGGAATGTAGATTAACAAATCTCATTTTATGGTTGAACTGCAAATTCTTCTGGGGGCTTCAGGAGGTCTCTGGATACGACTGTTCGGAAGGCTTGAGTTTTGTTCACAGTTAACATTTTAGTCAAACTTGGAGTATTTATAATAAATAATATTTATAATAAATAATATCTATAAATAAAATTGGAATATAGGACAGTGAGACTGTGTTTTGTTTTGTTGCCAGCAATGTAACTAATGTTTATCATCTCCTCCTTTCTCTAGGATGCATCCGAAAGCACAAAGATTTTGAAGAAACTACTGACAACCAATGAAACTCACAATACTATCTATATCTAGAGAGAATGTTTTTGACACAGACTGCACAGTTTCTTCCACAAAGGACATTTTGGAATTGTAATTGTTTCCTTAAAGTGGAATAAATTCCTGTAGATTTTTACTTCTGCACTCATTTTTGTTACTTTCAAATTTGTCACCACAAACACATAGGTCTCTTCTGCAAGGCTTGAGACACTTTCTTCTGAAGTGATTTTAGGAGAGATATCTTGAATTATGGAAACCATTTTCTCCTCCTGAAGGGATTAGCTTATCTGAATTTATAGCTTTTATATGTAAAAGAGGTGGTGCAGTTAAGGACTTAATGTCTTGTTTCTAATGAGAACACTTATTTTTACTTTATTTCTCAGACACAGAAGATTTCCTAAAATTCAGTCCTCTTTAAAGATTTGTCTGTGATGGGGAAAATACCCATCTTTTTACATACATAATACACAAATTTTTGTGTGTATGTAGGAATGATACATATATATGTATACATGCTCATACATTTGTTACATATATGTGGATACAAAATACATAAGTATGGTCAGTACCTTTAAAGGACTTACTAGTGGAAAGTAATCTCGCTTTACGAATTGGTAGGAAGCAGGAACATGGGAGCTGGTGTGACCTGCATGGAAGGGTTGTGACTTGGATTCACTGAGTAGATCATCACGGGTGTTTGGGATGCTGCTTCCTGCAGATGTGGCAGAAGGAGAGGTGTACCCTCACTCCCCTTAGCAGCCTCCTGCTGAGAGTTCCCCTTTTCTTGGTGCTTTCAGCCACAGACTGACCAGGTGGCAGAGAGGCGGCAGATTTCTGACAGTGGTGGGGACATCTCCCAGTGAAATGGAGTGGCAGGTGTAGGGTTTGCAAGCCTCTTCAGCAGGATTTGCCCGGGCAAGCTGGTTTAATCTTTCCACTTTAAAACTCGGAATTGCTGGCAGCAGTAGGAATAGTGCAAGGTCTCTTATGCAGAGGCTGAATTGTAGAGCTGTTCCAGGTTTGGAGTTTAACTTTGACTTACACTGGATTCCCAATGGATCTTTTGGAACAGTGTATTCCTGTGACAGAACTCATCCCTTCAGGTTTGAAAGTGGTTGGCTACGTCAACATTTGCTGAAACAAGTAACTCCTGGCTTCAGCAGGCCCTCTGCAACTTCTGATTCTGCTCTTGCTCTGTATCAGATTCCACAGTAGAAGAATATTCTTGATGTGGATATCAAGTTGTGTATCAGTTAAGGCATTGATTTAAACTTCTGTTAATATAATTACAGATGAGCAAGCAACTGTTAAAGTAAGTGGTACTGTATTTTGGAACAAACTTTGAATTGTGTTCTGTCTGGGTTTGTTTTTTGGTTGTTTTTGTTGTTGTTTTATTATTATTTTCTATTTCTGTTCAACATTTTAATTAAAACCTGTCTGTATGCGTGACCTGAGCTGGAGAGAGTTTCTCTCTGAGAAAGAGTTGGCTGTGCCATTTTCTTACTTGCATACTGAACATGTTTCATTCATGATAAATAAAGTACATAACAAGAAATACCTTTAATAATAAATATGCAGGTGCTTGTAAGAACTCTAAATATGCTTCTAGTATTGGTTTTATTGCTTATGGAGTTTGGAATGTTTCAAAACAGTTTTCCATTGAAGTATAATGCAATTTTTACTACCTGGTTTTATGCTGAGGTGTGATACTCTGTGTCATAAGTACCTTAAATAAAAGTGCCAAACAAAACACAGTAATGATTTGGGAGAAGAAGAGTGAGAACTGGTGTATTGGCAGGATGCTGCCAAGGTTGATCACTCTTGCTTCAAAAGGTGTGGTAGCTCTCCATAGCTAGAAATGTTTGCTTAGGGTATGTTTTGGGTTTTTTTCTGTTGGATACTATCAAGGTAGTGGTTTCACCCTGTGCATCCATGTATATTTCTGTTATCCACAGTACAGATTAGGTCAATCTTGGTGCAGTAGTAGTTCTTTCTGACATGAAACTATAGGTCGGGGAATGTGCACACAGCATAGTTAGTAAGGCTGCTCTTCATCAGTGTCATCATCAGCATAACACTTACCCTGGCAGGTTTGAGGGCGTGTGATACAATTTGCCAGGCCTCCCCATACCTGTATTTCGACCATGTCCCCCAGTACCACAAAGGTTCCAACCATTTATCTTGCTGAGCTGCAGTGCATGTCTCACAATTGTGGATAGCTTCTGCAATGGCATCCAGAGTTGAGTCGACCCCTCAGTCACGTGCCCATCGGTATGTTCCATCCCTTCCTTGATGACCTGAAGTGTCATGGGCCCACCTATCTAAAAATAGTTCATTTTTATGTTCCAGATCAATTTGGAACACTTGAGCAGCCTCATCTTGGTTGTTTTGATGTTCCCGATTAGCTTGACTTGAAGGTACATGGGCATCTACGTGACGTGCCTTTACATTGAATTTCTCTAACAGAGCAGCAGTGTCTTGCCACAGTTTGGCAATCCAGACAGGTTTACCTTTACACTGCCAGTAGTCAGGCTTCCCCTGTGGTGACTTGCAGAAAATGACTCTACAACTTGGGAAGTTATAGAGAGGGGTATGTTTATCCAGCGCCGGGGATAATTCCTCCAAAATCCATGCGCACCAATCTCGCAATGAGGCTTTTGTTACAGACACTGAAGTTTTACATATTCATTAAATTTTGCAATACGCCTGTACGTATGCATCACCTAGGCCTGCTTTGTATTCAGATGAGTCCCAAGGGGTCATTTTCATAATCTCCTCCCTCCTTTTTTTGCGTAGTGTCTCCTGGCAGTGGTCGTGAGGATGAAGTAAAAATGAAGCAAAGGTCTTTCTCTATGTCAACTTTTCATCTCCTCTTCTCCAGGCATGCCCATTTCTTCAGTCTTCAGCCAAACCAACAACGTGTTCTGTTTCTTATCTCATGGTTGCTATAGTTACCAGTTTAGCACATATATTTCCCTTATAAGGTGATGACTACCCAAACAATGTCTTAGCTTCTATTAAACAAGCATTCTGTGTTAGCTTCTATCAGGTCAATGTGACCCCTAGCCAATTACTAGCAGGCATTTTAGCTTAACCCTTACATCAGTGGTAAAACCAGCACTGAGGATCTGATCAACATGAGCCACAGGGAAAGCAGGTGGTGGAGAAGTACCCGAGGCAAGTCAGGATATCCAGCAGGTGGGCTCAGCAGTGGTTCCTACACCCACACCTGCCTTCAGGAGCAGAACTGCTGCTTTTCCTATCTCTTCCACAGTAAGTGCTGTAGAACAGTGAAAGAAGATACTTTAATTTAAAATTCCTTCCATCTTTTTCCATAATTTGATTTATGAAGTAGCTTATATTCCTCCCTTCAAACAAGTAGTTCTGGAAGCATCAGAACTGATGATGAGTATCTCATAAGAAGTGAGTGCTGGCTGAAGATTTTTTCATGTTTGAACATTGCTAAGTTGTTTTTTTCCCTATGCTGAGATAAGGTTTTCTTTGTTTCTAACAGCTGCTGTTTTGTTCTGATACTTGTAGGAGTGTATAAACTTAAAGCTCATTTGTCAAACATGGCAGATGGCTTCAAAAGCTTTACAAGTGCATTCTTGCCTGCATGTCTGATATGTGATTGTGTAAGATGTGTTTCTTTAAGGTATTGAGCTAAATGCAGTGAGAGTAAACTATAAGACTGGAAGAGCCTTCTTTCTCTGGTTTTCCTATTACCTAAGTCATTTGATAACCACTTTTTTTTTCAGATAACACTGAGCTGTCTTCTGCTGAACACTGCTGTCTTCCATACCAAGGACACAGCCTCTTGAATCTGATGGGCTTGATCATGCTGCAGAATATATTTGGTAGGCACACATCTTTCTTTCCTCAAAGGCTCTGACTTTAAGGTGGTGTTCCTGAGCTAATTCTTAAGCCTGTAATCATGGTTCTTTAATGTGGCTCCTTAAGTTTTTGCTTATAACACATTGGTGTCTGTGCAGTTCAGTTCATAGGTATGTGAGTGCAGAACTGTACAGATGTAGTTAGAAGACAATGTCCAAGCCTGAAATCTGGATTTTATGTGTATTTGTTACAAAATCTCCATGCTTGGATGCCAAAGCCAGCAATATAGCTGCTATTCTACTTTCATTTTACTTATGGTTGTTTCCTTATGGTTGCACATACAGTGCATTGACCCTACAGTAATAAAATCCTGTTTTTTTTAAAGGTTCCATTGTCTACCTGAAACACTGAAAAATTTGAGTGAGCTAAGAATAGAAACAGGAGAGATTAATGAATTTTTTTCAGTGTAATCTTTCCTGTGTATTTCTTTCCTTTAAATATTTTAGACTAAAAGTTTTTGACAGCTGCTGCACATGACACCAACCAGCATTAATGGGCACCTCTATTTAGCTGAATGAGATCAGAGCTCTGAGGTAAGACTTCCTTACTTTGTAGAAAAGACTGAGGTTCTGTTCATAGCTACAGTTTGTGAGGAAAAGTACTTGAGAATCCCATACAAAAAAATACTGTGAGAAACCATTAACTCACAGAGATAAAAATGCAAAGCACTTGTTTCACTTTGATAACAAGGTATCCTGAGATGACTTCAGTTACAGAAGAGCACCACAGGCTACCAATAGTGTCCATGTAGAAGAAAGTTAAAGGTTTAATGGCAGGGTATAAGTTCAAGTTTCGCACATTTTGATGTAATTTTATTACCGTATGTGTAAATATTCCTTGTATGGGATGTTATATAGTTGCCTGTGTAATTGCTCTAAAGTAGAAAATGTTTTGTAAGGATGGTGATGTACCTTGAAAGAGCGGTTTCACAGCATAAGCATTTACTGAAAAGACTGTGAGTTCTTTCCCTGTGTTTTAATCAGAGTATCACAGTGTGCTTTCATACACTAAGCCCACTATGCTTATATTCAGGGTTGATACTTGAATTCTTCTGTTTGGTCAGATTTGGACTTGGATCCCTTTTCATGAAGAGAAATGAAAGCCATTGCTTTTCCATCAGCTCTGTAGACTTTAAAGCCAATCTGCTGCTTCACAGGGAATTAGCAAAATGGGAAATGAACATAATAGATTCACAATCATTGTAGGCAATAGTTGGATTGCTGGACAGATGAATAATGAATGTACAGTCTTGCTTTAAAAAAAGTGCAAACCAGTGGATAGAAAGATTATAGATGTATGAGAACAGAGGCAGCCAGTATGGAAAAGGTGAGAGCATAGTAGAAAAAAACCTGAGTGCTGATTATCCAATAAAATTGGGGTCTGAGACGGTAGTTATTAAATAGAAGTAGGGTGTAAGGTAGGTTAGCTATTACCTGCTGGCTCTGAGTAACATTCTTACAGGTCACAAAGAATGCCTTTATGCTGCTCTGCTTAATTTACTTCCAAATTGTATTGAAAAAGACTTTTTTTCAGTGCAGAGTAAGCACAGTGATCAAGTATAAAATACCACGCCTGGCCATTTCCACCCTGACACCCTGGAGGACACTTGCAACAACCCCTGCAGATGCTGTCAGAAACAAGCAGTTCTTTTGTTCACTACTGAGAAAGTGCTGGCACAAAACTCTTCAACCTGAAACCAGAAGTAAGAGTCTCCAATGTAGCTCTAGTTATTTTTCCAAATGGCAGGAAGCAAGCAGATTTGGGATTACAACCTCGTAGTGCCACGTGTGAGGAGATGCTCTCCAATAGTGGATTTAACAGAAAAGGCAATTCAGAATCTGCCCTTACAGTTTTTTCTTAGTTCTTCCACTTCTCTATGAATTTGTATGAGAGTGCATGTGAGAAGTACTTGGTTTTAATAACTATTGAAATAAAGTAGTATTTTATAAACAACAATTAAAAAATCAATCTGTGGGGGTTTTATAAATACTCATACCCAGGTGTTGTGTTAAGCATGTTTTCTGTCTTCATGAATGCAAACTTTGTCTCCTACAAGGCTTGTTGCAGAGATCTTATGAGTGAAAACCAAGTGTCAATCCTCACAGTTCCTAGCTCACATCCTGTCTGGCAAGTAAAGGCATTCTGGATGGTGCAGATTTGTCTAGCATAATTTTCATTGAAGGATTTGTTGGCTCTAACTGCAATGCTCTGTTTTGTGTCCTACTGGACAATGATCCTATTCTTTGCTTTTCTGAGCATCCCAATACAGAGGTGACTGAGAGGTCAGATCATCAAAACCGCAGGCTGGTTTGTTCTGTCGTGCTTATTTGTGGCAATGCTGCTTTCTAAGGCTTTAGTTTTAGAAACACAATTTTCTAAGGCGCTAGTTTTTCACTAGGTTTTCTATTAATTTAATAATTTTATTAAAAAAAATCTGGATGTATTTCTCCAAGTCAATGCTGGAGATCAGATGCCATATTGGCTCAGTTCTGAGCTGTTTTTTGACCCTGTTCTGATTCAGGTTCATCCGTCTGACGTTATTCTGCTTCTAGAGGTCAGAGCCCCCTACTTGATGTGGTTACCCTGAGTGAAAATTACGTGTGTTGGAAAACAAAACATTTATGAACGGGATGCCTCACAGCAGATGGGTCCCCTTCACTGAGTGTCATCCCAACACCCCTTTTCCCTGTGTGCTGTTCCCTTTCCTGATTGTGGATTGTGCCTCGTCAGGGATCACCTGGAAGAATGAAGACATTTACCAGTTCTTAGGAAGTAAACCAGCAGATGCGATAGCTGAGATCTCAGACCCAAGGAGCTCAAGTGGTGCTGTAGGGTGCTTCTCAAGGTAGTGGCATCCACTTCAACACTACGGGACAGAGGCAATCAAGTAGAGCAACTTTTTTCCCTTGCAACAGTATAGTGAGTGCTTCCCTCAAAGAAGGCACAAAAGTTCCTTTGCTAAGGAAACACTCTCTGTGGTCTTCAGAACAGCCCAGTAAAACCACAGGCTGCAGAAGTGTTTCCATGTTGCACACGCTGGTGTGGATCATCTGCTTCCTTGCAGCAGGGACCCAAACTCCCCAGCTGAGTCCCCAGGGCTCTGCACCACGTCAGTGCATTGGGCAAGAGGTTCCTCTTCGTTCATTCATCAACTTACTCAAAACAGGAATAAATACTAAGTCTTACTCAGTAAACAGGGATCTTTAACATCACATTTGCCTAGCACATTATCATTTAGATTTCCTGGGACTTTATGAACAAGAAACAGGAACAAAAGGAGTTGTACAGTTGAGTTTGTATGCCTCAGTTTTCACCCTGCACCCCGCTTGCAGTGTGCACTTCAAGTAAGAAGATAAAATTAAGATCAGTTGGTAAAGTTCTTGGCTTAGTATGGGGTAGAGAAAGTCATGCTGTAATGCTCATAGAAATGGCCACTTGTCTGAAAGGAAAGTAGCGTGCCTTAATGTTTTACATCACTTCTACCTTGGGGGTGCTGCTAAGTGTTTCTGCAGAGCAGCCAGCTGCCACAGCTGTGATGCTGTGTAGCAGGTCTGTAATGTTTTGAAAGTGGCCTTTAATGTTTGAACTTCCAGCAAGGCAGTCTTGTGTTTTCTAGTGTTGACATGTGGTTTCCAGACTTTAAAATCCAATACATGTTATGAAAATGCATGAGTATTGAATTTAAACCATATTTTAATAATTTGGCCACCTGTACAATATTCTAATAACCTTAAAATAGAGAACTTGAGAGCCTCTGTAAAATTATTTGTAGCAGATGTTAAATCTTTGGTGTATTCCACACATTTACACGCTGAAGGACAGATATTAAACATTACCCTTACAAAAATAACCTAAACCATGTTTATTTCAAAGAATTAGAATGGTTCATAGCAGGAAGTGGATGCAGGAAGCTCAATCCATTGTTGTGGTTTGTTTTAAAGGTGTGTTCAAAATGAGATTAAAAAAGTTTCAGTCGTTATTGCAGTTGGACAAAATTATTTGAATGTTTAAAAGATAAAAAGCCTTTAAAAAAATTATCCCAGGAACATTCTCAGCTGTTATTTTTCTAGCCCAACTTTCTTTTATATTACTTTTTTAGCACACATCAATTCCCTGGCTTTAAAGGTGTAATTATGGGACACTAAATCCTGTGTCATACCCATTCTCTGATGGTTGAAAAATTTCCCTTTGGTCAGAATTTGAGAGCCAGAAACAAAAAATTTGCTGGCAAGAGGCAAATACCCAGTATGAGTGACTGGGTAATAAGTTTCCTAGTAGCAAAGTAAAGTGCTGCTTTTAAAGATAAAGTCATTGTTGACAAGCAAAAGTGTATACAGAGTCTCCATTGATGTAGGTAGCTCCATGTGTGCAACTCGGAATCATCTTCAGAAGCCTTGCCACTTTTAAAATCTCAGAACGTTTTGGGTTGTTTCTGTTTGCCTCCTGAGGTTTTGAATTTACCCAATAACTATGAGGCTTAGACTTTTTCTCTCTTTCCTTCTTTTCTAGAACTTTCACCATAAATTCATATGTTTCCAGGGCCTAGGACTTTTGGAAAATCAGTAAATGTGTTTCACCTAAGAAGGATGGGGAGCTCCTCCCTACTTTCTCAACTACTGTCTCTTTCTCTGTAGAAAACACCACCTCTGGCTTCTTCAGTTTGGAATAAATAATCACTTTATACACTTGCCCCATTCTTTTCTTCTTTAGTTGTCTCTCTTGTCCACCTCCCAGCCTGTGCTAGCATCTTCCTCCCCTTGCATCCTTGAATTTTGGACATTTTCCAGCCTCAGGTGTAGGGGCAAGTTCTAGGCTGTGTTATTCTGTGGAAAGACTCCCAGCCTTTCCCCTGGTGCTGCTGAGCATTTTATATGCTGATGGTAAGGGCAAATTCTGGGGGAGGGAAAAAAAAAAAAAGTGGATGGAGGGCTGTTAAATGCAAAGACTAAGTGCTAGATTGCCAGCGACTGGTAGGGCAGATCCACGGGTTATTGCTGCAGGCTTTCTCAGAGCATCTGCTCTTTCTTTCCCTCATTATCTGCCACCAGCTGCTGTGAAATGAGATGCTGGCTGGGGCCTCACTTTGTCCAATTTCAGCTCCTTTGATGTTCCCAATGATGGGGAGCTAGAGGAGCACGTGGTGGGCACCACCTCTGAGCTGGGACCTGAGAAGTGCTGTCCCTGCCTTATTGCAGCCTGTTCCTAGCATTTCCCACAGTGGAAAAATGTAGAGTCACAGAAAATATAATGTGGCTGTCAGCTTGAGATGCCAGTAGGGTTAGGAAAAAGAACCAAAGTTTACAGAGAGACCACTGATTGTGGAGGCTTCAGTTTTGTGTATATTTGTCCAAAGACATAGACCTGTGCATGCTCTGCTCTTCCCCAGGTTCTCTCTGTTATCTCACTTGCTTCAAACTCCAGGAACTCCATGGAACTCCACAAACTCCATTCCTCCTCCATGGTGAGGAATGAAAAGGCAGGCGCTTGGTCTTGGGCTGTGGTTGACATGTCCTGCTTGAAGACCAGAGTGGAATACTCTAGAGGCTGATTCCTAATTAAAACTAGGAGTTTTGCTACATTGTCTGAGTTCACAAAGAAAACAGGAGGCTCAGTCAGTGAACTGTGCAGGCTGATGTGTTTAGGATTTACTATTGAAAATCTGTCTTAGAGAGTAAAAAGTATGAGTGCCACTGCTGCTGGAGCTCATAAAGATACATCTATTGGCCTTTCCTGCAGCAGATGTAGAGTCAACCTGGATGTGACCTTTCTGTTTCTGGAAGAGAGCAGATCATAGGTGTTATGCAGGCAAATATTTGCAGATGGAGATGGTACAAACTTTTACTCTTTTCTCACAAATCAGTGAGAAGTTTTTTCGTGATTAGAACAAAAGTGTGTCATCCTGTCACTTTGTGGTGTGTGAGGTAATATTGAAATATGTGATAACCTCTGCTGCTTTATTCTGAAATAAAATAAAACTCATCCCAAAGGCTTTTTAATTCCAACTTATAGCCAGTGAAAACCTACATGTGTATATATGGACTTAAATGATCCCTAGACGGCTTTTCTCAGAGTCAGCATAAATGCTGTTGATTTCTCTGTGCTTTGGAATAGTCATCCTTGTGCATAAATCATATATGAATTCAATAAACACAAAATCACTGCTTTGGTCTTTAATATTACTGAGGACATGAACTGAATATGTTGCAATACACAGAACTGGTGAAACAGTTCCTGAGCTGTCATCGGCAGAAAGGAAAGCTATAAATCCTGCAGAGCTAATGTGGAAAAGCTAATGCCTTTTCTATGGAAAAAGATTTACAAAAACCTGTTCCCTGTATCTCTAAAATCATAAAATTCAGAAATGAAAAATCAGTTAGTAGCTCATGAAACTGGGAAAACAGGGGATCTTACTCTTAAAAGATCATAGTAGCATAATATATATGTAGTCCTGTGTTTTAGCTCTGTGAATACTGCTTCTGCACAAAATGCTTCTGTCCTGGAAATATTTCAGCAGCTCATTAGCTGGGTGAATGCAGCCTCGGTGACTGTCAGGTTGCTGGGTGGACCGTGTGTCAGCTTGTTCAATTATTTCCTCCTTTTACCCTTAGAGTTGAAAATGTGAATATTATTTCTGCTTTACTGGCTCAAGCAAAACAACCTTGGAAAAGTGACTGACTGGGGTCTACAAAAAGCATGAAAAAAAAAAAAAATCTGCTTTCTGAAAAAAACCCCCACAGAATCATTATTTCTATAATTCCATGTTTTTAATTTTTTTTTTTTTTTCCAGAAAGCGGATTTTTTTTTTGTAGCTGCTGGTCTATAAGAAGCATGGGGGGGAAGTCCTCTTTCTCGAAAAAATGTAAAGAGAAAAGGACTTCAGAGTTGGGGTTTTTTTAGTTGAAAATTTAAAATTTCTTGTAGGTTGAGTATTTGTTTTCAGTGTTTTGTGGTTTTTTTTTTTCCTAATCTTGTTCTTTAAATCCAGACAAATTTGGGCTTATTTTTTTCGTTTAAAAAACAAAATAAACCAAACAAAAAAACCCCAAACCAACACAAAAACTCGAAAAAAACGAAGGGCATGATAGCAGTCCAGACTAAAACGTCTTAACGGGGGGTGTGTGGGGAGGTGTTGGTGGCTCAGTGTCTCCATTGCTCCTCATTTTTCTGTCACGGCGATGAACAAATCATAGAATCATAGAATTAGCCAGGTTGGAAGGGACCTCAAAGATCATCAACTCCAACCCTTGACCCACTGGTGCGGTTACCAGCCCATGGCACTGAGTGCCACATCCAGTCTCTTTTTAAATATCTCCAGGAACGGAGAATCCACTACTTCCCTGGGCAGCCCATTCCAATGTCTGATCACCCTCTCCCTAAAGAAATTCTTTCTAATATCTAACCTAAATCTCCCCTGGCACAACTTAAGACTGTGTCCTCTTGTCTTATTGAAAGTTGTCTGGGAAAAGAGACCAACCCCCCCCTGGCTACACCCTCCTTTCAGGGAGTTGTAGAGAGTGATGAGGTCTCCCCTGAGCCTCCTCTTCTCCAGGCTGAACAGCCCCAGCTCCCTCAGCCTCTCCTCATAGGATCTGTGCTCGAGTCCCTTCACCAGCCTGGTTGCCCTCCTTTGGACCTGCTCCAGCACCTCAATCTCCTTCCTGAACTGAGGGGCCCAGAACTGGACACAGTACTCGAGGTGTGGCCTAAATTCAGGGAATCTTTTCGCATTCATCCTCCTATAGTTTTGTTTCTCCTCCTCCCAACTTACCACCCCCTTACCCTCCCATCTTCCCTCTCCCTGCTTCCGTCGGTTCGCTGCCGGGCGGAACGCCCCCCCGGGGCCCGGGCCCGGTACCGGTACCGGGAGATGGGGGTGCTCAGGGTGCGTGTCTCTGCGCGGCCACTGGGCGGCGCTGTGGCACAGGGCAGGGCAGGGCGGGTGCCCCGCGGCGCTGCGGCTGCGGGACCGGGGAGCGTCCGGTACCGGGAGCTGAGCCCAGTTCCGGGACAGCGAACAAGTACCGAGGCCGGGAGGGGTTGGTGAGGCTCCGTCGGCACCGCCTGAGGCTCCTGCGGTGGAGCGGCGGGTCGCCCCGTTTCCCCGGGTTGCAGTCCCTGGTGCCTCCGTGGCTGCGTCTCAGCCGGAGCCGCCGCTGGGGTTCAGCCCCGAGATGGGAACTGCTGTCCCCAAAAGTGAATATTTGCACTTTCGGCTGGTTTTATGTGGCTGCTCTCAGGTGATAAAGTGGTGGCAGGTATCTGTAATAAGGGCACAGCCTTTGGGGGCTTTTTTTCCCCATTTTCAGAGTTTTAGAGGTCCTCGAGTTTGTCCGTCTGACAAGTAATGGTGGCCGTCACCCTGCTGCCTTCCCCATCTCCTGTGCGTGTTTTGCCTCTCCAGCTCCGACAGTACTTTAAAACCTGCTGGTATGTGAACTATTTTAGTTATTTATCAGCACCATCCATCAGCAATTTGCTGTTGTGATTGGCACCGATTTTACAGCGCTCTGCTTTTTCTGTGGCCGTGATAACATATATTGTGCCATGTTTTTAGATCCTGGCCGATTTCCCCATATGGTTTCCATATGGGAACATGCTGCTCTTGTTAGCCACCTTCGAAGCAGCCCGTCAGCCAGGTCCCCGCTCAGAAACAAATAAATTGTCTGGTGTCTACTGTATTTCCTTTCAGGCCGCACTCTCCACTTTAAACTTGGCAACGTTTCAGAACAATCAAAATCCAATCAGCGGCCCTGCTAACTCCATATGTTTTATTTCCAGGCTATGCAAGGCAGAGGAAGATGAAACTATTTTCGGCGTGTAGCAGTGTTTTGGGTGACATGCCGCAGCTTGAGCTGCATGCTTTCTGCTGACTGTTAACCCAAAGCCCCCTTCAGTGAAGAGAGGCACTCGGGTTTCATGCAGAAATCTGTGGCTGGCCGAGTGCTGCAGATCGAATTAGTTTTCCTGGAAAGCAGAGCACCTCTAATAGAGAGTGAAATAAATGTAAACTACAATTAGTTCGATGTGTTGGAAATAAGCTGGAGTTCTCGGAGCCTGAGTCTTACAGCATAAGCAAACTTGACAGGTTACCTTTCTTTAAATGGTGTTTCAAATGCAGTGATTACCCTTGTCACTAGTCTGTGTTGGCGTGTTCTGTTGGGCTGTGTGCTGGAGTCCATCAGTCAGTCTCCTTCTGCTTCTAAAAACAGTGTAGTCTGTGTCTGGATGTAAAATACCATTTCGGGAGGAATGCATGTGCACAGGCAACAGTAGTCTCTCCAGCAGAGCTGCCTGGCATCCCTCTGGGATTGGGCTTCTTCCTGAAAATTTGAGCTGTGTCTGTTTATTCTGCCCTGATGTGTACTAAAATAGTTGGTAGGTGACGACTGCAGTGCCTGAGCTGTGCTGGCAGGATTGGATGGCAGTGATGAGGGACACAGAGCCGAGGAAGCTACTTGCTTAAAAGCAGGCAGGAGGTATGAAGTGGTGTTGGGAATTATTCTTCCATCTCTGGAGTGGAGATATTAGGAACTCGCTCTCAGAGCAAATTGTTCCTGCTCAGAAAAGTGCTTATGTTATGGTGCTTAGGGGGGAAAATGAAGCAAACATGAGTAAGACTTACCTTGCACACAGGAAGACCAGCCCTGATCCCAAAGGCATCACAGTTCTCACTTAGGGGCATACAAGGAGGTGAATGAGAGGGTAGGTTTAGGTTGATAGTAACTTGAGCATGTGATTAGCCCTGGGCCAGCCATGTAAGTAAAGAGCTGACTTCAGGAGGCTGGAAAGCAGCAGCAGTCCAATCTCCCTGCCTGTGGTCCTGTTGCATTCATTCCTCCCTTTCCTTCTGGCCACGTGTTGCAAGTCTAGCATAGCACAGTCAAAGCCCTGCCTTTTGAGACTTTTCCTGAGAGAGAGTTGTAGCCCATTCTGCAAGCGTATGGCAGAGTGGGGAAAGCTTGCTGCCAAAGTGCAGGAAGCACCAGCAGAGCTGTTGACTGTTAATCCAATATTTAATGTTCAGTGGGTTGCCAGTAGTTATAAAACCGTTCATATGGTTTGATGGTTGTATACAGCTTTCCGTGGTTACTTTACATCTGGCTTCAAGAGTGATGGATTTGACAATACCACTAAGATGTCTGTTAGGAAACACTGTGAGGCCTTAGGAAAGGCAATAAACTAAGATTTGTCATTGTCAGGGAGCTGGCTCGAAGGATGCTTTGAAAAAGCACTCTGTATGACCTTCGAGTGCAGAACAAAGTCAAGCTTCCAGGCATCAAAGTAATGCCACATGCCGGGAAAAACCCAGCATGTATGTAAAGCCTAGAAGGTGATAGCCAGCATCAGGCAAATGTACAGATCGGTGCTAATTAAATGAGTAGTAATGTTTGAGTAAAAATATCTGATGGACTGTTCATCTGTGGTGCTCAGTGGTGCAAAATGCTGGTGAGTGTGGGTGAAGCAGCACACAAATAAAACTCCTGGACCCCCTCCTCTTCCCCAACCTCTCTGGAAGGAAAACATGGTGCTGCACGTGCAGCTCTCCCATCAGCAGAAAGGGTATGAACACAAGGGTGAAAGGTGTTAGTGATGCCTGAATCACAGAATCATCTGGGTTGGAAAGGACCTCTGAGATCATCAAGTCCAACCCTTGATCCACTACTGCCGTGGTTACCAGACCATGGCACTGAGTGCCACATCCATCTCTTCTTAAAAACCTCCAGGGATGGAGAACCCACCACCTCTCTGGGCAGCCCGTTCCAATGCCTGACCACCTTCTCTGTAAAAAACTTCTTTCTAATATCCAATCTAAACCTCCCCTGACAGAGCTGAAGTCCATGGCCTCTTGTCTTACTGATGGCTGCCTGGGAAAAGAGACCAACCCCCCCCTGGCTACACCCTCCTTTCAGGGAGTTGTAGAAAGTGATGAGGTCTCCCCTGAGCCTCCTCTTCTCCAGACTGAACACCCCCAGCTCCCTCAGCCCTTCATAGAATCATAGAATTGGCTGGGTTGGAAGGGACCTCAGAGATCATCAAGTCCAACCCTTGACCCACTACCACTGCGGTTACCAGACCATGGCACTGAGTGCCACATCCAGTCTCTTCTTAAATATCTCCAGGGACAGAGAATCCACTACTTCCCTGGGCAGCCCATTCCAATTCCTGATCACAAGTCCTCACAGGACTTGTGCTGGAGTCCCTTCACAGCCTCCTTGCCCTTCTCTGGACTTGCTCCGAACAGCATTCCTGGAGGATGTGTGCTTGGTGTGAGCTGTGGGCTGTGCCAGCGAAGAGTGTGGCAGTGTTGATTCCTGAGTGTGCTCAAGACCACAAAAAGGCCTTGGGAAGGTCAATGACGTGGGAGGGTAAAGGAGGTATGGGAGAGAGTGCTTGAGCAGGGGATTTGGAGATCCACAGGCTGGTAATGCTCTGGGTTCAAATAAAAAAAACAGAAGGGCTTTGGGGTGACAAAACCCGCAAGATTAGTGCTTGCATCTGCTTTTCCTAATAACTTTTTTTTTTCCCTTTGGAAGCAGAAATGTTCTTCGTATGGTGTACAGAGCACAGACAATTTTTACCAGGTTAACCTTTACCTTTTAAGTGTGAATGTTTATGTGACAACTGAGTGGAGGGCAAAGCCAACTTTGTGCTTTTGAAGGAGGACAGATGTCCAGAGAAGTCTGGGACACATTAACACCAGGGGACTCAGGTATGTCAGTACTAGGCAGCAGTACCCTGGGCCTGATCTGCAGGAACTCAGAAACAAACAAAGGGTTTTTTTATTTTGTAAATCTCCTTTATCTCATTTTGTTACTCAGTCTTGTTCACCTCCTGTGTTCAATAAACCTTTTCAAGCTTTTTTTTTTTCCTGCACCTTTTGAGTATTTCCAATCTTTTCTAAACCCCAGCTTACGTCCTCTCTTTGTGAGATGTTTTCTGTTCCTTCCTCATTACTGCTGTTATTTGTTTTTCACAATTGCTTTGCACGCAGTTCCTTCCTTTCAGTTTTCTTGGTTTATTTGCACATCCCAGCTTGTTTTTGTTTCTCTAAGGAAAAAAATGCAGAGGCTCACATAAAGTAGGTTACCAAATAAAGGGTAGAGTTTCCATCATTATTTTACTCTACAGTAGTTATCAAAACTGGGTTTGTTCAGCCTTGAGAAGAGAGAAAGCTTATGGTAGACCCTATTACAACTTAATACTGCCCAGTACTTAAAGGGCAGCTACAAAGAAGATGGAGAGTCCCTATTTAGAAGGAGTCACATGGACAAGACGAAGGGCAATGGGCACAAGTTGCTCCTGGGGAGATTCCCTTTGAACACAAAAGGAAAATCTTTCACTCTGAGGACAGACAGACATTGGAATGGTCTCCCAGGAAAAATCTTGGATTCCCTCCCCTTTGGAAAGTTTTCAGTCTCAGCTCGACGGGATGCTGAGACATATCATATAAATAATAATATTAGAAGAGTTGGACCAGGTGATCCTCGAGGTTCCTTCCAAGCTGACATTCTATGGTTCTATGATCTTCACCATATGCTTAAATTAACCCTTCAAGTCACCTCATTGATGTGCTTAGGCTTCACCAGTTTCCTGGAGCATCATTATCAGCTGCACCTGGCTGCAGGTCTTTTCCTTGCGCTGTGTGGGCAGTGGGATGTGTCCTCTCTTCTTTTTCATGCTTTCCTCAGTAGGGTGTCTGCTCTGTTGACCTACAGATGACAGCTGTTTCCATAGGAGCAGATAAGAACAGGTCATAGGGATTAGTATTTTTAATTACATTTTAATTTGATTAACTTTTTATATTTTAATCTGGCCAGGGTCAGAGTATTATGTCTTTCCCTCTCAGGCCACTCCCAAAACAATGAAAGCGGAAAGAGCCGGATTAATCTAATATAACCCAACAATCTATTTCTCTGACTTTGTTAGCATTTTCATTGTGTTTAAACTAATGAAAAGAACTGATATAAGCCATTTTCAATTCTGAGATGAATTAATTATAATTTTATTATTTGTTGTTAATTCAGTTATAAAGCCTGAAGCTGAACCCAGAAATCAGACAGTGGATTTTGAGATGATTTTTATAGCTGCTTGTATTCCCCTGAGAAAACCATGAAATTAAAATTTCAAGCTTTTATTATCCTCTTTTCCCTAGCTAGATGTGTCTTTGCTGCCTGCACAAGGAGATTTGAACAAACTGAAGGAAACTCTGTGCTGGGAGTAGCTGCTCGTGTCCCAGGGTATGCTGAAGATGAGAAAAGGGCAGGAATCACTAGGAAGCAGGAGGGCAGTGTTGCCACACCATAGGAGTTTATTTTAAGTGCTCTGGTATTTTCTGCCTTTCTTTAAACCCCTACATCTTGGTGAGTGGTGATATTTATTGTGGTGGAGCCCAGCATAGGGGAAGCCACGCTGCTGAGCAAAGCCCTGACATTTGGTCCCTGCTCCTCTGCTTTGTTCAGCTTTGGGTCCTTGCTGGGATATTTTCTTTGTGAAATGAAGTCATGGTTTACAGTACACATCCATTAGTCAGTTTTTTCTTTCTGGCAACACTGGAAAATGGAGCCATATCTTGGGCTTTTTGTCTGTAGTACAGAATGGTGATTTTACCAACAATTTTGTTCACACTGGATTTTTGGTTTTACAAATTATGCTTTTGCTGTTAGCATAAGCACACTATTTCTTATCGTGCTCAGAATTAATTTGGTGAGTTCCTGCAGAAAATACATTTAAGATAGGTTAAAAAAAAAGAAATAGGAACTACTTAGTTTATATGGTTTTGTCTGTGGGTTTCATTTGTGGGTGGGAATAAATAACCTGCTGTTCAGTGGCAACATTTTAATCGCACTAAAAATAAGGCATGAGTTAAAATAGACAGCTTTTAGCCCATGTGCAAGCACATAGCTAGGCATGCTTGTGCTTACCTATGATGATAAAGCGTATTAGGCTGATTTATAGAATTATTTGGTTTTTTTTTCTTGCTGCAAAGTGTCAATTTTACATTTACAATGACCCACATCCTAGAGAAAAAGAAAGTCAGTATTTGCAGTTATTTTGCTATTTCCCTTCTGTATTACTGAAATCAGTAAGAATTTTGTGTTTGGTCCCATACCTTAGGCACCCTGGCACTATCTGTGTTTTTTTTTCCAAATGTGTCTGTGATACAATTGATATTTAACCCATATGTCCCACACATTTAGATGAAGAGCAAAATTTCCATGCAAATGGGAGAGTAGTAAAACTTGGGCAATGCTTGCAGCTTCTTTAGTGCCCCATAGTGTGCACACTGGGTAGAAGGGGAAAACTAACAAGCAAACCTTTTGGGGGCCCAGCCCTGTGTCTTGGTGCTTGAGGATGTAACCCCTGCCCTTGAGGATGTGCCCACTGCACAGGCAAACCAGTCCTGCAGCTGATGAGCAGATTTTGTGGTAAGCACAAAGAATGAACTCTGAGTTGAAGTGGCAAAAAGCAATTTTTCAGCACCACCTTTCCCCCCAGCGAGTGCTGTCCTTCACTGCCTGGCAGGAGTGGTGGTACCCCCAGAGGCTGCCTGAGTTCAGGAGTTCTAGTTGTTGCTTTTCCAGGTGTGGTGAGAACTTTGGAGCGACTAGCCTGGCAGCCACAGGTTGTTAGCAAAGACCTCTGAAGGCTGCAAGAGAATGTAGCTGTCTGGGGAGCTGGAAAATTTATGCACAGGATATATATAGAGAGACTAGAAGTCCATTAAAATGAGAGTGCAGAGGGCACAGGAGAGAGAGGGAGAGCTCGCTGTAGCAGCTGGGTTTTCTGGCCAGGACATTTCAAGCCAGAAGAAGGTCTAATGGGAAGTGCAGGATCTGCAGCTGAGCTTCAACCTTTGTTGACTGGGCACTTGTGCTGTGTGCACTAGTTTTCCCTGCAGACCCTCAGACAAGATGTTTTTTCTTAATTTTCCCCTGGTTGTGTCCCTCTGTCTTTTAAGAGCCCAGTTCCTTGCTGTGAAGACCCCATGGCTCCTTGCTCCCCTAGGGTCTCTCCATCTCTTCCCCTGTCTTCCCCGGCTGCTCTTTGATTTAAGGACAATTCAAATGTTTGGCTGAGCTGGGATCTTGCCATGGTGGACATGAGGATGGCATCCACAGAACTGAAGGAGTGACATTAGCAAGAAAGGGTCTCGTTTGAGGTATGGCAGGTGGCACTCCATGTTTGTGTAGCCCTTCCTTATTCTGCACACTGGAGTAAAGCACAAGTTGTGTGTCCCCTTTCTGCGAGGGTCTGGCCAACAACAAATAATGTGAGCACAAGCATGAAGAACCATGAAGAAGCATGAAGAACCATGAAGAAGCATGAAGAAGGGTAAGGGAAAGAAAGGGAAAGTGACTGGGGAGTCATCTGACCTTGTATTTGGGACGTAGCAGCTGCACTTACTCTTAATGAACCCAAATTAAGAAACGGGTGATCAGCTGCTCAGTTGTTGAACTCTTCCTTCTGACACTGGCAAATGAGTGAAAGGTTTTAGAAAACCAGAGAGAATTTGCTCTTGTCTCTTGGGCATCTGCAGAAAACGTCTAAGGGGATTGGCACCCCTGGGAGAAAAGGTAAACCTGGTGATGGATGTGTACTTATCGTGCCTCCTCGATGGAAGCGTTTGAAGGGGATCTCTAAGAAGACAAACTGTGTAACCAGGAGGAAGGCAGCCATGGATGTCTCAGCAGAGATAATGTGTTTGGTAGCCCATCCTGATGGGGAAGAAGAGCCAAACTCACTCAGAGGGCTTCGTGTTCAGCACCTTTCTTGTCTCACCGAAAGAGGAGAAATCATAATGGCAAAATGGTTCTTAACCTATTTTTCCAAGCATGTGTTCTTGGTTGTGTTTCTCTGGCTTCTGGTCGTAGCATTTCCTTACACAAGTTAAAATGACCTATGAGCCAGAGCTGCTTTAATAAAAGTTAAGAAAAATAATTTTTTTTTTTTCTGAAGGATTTTCAGCTGTTAAGACAAATAGACAAACAGCACCAAGGGATCCTAGTAGACCTGTGTCACACCAAATACATTCTTATATTGTCTCCCTTAGACCTATTTACACCATTGCCAAGTGAGCAGCCTAGACTGAGTGTTCCTGAAAATGTGTTGGGGATGGATGACCACTTTCCCACATCCCCTCAGGGTTGTGGTGGGGCCCCAGAGGAGGCAGCTGGAGGGTTCATGGATGCAGTCCTGGTGCCTGGCAGAGCAGCTGCCTCCGGCACTGCATGGCTGGGCTTGCTGGGGAGGCTGCCAGTGGTGTGCTGGTGGTTGCTGCCTGTGGTTGATGGGTCCCTGGGGAGTTGTGGAATAATTTTAAGAAGCAAATGGTAAAAAATAACCAAGAAGAAGCAGCCCTGTGTTCACTGAATGAATGAAAGAAATAATGAATGAATGAATAAATGAATGAATGGTCAAATAAACGAATGAATGAAAGAAGGGGTTTCATAGGGGCTGCAGCCACAGGTGGCTGAACCTGAGCTGTGAAAATTCATCCAGTCCCTGCTGTCTGGACTGAATACTTTAGCAGTGACCTGGTGGAAAGCTGTGGCCAAGTTGTCTCAGAAGTACTATCCCTGAAGTTTCTGGGTGTTAGAGAGACCCGCTAAGGAACTGTTTGTGATTTTGTAGTCCACACACACATGGTTGAGAGGGGAGAAGTCAGAACCAAGAGGATGCATGTAGGAAAGGGGATGCTTTTGTCCCCAGGCTTTGTGAGCAGCCACCAGCTCAGAGGATTCTCCCAGGGTGACAAAGAGGCATCCACGTGGAGGACTGGACTCCCAGCTCAAGAAAAAGTTATGCTACTACTGTCAGCTCTCTACCTGTGCTCCAGGACTGGGGAGGCAAACAGTGCAGGCATTGACTTGTGCTCCTTGCACCTTTCTATGATGGAGAGAGAGGAAGGAGACACTATGATGGAGATGCCTGGTGGTGGCTCTGGGAATGGGAGGGTGTGTGGCCTATCTAGGGGTATGTGCCAACTCTCAGTGGCACTCCTGGCCACTTTTTGCCCATCCCTTTCCTTAGTTCCCCATGCTATTCCCAGTTTTTACAGCTGCCCTTTTTGTCTTGCCTTTTTCAGCCCTTCTGCTAAACACAGGGAATGGGGGTGTGTGCCCCATCTCATCTCCATAGCCTAGGCTCTCCCACAGGACTCCTTAGGGCTTATGGTTTCTCTGATGGTTTTGCTGTATTTTTGTTTGTCTCCTGTTTGGTGTGAGCAGTACTGGGCCTGTGGGCTGGAAAAAAAATGTAATGGTAAGAATGTGGTCCACACTGGTGATTATCATTACTTTTTTAGTGTCTAACATAGGCTATTTTGAAGAGCAGCTGTATTTTTGAAAGTGTGTGTCTTAGAGGGGTGGAGAGGAATCTCAGTGCTGTAAATTTGCCTTTCTGTATAGAGAACAAACAGCAAAACCCGTCACCAGTTTAAATCAGTGCAACTTTTTGGCATCTGTGTCAACCCTTCTTCCACCAGAATTTGTACTACAACCCTAGGAGTACTACAGCCCAGCGGCAGAGGACAGGCACAGCATGAAGCATGTGTATTGGCACAGCCAATACTGAGGCGTAGCTGAATAGCAGTCCATGTGTTGTTTGCTTGGCTTCAACATCTCAGCCTAAAATAAACATCAGTCATGGTTCCTGCTTCTTGAAAATAAGCCTGTAAAAAACCCCCAAACCCAGTGCTTGCCATCCTATATGGCTGTGGCACATGACCTGTGAGTCAGAGACGTTACTTCACCACACAGGGGGCAGTGAGAGTAAATCTGACAGAGATGCAGTGAGTGATGGCTTCGAAGGGAGAACAATCTGGTTGCCCCAATCCTGGCCGCAAGCAGGCTTGGCCAGCAGGGCCACGGCCACACCAGCCTGTGGCAGCTAAGCACAGCCAGACTGAAGCCAAGTCCCTCAGTCTAACACAGGAGGATGGCAGGGGGATGCTTCACCTTTCAGCTGCAGAGGACAGCAGAGGAGGCAGCCCCAGAGGAGGAGGAGGATGGGATGTGCTTTGCATCGAGGTGTGGAATGATGCCTTGCAGCATTCCCCCAGGAATGAGGGGAGGGAGGAGTGAGGAACCCTGCATTTGGGAGGGTTTGTGAATGCTGCTGTGTGGCACTTGGGGTTTTAGCCCCAGCACAAGGACTCTGCGTGGGCATTTTGCTGTCTCGCTGTTCCCAGCGAGTGTGGTGGGACTGGTCACCACTACTCATCTGTTACCAGCCTTTTCTGTGCTATTTGGTACTTTCCAAGTAAATGGACATGTCCATAGAGCTTCATCATTCAGATGAAATTCAGGAACAGAAAAAAAAAAAGAAAGATAAGAAGCTGAAGGACGAAACCAGGAACATTACGTTGTTTTCTGAAAGTGAAGCATCAGCTATTAAAATCAGAGGCTGGAGTGGATGGTGGATGAATCACTGTCCCACAGTTCAGTATGTGCTTTTAAGAGCAGAGGAGCATTTTGTAGTCTACAGATTGATCTTGTCACTCAAGGATTTTAAAGGCCTTATGACTAACCCAGGTGAAGGATTGAGCTATTTCTTTTCATAACTGCCACTCTTCTTGGTTATGTAATCATTCGTTGGGCATTATTAAAGCTGCAGTCCTTATTCTTACAATTTATTATTAGGTTAGACATTAGGGAAAAACTATTTCCTGTTAGGGTGGTGAGATTCTAGAACAGGTAGTCCAGGGAAGCTGTGGCTGCCCCCTCCTGTCAGTGTTCAAGGCCAGGCTGGATGGGGCTGTGAGCAACCTGGTCCTGTGGGAGTGTCCCTGCCCATGCAGGGGGTTTGGAACTTGATTATCTTTAAGGTCCCTTCCAACCCAAACCATCCTGTGATTCTATGATTCTCAGTTCTTCTAAGGTCTGACCTCATCTTATGCTTCCACCAAGTCACAGAAGCATCATTATTTTCCCCAGCTCTGTCAAGATCAGGCTCCAAAGGGGATACCACCTCAATGTGACAAGAAAAAAGGTCATTCCCTCATCCCTCCTTTATTTTAATCATTAATTAACTTCTTTTTTATTTCAGGACATTCAGTATTCGCATATGTGATGGAAAAACAAGAGTTGCAATAAAAGCATAAATGCTCAGGGAGACAACATGCTGCAGACTGGTTGATTATTTGTCACATAAGCAATCTATATTTAGAGAGTTACATAAAAAATATAGTTGCCATAGTGAAAAGTGAGAACACCCACCAGTGTTAGGCAGTTGGGAACAACGAGTTTATATGAAAGCTAGGAGGAGAAACATAAAGAACACCCTTCAGCTTTCTTAACCACTGTTTTACTTGGACCACAAGGTGCACTAAATGTTTCTGAGAACACTTAAAACTTTCTCCAGTGTGCTCAAGAATTCAGATCCACGTCTTTCATTGTCACTGGCTGAGTGCACATATTTACTTGTAGGGCATTTTTAATACAGTGTGATGGAGACATTAAACTTGAGCCTGTTCTAGTGCTCTGAAAATAACTCACCACTTGGGAGGAGAATAAAGGATGTTAATCTCAGCTCCTTGGCTGAAATTCCTAGTAAAGTTTTTACTTCTCTATTCTCAAGAATAGGCACAGTGTTCCTCAAGAAGTAATTCATATTCAGAGTGTTACTCTGTATATAAAATTTCAGTGCACCAGTGCACAACTAATCCTTAGAAGGAAAATTTGCCCTCAAAAATCTAGCCAACTCTGCAATGCTTAATGTATATGGACTTGAATGATATGCAAAATGTTGAAAGAATTAAGTTAAGTGTATTTCAGGGGGAAAAAAACATTAGGAAAACTCTTGGGCAAATCTTTTACAGATGGTAGACAGCTTAATTGCTGTGGTAAACTTGTCTGACATTTTTGGAAAAATTTGGGTGCTACAGTAATCCGTAAAACCCAATGGGCCCAGGTTTAAATGAAATTGAAACAAAGACACACACGTCTTCATCTAAGCTGGGTTGCTAGAGTTTCACTCTGGGTTTAGGGGTAAATTTTTTTCCTTCTTTATTTTTTTTTCCGTTTAACTGCTGTTAACCAATTTTAAAGTTGTACGTATATTATTTGGATGGGAAAGCAACAGAGGCCTTAAATAAAGTGAATGAGGCTACAGCGTTGCTCTGACCCAAATGTTTTCCTGGAAAGTTTTATGCTGGATGGACACAGCTGGACAAACTTGAAGAAAAAAAAAATTTTTTTTTTTTTTTTTTTTTTGATGGAACGTTGTGTAGGGCATGGCACTCATAACTGGAGGAGCACAGCCTCTGGCTGCTGATGGAAGTGTAAGGGTGCAGGTGTTATTTCTTGCTCTGTGCTTCCCAGACTGGTGACTGAATTGACATCCAATGCTAGTGAGTATTGTGACTGATTCTCCCGTGTCTCACTGAACTGCTCCTTCTTCTGTGCTTCACGAGCACATGAGTCACTTGCCCCCCTTTTTTTTTTCACAGATCACCACCCCCTGCCTAAACTGAAGTTCACGTATGAAGCTAAGTTGTAATATTTTCCTTATTTGTCAGTGAGCACGTATGAAGAGATAAAAATCAGTGTGATACTCAGCTCGTATTCTTTCCACTACATTTACTTCCTTTATCATCAGGCTACAGCTGAAAGATAAACTCCTATCATTTCTGCAAAATCAGTCCATGCTTCCCTTTCTTGAGAAGCTATTTCTTCTCACACTGCCTTTTTATTTACACAAATAGCAAAATTTCATGTCATTCCTGTAATGTTAATGGAAATTAGAGTAGAATTAGAGTAGAATTATTATTCAGTTGTATCCCTTTGTTATTTAAAGTTTTGTTTTGCATTTTTCTTATCTTTCAACTTCTTGATAGGCAAATCTCTTTTCTTGGGTCTTTTCTTGGGTCAAATCTTTTCTTAGGTCTGGGCTCATGGTATGGCCTGGGACCGAGATGCCCTGCATGTGCTGTACTGTACACGTGCTGAAGGGAGTGCAAATGTGGCTCGTGCTGGCTGCAGACCCCAATGTCTGTGGCTCATCTGAGGGCTTCCAGGGTCTGACCCAGGCACTGTTAATTGCTGGTGTGATGGGAGTAGGGTTTGCAGGGACCTCATGAGGCCAGTGGTGCCTTTTAAGATCCCTCACTCACTGCGTAGCTGAGGTTTTCTTCCTTTCTTCCATTCTTCTGCTTCTCTCTTCAGTTTGCCATGTCCTGTCTTGGCCTTAGCAACTTTCTTTAATAAACTTTCCCATGTAGAGACTATTTGTTGTAATAACAGGCAGGAGAAAACAATTCCTGTGTCTCTCAGAGAATACAATAATTGTGAAAGCTCATCCAGCAGTGGGAACAGAGCTGGGCCACTCTCTGATGTAAGTGTTATGTTTCAGTGATATCTAATAGTATCCTTGTTTTACACTGGATAATGTATTGATACAGTATTTTGCATTTCCTGAAAACTTTGATTGAGGCTTGTACCAAATCAAGTTACTGGCGTGCAAGTGTTTGGTGTGCAGATTTAGAGTCAGAGGAGTATTTCTGTTCTGGTTTTGTATCTTTTTAGATGTTTTCTGCATCATCATTAGTCTGGCTGACTTAATTGTTGCTCAAATTCTTCTTGCTCTTAAAAAGTGAAATAAAGTGTTTTGTTTCTTGTTTCTCTCAAATGTGTAGTGACTTTATAGGCTGTTAGAGAGCTGCATATGTTCCTCTAGGGTTGGGTGTGGGTCTGGTCTTTCTCACTGCACGTCTCTCCTTTAAGGACAGTCTTCCTGGGAGTCAGGGATCTCTCAAAGGATAATAGGATTTCAAGATGAAAATATACCTGGCAGGGGAGTGGGATCAAGATTATACAGTAGTGTCATTCTTCAAAGACCATAGTATTTATACAAAAATATTCCCTGAATATTTCATTCGCTGCCTGGGTTGAACTCCTGTAACAGGTGGCAGAGGCAGGGTTTTCCTCTGCAAGGCTGGCACTGCTTGTTTGCAGGTCAGTGCCTCCATGGGCTCTTGAACCACAGGAGTTTCAGCATCCAAGGCAGGCCCTGTGTCCCAGCAAGGGGGGAAAAATGCTGGAGCACCCCAGGAAAGGGTCTGTGCTAACTTTAATGAGGCTTTGCAGGAGCCCCAGGGGTTACAGCCACAGCTATGGGGCTGGATGGGGTCACCAAGGAGGAGACCTGAGGGGGTGGAGAGAGGGCAGCAGACCCAACAGGAGGTGCACTGGGAGAAACCCTGTTATCCTGGGGGCAGGGCAGTGGGAAAACCCACTTATGTTTGGCTTGAGGAGCTTTGGGAATTTAGGTTGAGGAGGCGTAAGTGCTGCCTAAAGGGACCCAGCACTGAGGGAGTGAGCATTGGGCTGGGGAGAGGACAGAGTGGGCAGGATTTCCAGAGAAGACAGAGGTTGGTCACCTTCCCCTCCTGCCTGGCACTCTGTGAGGGACTAAACTGCCTGGGGCAAGCTGGAGAAGTGTGTCCCCTAACAATGGCACTGGAGAGGGGCTCTTCCCCACCAGGTTTGATGGGTGCCCTGGAAAAATCCTTCCAAGGGGCTGCTGCTCTGGTTGTGATGTAGTCCAAGCTCTGCTGAAATGCCTGTGACACCTTTATTTCATTAAAAATCAAAGCAAATAAATGAGGAAAAAAAAGAGTATGTTCTAGACAGGTCCTGCTACCAATTGCCTTCTGGTTGAATTGGGGCATGATGTTGGTCTGTTCTCCCAAGTAACAAGCAACAGGACAAGAAGAAACAGCCTCAAGTTGCACCAGGGGAGGTTTAGATTGTCTATTAGGAAAAGTTTCTTCACAAAACGGATTGTCAGGCACTGGAACAGGCTGCTCAGGGAAGTGGTCAAGTGACCATACCTGGAGGTATTGAAAAGATTTGTAGATGTGGTGCTTAGGGACATGGTTTAGTGGTGGACTTGGCAGTGCTGTGTTAATAGCTGGACTCGATGATCTTAAAGGTCTTTTCCAACAAAAAAAATTCAAAGATTTTATGTTTTTTTCTTTCTCCCCTTTTTACCTGCCTCTGCAAACATGCTCTGCTGCTGAAGGCACTGGTTTGGGCTTCCCTACATGCTGCAGTGTTCTCCATGTTTTGGTTTCCCCACAGAATGTGCCATGGTGCAACTGGAGGAGGCAGAGGGTGGTGTCTGGCACATTCAATGCAGTTTGTGGGCTTCAGGAGAGGAGGTGTTTTTTTTTTTTCTCTACGAAGAAATAACCTCAAATATCTCAAATAACCAGCACCTTTCTGGTTGTGTTTTTAAAATATCTTAACAGCCCTCTGTTACCTCTGCTAATGTGTTTTCAAATGCCCTTTGCAAGGCTGGCTGTCCCTGCTAATGAGCTACAGCTTCTGTGAGGAGAACAGCCCCGGGGATTTTGTGGTCCTGCAGGAAACAGGTGTTTCTGTTTGAATATGCCACTTTATTTATTTTTTTTTTCATTTTTTTCCCCTCAATACAAAGCACAGGCTTCTGCAGAGTGGTAGACAGAGCCATCTGAGCTCAGGCACCTGGAATATCCCACCTGTGCCTCTACTCCTGCTGGAATTTTCCCACTGCCTTACTGGAAGGAGGAGTCTGGTCTCCAGAAGAAATAATTTCGGCAAGGATCTTCTTCTGATTAACTACAACCCTATCCCTCTGCATCAGGCAGAAAGTACAGGCTGTCTGAATGGAGTAAGCATGTTTTACAGTCCTCTTGCTTTCTTTCTTTACCATCTCTACCCAAAGGTGGAGGGACTCTTGTGGTTGGAATTTCTCTCTCTCTCACCATGCAGAAAGATGCTGCTGCTACTGAGCTCGTGGGTGGTGTGAACACCACACAGCCTGCCTAGAAAGGAAGACCTGGGTAGAGTGGGATGCCAAGTGCAATTTATGCCCATAAAAAGGAAAGTGCCTCTTTGGCCCTAAGATTGAGGGGGCAGCTTGATGAGCAGCTCTTTGACTCAGTTGGAGCCCTGCAGAAGTTCCTGCAAGAAGTGCAGCCATCCATCCCACTGTCAGGACCAGCTGTGACATAAAAACACAGTTACCCTGGGGAAAATGGGTGAAACCCTCTGGTTGCTCCAGTGACTAGTGTTTTGGTAGCATCTTGAAGGGGACTGTGCTGCCACAATAAAAGGTCATTGTCTACTCTGATGTCTTACTTGGAAACCCCTCTGCAGTCAATGGAGAGAACCAGGAACTTCCAGAGAGTGATTAATCCCAGCTATTTTAGACACTGACTTATGGATGGGATGGTTCATCCACTATGATTACTTTATCTGCCTCCATTGAAGTCTCTGCTGTCAAGATCTCCAGACTGCATGAGGTGAGATGAGGTTGATTGCTTTGTGCCACAGACATAGAACCAGAAAGATTGCACTCCTCCTAAGAGACACTAATCTTCCTTTTTCATGTCAACATTCACTCAGTGGGATGGACAATGAAAATATTGTCTCTTCAAGGGAATCAGGTCCCATATTTTTTTAAGAAATAACAAAATCCTAATAACTGGTTTTGTTCATTATCCCTGAAAACAGAGACAGCAGGTACCTCCAGAAGTACCAAAACCCCATTAGGATGCTCGTTAGATGTCCTTTGAATGTTTTGGTACCTGATAGGTCACAGTTACCCAGAATCACAGCATTTTGTCAGAGAGAGGGAAGACCTGGGCAGTGTAAGCCAGGTCATCTTTTTTTAGTGCTCTCTGATCTTCTTCTTTGCTATTTACAGACCAATTAATTTAAACAGCCCTCTTTACCTCGGGGTTTCAGTTCGCAGGGAGCTCTTGTAAATGCAACATGCAGTGCCCAGACAGTATTTGCCTGTAAAACATGGCAGCAACCTAATATCTTTGTTGGGCCTTTCAGAGATGGCAGAGGGCTGGCTGCTTAATGGTGGGATGAGTGAGAGCTGAGCCAAGGTGGGTTTTTAAGAGCTGATGGAGCAGCAGGCTTGGACTGGGAATCAGGGAGCCCTGGCCATCCTCTTGGGGTCTGGTCATGGTGGCAGCCCTTGGGTGGACAGCAGTCCTCCCATTGCTGACAGGGTGACATTAACCTTGGAGGGCAGTGGCACAGGGTTGGCTGTCCCACTGCAGTGTGGCACCGTGTCCTGCTCTACTGTGTTTCTGCTGAGCCTGCTTCTGGTGTGGGTAATAAGATGGATGCTAAGCAGGGACATAATCTGGCTCAGACTTTAGCCTTCAGCTGACAGGGTTGGCTGGCTGTGTCTGAACCCATGGCAAGCCACAGGATTCCTCTTTGCAGTACTGACATTCAGTGGAAAGAGTTTCTTTTGTCTTTCTGTTTTAATGCTGGATGGCGCTAATATGCTCGACAAGAGAGTTGCCCAAGTAGAGGTTGATTTTATCCCCATCATTATTTTTTTAATTGTAAGGGATGTAAACTGCTCTTTAGCACATGAGTTAATTTTCTCATCTGGTGTTCTAGATGAGTAACTGAACTGAATGATATATTTATTTATCTGGCCTGTTAACTAAGGAAAATCTTTGTAGCAAGTGACACAGCGTATGTCATCCATGCTCCCTGTGTGTTATAAAGCCAGGTTTGCTTGTACCTGAAAAATACCATGTTTTCAATTTGACTGCTAAGAACCTGCTGCTCAGGGTGGCTGAAAGCATTCTCCATCTGGAGAACTACAAGCATTTTGCAGTGGAAGCCCATGCTCTGCTCCCTCTTTTCAGAGAGGCACTGGGGGTGCAGAGGTATGGGTGGGTGTCCCTGGAGCCATGCCACTGCTGAGCCCCCCCTGAGTCTCAGACACCTCTGCTTTCATAGTAATATGTCAAATAATCTTGTCATCCTAAGAGTGCCATGGTCATGGTGCGGGGACACAGGGAAGAAGTAATACTTTTCATTAGGAAGATAATAGGAGAAAAGCCCAGAGGCCCACTAGGTACAAGCTGCTTTCACCTTGCTTTGTTCTACCGTGTGCCTCACCTGAAGCATGGCATTTATGCCTGAAGCCTTTTGCAGCCCGTTGCTGCAATATCTGTAGTTATGAAACAAATGCCAGAAATAGGATCCCTGTTCTGCCACCCACCCAGGCCAAAGTGAAGCGGGAGGCAGTGTCTGCTGGAAAGAAATGCTTTTATCAGCACTTCAGAGGGAATCTGAATGCCTAATAGGGAGGAAGCAGCAAGATTAGTTGTGCTAAAAAGCAAAACAACTCACCCACATTTAACACCTTGTGGGAGAGATTAAATTCTTTACTTTTGTATGTATGAGATTTTGATTTAATATTGAGAAGATTAGGGGCAGGTGGAAACCAGCACGCGATCCACTGTTATGTCCATGTGGAAATAAGGGTGTAGTGTGCTTAACTTACCAAGCATGGCAAAAATAACATATTTCTGAATGTATTTCTGTTGCAGGGGCTCTCAAAAAAACCCCAAACCAAAACACCAAAGCAGAGGATGGGGGTAGAAGATTCAAGTTCTCTGTTGCTTTTTCATTTGATGTTGTGTTCATTGTGGTCTCCAGTCTACCTCATTCTGCTCTGCTGGCAAGTTGCAAAATGATGGCTTTTGTCCTGCTGTTTGTCTGTCTAGCAAAGCTCCTTTCTTGTTAAATATGCACTTCCCAAGCATACTTGGCTACTGAAGTGAATAGGAGCTTTGTAAGTGGAAGCACAATATGATTCAGCTCTCAAAGGTGTGGAAATTTCATCCTGAGATACTTGGAGGAATTTGCTCTGAGTTGTTTTGTCCTGTATGCACCCAAGCTGGGTTTGTGCAACCCAAGTACTATTCTGTCTTTCTATGATTCAGATGACAGTTAACGTTTCTAGCCAGATAATGAGTATATTTCTCAGAAATTGTACACATAGGATTTTTTATAGGTTTTTTTCAGTTCCTTTCTATTTTTAGAGTTGCATGTAATTCAAAATATTTTTCTCTCTGTTATAATAAGGCAGCAGGTGTTCAGTTAAACTAAATAATTGTCAAATGCTATATGCCTCTTTTTCATAGGTAGGGCCAAGTGACAGTTTTCTAGGGCTGATTTGGAAAAAAAGATATTTCAACATAATGGAAGCTTGCTTTAAATGGGGAGTCAAATGTTAACCAACTCAATAGAAAAAATGCTGTGTTTTCATGGAGCTGTGGAATGAATGGGCTTGGAAGGGACCTCTGGAGTGCCCTAGGCCTGTCTCCACATCCCAGCACGGGTGGTTGCCAAGCCAGATGTCTCAAGTGTTTGACCAGCTGGGTTCTGCCACTGCAGTTTGGAGATTCCTGGAGGCTGCAGAGAAGCTGGTCACAGACATCCAAAATTAACTGAAGGTGAAACAACAGGTAAGTGAATGTTGTCCCTGGATGGGTGCTTGGTACAACGCAGAGCCCCCAGGCTTGAGGAGTGGCCTGCTGGGCTTTTTCATGACCTTGTTATCTCTTTTAATGCTGGGGTTTCAGAAGCTTATTCTTTAACAGCTTCATGCTTTTGCATGGCTTTGAATGGGTAAAGTCATCATACTTTGCTGTGCATTCAGACCTGAGCTTCAGTAATCTATCAAATTGTTAAAATACTAAGAAACCTGATATTCCTCTTTTTCTACTCCATGGGCAATAAAAATGCTTTCAAGCAGGATTTCAGCAGCCTTCTTGCTTTGACATTGAAAGCATTCCTGCGTAGAGCAGTTGTGGTAATAAGCCATTCCATTTATAGAAATATAAACAATATTTATGTGCTATTGGTAGTACTTTGGACAAAATCACTGTGTGGGCTTGTGTTTTAAAAAAAATAAGAGTGGATGAAGAACATGACACAGAAAGAAAAAGATGTGGATTAAAAGTCTGCCTGTTGCAATGCCCTCAATAAAACTGTGCACCAATGATCTCACGCTTGTGTCTTTAGAAGATCTCATTGTTGGCAGCTTCTTATCACCTTTTTTAATTTCTGAGGGTGATCGTGTTGAAGCATCTTGGACTTCAAAGTCCACTCCTTGGACATGCTGGATCAAAAAGTCCAAGGACATCAAAAAATAGTCTTTACCTACCACTTTTCTACACAAAGTAATTAAGTTACAATTTGCTTTTGTCTGTGGGTCAGTTTCCAACAGCTGCCTACACGTAACACCTAATGGAGGACCTGAGCTGTGCCTGTTTATAAACCATAACCTTTAGGATCACATAACTGAAATGAGGGAGAGAGAGGAAGGAGACACTTCTTACCAGCTGTGGAGGAAGAGCTCTGTGCATGCTTTGAAGAAGATAGAAAAGGACTATGGGCAGGTGGGTGACAAACTGCAGGGCCGGTGACAATTGTTACAGATTCTTCTGGTGTCAGTGGGTCAAGTGTGAGATGCAGAGCAAGTTTCTTATGATTGGAAGGCTTAAAGAATATGGTTATGGTTGCTTTCAGCACAACTCCTTATCCAGAGGATGGTACAATCATGGCCTGAAGAGAACAGCTAGTTTTGTAACATGACAAGACAAGAAGAGGCAGGAACAACTGCATGTTTGAAATGCTTGGGTAACACCTAGGAATGGTTAGCCATCACTTCAGATCAGAAGTCTGTAAAGAGAGCTTGTTATGGGGTGGCTAAGTACTTTGGAATACAGCCCATAAAAACTGTTGGATTTGCAAACTTACCATTTCAGCAAGTTGAATCTTTCAGGTTTCTGAGGGCTGTCAAGTGTTTCCATTTTTCTTGCAGTTCATTCTGTTCGTGTTCTGGAAGTAAAACAATCATGTGTTATCTCACTTGGAAGGTCTTCAGAATGATGGAGACAAGTGTGGACAGTCAATTATAACTGCTGTTAAACTAAGGTGACAATAAGGTGTGTGCTGCTTTTCTGAGAAGCTAATGAAAATGCATCTGAATTTATGTCAATTTAGGACTATGATATAAACTTGAAAAATACTACGTTTCTGGATGTTAACAATGATATCACCAAAAGTATTCAGATTTGCATCCAAAGCACCAATTTGGCATGGTGATCACCTTTTTTAGGAAGGGACTTTGGTTCCCAGGTTGGATTAGATCTCAGAGATCAGTGAGTTTTGCAGTCTCATCTCCAGGGCTTTCACTTGCAGGTTAGGATAGAAGCCTCCAGGTAGAGATGAGGGGTTGGTGCAGGAAACACCTGGAAATTGCTTGCTGATTCTGGGGGCTTCAGGTTCTAATGCCCAAAGGGGGAACATGACATGAGGCCTGAACAATACCTGCTGGGTCTGTGTTTCATGGACCGACATTCCCATCCCATGGCTGGCCATGGGTGGTGGGTTCACAGGTGTCATGGGGTGTGGCTAACCAGCCTTTGCTCAAAGCCTTTGTGAGACACCTGTAGTAGGAGACAGGCAGGCTTAGACTCTGCTGAGATGCTTTTGGGTGTTGGCAGTAAAGCAGGGGGTGAGTACTGCCTTTACTCTGACCTGCCACATAACAGACCCCATGAGACTTCACCCCAGCCAAAGTCTGGAGACTGTAAACTGTAAACTTTTCCCCAATACAATCTTTTTTCCCTACTTATTCCTGTCTGACTATTTGAACAACCTACCCCTCTTCATCAGGAGGATCTAATGTGTGCCACCGCAAAAAGGAGAGCAACGTGGCACTGAAGTAAGAGAGATCTTCCTTAATTAAAACTTTTACCATTCAGTCCCTTTCTCCTTTGGGTGCTGAGAGGTGAGAGGAGCATGAGCTGAAAGCAAACCAGAGCCATGGTGGTGGCTATCAGGTGGTGTCCTGTTGGTGTTTGCTGCATCGGAGCCACTGACTGCTGTCAAAGTGCTGACTCTCTTTGTGAGCAAATTCTGTGAAAATGTAATAGTGGTTCTTGTATGCTAACTTAAAGCCTCATGTGTTATTCCTGGCTTTTACATACCTGGTTACCTATGGATAAAACTATATGGTATTTATTATAGCCAGGCAGACTGCTTTGTAATCTGAATATGCTGCATTCACACCAGTGACTCGAACAAAGTATTTCTTCATTTTTCCAGCCATTAATGGTTTTCTCATAAGAAACCATGAAGTCAGTTTTGTTGTGTTTGTCAGCTGGGTCTTGACTGTGTGTATTTTGTTCCACAAAGGGGTTATTCTAAACCTCCCCTTCAGTCTTAATTAATTGCAGACCAGGTGGAAGGCGAGCCTGGTGGGGCTGGAGAGGTTCCCGTCTGGTTTCCATTTCGCCCGCGGGCCATGTATGGAAGCATGGCTGGTTCCCAGAACTGGGACCTTGCTGCTCAGCATGCTCTCACCAGACTGCCAAGGTGAGGGGCATGTGCCAGTATTGACAGGCATTATTTATTTTTTGATTGGCCTCCAGCCTGCACCCCAGGTGCTCACTGGGGATGCCTGTAGGCAGCACTTAGCTTTGTGCTGGCAAAAGGGAATAAAAACCCCAAATGACTCCACCACCTCCAATGCTTTACCCTCTTTTGGATAAAGGTTCTGTCACTGACTCTTTTGGAGACAAACTTCCTATTCATGGCACTTAAATCTTGTGGGATATCTGTGATTTCTTTCAGCTCTCGGTCCTATTCCAGTATTTCCTCTCTGTCATCTCCCAGTGCTAATGTCTCTTATCAAGGAACTACTCAAAGTGAGGGGTTTCACAGTAGTCCCGCCATGTTCAAACATTGCCAAATATTTTACTGTAATTGTGAAAGTCATATGTGAAACAGTAATGCTCCCTGAGAAAAAAACCAAACCTATATTTAATATACTTACCTAGTGTGTAAGTACCCTGGCTGGCTTAAACTCTTCAGAGCCCCTGACTATCCTTATAATTTAGGCACTTCTTCTGCCTGCTGTAAATATACACAGAGCCTGGAGAATACTTCTGTTTCCATGGGAGAATATTTTCTATTGAGTTTGGCTGTTCAGAGCTCTCTTTTGCAGATAAGTTATGAAGAGCAGACTAATAAAAGCAAGAGGCTCCTGCAAACATTGCACAGTGGCATGTTGGGATGAAAGGGGGACCTGCAGTCATGTCAGCTTCCAGGAAACTGCAGCTCATTGCAAAGCATAACAATTTTGAAAGTACAGCAGGAATAATCCCCTTCCAAATAAGAGTTTTATGAAAATACCATCTCCCTTGGGCAGAAAGGGACGACAGGGGAGAGCCACACATGGCAAACCAGGAAGATGAGAAATCCTGCTCCCACCACTCACAGCCCCTCACAGTTACACAAGGGCTTGTGATACAGTGGGTGCCAGGATAAGAAACGAGGGCAAACATGCTTTAAACACTTTTCAGTATAGTAAACTACAATTCAGGCATAAAAATGCCTCAGGAAATGCCAAGGATGGTCCTAGCACAGCACATAACAACAGCAATTTGTTGTTTGGCATTTCAGTGTAAGACAGGAGGATTTCTGAGCTTTGCAGAAAAAGTGGATGCTGTAAGAAGGATAAAACTACTAAAAGGAGTAGTAATTATCACAGCAGGCAAGCGGAGGCAGAGTGCAGAACTGAGGCAGGATTTACTGACCGCTAAGTTCAGTAATGATGTTGAAATTGGACATGCTGGATCAAAACATTTATTTCAGCACCTTCCCCTGATAAGCAATTTCAGATGCTTTCAGGGTCAGAGTTAGAAATCCCTTAATAAAAAGGAGTGCAGTTACGAGAGAGATGAAGGTGATGAGCTGGAACAAGGTAAGCAGCTTCAGGTTGCTACACAGGAAAATTGCATGTTTTGGGCAGGATCCTAGAATCATAGAACTGGCTGGGTTGGAAGGGACCTCAGAGATCATCAAGTCCAACCCTTGATCCACTGGTGGGGATGCAACCACCTCCCATCTCACTCTGTGTAGCTGGGAAGGTAGGAAACAGCAGGGGCAGAGGGCTGTTGCTCCAAGGGTTGCAGAATTAACCCAGGCTGGGCTGTAGCAGTAATGTGTGTGCCATACCTGAGGAGAACGGCTCTTCAGGTGTGAAGACAAGCAGGAGATGATTTCTGGCACAGAGCACAGTTATTGAGGGAAGCTGACACCCACGGCTGTTTGGAGAGCTGTGCCTACACTCTCCTGTGATGCATCAAGGGTACTGAGCAAGAAAAGCTGTGAGAAGCATGTTCAGCTCTACATTGCCCAGGTGGGTGGAGTTCATCAAGCTGAGCATAAAAGTAATGCTGCCAAGAAAACTCTACTGATGCCACATGACCAGGACTGGTGTGACAGATCAGGCTGTTTGGGCATGGTCTGAAGAGTGTTTCAGGGGCTAAAGCCTTTACAGTCTCTGCACATCTCTTGTTGGCATCCCGACTGCTCTGAATGTAGTCTCTGGTACTGATGGAAATAGGGTCCCAGCACACTGATGCTGCATGACAAACTGTTCACTGATCTGTGGGCTTTTCAGCTTAAAGGGATTTCTAAGATAAATGGACTTTCCGTTTATTTTTCACTTAAATGACTATGCAGCTGTAAATAATTATTAAGCAACCGCTTACACAAACACCTATTCTCTTGTGAAAAACGGAACAGAATCTTTCTGCTAAAAGTATTTTACAAATAAATAAGGAGCATAGTCCCTCGGAACAAAAGATGAGTGTAATCCTAGAAATGATGGCACAAACAAGATGTAGCCAAAAAGAGCACAGAAGCCTCTCCTTTGGAAGGGCTATAGTGAGTGTCTGACACCTGGTACAACAAACCCTGAAGGTTATACACTTTAGAAAAGATGAATCTGCTGCTTTCCACCTCCACCTTTGCAAAAGAGGGAAAAATCACACAGGAAAAATTACAGTCTTCACCAGAGGAGTGCTGTTTGTCTTTTATATGTGCTGTAGAAAAATATTGAGTATCCACTTGAAGTTACTAAGTTGAGAGGGCAAAAGAAGCCTCCTGTCTGCTCCTGTTTTCAGAAGCACCCACCCACAGAGTTCAGGCATGTGAGCTCTGTTGACTGCACCAAATAATTTTGAGAGCTGAGGGGTTTCAGCATTGTTTAGATGTAAAAGTTCTGCCAAAGTACCTTGGCCAACCCTCTGGCTGCGGGCAGTGCACCCAGGCAAAAATGCTTTGCCAATCTACACTGTGGGTAGGGTGAGCAATACAAGATACACAAAAGCAAATCTTCCATGTGCTTGGAGGGCTGATACTATATTAAGGCTTTTGCTGTCAAAACAATGCAACAACGACAGCAACAGAATCACAGCAGCTATAACTGACCACAATTATAAGGCAAAAGTTTCACATGACCGTTAAGCTTAAAAATCCATGTCTCACAGCCTCAGCATCAGTTTCTGGGATGTTGTTATGAAATAGTTGTGGCAGATGAGTTGCAACTCAGCAGAGCTCAAGTGTTGTGAGAAACACGAAAAAGCAGAAAGGCTGTAATGATGCTGGTAGCAACAACATTTTAGTCAAATGAAATACATTTTTGCCATCTCAGGGCTTTGTAGAGGGAGTAATAAAAGCATTGCCTCCTAGATTTTCTTTAGCAGCACATTCCATTTGCAATCCACTGTATCTTGTACTGAATTAGGAGGACACAGAGGCTTGAGGGGTCTCTCTCTGCTGCTGACTCAGCTTGGTTGGAATTGTTGGGGCATAATAACTTCTGAAACCTCCCTTCCTACCAGCTGGGACACCTGGGGGTATCAGAAGCAATGAAAACAAACTTTGGTAATCATGGCTGTAAGACATTTTGCTAAAGCTATTTAAAGAGAGAACCCAGCTATCCTTTCAGGTCTGTAGTTTAAATCACAGTGTCACTGATAATGCCCAGCTGGAGAAAGAGCAATATGATGGAACTGAGATGCTGAAGAGAAACCACAGCCCCATCCATCTGACCCAGTACTCAGTGCAGGATCTGGCCTTTTGTAATGCCTGAGAAATGTCATCACAAGCTGAACCTGAAGCCTTAGTGATGTTTTTCTTGCCAACCTGTGTTAGCATCTCCTTCTTTATGACAAGTTCAGTCATGTTCCCAGGAACGTTTGTGCAGAGACAGTGCTGAAAGCCTGTAGGAAATTTCTGTAGCAAGCTACCTTTGTACTGGGACTCTTCTTGTGATAAGGCGCCAGGACTTTCTCAGAAGCAGATAGGATGCTGGCAGAAGACCCTCATGAGCACCTTCAGAAAGTCAGAGCTGAGCACCACCACAGCTGCAAGATTCCTCTTATGACTTCCCTGGTTATTGCTGGCTTGTTGCAAGAGTATTTGCATGTAAATGATCTGTTTGTTGTGCCACAGCCAGACCTTGTCTCCTGCTAGCAGCTTTTTTGATGATGAAATTAGATGTCACCTTTTCAGCAGATTGTGCAGCAGCTCTGATTTAATCAGACAAGGGTTCCTGACTTCTGGTTAAGAAAACTGAGAAATTTTGTTTCTACACAAATCACTTTTGAAACAGAGATGATGGATGGAAAGAGTCATTAGGACTTTAGGAAAATATCTATTTCCAGGTTTGCCAGTGTGTGGCAGTGGTCCTTTAGTAACAGCAGTCACAGAAAGCAAATCTCAGTTAAGTTACATGCTTTGCTGTGGAGGCCAACTTGGAAGAGGACCCAGACAGCTACTCACAGGGCATGCACAGGATTAAAAACAATCTTCAAGACACTGATTAAATAAAAATGTGTTCTAAAAAAAAGTCTCTACAAGATCTACAGTAGTTTGACCTTAGGTGTGACAGGAATGAATTGCTAGTAAAACCTGCCAAGGAGGAGCAGTTTAAAGGATTCCTTTAACACTTTTTACAATAAAATAGTTTTTGTAAACAGCTCATATGTCTCCCAGGCTCCTTTGGATGTGTTGCTGCTGAGTGATGCTGCAATCATAATGTATTGCAAATTCCTCATGTGCCCTGCAACCAACATCAAATAATTAACAATTTAGAGCCTTTCCAGGATCATGGTCTTCTTTGAAATACGCTGTGAAGTGCACAGTGTTTGAATAATGGGCAGAGCTGAAAGCCACTGAGGGTTGGATATCTCACTGCTCTTTAGACCTCTGGGAAACTCCCTTGGAAAATCTGCCTTGTTTACAGCTAGAGCTCCCAATTGCAGGGACACTGCTTTGGCAGCAGCCTAGAAAGCTGGGAGGTAAGTTCAAGGACGAGCCCAGGTCCATTTAAGGACTAAGTTTGAAGCTGTGGTCTTGAAAACATCTGCTCAGCTTCTGCCTCAGCCTGGAGACACCCAGTATGCACCATTCACAGGGCCTGAGGAGAGGGGCAAGGCTCTGCATGGCCCAGGGTATCCCTCTGCTGACCTTAACATTTTGTCTAGAGGCTGCAGCATGTACAACAGAGACACTGCTGTGATATGGGGGTAGGTCTCACTTTGTCTAACCATTGGGAAATAGAGAAGAAAGCACAAGCAGTGGGATCAAGCCTGTTGCAAAAGTGTCTGGGAATCAAGGCGAAGATTTGCCAGGGGGCTGAGAGAAGGAGCTGGGGCTTCTTGAATCAGGGGAGTGATGGGTGACTGCTTCAGTTGGCCTTCATCTGCTCTTCTAAGAGGTGGTTATGTTGTACACTAGCTTGTGAATAGGCTGATTGGAACAGTAAGCATGCCGAAACTGATCTGATTTACATTTTGTTCTCCTTTTGGTCACTACTCTCCAAAACACACTGGTGTCACTGCTGTCACAGTGGACACTGGTGTCCACTGTGAGGTGGCAAGGAGGGGAATAAGACTGCCATGATCACAAGCAAGTGCTACATGCACACTGCTAAAAGGTGCTGTCACTGTGTGGGAGGGTGTGCAACGTAAGGGGAGAGGGCTGAAGGCATGGCATCAGTAGCAAAGTGGAAGAATCTCCAAATTCAGAGCCAGGCTCCCACTCATCCTCCTAATTTGAAGGCTACGTGGTAGCTAGTTGTATTCATGGTGTTTGCAAGCACTTCTGTTTTTTTTTGCAGAACCTTTGCTTGCCTGAGACAACCAGCTGCTCTGCTGAGTGCAAATGCAGAACTGGTTACCTCGGCATTTGGGTGGAATATGCCTGGGAGAGACTCTGTGTGCATTTAAAATGGGGCATCAACAGGTAGCAGGACCTGAAACACTTCTTTTTTTTTTGGGGTGAAAGTGTAGTGGAGACCTTCCCTAAGAAGGAAATATCCAAAATACTTCTACTGAAAACCTTTCTTCACCTTTCACGTGGTTGGAAGGAGATCATGCACCTCTGCTGATGGTAGTGTAGTGGCAGTGATCCCTTTATTTTCTACACAGCTTTATTGCAGTGATACTAGTTCAGCTCTGAAGGGGATAGTGTAGAAAGGGCAGTAAAGAAGAGAACTGGACTTCCAAAATAGAGAGACCAGAGCATGCAATGCCTGGCACTTTAGAAAAGGGAACGTGAAACCACAGTGCTTTAAAAAGCAAATGGTGAGAAGGGAGGGTAGTGGTTTGAGAAAATAACACTTTTTTTTTTGAGGACTGAAGAGCTGATTCTCCATCCAGCTACAGCCAGAGCTCCCTGGGTCGTTTATTATGAGCTTTACCTTCATCAACCGAGCCTTGTTGTCTCTCTCTTCCAGATGGCCAGAGGTGGAGCCTTATGGACCTTCCCTGATGTTGATCCTGGCGACTGAGTGGAAATCCCAGCATCACTGAGACTCGTAAGTTTGCCAACCTAAATGGGAAGGTGACTGAAGTGCGAGGAAGGTGCCCCATATGGGTGTCACCCCCTTGCCGTGCTGGGCAGATGTGGTGGGTACAGGGATGCCTGTGGCCAAGAACTTGAACTTTGGTGGGAGGTATCTCCCTGCGGAGTTCCAGGGATGACTGAGCACATTATTAACACAGGACTCGTCTAAACATAGATGGCGCAACAGTTTAACTAATCATTACACTTTTAATTTTAAAGCTGCGGCTCTACGGGCTGCTCTCCTTAAACTCCCCTTAAACTGCATAGGCACAACCAGCCCGGCATGAAAACCGTGGCAAGCAGCTGGGGAGTAAGGTCACCTCTAAATCCACAAGCAGCTCCAACTAAATCAGCGTGTGCAACCATGCCCTGAAACGGGAGGCTCTGCCTGACCACAAGCCTGATGGTCTCTCCTGTGCCTGGAGATGCAGTAGTGAAGTCAGTGTTTAAAATGCAGTGAGAGGTTGCCAGAGCCCTCAGACTTCTCATTCCTAACTGCAATTAAGGGTTTTTACCTTAATAATCACCCTCTGATAGGGAAAGCAGGCATTCTCCCTCTACCAACTGTAATCAGATCTACAGGATTAACCAAGTGACTGGAGTAAGGTCGTGCAGGAAGCTGCAGTTGAACTGGAAATTTCGGTGTGGGTGTGTGAGCCCTGGCCTGGTTCCCTAATCCTCTGCAGACTGCCTTCCTGAAGGAGTAAAAAGCAAATTAGCATCTTCTAAGTGCCAATTGTATTGCTGAGGTTGTGTGTTTGCATTGCTGTCTCAGGCTCCTGTTTTCTGTTATTAGTTCTATTGCATATTTCTCTATGTCAAGCTTTCCCTCATGAGAGATGATGGACGATGCAAAGAGATAATGTATCCCCAGACACTATTTCAATGTGACTATGACAGCAAGGGTATGGAAACTGGACTATTATTTTAAGACATCTACCTTGCCAATCTCTAACATCCAGAGAAGAGCTATAACTAGAGCTGATTATAGTATACATATGCATTGAGTTTCACTGCTAATGGACTGGAGAAAACTGGGTAGGAGCATGGCTAAATGAGCAGGGAGATAGATAAATACTGTTGGTTAATTTAGTTTTTATTTCCTTCCATTTGGTAGGTGTGTGTTCCTTTAGCTGTGTGCCAACAGTGAGTATTTCACAATGCAATTTTTTACTGGTGTGTGTGCAGATCTTTCTCTTTTGATAGCACGACACCAGAGGTTTTCTTGCCTCATAAAGTTTATTTTGAGAGTGTCTCATTTGAATGAAGATGGGTATGCCACAAGCTCTCACTTGTTGAACGGGCAGAAAATGTAGTTCTGCTGGGGTGGGGCATGCTAGGAATAAACGACAGTGCATGTTGATAGCTCATCACACCGCCGTTTATCTGAAGGGCATTCATTCTGCAAGTCACACCTCTTCCCCAAACAAATAGAGACATTGCCTCGATAGTAGTGTTTAACTCTTAAGATTCCCCTCCGCAATTTTCCTGGAAAATATCCAGGAAAACTTGCCCATCTTATCTTTAGGATTGACCCCCATTGAAAGGACAAAATAATCACAGATGGAGACACATCAGATGAGTGGGCTACAAGGGACCAAAAAAGCTGCAAGGCTGCTGTGGCTACGCTGAGGCAGATGTTGAGTCTGCTGTAAAGAGCCATCCAGATGTGCAGAAGTTAAGCAGGTGGGAGCACAGATCATTTGGTTACACACCAGACATCCCTTCTGCCCTGCTTTCAAACCACACAACAGCAGAATAGATAGTGTAACAGGTTTGCTGTGTTACTTTGAATAACAGTTTTCTTCCTTTGCAACCTCCGATTTCATTAATTGGGCTGCTGTCCTATTTTAGAGGTTTTGGCTGACTTCTTTCACAACTAGTCAAAATGTTTTGCAAAGAAGTGTGCAAAATGAATCCTAAGGGGAAAGCAAGACCCGTTCCAAACAAACTTTGCTAAGAGATTAGATTTCAAGTAACAGCTGAATGTATAAAAAGAGAAGACTGACTTAGAGGGTTGCCAAGGATAACTCATTTCAGGAAGGAGAAAGGCTCACTAGGTAGAAGAATGAATAGAGAAGATCTTACAAATATGGAAAGAAAAGGAAATGGCCATGATAGGAAGCTGAAGAAAGAGAACACAAATATAGGAAAGCAGACCAACAACTGGAATGGGGAACTGGGTAAAAAGTATTAAATAAAATATCTGCTCGTATTTGTGCATGTAATTAAGGAAGTTCATTTAACTGTTCTTGCCACCCATTTGCATGTGGCTGTCATGATTGTTAGATCAACTGAACAGTGCTCTGTTGTAGTGGTTCAAAGAATCATAGAATGTCAGGTTGGAAGGGACCTCAAGGACCATCTGGTCCAACCCTTCTAATGTGATTGTTTATATATGTCCTAGCACCCCGTCGAGCTGAGACTTAAAACTATCCAAAGGGGGGTAATCCACCACTTCCCTTGGGAGACTGTTCCAATGTCTGGCTATCCTTCTAGTGAAAAATTTTCCTCTTGTGTTCAACCAGAATCTCCCCAGGAGCAACTTGTGCCCATGGCCCCTCATCTTGTCCATGTGACTCCTTCTAAATAAGAAACCTCCATCTTCGTTGTAGGTGCCCTGTAAGTACTGGAACACTGTAATAAGGTCTTTCCTAAGCCTCTCCTCATGTGTCAGGTGCTCCAGTCCTCTGGTCATCCTCATGGATCTTCTCTGGACCCTCTCCAGCCTGTCCATCCTTTTTGTACAGTGGGGACCAAAACTGGACTCAGTACTCCAGATGTGGTCTGACAAGTGTTGAGCAGAGTGGGATGATAACTGCTTTGTCTCTGCTGATGATGCCCTTGTTGATGCAAATTTTTATTATTACAAAGCTGCAAGTACAAGTATTTGCAGAAAATCACACCATTTTAATATTGGCACTGAAATGACTTGCCTTGTCCTCCAGTCAGGAAATGGAAACAATGGCACACAAGTTTATGTGACCAACAAAACTTAATTGACAACAACAAATTGTCCCAAGGAACTGGTTAAGAACAATTGATGGATGCTAACTGGCAGATTGCATCACTCTGAGTCACAAAAGTGTGTATGGAAACAGACACGTTGATGGATATTCCAAAGATAGAAAATCACTGTGTCACTGATTAAAGTATTTAACCTAAACATGCAAGCATCTTCAGCTAGGGCAAAGTGGGCTTGATGGTGCTGTAGAGGGAAGAAGAACTGGAATCTGAAGTGCAGTGTGAAGGCAAAATGGTTGATGAGGAGGAAACAAGGGAATTTGGAAACCTGATAAGAAAACTGGCAGCAGAGTTTTGGCTGTGCTCTTTATAACCCTAGAAGTGCTTCAAATCTGAATAGCTTATTACTTCACCAATATCAGTGCTAGGCTAGCTGGCCTGCCCCTTCTTCCCTGATGGATGAACTTTTAATGATATTTACTCTTTTTCCATCTCTGCTGCCACACTGCTTCATTTTCTCAGCCTCCTCAGGTGATGGATAACTAAAGATAGTACCTCTTACACAGTTACTTGACATCTGCCTGTAAATGACCCATGTCCCTGCAGTAATATTTTTGGTTTAGTTATTCCATCATTTATGTTTCACTAATCCTAACTCTTACTATCTCCCAGATTCCTGCTTCCTTCACCTGTGCAGTGACTGTAACTGCCCAAGGTTTTCCCTATTCCCATAATTTACCATGACATGAATTCTTAGAGGGCTCTGGTGCTTTCTTCTCCACCCTTACACCATTTATTTCACTTCTGTGTATTTGCAATGGATTTCTAAGGCCTTTGAGAAACTCCCTTTTTATGATCTGTCCTGCAGAACTTTTTGCCAGCCCTGCTTTGGAGGTGATGGAGAGAAACCCCACTCCTGAGGTGGTTTTTGTATTGATTCTGCACTGCACCTTCAAGAACACCTAGTAAGTGTAGCCAAAATGATGCTGTTCATTGGTGGTGCCTGCATACCAGCAGAACCTGTGTAATACCTCCCGCTGATGGCGGAAAAAAGGGAAAAAAACATTTCAATGAAGTATTAAAAGATTGTTTTACTTTCACAGATTCCACAGAAAATTCAGTACAGCCAGAAACTAAAATACTACTCTGTATACAATGGCAGTATTGATGCTATTTTACTTCAGACATGTAATGTAGGCACTTCGGATCACACCCCTGTCTTTCTTGGTCTCTTTCTTGACTATATAGGGAATTTGGTCAGCTAACTTTGGTCTTGAATCACACCCACAGCAGATGACTAACACTGCCCTTAACAGGGATCTGTACTATGTACCCTCACCATTTCCACTGAATGGATCTAGTGGTTTTCCCCTGGCAGAAGTGGTGCTGGCAGTGCCATGCAGGTGACCTTGGCCGGGCAGGTGGCTCCCACCCATCCCTGCCACTCTAGGAGAAACAGATGGACAAGGAAAGTTCTCCTGTCTGGGCCAGCAAAGCTGGGTGGGCAGCTGAAATTCCAGATGATTCTCCCTGTGGATTATTCACTGGTACCCCCACTACTCAGTCTCTCCCTAAGTGGCTGGTGCTTGTGAGAGCTGGCTACAGCCTGGGTTTCTCCCTCTGCTCCCATGTTTTTTTCAGATACCAAGTGGTGGAGAGCAGAAATAGCTCCCTGCTGGGGAAGCTTCCCAGAGGGAGGGGAAGGGGCAGTGGCGCTTGCTGGGGGTCCCCCTAAGTGCTGTGCACAGCCTTTGGGTAGAGGTGCTACATGGCTTGTGCTACTGGAGGAAGCTGATGCCCTCCCCTGTGCCAACTTAGTTAGTATTTATTACATGTTTTTAAAACATCCACCTTGCAGTTTCTGTTTTTCTTGCATCCAGATCTTTGCCTTTTTTTTGTTTGTCTGGTTTTCCATGATTTCCATGGCTTAGTGCCTATGGACTCACATCCTTGGTGGGGGGAACCTCCTCTCTTCAGCCTCCATAGGATGGGCAGAGCCCTGCCAGAGCACTCAGCATCCTCTTCCAATCCCCAAGCATACTTCCTAGAGAGCAACCAGGTGCAAAAAAGGCTTTATGTGTGGACAGCATCCTCTGTGCTCCTGTTTCGTGCTGAGGCTTCCTGGCTGCTGGTGATTCCAGTGGGGAGGTATTTGGGGGCTTCTGGAAGCTCAGACAAAACAAGGTGTCAGTTCAGCAAAGAAAACCAAGCAGCTCTCCACCAAAGGTGTCTCCCAGCTGCTCCTGGCACACTTCCCCAGCTGATTGCTTTTCCAGCAGTGTTGTCACACCTTCCCTTTCACCCAGCCAGCTAGGTTTTCAAGCTCTTTGTGGCAAGGATGCAATTATTTAAATTGCTCTCTGTAGTTACAAGCAGGCTATAAAACTAATAACTTGAAACAGTGCCCTAACCTAGATAACATGCCCTGGAATCTGAAACACTAAACTCCGGTTCAGCTGAATTTGTAACTTGTGTAGATATACTACCAAATTTCTGCTAAACTGCCAAAATGCCTCAAATGCTCCTGAAAAACTTTCTAATGCCTTTGGGCCCATCCCCTTCTTTCTCTTGTTTTGTTTTAGTGGACGGGTCTGTGGAAATGCTTCAGAAATATGTCCAAAACTTGTGGGTGCCGCATGGGGTTGATGATAGGATGGGTGTTATTGTTGCTCATTAGGCACTTAGGGAAAAAAAAAAAAAGGCCCTAAATGCTCTTGAACAGGCATCCGAGCTGTTGAATTGAAAATGGACTCAGCATAAGTTAGTTAGACAGAAAAAGAATAAAGTTGTCCTTTGCCCCCTCTCCCAGTGAACCATTAAGGAAAGCCAGAGGCATTTCTCATAGGGCTGTTGAGGTTGTGCTTCCCTTTGATGGCTACCTGCCTTATCAGCATAGTTCTGCCAAGCGGCTGGCAACACTCTGTGTTTAGTGTCTGAGTCTCTGGAGTTGAGATCACACAGCTCAGAAAAAAATGTCAGTTTGTAAGAATAGGTGTGACAGTGACTGTGGCTTGCTTCTTGTTTCATAGAGTCACCTGGTACCTTGATCCTCACAGCTATGAGAATTCAAGATTCAGCTGGGCAGCCAGCTCAACATGAAAGCCCCCGTTTATTCAGTGTAATAGCGATCAAAGACCTGAATTTTTGGACTAGATCCACCTAATGCTTTGAAGCAGGGCTGGAGGAGCAGAGGACTGGAGATGGGGAGGTCGTAAATCCCCTCTCCCACCCCTGTTGCTCAGCCTCACCGTCTGCACCTGCGTGGCAGCTAAGCCACCCATGAGCTGTGGAAATGTGCTCTCCCATTTTTCACACCCACTTCACAGGCCAGCCAGCACAGAAGGTCGGGGCTGCTCTCAAGAGCTGGGTGTTTCCACATCGTGTGTCGTGGATGGGAAAAAGCAGCCCTAACCCAAATCCCCCGTAGGAAGCCTTACTTACTCATGCTCTGCTCATGGAGAGCAAATGCCTCTGCCAGCCGTAGGGATGGGCTCCAGGTGTGAGAGAGTCTGTGGGCTGCGTGCGAACACAGTGCTCTTGCGAAGGGAAAGGAGGCTTGGAAGCTATCCCGTCTGGAGAGGCTCAGCCGTGTGGGCCCAGACAATGTTGCTTTCACTTTGTTTCAGTCTCCCCACCTGAGAAAAGAGAATATTTGCTTGCCAACCTCACTGGGGTGTTGGGAGGTGGCAATGAATGTCTGCACAGTGCTGCAAACATAGAAGGTGTTATGAAGATGTGAAGCTTGTAGGTGCCAAACAGTATATTTGAACATTGCAGGAAAGGGAAATACGGTGCTCAGACAGTTGTGGGGTGAGCAAGACAGGTTTATTGCAGACAGGGATGTTCAAACTCACAAATACAGGAGCTGCCAAAATGCATTTAAGAGGTGGTGGACTACAGGCGCTCCATCAAGTGTGTCCCTGCTGACCAGTGGCACCAGGCAGCAGACCTGCAGGGGTGTGGGGTTAACCTGTGAGGGCTGCTGCATCCCTAACCTGGCCACCGTGGTGATCTGAGGCCCTGACTGGTTGGGAGGATGCAGGGCAGAGGTGAAGGGGTGCAGAAAGGAGGGTGATGTTTTCTACACATCGCCTATGAATAGAGCCAGAGCAGTAAAAGAGGGTGCTGCAAGCCCTTGCCTGCAGATACTTGTCAGTGCTGTTATCAGGAATAGGTGAGAAGCATTTGTGTTTCTGCAAAGGTGATGAGTTCTGGAAGTGCCACCACTTGGCTGCTGAATGCTGTGCCCTATGGAGTGGGCACATCACTGCTCCCACAGCGAGTAGAGGGGCACAGGCATCAGTCCCCTGCCCTGCTTCTCCTGGCAGAGGTGGCTCTGAGGGGCTGGGGTACCAGCATACTGGTAGCCTGGAGCACCAGAATCTGGCTCAAGGTATCTCCTAGGCTAACCAGGCTGGACATGGACATGCTCTCCTCTAGTGAGGGGTAATGTAGTGCTGACAGCAACTTCACATGTTGGATGGATTTGGCTGCAAGGAGTACCCAACCCCGGTTCCTTGATGTGTAACATGCCTTCTCCCCAGCCACCTCAGCTCTTTTCAAAAGGCAGAAAATACTTTGCAAGGAGGGGAGATGCGATGATGCTTTAATTGCATCCAGATACGCCAAGTCAGATGTTCAAAGGGAGAGGGAGAAAGTCTGAGTTAATGTTGTTACAGAGCCATTAGCCCTGAGCCGGTTCATTAGCAGAACGATTTTTTTTTCCCCAGCAGGGCTTGGCAGCACAGCCTTCCCATGGCAACTGACACAAACAAACCCTGGGGCTGCAGAGAAGTGACGACTGAAAGGAAAGCATAAGGGAACAGCCAAACTATTTTTGTATTTCCAAACTGCACAGCAGATATTTTTCACTTGTGCATGCTAAATTCTCATTGTGGTGAATTTTCTTGCTGCGTGATATCCCTTTGCTTTACTCTGCTTTTCTCTTAGCTGAAGTCTCACCTATTTGACCAAAGAGCTTCACACTTGTTAAGTGAATGCCTGTCTGCACACGTGTGGTGTCCATTTCCCTGCTGTGCACATTAAATAATAATCTAAGTGTGTAATATTTGTCCCACACCCTAGCAGCTGCCAGGTGCCTCCTGGCAGACCTGGTATGTGTGTTAGGTAAGCATGGGCACCCTGCCTGGTTACTACATCCCTCCAAGGGTTGGGGACAGCTTGCTAGCACCCAGACAACAGGGGTTCCCAAGAGACTTCATGCCACCAGGTGCCATCTCAGTTATCTGTGCTCCTTATGCCCCTTGGAGGCCTTGTCCCCATGACCAAGTTTGGGTGTGAACAGTGGGTGTGGTGGAGAGGAGGAAGGAAGGGGCATCACTCTGTTCTCCCCCAAGCCACGTGGGCCAGAGGACACTCAGCAGTCTGTGCTGGTTTATCTGAGGTACAAGGGTTGCTGTTAAGCTTTACAGGAGTTAACAATGAGGTATAACAGCCTTGATTGATGAGACCTTGATAATGAAAACTGAGAAGAGTGACCGTAGACTGAAGTGAGGCCACCATATGGTCCAGTTTGGAGAGGTGACGGTGTGAGCTGGCAGCCACAACCATGTGCACCTGAAGTCCCAGTGGCAAGACTTCATGCCAGAACACAGGCACTGGAGACCACCTCAGCAAACAGTGAAACAGGTCTCCTTCAGGGATGAAAGGCAATGTTGGCCTGGGTTACGAGTGGTAAGAACTGGGTAGGAAGCATCTCTCCACACACCTCCTGGAGGCTCCCATGGGAGGATGGGATTTGACTCACTCACCTTTACCTGTCTGTGCTGTTGCTGTTTCCATCGGCACATCACACAGGGCTTCCTGAGAACGGGGTGTGTTTTGGGCATGAGTCAACAGGCCTGTTTTTGCTTTCTGTCTTTGGATAAGGTGAATTGCTCCGGGTTTTCCTCTTCCTTTCTGCTGGCTGTAATTGGACAATTAGCTTAGATGGATCCCTTCCAGTGGGTCAGATGAGTTGCTGTCCCAAGGCCGTTACTGAGCATTAGCTGCCCATGTGCCCTCCCCTGGCCTGGGCAAATGTAAAGTAATTTCAGTTAGCTTTAGTCACACTGCAAGAAAACATGCATGGTTCCCTGAGTTCTGGTAGCCTCTTTTTTATGTCACTGAGAGGAGGAGAAACTCAGTGGCTCAGAAAACAAAGGCCAGCTGTGAGGAGAACAATGCTGCCATGCTTTCTCCTATTAATCCGATTTTTACGTTAGAAGATGGAAAAATTTCCACAGTATACCACAAAAAATCCCCACAAAGGAACAAGTGAAGGAATTTACTTAAGAAATAGCTTTCTTTTTTTCTGCTTTCCATCACTTTTACTTTTCTACTAGCTTTATCCATCAGGCTGAAAGTCACAGCTATAGTACAAAGAAGTGAGGGTGCTATCCATGCTTACTTGTGCTGCAGCTGTATTTTCCCCTCCCATAAGCTTGGGTTAGGACACCACTGTGTCAGGCAGCATGCAGACTATTTCTATCCTGATTCATCACAAAAGTAGTAACAGTTGTTGGTGTTCATCATACATTTGATATTTTTCTCCTGGAAACTCCTAGAGGATCAACAGCTTTCTTCATTAAGCAGCCATCAGGGCCAGAGGTGAGGGCCTGACCTACAAAAAGGAATCTTTGCTGCATGGTATTTTATAGTCAAGTTTGTACAGCCTTTGTACAAACATTGTACATTGTCCTGCAACAATCATCTAGCAGAAATCTTTCTTCTTACTGGAAATTTTTTGTTTATGGAGATGCTAATCAAACCTGACCTTATAGCTAGCTTGGAGGTCAAGTTTCAGCATGCAGCACATTACGTGTTAACTAGGTAACTGAATGAATCAATCAACAAAAAAATTTGTGAGATTTCAAACATGGAGACAAGTTAGAACCACTTCTTTACACCTATATGCAAATTTTGCTTTAAAACCCCAGTGCTTCGTACTTGCCAGGGGTTATATCTGCTTGCTCAGTGCCTGTTAAGCAATCAAGTAAAGTACTTTGTGTTTCTGCCTGCTGAGGCAAAGGTATCTCAGCTGAGACATCCACAGAGCGTCTGCAGCCTGGTGTTGTGTGGAGGAAGGTCACATTTCTATTTGGGTGGGTATGAGTAGGAAATAAAAGAACAATAACACCATTCTTTACATGTCTGATAAATCAGACCTTTGTTCTCTCCTTCTTGATGTGCTGGAGGGAAGTCACTGCAACTGCCATTGTTTTCCCAGAGTGTTTTGGAAAGGGTTTAATGTGTTTCTTTCCTCTGCTAATTTCAAGGCATTTACTTGTGTTCAGAATATTTCAGATATTTCAGGAAACAGCTAAGATACTAATTCTATTCTGCTTCTTGCATTAGGAACCACCTCTGGAAGCTTTAATTTGTTTGCACAGTAAAACATGTCTGAAAAGGATTTGTTAATGATTTCAACCTAGTAAGTCTATAAAGAGATTGAGACAGGCAGAAGGAGAAAACCATCCCTTTATGTCTATTAGACTTTACTCTGTAGACAAAGCTGGGACAGACCGCCTGCCCTCTCTCCCCTTGGAGCAGCATCATTGAAGCAAGCTATAATTAAGCAGTTCCTAATTTCAACAGGAGAGTTCCAAAAAAGTGGAAAGGGTGGTCCTGCTGGAAAGCTCACATTCATGCTAATATTGTTGAAGGGAATTTTTTTTGCCTTACGTGGTGTTGTACATCCGTTATACATCCTAAAGCAATTATAGGGGAGAGAAGCCGTAAAAAGGGCTGTGTGCCCAAAACCTCTCCTGTGTTTTCTAGCTATGTTGGGGAACCTAAGAAAAGCCATTTCCTTTTTCCACAAACCAGCTTTCTTTGAAGAAAGCTATGAGTGGAACAAAAGGTGTTTTTTCAGTGCCACTGCATAGTATTTAAGGCAAGTATTAATAAAATGTGTCTGCTTCACAGGCCAGGTGAAGAATTGTGGAAGAAAAGTCTGCCCCCACCCCCCTTCACACACTGTGGTGTTTCAGCGAAAGGCAAGGTGGTGTTTCCCTGGCACAAAAGCCATCTGTGCAGAGGATCACAAAGGATGAGACAATTTTGCTCCTCTGGATATGTTTCTGGCACTGTCAGTGCAGTGCACTCTTGCTTTCCTAGTTAGTCTCACCTGGGGCAAATTTCTCTTCCCTTCAGTGGCAGAAAGACAGAGGCATGTTTCAGAGGGAGAAAAGCAGCAGGGATGTAGTTACTGCTCTGAGGAGCACTGGAATGAGTAGGAAAGACAGATGTAATATCTGGAAAGTGATTGATCCCTCTGTCTGTCTATCCACATGAGCCCTGGCTCTCAGCATAACACAGAAATATTTTTTTGTGTAAAATTAACAGGATGAGTAAAGTGGTGGTTGCATGTGATGTTGATGGGGTACAGGATACAAAAAGGGATCTGAACTAAATCTTTTGGGGAAACGTGGCTTTGATCTTGGAACTTGGAGTCACGAACATGTGCCCACACGCTGGGGAGTGATGCAAGGTGTGCTGTGAAAATACACCTAAGGTATTCCCCGGAGTTTGTTAATGGTTTATTGTTCTGGGCTATGATCTCAAACAGCAAGTTCTCTGGAGATAAGGAAGGGCTTTCTTCCAAGAGAGATGAGCAAAGAGCATGAATAAGAACATGTTTCAAGGAGTCATTGACTTCCCCATTCAAAAGCTGCAGCTCCTGGATGCCAACAGGCTGGCAAGCTGCTGGCTTCAGGTGAGCTGGCCTGGAGGGTATTGCATGGGTGTAGGGCAGGCTGCTGAGATGAGGTGTCAGAACCAGGCCCAGAAAGCCCGAGGTGAAAGAGAGGATGTCTTGGGGGAGGGAAAGAAAAATGAGACTTATGACTGCAGATGCCTGAAATGCAAAGCAGATTGCATGGGAGTAGTAGGAAGGTATGAGGAGGCAGATTTCCACTGTAGGTCTGTGAATGGGGACTTAAGTGAATAAGAGAATTGTGTGGCTGAACTGGTCATACAGAACCAGCCCTTGGAGAGGGGTGGTGCAAAATCTACCACCTGGCCTGTCAGTCTTTAACTTCTGCAAGGCTCCAGAAGGGCAGGAACAGGGTGCGCTGTGATGCAGGGAAGCAGAACTGAAAGCAAAAAAATATGACAGAGAAGAGGAGGCTATGAGGTGGACAGTGCTCAGGTGGAGATGTTCTGGATACTTCTCATTCCTGCTTTACTAGGAATCTGTGAAAATACAAGCAGGGAGGCATTAGTCATATCTTTCCAGGTAGTCCCTGAATACATTGGGTTACTGGAAAAATTCACTAATAGAGAGATGGGTGATGACTTATAAACAAAAAGCTTTCAGGGCAGGAAGTCCCATGAATTGCAATAATTCATGGGGTTTGTGATTATATGTTTTCAATGGATTACTGTGAAAGATAGACATGTGCCCTGAAAAGCTGTGTAATTCCCTCATGTCAGACAATGATGTAGGCTCCAAAAAAAATAATGCTCTTCAAGGAAAAATGTCTTGCTTGCCAAGCCTACTAGGCCAAGAAGCTCACCTTTTGTGAGGTGGGGAAAAATTTCTAAAAATCAAATGGTTCATATGTTTAGTGTCACCACTGTAGAACCACAGATGGCATTGGAACCTGTTGCAGTTGTCTCAAATGGGGAATGGGAAACAGGAAAAATCTGTTGTGCTCAAAAGTTCCTGTGGAAAAAGACAAAGGATAGAATGCAAAGTAGAACTATTTAAAGTCTCTACTAATTCCAGTCGTTTTTATTTATTTATTTATTTATTTAAAGACCTTAATATATTCAGATTTTTTTTTCAGAAGAAGTGGTTTGGCCTTATCTTTGAAATCCCACTTTCATATTCTGTGTTCTACTTTATACTTAGAAACTGGAGTCCACACTCTCTGACTGGAATCCTTTGCAGGCAGAGTGTAGAGTGTAGGCTTGTGAATGTCTTCAATTATCTTTCAAAACTTGAGAAAAAGTAGAAGCTTCATAGCTACTCATAGATTTCTGTGTTTTACCACTTGTGTTATTGATGGATAGCCCTGAGGAAGCCTGCTCTGATAGGACAAGTGATTAGAAAGGATTTGGTGTGTCACCCAATCCAGGTGTAGGCTCCCTTTTCTAACTCGTGGAACTCCACATTACAAGTAGGTGGGTTATTTGACTCCCTGATCCCATAGGAAGCCTTTTCCAGAATCTGGTTATCCCTGAGATGTAAGTGTTTCATCTAATTTACATTCTAAATATATTCATAGCTTGTGTGTATCCATCTGTTCCTTTGGTGAAATTGTCTTGGTGTTTAAACAGGTCTGCTTCTGAAATGTTTGTGCCCAGCACACTTGTAGACAGCAGCTGACTCTCTTCTGAGCTGTTCTGATAGTTTCCCAAGCTAAAACTTTTAGGAAAAGTATTCTAGTAATACAGACTTTTTTCTTCTAACTATTCTGGTAACTCCTCTCCATTCCTATTTCATTACCCTTCAGAATTCATGTGGAATAAGAATTGACTCTGCTATTGCAAATGAGAGCTAACCAAAAGCTTATACAGTACCATTAGTATGACCCTTCTTGAGGTATTGCTCACAGAAGTACCTTGCTGGAAGCATTTTAAAGCTGAAGTTTCCTCTCCACAGCTGCATCATGTTATCCTTCATAACTGCCCTTTTCTCAGGGAAAAAGCTCTTTTGCTGCTATCTGATGAGTTTCTTACTTACCGCAAAAGTTCCCAAATGTATTACCTTGGGTTTTGTGCTACTGAAATTCTTCTCTTTTCTGTTATTTGGCTTCACAAGCTCCTCCTGTGACATATTCTAAACTTCTGAATTGATGTTGTTTCCCACTTTTGTGTCGTTAGCAAATGTTACTAGCATATGATGATGTTCTGAGCCAAGGTTATGAGAAAAACAATTGAGTAAGATCAGTCTTGAAAATAGTCCTGGGTAAGGAACCTCTGTTACTCTGACTCTTCTCCCTACTGCCTGAAGCCTTATCCCCTTAGACAAGGTTTTGCCCAAGCTCCTCCTTCTCCAGGCAAACTGATACATTGCCCTGCAGCCTTTTTGGAACCCAGAGAGGAAACATGTATCCCAGATCTGATATCTAGAAAATCAGATATCAGGTTTGACAAGAATAATCTACCCCACAGTGAATCTGTCTTACATCTTACCACATCCACTTCCATGCCTTTGTCTGTGAGTTTGTTTTCTTCCTTTAAAACACATGCAGTAGACTTGCTTGCAAGATGAGGCCAGCATGCTCACAACTGGGCACATGTGTATTTTTTACCTAGGAGGGAGGATGGGGAACATCCCTGGTGTTAGCTTCCTGCTGCCTGCGTGGCTCCTCTCTGGGCTGTGTCTGTGGTCATGCAGCTGTGTGGCTGCTGCCTTCCCCACAGAGGCCCACCCTGCAGCTGCATCCATCACCCTTTTCCCTGTCCTTCACAAAATGACTTCACTTGCTCTTGGTTAATCATATGTCTCCATCCCTGGCTAGGTAGGCACACTCAAAATATCTACTGGAACACACAGAACCACAGCTGAAGCAGTGCTTCTATGAAACTGCTTCACTCGTGCTTGTAATGCCACAAATCTCGTGGTTTTCCCTTCATTGCTGAGAGTCTTCTAGGAAAACATCAGGTAAGAGCTGGCTTTTTAGTTTTTAAAAACAAGCAGAAATTAGATAATTAATATGAATAACTGCCAATTATTTCCCAGAAGACACAGAAAACAGAGAACCACTGTTTTTGCAGGTAGCACTGGGCACTGCTTTCTGCATCGGTTTTTGTCACAAGCAATCCATCAAGCAAAGAATCTGAGGAAATGCAGTTTCAGAATTCTTTTAAAACAAACAAACAAACAAACAAACAAACCAACCAACACAGCCCCCAGCCCCAGTCTTCAGTGTAACATGAAACAGAGACTAGCAAGCACATTGCAAGTCTTCTTGAGACACATGATGTTACATTGCAGCCTCTTTTACCACAACAGGGAAACCAATCTCCTTTCAGCAAGAGCAGAATATTCTTGATGTTTGCTCCCATTTGTTTCATGCTGCTGCAAAGACAGATTTAACCCTTCTTGGATGTATTTTCCAGTGTACAGACAAACACAAATGGTTTGCCATTTCCTAAACTACCAGAGTCAAGCTGTTGCTCAATGACAGTCTCAGGTTGCTTGTCTGTTGGAGCAGATGAAGAACAGAGTCAGCACAGACACCAGAGCATGCATGTACACAAATGCCCCCTTGACCAGCTTGGTTTCCTCAGCAAACTCCCTGGCACACAGCAGGCTGGTGGAGATTGAAGAGGGGGATTTGGAGCTGGTGAGTCCTGCGCTTCCCCTCCCATCCCTGTAAAACTATCCCAAATTGTTGCAAGTCCTTGTCAGACTGTGCTTACAATGTCCTTCTGAGGGGGAATATCATCTGGATAGTGGCTCTGCAGGCTTTGTGTTGGACTATGCCCAGGGAAAACAGCCCACCATACCCTGGGCTGAAACAAGAGAAGCATGGCCAGCAGGTCTAAAGAGGCGATTCTCTCTCCCTCTGCTCTGCTCTCATGGAGCAGCCTGAAATACTGTGTCCAGTTCTGGAGGCCCCAACACAAGGAGGACACAAAGCTCTTGAAACAAGTCCAGAGGAAGACTATAAAAATTATCAGAAGGTTGAAGCACTTCTCCTATGAAGACAGGCTGAGAGAGTTGGGGTTGTTCAGCCTGGAGAAGAGAAGGCTCCAGGGAGACCTTGTAATCAGCCTTTCAGTACCTGAAGGGGCTACAGGAAAGCTGGGGAGGTACTTTTTACTAGGGCATGGGGTGATAGAATGAGGGGGAATAGTTTTAAGCTGGAAGAGGCTAGATTTAGGTTAGATATTTTAAAGAAATTACTCAGTGTGAAGGTGGTGAGACACTGGCACAGGCTGCCCAGGGAAGCTGTGGCTGCCCCATCCCTGGCAGTGTTCAAGGCCAGGCTGGATGGGGCTGTGAGCAACCTGGACTAGGGGCAGGTGTCCCTGCCCATGCAGGGGGGTGGAACTGGATGATCTTTAAGGTCTTATCCAGAGCAGTCTGTGATTCTGTGACTTCAGCCAGAGGGAGTGATCTTTTATGTTAGAAAATAGGGCAGGGAAGTACATATGATAAAATCATCTGGCCTATCAGGCTGTATAATACTAGTCCAAAATACTTTCCAAAGACTCAAATCAGTCAGGAATGAAGAGAAATAGGAAAAGCTGCTTGTGTCAGTGTAAGAGGAGTATCAACAACTATGTTTTTGGAGAGGCAGAAAATAAACACTGTGCCTCTGGTACTTCTGATTGTCTGACTTTTTATAAACCTGTCATAAAGAAAAACATTTATTACGTATACAGTCCTTTTATTACCACTTTTGGACTACATAAATTAACATTTACCTCATATGTAAGGATGTATTACCCTTTCCAAAGCAATATGTTTATGTCTGTGCTTGGCATCCTCTATTTGTGTCTCCATTACCAGGTTGTTTATATGTATGTGGCATATTTTCTAATTGGGTACATGTTCTGGTAGCTGAGAGGAGTGAGAAAGACTTTATTTAGTAGTTGGTAATTAAAAGTGAGTCTTTCTTTGAGAAGAAAGAAACTTCCCTTGAGCACCATTGCTTATTTTCAAAGATGCAGCCAAGAAAGGTTAAGTGAGATGAGGCAGCAGGTCGTGCTGACACCAGCTATAATGTTTTTAGGGGACACCAAAACTTGGATGTGCAAGTCAGCTGATGGAAACCGTTGCAACCCCAAAAGCCAGGGCAATCTACCTGTTGTGGTGAAACCAACCAGCCTCAGCAGTGTTGGGCAGAGGTCTGCAAGAGGAGCACTGTGTGCCTATGTTCAGAGGACAGGGGGGTTTTAACCCCTGGGACCCCCTGCCTGAACCATGCATGAGCTCAGCTCTGCCAAGGCAGTGTCATGGTGCGGTTTGAATGAGGATGTGTTGATGATAATGATATTTGCTGAAGTGAAATGACAGTCTGAGAGAAGCATCTTGAAAGACACAGCCCCTAGAATATGAAGTCCTGAAAGCAAGCATCTTTGTAGCTGCTCTCTATAGCAATAGTGACTCCCAGCTGGCTGCTGTATCTGTCAGGCATTAACCTGCTGTTCCCAAAGCTCTGAAATGAAATCCAGTGAGAGGGATCAAGAATAAAGAATTTCCATGCTCCTCTTCCAGCTGTAGCCCCCAGTGACTTGGGTGGACAGTGAGGTTGGAGTGGGACATGCCAGGAATTATTTATCCCATCCCTTTTTAGGACTGTTAACCAAGTAAGCATCAAAGGAAGCATACAGATGTTCATCTGCAACATGGGCAAGTTGTCAGGCTTTGATTGTGTGCTGAGGAAGTTGTGACAAGAGAGATACACAAGACATAGCAATGTCAGAAGACATAGCAATGTCTTCTGAAAGTGTCTCACTTATCTCTGGTAACATCCTAAATCCAGGCAAAAGAGCAACTTCCTGTAATATAAATCGTGGGATTTACAGCATCCTGTATCTCCTGGCATTCCTGAGTGCAGGTTTAAACCAAGAAGTGCAAGTCTACTCCTAAAAGAGCTTCCAGGAGGAGTCATGGAGACTTTAATTTGGTTAACTTGCAGATAGGCAGCCTGTACTTCAGTCAATGCTTAAGGTAAACACCTAGAAAACGTCATAAAAGATGTCATATAGCAGTGGCACCAGCATGCTTATGGGCAGACATTCTATGACATCATCTGAAGACATTGCATAAGCTATAAAACAAGAGTTCACACCTAAGCAGTCACAAGAGGCAGCCAAAAGTCTACTAAGAAATGATAATGCATTCCATCTTCCAAGCCTGCTGGCTCTCTGTCTATCAATTTTACCCACTACTAGTACAGTTTTAGTGTCTGTTCCTCCCCCTTGTTGAGGGGGAGGTAGGTGGGTGGGTGGGAAATCTACTGCACTTTTTAGCTATTTGCCAGGAGCTCAGCACTGCTGTAGTGAGTTGAGTTGATGCCTAAATTAATCTCATTGATGCACTGCAGGTGTCACCATCCCCATCTCAAATTAAAGGACCTCTTGGGATGTTGCTTTTTGGTGAAGTTAAATCAGAGCTGGTGTTCCTGAATGTTGTGTGTCTAGCTGTGGAATGCTCTGAATAATATTACATCAAGTAAGTTATTTAAACCCTTATCCACTGAAGGGGAGTAGGGAACTGATATCTCTGTTTTTCTTCTGACCCATTGCAATTTTTTTGTTTTATAATTTCTTTTTTTTCCCTGTCTCAACGCTGAGCCTGTTGAATACTGCTGCTCCACTCCTGTTGCTGAGAAACAAATCACTTGTTTTGTTGTTTCATTCTGCAGCTGAATCCCAGTATTTACCTTGTATTGCTGCTGAAGCAGAATATTCATGGTGCATCTTCTTTGGAAAAGTGTAATTTACTTACATGAATGATAGCTGAAAATAATAAATTGGGAATACTTATGAGTTTTCAGAGCTTGCATAGTTATCTTGCTGTGAAGCAGTGATCGTAGTAGGTTTCGTTATTTGGCTGAGAAGTCCTAAAATTAAAAAAAAAATACTGCAGAAAACAAGTCTGACTTGAACATCTGGAGAATGAGGAGTAGGAAAACAAATGAAAGGGCCTCCTGTATTCTGTGCCAGTAGGACTTGCAATCCAGAAAGAGATGCAAATGACTAAGGCCGAGTGATCTACTTTCTGTAAGCAATCAGCGTGACAGACTTAACCCCTTTTCTTGTTTGCAAATTATCCTGAAGTAAGTGCTGCTGCTTACAGATGTGTTTGCTATTTGCATATACTTTGTGAATAAACTTCTGCTTGGGGGTTAGTCATGTGCTATTCAGCATGACTATTGCTTGAGTAGTGGTGTTTGTAGGGTGTGATTCACCAGCCCTTCAAGAAAGCTGTAAGGAGGGCTGCATGAGCATTGCTAGAAATATGTGTATGAATTGACATTCACAAATTGTCAACATGTTTGTGATGCTTTTCATCTCACGGCAAACAATCTTTTTTACCAAAGAAAATTTTGTTTGTACCAAAAAGCACTGTGTAATTAGTAACTTTTGGAATGGAAATGGTCCTGGAAAACTTCTTTAAACTGATTCCTAGAGATATACAGACAGATGTAATCTGTCTTATATTGAGCAAAGTGGCAAGTGGCCAGCCAAAGGCAGAAAGGTGTATATAACAGTGGATTTGACTTTTATTTTTTTCTTTTTTTACTACTGCAGACATGCCTTTAGCCTCCTGCTCTTGGAGGCTCTTGGTCTCCTGAAGGATTTCTGCCCTTGGGGTTGCTGCAACAAGGTTTGCTGCCCTGGTGAGGGGGCCAGAGGCTCTAGTATTGCTGGATTTGTGGACCTGTGGGGATGGGTAGCCTTGGGGCAGGCTGCAAAAGCGGTGTAGATGTGTAAAGTTCTGGGTCAAACGGTGTCAGGTCTGGTCACAGGACATGTAGGTGCTTCAGTCTGAGTGTGCTGGATGTCCTAACTGCTTCAGGTCAAGTTATCATTTGCTTTGCATGCAAAAAAGAGCTCAGTGTCCACATATTGTGCCCTCAGAAAATACTCCCATCCTCTAAAAACCCCCACCATAACGTGAAACAGGAGCCATTTGGCTGCCCCAGACTAGCAAGATGTCCCAGATCACGTTACTGCCGAGTACTGAGCTCAAGCTTTTGTTATTTAAGTACAAAATAGTGACAAAAATGACGTTTTTCTTCCCCTGTCTTGGAGTACCCAAGGGGTGACCACTTTCTCCTAGAAGAAGCCCTCTGGCCTAGCAAGGCAGCTGTCAGGGAAGGTGTGGGGTGCAAGTATCCATGTGTCATCTGTCCCCATAGGGACTTGGGAAGAGGCGGAAATATGTGCAGGGATGATTTACCCAGTGTGGGGGCCAGGTCTCACAAATGGTACCATGCAAAATGGTTGTGGTCTTTTGGGTGAGAGGTGTTGGTGCCAAAGGTGATCCCTGGGCTGGATCAGCACTGAGCAGGCACCCTGGCAAGGACCGGGTCCCCTCTGCACCTCACAAGTGTGAAGAGTTCTCATTTCCTGAAATTTTTCAGCATGGTTGGTGTTGTGTAGTAAACAGGGATCCCCAGGACATTAATGAGTTTAATGCTCACTTAAAAATATATCCTTTGTCTCACATACAAGTTGTCTGTGCTCCCCGGTTGCTTCCCTTCCTTAGCCTGTCATTAAGAAAACATCATCACCTCTACTTGAGGGTATCTTCTGGGGGGCAAAGGAAAAAGAAGGGAGGAAGGGAAAAGAAACTGAGAAAGATCCTTTCTTCTTCTATTTTAAAGCATGAGAAGGTAAGAAAACAAAACAATGGGTAGAGGCTTGTCCTAGCCCCTGTAGTCCCCTTATCTTACATTTTCTGCTGACTTCCTGCTCTGAGTGCTTTGGCAGCTTGCAGGACAGCATCCAAACTTTGCAAACATGAAGGAATTCAAATGGAACCCTGGACGTCATCATATTTTCCCAGTTGGCCATAAATCACGATTTGTTATGGTTATTCTCTTGTGAGGAAGAACATGTGCAAGGAGATAAGAGCTTGGAGGAAGGAGAGGCAGAGGCTATCTCAGGAAAAAAAGAAACATCACTAGGAAAGACCTAATAAGAAATGTTTTGACAGGCTCAATTGAGCTGAACAACTATTGAGGAACTGTGTGAGTTCTCATTGTTGCAAGGACATCTCCCCACCTAATTTTAAGTAAGTTTGCTTTGGAGCTGGAAGAGAGCTCTTTCTCTTGCCATACAGATTTTGTGTCATTGAAAGTGGGATTTTCCCAGTGAGGCAGTATTTTCCAACCACAGAAATACAGTGATTCATCAGCCAGATCCTCAGGTGACATAAATAGACACAGCCTCCACCAGCTTCAGTGGTCTTGCACTGACTTACATCAGCACAAGATACTTGGGATGGAAAGTTCCCATTAGTTTGCCCAATCTCTGTTCCAGCTGTTGCCATCTGGCCTCTTACTGTACATCAGTCCTGGCTAGAGTTAGGAAGAGGTAGAGCTGTCCCAAGCAAACTGGAAAACTTGCTTTATCTTGGTGAAAGGAAGGCATAGGTTAGTTTCCTCTCAGGAAACTTTGTCTCGTACCCATCATGTATTTTCCTTTGCCTTGCTCTTGGTCTGACCCCTCTTTATCTCTGTTGCTTATGCTGTTTGACTGTTTGGGGTGTTCTGCTGGTCCTTCACAACCAAAGTGGACACACAAGGGGTTCTCTGGGGAGTTGTTGCCAGAGGTCTGAACTGTGGATTTAGCTGTGGATTTAATGATTTTAAATATTCATCTTTTTATGAATGGCTGGGGATGTGGCTGCTTGGCTGGTGGGAGGTTAACCTGAGGAACAGCTCCAGACAAGGAGGTAATTATATTTATTCTTTGGCTGCATTGTGTGGAATGCAGATGAGGGTTAAGTGGCTGTAATTACCTCTGCAGTGTGTCACTCCTATTCTACAACAGGAATGAGGTCTTCTGAGCCTGGACCTGTTGCTTTGGCTGTCCCTGGGTTTCAAACCAGCTTCCACCCTGCTACTTCCCTCAACTTGGTCAGCATATTTAATAAGAATATAATAATAACCTGAGCACTGTTCAGAGGTGGTTTTACTTCCCCTGGTACACTATTATTTGCTCCGTTATGATGCCGCATAATGGAAAAAGGTAAACAAGAGGTTAGGAATTTTTTGTTATTTTCAGACATATTCAATGAGACTTTTTTTGCATCCATGTTATATTAAGGACTCTAGGGAAAGGAGGGAAAGCTGTCTGAACTTATTTCTTCCCAATGAACGATGGCTTCAATAAGCTCCCCAGCTTCCAGGAATAATGCACAATGAGACCTGTTATCTTTACGCTGGGTTTGGAAACAAAATAAAAATAGAGAGTTCTTTGTATCAGTAGCAGGAATTTAGATCTGGAGAGAGTGGCCAACCAGCATCTAATCCAAGCCAGCCTGTGATTAATATCAGGAATCTCTATCAAGAATTCAGTGGTTACATCAGGATCATAGAATTGTATAATTGGTTTGGTTGGAAAAAACCCTTTAAGATCAACAAGCCCAACCATTAACCTAACTCTACCAAGTTCAGTGCTAAACCATATCCCTAAGCACCACATTTACACATCTTTTAAACACCTCTAGGGATGGTGATTCAACTACTTCCCTGGTCAGCCTGTTCTGGTGTTTGATAACTCTTTTGGTAAAGAAGTTTCTTCTAATATACAAACTAATCCTCCCCTGGCACAACTTGAAGCCATTTTCTCTTGTTCTATTGCTTGTTAGTAGGAAGAAGAGACCAGTTCCCCACCTGGCTACAACTTCCCTTCAGGTAGTTGTAGAGAGTGATAAAGTCTCCCCTCAGCCTCCTTTTCTCCAGACTAAACAATCCCATTTCCCTCAAAGGAAGTCCCTCATAGGACTTGTTCTCCAGACCCTTCATCAGCTTGATTGTCCTTGAACTGACTCCAGCACCTCGATGTCCTTCATGTAGTGGGGGGCCCAGAACTGAACACAGTATTCAACGTGCATCCTCACCAGTGCTGAGTACAGGGGCATGGTTGCTTCTGTAGTCCTGCTGGCCAGGCTATTCCTGAGAAAAGCCAGGATGCCATTGGTCATCTCTGTCCCCTGAGCACACTGTTGGCTCAGCTGGCTATTGAACAACATTGGCCATGTCAAGCAGCTCAGGTCCCTTTATGTGCTCAGAGCTGGGACCCTACAGCCTGGCTGCTCACCTGCATGGACTGTGTGCACTGATGTGCTGCTTTCTTACTTTGGGCCTTCTGGGCTTGACAGAGAAGCCAGTCCCAAGGATAAGGTGGTCCTGAGGCCTGGCCATGCTAGAGGAACAATCTCAGCAGGTACACTCATGAGTGATGCACCAGAATATTCAGCCCTATACGGTCTCTGCACTGGGGTTACTCCTCCTGCTGAATGCCCTCCATTAAACATCTTCAGGTTGCTCCACACCAGTGGCACTCCTCTGCTGCTTTTTCTCATTTGCCTTAGGTAAATGCTTAGGTAAATGCTCTGATATACCACTTGAAAGGGGTTCAGTTGCTCTGCATTGTGGATTCCTTGGCCTTTGTCCTGGTGAGGTTGCCTGCTCTGTGCAGTTGAGGCAGAGCAGTGCTCTTGCCAAGCACACAATGAGCACCACGGGGCCCTGAGCAGCTCTCTTGGGTGAGCAGCAGAGACTCCCTGCAGTGATGCAAGCCTGGAAGTTGCCTCATGAGCAGAAACTTTGGGAGTAGCTGACAGAGCAGAAACCATCATAGGGAAGATGGTTACAGCTACCATGGGTGCCCCAACAATGGGGCAGGGAGAGAAGCCTCTTTGGGGAGGAGAAAGAGGAGGAGGAACAGTGGTGCTGCCCTCTGCTTGCTGGTGACAACATGGGTGAGAGGGGTTGTAAAAGGGCCTGGGGGTGGCTTTGCACAGAAGTCCTATGGCCAGGGGGCCAACATTTGTCATCCTGGGAGTCACGGTGTAGCTGGTGTTGTTTGCTAGGAACTCCAGCAGATGACTGACCCCACAGGAGTCTTTGCTCTCTTGAGAGATTCTTCAGAGAGCAGAGCCTGTTTCTAAAACTTGTATCTATGGGACAAAGCTCAAACTGATGACCAGAATATGTCTGTGGAGTTAATAAACCACATTAACTGAATAGTATGAAGCTTAAAAAACTCAAGATTTGACCTGTGGATCATGATATTCTGTTATTACTATAATTTGTTTAAAACACATCTTGTAGCTGGCAGATCTGCTAATATTAGTCTTTGTTTCAGCCCAACCAGTCATACTGTTGCTTCCAAATTTCCTGGTTGTCCAACAGAAATAACAGGGATTGAGGCGGCCTTATCCTCTGCTCTGCTCTGCCAGGCAGTTGTGCTGTTTAAGGGCTATGAGGCCTGATTCTCATTTATCCTCTGGCAGCACGAACCTTCACACCCACTTGAAGGTCCTTTTTCTCTGTCAGAATGTTGGAAGGAGGATTTGCCTCTGCAAAGCATTTATCCAAGAAGCAGTCATTCCCATCCTTCAGGGCTGTATACTACGGGGTTTCTCTGGCTTTGAGTCCAGGTTGCAGGGCACACTGTCATCCTGATGGGTGAAAAATCTAAGTACACAATGTCAGCTGGGACTTTTTTTGCAGTTGCAAAAGACTTAAGCCCTCCAAGTACTCTTCCTTGCTGTAGGATTCCCACTGATGCAAGGAGTGCTCACATCCTTGGGCAGGGGGCTTGTTACATATTTGCAGCAGATTCTGCATTGGCTAAAGACCTGATAGAAAGTTTTCAGTGTGCTCTCTCTCTCCAGCTTCGAGTAGCAGACTAATAGCATACTAAGGTGCTGCCCCTGAGAGCACCAAGGAAATATATACTTGATTAATTAAGTTATGCTAAGTGCAACACTAGTGCTTCCAGTGTTTGTCACGTGCCTGTGGGTCATGCTGTATGCCTGCATCCAATGTAAAATTAGTAGGTGTGTCTTATAAACAAAAAATATTAATCCTGTGAGTCAGAGTTAAAAATTTTCCCTACTCTGTGAAGTGCTCGTTAAGCTGGAATTTTAAGTGAGGGGAAGGGCAGCCTGGAGATGGTTTGTACTCACTTGCTGCTTTGTCCAGATGCTGGTGACATAGCCAGTGATGGCACTCCTGATGCACCACCTTCTGCATACATGTGGTGGAAACACCAGATGGGTTTCATGGTTTCTTCCATTCGTCTACCCAAGGGGACTGATAGGACCCTTTGTGATCTTATCAACAGCAGCAATAATGAATAATAAATAACTTACAGAGCTGCTGCTGTTGTCCTAAGGTGACATTTTAATTCCTGAATGTGAGCCTGAAAATAAATGGTTTTGTTGGGGTTTTTTTTGTTGTTTTGTTTTTTTGTTTGTTTTGGTTTGCTCATCTTTGTTTTTAAGTGGATCTGCAAGACCTCCACAATTTCATAGCAGACATATTTACTCAGAGATGTTATCATCACATTCAGGCATAGGCCGTACAACGGGCTTCAAATTCCTCTCTGCTTCTGGGGACACACAAATCTGGAGCTCTGGTTGGAATATATGTATTTCACCCTTAGTTCTGCATTTCCCCTGAGGGAAGGTGCTATGTCTTTATTACGCACCCATAAACAGCTACAGCAGGTCAATATCTAAGTTAGAGGAGAATCTCTTTTAAAGCTCAGGAAAAAGGATTCACGTTATCAGTCCTCAAGAAAAGATTCTGGCAGGTAAGATGGCAAGATCTTGCCTGCCAGTTTGACCAGAAGACCTGTGGAGATCTTTAGTGAAGTTACTTATGTGTTAGACTGGAAATATTGGAAGCATCAGTGACTACTTTTCAGCTTTTTTAGTCAGCTGGAAGCCTCTGCCAGATCTCCAGTGTGGCAAAGAGACTGCCTCTCATCTCCTCGCGTCTGGACTTCATGAAATTAATGGCATTATTATTAATGCTTTCTTTTGCAACTCCATCCAAAAACTGTAAGCATTAGCCTCTCAGCATCTCTTCATGAGGGCTGAACTGGGGGAGCATGTTTCTCTTACAGTGCCTCATGACAAGTCAGCTACATGTCACTTGATCCATTTAATGATAACCCTCATGGAGACCTCCCATAGGCAAAAGTAGAGAGATTTGAAATTAATATTATTCTTGCTTATTTATTTTGCAGTAAATTCAATTTATTAAATCATTGCCCTGCTCAAAGCCTCCAGTTTCTCCAAGATCACTTCATATGAGGTCAACTGCAGCAATTAGATTGGCTACTAAATCTTTGGTTGTCATTACATCAATTTTTTTTAATTAAAAAAACCCCAAAACCAACACAGCTCAAAACAGCAGAATATGCCAGTGCTCATTTTAGTGCTATAAACATATTAAGTAATTGAGTATTTATCTGAACAGAGTGAGAAATGTGGCATTTACTTTTAGAACTTGAGCTTTAAATAAACAGGATGCTTTTAAACCTATGTCCATTTTGGATAATGAGTTGTTTTTGTGGACATAATGGCTATTTTCAATGTGTTATCCTAAGGCTCTTTAAAAAAATGTGACATTTTACATCTAAATTGGAGTAGTACAGAATATTGCCCATCAAGAGAGGTCAGCTCTTCTTGAGAGTAAATATTTTTCTGTATGTGGGTGTGTGTGATATGTCTCATGGAAGAACAGTGTGTAAGTAGGAGCTGATGTTGTTTAATAATCAAGCTGCAAAAATTTAACAGAATGATCAAACTCATGGTCTCCTAATATGAAAGGCACTACTTAAGTATATTTCCCTATCATATTAAGTATTCTTTGTGTTAAGATGTATATACACCTAAGAAAACATAAGCTGCCATGTACGTGCCATCAAAATGCTGTTTTCCCTTTTCTTAGGTGTGGAAAAAATTGATGCTGTTCACTGAAAGTAATGGAACTTACACAGACAACAGTATTTTCATGCTGCTATGTTGTGCTTCCTGCTAAATTCAGGCTGAATAATTGACTCACTGTACCAGTGGACAGAGCAGCAAGCAGAACCACATGAGTTGCTAATGCGAGCCCAAAACCATGGATTTCTGTAATGTGGCTAGAAAGGGGCACACAACAGTTCTGGTTTTTATAGGCATGGTACATTTTCAGCCATGCATGTTTCTTGCCTGAATCACCCCTGACACACCTGTGATTTGCCTCGAATAAGTACTGATGCTTGAAATAGATCTTGAGCAGGCGTGTAGCAGTGTTTGCCCAAAGAGAGAAACCCATTTTATGTTTCATTTTAGATATAGCACCAAAGTAGTCCATGTCAGAAAAGAAAAGTTTTAGTTATTGTGATCCAAGAATTGTTGTTTTTATCTTTCTGCATTGGTCTCTTGTGAGTGGCTTGCAGAGAAGTCATGGCAGTGCTTTCCCATTCTATATGCTCTGATGAATACATCCTGATGCACTTGAATGAGAAGGAATAAAAGGGGAGGTAAAAAAAATACCTTTAGGTGGAGAGAAGTGTGTTGAGGTGTGGAATGGAGGCAGATGGAGTGGCTTTATTAATGCTAGACACAAATCAAAATTGCCACTTCATGTTCCTGCTTAGTGGGCACTCCTGTTCCTTAGTTAAAAAGACCTGTCTTGGACTTCCTACACTACAAGGTTCCTAACAGCACCATGCCAGGGCAGTAGAACCTCACTGGAGACAAATGGCCTGGTTTACTTCCCCATAATAAAGAAATATCTGTTAGGCTCTGATTGACCTTGCGCAGTTACAACCGCTGGGTAAGTGAATCTTTGTTTTTGCAAGGGCCTGCCTCCTCCCCACCCCCTTGCTAACCCACTTATGGGCAAAGCTTCCCACTTGGAAATCAGCCTGTCCCATTAACCTCTGCAAGCAAGGCAATGATTTCAAATGGCAAAGTGTTTGGGAGACACTCCCAGGTGATAGCAGTGCCTGCTGCTTTAAAGGCATCTCTCTTGGGATGTTTATAGTAGGCAGGGAGGGGAAAAGAGCCTGAATACCAGCCAGGCCTAATGCCACCTTCTCTGGCCTCCTGCAGCAGTGGAAAACTGGTTTTGATCCTAGCCAAGTATCCTGGTCTCCTGAGTGGAGAACAGGGTGGTGAGAGCAGAGAACTGCCTTTATTCCAGGTTCAAAATATGCGCTCCTCTTGCCTTCTGGTTTTGTCGTGCAGTTGTGTAAATAATTCACTTGCAAACTTTCTCAGTCACAAACTTGCCTCTTGAAGCACATAGGTGCTGTTTGATCACCAGATCCAAGTTAGTCAGGAAAATCCCCACTCAAATGGGAGCAGGATGGGCTGGTGCTGATGGCATCACATGAGTGCAGTGGAGGTGGAGCAGGGTTTTTTTCCTCTTCTCTTTCCTTGAAGATAAAAGAGAAGCATCAGAAGGGGATTGAATCTGTTACATTACTTGTAGGTGTGTGTATATCTGCTATTTGTTTTTGCTGGTGTCTATGTAGAACTGATAAAATGAAAGAATTTAGGACATATTTGACATGACCACACACTTTTAGAATACAAGATAAACAATAGATGATTGCATGTTTAAAGAATTTTCCTTGATAACAGATTGAATAATTTACCAGTAATGACAGGGGATGGCAGAGTGGTCAACAAACTGCATTGCACTACAGTTAAACTACATGACATGCCTCCATATTGTTTGAGCTATTTTGTTTGTTTGTTTTGGATTTTGTTTTTTTGGCAACCATCCGTTGCTTTTACAACAGAACAGACCCAGTGTAAAATGCCCCTGGGGAACCATGGAATGAAGTGTGCATGTAAAAGCAGTGTGAGGGAAATGTGAAAATTCATTTTGTGCTTACTTGCAGGAGGTGCACTGAGCTTGAGAATGTGAACAGGCACATCCGGCAGGAAAGGACCCAGGAACAGGATTATCCTACCTGATCCCAGCAACATGTTTGTTGCTGGAAGCAGAGGAAGAGCTCTAAAGTCACTGTTTTCTTTTTTCAGCTTATTTTTTCTGCCTATTTGCTATCTGCCTGCTTCTCTCATTGCATTCTCATGCTCAGTCTTCCTTGATGTATTCCAGCAGCTCAGTGTTCCCTGTGACTTCGTATCTGCCTTGATCCTGGTGCACCATGGTCCGAAAAGTAGGTATTGCTGTGGTGTGATGGCAGGGAGCAAAACCCTGCTTGCAGGTGCTCTTTGAGCCAAAGGTGCCTTCTCCTCCACAACCAAAAGAAGCAAAAGGTTTGTAAAGTAAATTCTGGCACAAATTTATGCTTCTTCAGCTGCCTGCACATGCTCCTCTTGAAGTTTGGCCGTGCTCAGGACTCCTGCCTTGGCCTCATTCTCCCTGAAGGACAATGTTGCTGTGCTATTTCTTCAGCTCTGTTTGCCATAGTTGAAACAGGGCACCATGAATTAATTGATTTGGTGCTGTCAGCTGAGTTAGATGATGCCAAGTTGTGTGAGCTCATGGGTTCAACACCTTCAGCTTGCTGGAGCTGATAGAAAATCACTTGCTTTGTCTAAATTACAGCCCGGCCCTCAGTGAGGAGTCAGGGAGTCAGGTCACTGTGTGGGTGCTGCTGTGTGACCCAGTTCAATTGCTGCCTGCATGCTGCAGAGCTTGGTGAAGTGCTTTTGGACTCCTTCCTTGTGGCTATGGAACCTTAGTGACCTACTTATCAAAGGGTTTCATCTTGATAGACACGATGTGAGCAAGCCTGACCTTCAGATTTTACTGGGGAAAGTTCTTCAAAGACAGGGCACACTTGTGAAATACCCACCTCTCACTGGAGTACAGGATTTCTAGCGTATCAGATGTATGTAGGACTATTTTTGTTCATGTTTGATTTGGTTACACTTAACTATAAGCTGGTGAAGGATTTGGAAGACATCCCTTGTGAGGAGTGACTGAGGGTGTTGGGGCTATATAGTCTGGGGAAACAGGCTGAGGGGAGACTTTATCACTCTTTACAAATAACTGAAAGGTTATAGTGAGAGTGGGGTTGGTCTCTTCTCACTGGTGACAGATGACAAGACAAAGGGAAATGGCTTCAAGTTGCATCAGGGGAGATTTAGGCTGGATATCAGAAGAAACTTCTTTAAAGAAAGGGTTGTTAAGCACCGGAACAGGATCCCCAGGGAGGTGGTTGAGTCTCCATCCCTGAATGTGTTTAAAAATCACTTGGATGCGGTGCCCGGGGACACAGTTTAGTGGTGGGTCATCAGAAATAGGGTAATAAGGTTAGGACGAGGCTGGACGCAAACTTGAAGGTCTTTTCCAGTCTGAGCACTTCTATGATTTTATGATTCTACCTCTTAATTTGCTTCTTTCTGGTTTCTCTGTCTTTGGGATCATCCTGTTCCATCTCCAAGCTGTCTCAGCAGATTTCCCATCTCTCCTTAGCTGTCCCAGCTGGGCTTTTCAAAAGATGCCCAGACACATTTCTCCCCCATCTTTGCATGAAAGACAGAGGCTGCAACCCCTCGGCTGGGTGGATGGGATGCAGGCAGAACCAGGTTTTGTCCAGGTTCCCTCTTGCTGTGCACAGGGCAGGCAAGACACCATTTTCCCATCCCATGGCCATGCAGGAATCCTCCTGTTTCCTGCCTTGTTCCCTTTTGGTCCAGGTTGTCACACGTAACTACATGTTCTTGCCCTGAGCCCTGGTGCTGGCTGAGGCATTTGCTAACCCTCTGCTAGCTGAGCACAAACTGTGCTAGCCCTGCAAACACAGGCTGGATCATGGCATTACATTTCAGCTTGTATCTTTTCATGGGGATCCTCTGGTAGGCTTTGGCTGTGCAACAAACAGGTAATTTTACTGTACACAGCCACATGCAAACTTACTTTTCCATCTGTTTACAGAGACCGTGTGTGGGAGGGGGAATTTAAATGATGGGGAATTTTAAGAGGAAAGATAGTTCTGTGCCTTTTAAAGCTGAGACTGCAGATAAAGAAGTGAGAGGCAGCCCCAGGCCGTAGAAGATGAGCAAGTGCATTGAGAAATACATTTATGTGACAGCAGGAAGGTGCATGAACAGATCTTTTTGTCCGAGAGCTTTTTTTTTTTTCCCTTCTTCTTGCTCTCTGAAGAGAGGAATGTAGTTTTGAGTTACCCCATACCCTTGATCCATCTCACATGGAATTTCAGTGAGAGTGTTCATTTCCTTACTGGTATGTGTAAATGAATGTAAAAAAATGAAAGGCCTCATTCAGTCTAGTTTCAGTAGTTTGAAACTAGTCCTTCACCAAAAGTTACTATTGCCATAGTACATGTTTGTTATAGGGATGCTAACCCGGAGCAGGCTGTGGAGAGACAAGTGCATGTCAGGCAGAGCCTTCTATACCAGACCTGGCCATTCACACCATAAATGGTGGACTGAGAAAGCAGCCTTCAGGAGGAGCTGGGAAAAGTGGTTTAGCTTACTACACAAATTTTGTTAGCATTTAGGAAGAGGAGTCAGAAATTGGGAGATATGAAGGCATCTGTCAGTGCTCATGCTGACCTGTGATTCATTTTGCATGTGAGAAAGAGAAATCTGTGTCAAACCTATATGGACAAAATACCAGTTGCAGAGCAAATGTGGTGAGGATCAGTGTGCTGGTCTAGATTTAATTAATTGATATTCCTGAAGAGCAGCCTGGTCCAGTGGACGGTGTCCCTGCCCCTGGCAGTGAGCTTGGAATTAAGTGATGTTTAATGTTCCTTCCAACCCAAACCATTCTATGATTATGATTCTAGGAGGAAAGCTGCATCTTGACGTTTAGACCTTGTGTGGCTTCTGTTGGTTAGGTCATGGCCATGCAGAAATATATTGTTTCTTAGCATACCTATCTTCATCCATAACAGATTCAATTTTGTTTCACTGTGGATTACAAAGCACAGATTTTTCAAGCTTGAACTTTTTTTTTTTTGTGGGCCTTTTGTTGTGGCTTGGGTGTTTCCCATAGGCATGTTGCATGCAGGTGGTGCAGCAACAATAATCGTCAATGCTGTGGACCTGTTGATTATTTAGAGTTAATTTGTACTGGTAAGCAGTTACAAAATCAGCCAGGGCATGAACTTAAAATACCAAAGTGCCTTTTCTTCAGTGTACCACACAAGCATGCCAGACTAACATTATGGTTGTGTTGCAGACTGATTTTGTAGTAAAGCTCAAATGGAGGTGAAGACAAAAGATCCTGAAATTTGACAGTTTAAGATAAGGGATCTGAATCTGAGTTTATTTTCCACTGTTTTTTTTATCTTCCTTTCTACTCCAATCCAAATAAATTCTGGCTACCAATCCATGTTATGAGAATACCAATTCTCTGTGTAAACAAGCACCGAGCCTCACAAAGGACCATTTTTCCATGAAGCACACACACAGTGGTGAAGTTTGCTGTTGTGATCTTGAAATTAGCCTGGTGAGAGGGGTGAAGGGTAAATCTCAGTCCTTCTGTTCTCCAACCTCTTTGCCCTTTATAAGCAAGTGGTATAGCTGCTGAAGTTGGTGGTGTCTGCCACCAGTGACTTGATGCCAAATGATGCATTTAGAGTAAGTATTTGCTGCTGCCTGACAGCTGTGGCTTAATTGTTTAGGATAGTCCTTTCTTTCACCCTTGTGTCTGAGACAGATGTGGGCTAAGGATGGTTCCTTGTATGTGCCTCTGTACTGCAGTGTGTCAGCCATGAGGTCTGCTGGGCTTGTGTAAGCATGTGGTAAGCTCTTCTGGCAGTGGATTTTCTATGTACAAACTGTTGCCAAGTATTTCAGCAAGAATGAGGACTCTACACTTTGACAGGCTGTTCCCCACCACTCACACACATAGTTCTGAAATCATCTGTGCGGACTATATTCCTCCTTTGACAAAGCCAAGTGTCACTATACCATCATACTGGTACATGTTCAGCAGAAGATTGTTTTAAAAATAAATCCCAGTGTTCTTTATTCACAAGTTGATTTTAAAAAGAAATTTAAATTTCTTTCTGAGTTTTATTTAGCCAGAATTTACTGTAGCACAGCAGCAGATAGAAGGAGTATTACCATAAAAACTTTTTTTTAAAAGTAAACTTAGTGATCTGCACTGGCAGAAGCCCCACACCAAAATTCCATCCTGTTACTTGGTAGTCGGTGCAATGAGCCAGTGACGTTAGTTTTGCAGTTTGAGGCTTAAAAAACCCCAAAACAAAACCAACGTGTAATAATTTGCAGATGTTGGCAACTGGCAACAATGCCCGAGTTGAAGCTCTCTTTGGGTGCCAAACCACAAATATATATCTTTTCTTATAGTCTACCATTCCTGGAACTGAAAGAGGCTTCAAAACAATCAATATGTAAACATGAACACAGAGCACTCCCTTTTGAACATCACCAGTGCTGTTACTGCTATGAACTGTCTGCTTGATGCAGAGGGCTTTTTCTTATTAACTATGTCCTTCTTCAAAACATGTTTGCTTTTTGTCCTTTGTTTAGAGGTATAGATGTGGAGGTCTAATGCAACTTCTACAAGAAGAGGGGTCATATTCACACTTTCCAAAGTTTTTAAGTTACTAACCAATGCAGACTTTTCAAGCTGAAACCAGAAAAGAGTTGTATATGATAAGCTGCTCTATTTCCTTAGGTGCTTTCTCCTTGACAGCATTATATCCAATGGCTTTGAAAACCAATGTTTTCTCTTTATCCCTTGAACAAGCATGTCCCTTCCTCTCCTCCAGATATTTTGCTTCCAAACCAAAAGGATCACCTCAGCAATCGAGCTTTGTTTCATTTAGAAACATGCAGTAAATGCCATGAATCTCGATTTGAGAGCTACGTTTGGTGATTTCTTAAGAGATTTACTTACTGGAAAATGAACAGATATCATCATCGTGCCACCCTAGTGAGTGCCAAGTTGTGGTCAAATGCAAACAAATTGCAGCCACTTCCTCTCAAGGTTGACTTGTATGGTTTGCCATGACTTAGGGGTATTTGTTGTTAGATTGTGTCTAGGACACCAGTCACAAACTGGAACACCACTGGTCTCGTACAACTATGTGTTGAAGAGAGGCTGCTTCTTAAAAAAATGTGTGATAGAAGTTCAGGAGAGCAGACAGAGGTAAAGAAGCAAGATAAGGGCAATGAGCTAGCAGGAAGACACTGCCAGTCAGGAGAACATTTGTTGGGAAGTCTGCAGTAAATAAATGCAGAAATGAATGTGACCATAAATGTCTGGTGTGCTGAGAACACCAAAGGAGAAGTTTCAAAGAAGTGTTTGAAGAGAGTAATGAAGTTCCTGGGAGTTTCTTTGTTGTTTCTAGAAATCTGCCCTGAAGTATAAAGGGTACTTAGGAGAAAACATAGAAGTACTTGTTTGTAATGTGGCAAGCTAAAGAAGGAAGACATGTTGCTGGCTAAATACAGTGTAGGCTGGAAGCTCAGCAGCAGATGATGGATGATGTGTGATGTGGTGACAAGCTGCTGATGGTTTGATATGACAGAGAAGGTAGGGGGAACTCACCAGGGACAGGGAGTACTAAGGTGAGAGCTCTGGTGAGGAAAACCATCTCTAGCAAGAACTGGTATGTGCAAAAGTAGAAGTTTTTTGTTTATTAAAACTAAAGTAAAAGTTGCTGTCTGAACACAGACATGAAGTATTGAAAGCTCTCACTGGAGAATTTTAGCTGGCTGGATCATGGGAGACTTCATAACTTAGAGTGTCTGTGTGAGCTGGATGTAGCAAGAGTTCTCGGCAAGCTACGGGGCCCTGTGAAATATATATGTTTTTATATAAAATACTTGACTTAGCTAAGAATAAATCAAGCATGTAGCTATCTCTGCTCACTGGCAATTCCTCAGAAAAGGGCTCTGTAAGTTAATGTGGAAGAAAGTGAGGCAATTCCATTCTATTCTGTAAAAGATAAGAATGATACTGGGCTATGTGGAGAAGACCTGCAGGACATTTGGACTAATCCATATACTCCAGTGAGCACTAGTAAAATTGTGTCTGAATGGTGATTCAGGAAGGAGATGCAGCCTGAATGGAGACCAGAGGAGAGCCACATGGATGAATGGGGATTAGACAAACAAGGTCTTGTATGAACTGAGGTTATTAGTCTAGAGAAGGAAAGGATGAGAGAGAATATCCTGACGTAAAACAGTGCTGCAAAGATGAAAAGAATAATTTGTTCTTCTTTTCTGTGGTCATTAAAGCAGGAAGTCTCAGGCTTAAAATGTGGCAAGAATAACTTAAATCAGACATCAGGAAAAGAAATCTACCAGTGTGAATAAAAAAATCAGGGATAAATTGGCAGGGGAAAATCTGCAGTCTGTTATTGGAAGTTGTTTAGACCTAGATAGCAAAAAGTCTTTCATAAATGACAGCTGAGCCTGCCCTATTCCCAGGGCTGGGCCAGACATCTGCCTGAAGTCTCTTACAGCCCTTGAGGTTCTCCTTCCTGGAAAAAAAAAGAGAGAGAGAGAGAAAGGAACACAAGACTACATATGAGGTGGGTCCTCCTTTCATACCCTGAAAGATATTTAAAACGTAGGGAGTGAACAAATGGAGGACTATTACAGCTGAAGGTAAAGGGGAGGTATAAGAAAAAATATTGTCTGCATGAAAACTTGGAAGAGCTCATTGAGTTACCATGATAGGAAATTATTAGAAGATGATCTAAAATGAGAATGCAAGGAAGGAACCACTGAAAATGGTGAATTCTAGTGGGCTTGGAGATGGAAAAAAAGCACAATATCAGTCAACATTTGGAAAGGGATCTAGGTTCAAAAACAAAAATAGCAGTGCAAAGGCTGAAGTGCATTTATAATGTGAAAAGAAAAATGTTGGAAGATACATGACTTTTTTGAAATGAAATCAGCAGATAATTTAAGGGAGGGGTCCCATGCAGATAAGCCACCAACAAAACTCTTCTCCCTTGTGCCTCATGATGCAGTCACAGAAGAAGTGAAACCAAGAGTGGCAAAAGGTACGTGGGCTTCTTGTTCATCTTCTGTCATGGGAAACTGGTGTTCTTCTCTGCAGACAGAGAGAAGTGAAGACAGATGGAAGAGTGTGATGAGTCAGAGGTGATGGGAAGACAGCCAAACTTTCTGCTGTGGGATCTGGAGTTAGAGAGGCTGTGTTCTCCATGGTAGGAAGCTGTCAGAAACGCTGGAGGGTAGGACAGGCTAATAGTGGAGACAAGATGTGTCAGATGTGAGCAAGGGATGAAAGTGGGCAGGGTAGACTTTGTGTTGGGAAGGAGAAGACAGCAAAAGTATGGTTTAGAAATGTGTGAAAGAATCAAAACTGTGCTGCTGAATCAAAGAGGGGAAGGAGCTCAGAGTGGGTCCCAGCAAAATAGAGGTAGCCAGCGATAACATGCTGGAAACTGTAAAAACACAGACTTATAGTGACAGGATGTGAAGGCAAGGATTGAAAAGTGACGCATAAAGAAACTGGGAAACAGATGGGAAGCTTCTGACCTGGGGAAGATGTGGGAAGGACAAAGTCAAGTGGCAGTGTTTTGGGTGAATGAGAGAGAGACAAGGATGGGGTGTGATGGTTATGACAGATCAAGGAGACAGAGGATGGGATGTAGATGGTGGTCCAGGAATGGAGCAAGGGTGAGGGATGAAGGAATGCTGAAGGAATGGTAGTTTAGCTGTTGGAATGAGGAAGAAAGCAGGAGAGAAAGGAAGGTTCAATGTGATGAACTGTGTACCTTCAGAGAGATGAAAATAACCATGAGGGTTCTGTGAATGAAGGAGTTCTGGTCAGAAGAGTGCTTCATAGAGCCCTGTAACCCTGCAGCCATTCATAACCAATGCATATCTCTTCCAGTTTCTTTATCTTCCTTCCCAGTTGCTAACTGGCCTCTGATGTCCAGACTTGAATCTTACCTGATGGGAGCAACTATCCTCCTCCTCGCCTGGCAGCAGTGCTAGATGCTGTTGCTAGATTACAAAAGACACTTTGCCTTTTGAATTGAAACCACAGATACTTGTTCCCAAGGTGGATCAGGGGACTTCTGTGTTTTGGACAGAAAAAAATCAAGCCAGCTATTTAAATTATGCATATGCCTCAGGAGACCCGTGCCTGTGTAATAATGTGAGCCTAAAGAGTTCATGCATTTGAACAAAAGGTTGTAAAAGCTTTCTGGGTAAATACTACATATTTTAGAATAAGCTTCAATGGCTGTTGTGTTCCCTTCCAGCTGGTGGGTAAAATCAGCCCATACTGGGTTCATTGCCTGGAATCTGCTGGTACCTGGAACAACCTTTATTTGGTTGTACCCAAAAGCTGAGCCCCAGCACCTGAGGTGGAGAGAGGTGGCTGGAATGCCTAGAGGGTGACACTTCCTTGGCAAATCTTCTACACAGCCTGTGGCAATGAGAGTGTGGGAAGCTTGAGGAAGCTGTAGCTCTTCTCCTGGGGCTGCACTCCAGCCCTGCCTCTAGGAAAGCAGTACCATCTCACTGCCAGGGGCGAATGATGATATTATCACCTTGCTCCTTCTCCTCCAGCTTACTCTGGAGAGAAGGTCACTCAAACAAAAAGAAGGTATTGTTCTAAGAGAGAAATCAAGGCACCCCTCTGAAATATAGGTCATCAAGGGATGAACCTGACCAAAGTTCACAGCATCTGAGAGCACTAAGGTGTAAGTAAGGGCCAAGGGAGTCATCTCCAACAGATATTGCTGTGCTATGCTAGCTGCACATGTGTGTGAAAGAAGGGAAGAAATCCAAACCTGAGTCTTTCTCTGAGAGACACACCAGCCTTCACCAGCAGTGGAACTCTTTTTAAAAAACAGGGTAATTTCCTTTCTTTTAAAATGAAACAGCATTATTAGAACTTCATTTCTTGCTCAGAAATTCTATCGCATCAGATCAGTGGTGTCTGAACTATGCAATGATGATGTACAATCTTTCACAATGAGCTCTTGTTCTGGGACTAAAAGCTATTTGTTTACATAATATAACATGGCCTTTCAGAAATACAATGTTGGTTCAGTGTAATGATACTTCTGAATTTCGTAAGGTCACAATGCTGCAGGAGAGGGGTGACATTGCGCAAACGAGAACAAAGTTTCCCATGCCTGCTGTGACTCAGTGTGTTACTGGTGCCTTAGAAATAGAAATAACAGAGCACGGCATGAAATCCCTGCACTAGGCAAGTCAAGGTGTTGTGATTTGGCTTGGCTTGGTTTGGTTTGTTTTTTTTGTTTGTTTGTTTGTTTGTTTGTTTGTTTTTTGTTTTTTTTGTTTTTTGTTTTTTGTTTTTTGTTTTTTTGTTTTTTGTTTGGTTTTGTTGGATAATTCTTATGCAGAACGGGAGTGCTCTTCTTTTCCATTGAGCATCACCAGGAGACCTATTGGACAGGATTCTTCTGAACTGTCCCTTTTACAGGAGAGAAAGAAATGCAAATAAGAGGCAACTCCACTCTTCTGGAGTGCCTACAAGGTGCTTTGCCATTAAATTCAGTTACAGAGTAGAGCTTGAACCCAGCCCTTTACACTCTCAGGGAGGTTCTGTGCTTTATGAAATAAAACATGGGAGCTCAAAGATCAGCTGCAGCTGTCTGCTGCTCAGCTGTCTTGAAGGGTGAAATGTAAGGAATATCGACTCCTGTCTCTGAATACATTAGCTGAGTTGGGGTATCATCTGGTTCCTCCCAGTGCCTTCTCTCTGCCTGTGATGGGCAACACTCCTGAGCACTGGTTTCTTCCTTCATGGGCATGGAGGCAGCTCAAGGCAGCTCCAAGAACACTTTCTCTCCCTCTTCCTCTTTGAAGCCTTTATTCTCCTGGGGCTGCTCTAGAGTAGGGCATGAGACAGGCATAGAAGCAGGACTTTTCAGAAGAGGAAGCATGACATGTTTGTTTCTGCATTGGCATGCAAGGGAGTGATGTGCTACTTTTTTTTGCTAGCCTGTTTTCAATATAAGTTACAAATACCCTATTTTAACCAGAAGCCATCTTGCCTCACAGTATGTTTTGGTTTATGTTACTGTTTTAATGTATAAATAACAATAGAGAACTTGTATGGAGTGCATTTAATGAGTTGTCATTAATCATAAGGATTCCATATTGTTAGTATGTGCATTTACCATACCTAATGTCACAAGGAGGTCACAAGGAGGTCACATGGAGAAAGCGCTTGCAAAAAGGGTTAAGAAATAAATGGACAAAAGAAACATTATTATCACCATTTTAGCAAAGCAAAGCATGCCTCTGAGATCCTCATTACACAAAAAGTTCGTGTCAGGATCAGGAACCAAAAGAAAAAACCCTTTTCAGTTTTTGTGGAATTCAGGGCATTGGATTAATCATGATCATGTCTTAAACCTCTAGAAAAGGAAAACCTAATTTGCTAATAAAGTCAGTAGCTTCACAGAGCTATGACTAATGTTAAATCTTTGCATGGGCTACTAAAATCTTCTGAAGTCTGGAACTGCCTCTAATTGTCACACTTTCTTCTCAAGTCCATTCTCTGCAGGCAGGTATTTAGTTTTCTGTGTCTCCCCAAGGAGGCTGTGTGTAGAATTCAAGTAATTTGATTTTTTTTCCCCTATTTTTTTTCTTTCTGAATAAAATCTGATGTATTTTCCCAAAGAAAATTCATCATGCATAATCACACTGAAGACCTACAAGCTGTTTGAACCCCAGAATAATGTAAATAACTAAGTTGTTTCTGTAGCTTCCTTCTCAGTGGGCTAGGATTGATACTTTAAAATCCATTTCTCTTTTTTTTTTTTTTTTTTTTTTTCCTCATTCCCTCTTTTAAGGATTGTTTCTTAAAAAGCTTCTTGTATACATATATTTGTGGCTTTTTTTCCAGATTACAAAAGTTAGAGCTCTATTACAATTTCATCTAGCTGCTCTTTTCAAGTACATGTCTTGGCCTTACAAAGCAACCGCATTCCCTTGAGATCCTTTATTGTAATTGCATAAAACATTATTAAATGTGGGAAAAATCTTGGTCTCTTGTTGTTGTTGCATTTCTTTGTGGAGAAGTGTCTTTCCTCATCTCCAGAGACAATTGATTTATGGGAGAAGCCTCAGCCAGCCCTTCTTGCATGCTTCAATACAAAATACAATCAGCGTTTGAAAGCCTTTCCTTGACACCCACTGGTATTCCCTGTGCTGGGGGCATTTGCTCTTCTCTCCTCTTCTTTTCTCAGGTTGTTTGCCTCCAGCATCACTGCTGGCTGGGGAATTTCTCCTCCGTAGCTTTGGATAAGGCTCCCTTGGTGTCACTTGCCCTTGTATGCTGGGGTGGATGTACCCTTCCTTGTCTTGCTTGCTGCCCTTCTAGCTCTCTGGCTGTTTGGTTTCTTATTTGGTTTTCCTTCTCTCTTTTTATACTTCTGAAAACATATTCCTTGACTCTTAGAGTGAAATGCTGTGCTATCATTTTTCTCAAGCAGATTTTTTGTCTGCCAGAGGTCATGACTTTTTGACTCTGAGTTGAATAACAAAAAGAGGAAAAATGAGAGAGAAGTTAATATGCTGGGCTGAGGTTAGAGAGTTCCTCTCTTGATGAGTTGTCTAGTATTAATGCATCTGCACTTATAATGGGCTAGGTACTGCTGAATGTCCAAAGACTGTGAAATTCTGTTTAAAGACATAAACATGGAAAGAAAAATTAACCAGGGCTGTGTCTCCAGATGATCAGTGTACAGTGATTGCATTCAGTGTGCTTCTCTTCAGAAGACCATTTTAGAAACTAGGCTTCAATTGCTTGTTTGAGAGAGAGGATATACAGCCACTCTTGAAAAACACCCTCTTGAATAAATCGCAATATTTAAAACATAGAATCAGACTCGTAGAATGGTTTGGCTTGGAAGGGACCTTTAAAGGTCATCTAGTCCAACCTCCCTGCAGAGAGCAGAGACATCTGTAAATCAGTTTGCTCAGAGCTCTGTGCAGCCTGACCTTGAACATCTCCGGGGTTGCGGCCTTCACCACCCCTCTGGGCAACCTGTTCAAGTGTTTCAACGCCCTCATAGTAAAGAACTTTTTCATAATATTCAATCTAAGTCTACTCTGCTCTTGTTTAAGACCATTTCTTCTCGTCCTATCTCTATATGCCCTTGTAAACAATTTCTCCCCAGCTTTCTTGTAGGCCTCCTTCAGATACTGGAAAGGCTGCTGTAAGGTCTTCCAGGAGTTTTCTCCTCTCCAGACTAAACAACCCCAACTCTCTCAGCCTGTCTTCATAGGAGAGGTGCTCCAACCCTCTGATAATTTTTGTGGCCCTCCTCTGGACCCACCCAAGCAGCTCCATGTACTTCTTGTGTTGAGGGCTCCGGAGCTGGACACAGAAATCCAGGTGAGGTCTCAACAGGGCAGATCAGGGGGGCAGAATCGCCTCTCAATCTGCTGGCCATGCTTCTTTTGATGTGGCCTGAGATGCAATTGGCTTTCTGTGCTGTGAGAGCACATTGTTAGCTCGTATCCAAGTTTGCATCCAAGGGCTGCTCCCTATCTCATCGTCCCCTAGATTGTATTAATAACAAGCATTGCCTCTACCCAGGTGCAGGACCTTGCACTTGGCCTTGTAGAACTTCATCAGGTTCATGACCCTGCTCCTCCAGCTTGTCCAGGTCCTTCTGGACAACATCCCATTCCTCTGGCAAGTCAACTGCACCAGTCAGCTTGGTGCCATTGGCAGATTTGTTGAGGATGTACTCAATCCCATTATGTCATATGGACCCCAGAGGGACACCACTTGCCATCCTTCTCCATCTGGAGATCGAGCCATTGGTCGCTATCCTCTGCATGCAACCACCCAGCAAACTGGTGATGCGGTTGGCTCCATATGACCATCTCTTGTGCAAGATACAAGGTTAAATTTGATGTTTTCACTCTACAGCAGTGCAAGTTTCAGAGCTTAAATTAGGTCTGCACATGTTTTCGTGAGGCAGAGTATAAACTGTGATACTTATATCAAAACCTGTGTGGATGCTCAGAGTTTCAGTTCATTGAGGTCTGGGTCCCTCTCCATTCCTGGCTGGATAGAGGAACCAGCAACCAGGAGGGGGCTGGTGCAGTTTTAGAGGATGTCTCTAGCTGCAGAAAATCTCAGGTCAGCCAGGATGTGCCACAGCCTCAAGGCAGGACTGGCTGCCCCTGCAGAACAAGATGAACATGATGTAGCGTGAGGCCAGCCAGCCAGCCAGGTAAGTGACAGTATCTACCACATGCTTATGGTGCTGTTTGTGCACGTGCCATCCCATACATGGTGTTGCTCTGTGCCAGGGACAAGGCTGATATCAGTTCTGGCAAGTATTTATGGTGTAGGAACTATGTTTTCTTTGGCTGAGCGTCTTCACTCTTTCTCTGCTCCTACCAATGCAGGGACACATGTGACAAAGGGTGTGTAAATCCATGTGTGAGTAAAAGCTGAGTTCAGCATCCCTCTTCTGGTTTTCCTGGTCACAAGGCTGTCTTGAAGACCTTGATCACCCTCTGAGCAGGGATGCTGGGCACCAGGATGAGCCAGGATGGCCATTGAAAGCAGGACAGCCAGCTGGATAAATGTCCCTTGTCACTTGTCAGTCTGGTCTGTGTTGTCTTCCTGTTCTCTTTGCCTGCCCTCACCAGGGTGACCCATCCTCACAGAACTGGATCTTCATGGTTCTGGTACTACAGACAACTTCTGTGTTGTTCTGTTTTGTTTTAACCTCATTAAATACTTATTTACTCTTTTTTATCTCTTCTTTCTCTCAAGTGTCCATGCATTTTGCAAATTCTGTATTTGATGGAATGTTCCCAGGGAATAAACTTCATCCTTCTTTGTGATGAAGCTCCGTATTCACATACAAACACTTGATGTAATACTTCTGACAGGTGGTAAAATGAAATCACACAGGTTCAACATATATATATATATATATATATGTGGTGATTTATAAGTATGCACCAAATGTCTAAAAGGCCTGTGAAGCTTTACTTTTCTTTCTTATGAAATTTAAGTAAGATATTTAAGAAGTTGGAGTGATTTGCAGTGAAATTAAAAAAAAAAAAAAGTCTATATTTCAAGTATAACCATTGACTTTACAGGCTCTGCTTCTATTTGTCCAAGCTCAGAACACAGGTCCTGGTTTCTTACTGAACTAATGAAAGAAGAATGATTTCTGATTCATAGGAAATCTTGTGAAAGGTTTGATTTAATTTTGTTTTATTCCTATTTCCCAGAAACTGGAAATTTACTTTTTAAAAGTACCGAAATACTAAGTTTACCAATGAAATGAATAACAGCAGCAGGGAGGCTGAGGGTGGTGCCTATTTCACAAGTAGCTGCCAGAACAACGGGGAACTGTGGCTTTGGAGCAAACCCATTGCCAGGACTCAGAGAGGGATGGGCTTTAGGAGTGGCCACGGGCTCCAGCCTCACACAATGCAGCAAGGAGTGTCAAAGCTCTTCATGCTTGGCTTTATCTTGAAAGCCAGGATTTCCAGGATCAAAATTCAAGCCATAAATAGATCCACATGTCTCTAGGGTTGGGAGATGTGATGGCAGAAAGGCTTGGGGTTCTGGTGTTTCTGATTGCCCTTGCATGTGGAAGACTGGGTCCTGGCCCCTGCAGGGCTGCCCACCTTTGAGGCACACATCTGGCTAAGGGCTCACCATCTCCAACCTTGGCCACCTCATGCTCCCAGGGTTGCATTTCTGCGAGAGGAAAGGTCCTGCTGGGACTCAGCACTGAGTGTTTTGAATCCGAGCAGCATTCAGTGACCCTCTTTGGGTCCCAAAGGCCTTGAATTTTGGTCTGTTGTCTGTTGCACCCAAGTCATCTGTTTTTAATCTCGTGGCAGGTTGCATGGACAGTCATTTATGAAAATTAGCATGGTTCAGCTAGCAATGTTGTACCAATACAGCTCAGCAAAGCTTATGGTAAGTTTCAATCTCATTTTTGTCTCCTGCCTTTTATTTTAATTGTAGTATTTCAAGGGGGGAGGGGAGACGAGAAGAGACTTCTCCCTTAATTGATGCTTTTATTTCATTTTCAGAAAAGCTTTTTGATGTCCTAGCCAGTTCTGTTAATCAGTCCCTCTCTGTAGGCACTTGGAACAGCCAAGAACAAATGTCTTTTTACAAAAACCCTGAGCTAAAATCTCATGGCGTTTTGGAAGAATTGAGTTACCCTCTGTAATCTGACACTATTGCAACTTTTCATCCACTCAAAGTTGAATCACAGTCATAGCTCAGGACACTTTTCCCCCTTTGATTGGCCTATTAATTTTTTGTCAGGTTATCTTGCATGCTATGAAAGTTATCAAAATCTGCCTCCAATACTTTGTGAGTCCGGTAGCCAAAAAGCACACCTTTGGCACAGCCTGTTTCTATGAAAAGGTGCAGTTTGTTCTGACTCCTTTCCACTTGTCTGGTCATTCAAGGTGTAGCAATAAGACCATCCTGCTTCAAGTCTTGCTCCTTGCTCTGCTCTCTTATACCTAATAGATGCTAATTTTTAATTGCGTGTCCCTAGCTCATATAAATGGCCCACACAGAGATGAGTGAGATAAAGAAAAGTGCCCCCTACAGCAATGACAAATATTGAAAACTGGTTCCACAGCAAAGAAAATACTTTTTTGTTTTATAGGGACACTTTCTTAAAGCGCTTAAGAAATTATGCTTTTATTTCAGAGGGCTGGAACAACAACATATTTCCTGCTATGGGCTGTTCAACACAGACTGGATTTCTTTAAATTGTTTGAATTTACGGACCAAATCATTTGATGGAATGATAGATGATTACAATTATATAAGCTGAAGCAAAATTGCAGTTTGGCTTGTGGCCATTCTTGAGCAGAGAGACACAGATTTTATAGTGTTTTAAATATTTGCTGCAAATTATTCCCATAGCTCTTTTCAGGGTGTGCTGTGTTTCCTATCTGTCCTTAATATCCAACACTTCCAGACAGGTCTGTTGCAGCACAAAGAGCAAGGCTGCTTATGGCCCTTTTTAATTAAAAGAACAGTGCAAGCATGTGTTGGTAAATTTTTGCTTTAAAGGTACCGTGGCAAAGTTTGACTTCTGGAGGTGGAATGCAGTCCTGCTTTGCTTCTGTCCCACTCGGAGCAGGTTAATTCTCTGGAGGCCTCTTTGCTTAGATCTCCCTTTGTTACCAAAGCCCTGCCTCTGGTGTGAAGTGATGGATGCCTGGAAATGAACTGTGTGGGGATTTATTCCGGGAGAGGAGATAAAAATAATACGGTATGTTTCTCTTTGTCATGAAACACTGAACATTTACGTGAATTATGAGCAGCCAATATGTCTTGTTCTCAAGAGGGTCAGGTAGGAAAAGAGTTTATAGCTGGCAAGATAAGCCTTCCCCAGAAGTTGTTGTTGACTTACGTATCCAGAAATAACCCAGAGTTTTCAACGGCTGGGGCACTGTCCAGTAATCTAGGAAAAAAACTGCTAGGATGTTAAATCCAAACAAAACCAACAACAACAACAAAAAATCCCTGGCATTTTTTCAGCACAGCTAGACTGAGGAGCAAAGAGGAAGGAACAGGAAGGGCCATTATAAAATGGTGCCATTGGAATTAAATAACTTTTGAAGTGGGGAATTTCCCCAGATAGGATTTGGCTGTGTGCCTGCTCCAGTTAAGCACTTTCTGATGGTCAGGTGGCAGCAGAAGGAATCTGGGACTTTCAGAGAAAGTTTGTCTAGTTGTTCCAGTCTTATTCTCTAATTGGCCTGAACTCTGGACCATTAAGAGAGCTGACAGATGCTACAGGACTAAGAGTATTAGTAACTAATGCAGTTAATGATCTTGAATACGTTTGTTACATGAGGGATGAATTCTCCTTTATTTCACTAGAATGTAAAGGAAACTTGCCATAGGCATTAAGTGCATTTAATTCTATGTTAGGGCTCATTCATCCTACCAGCATCTTGGATAAAAGCCCAAGAGTAAATCTGATTCTCTCCAAAAGAGTTTCTTCTGATGCAGTAGTTTAGACACACAAAGCTGAAAACTCTTTAATGACATTGCTTTAAGGTTTTTTTAAAAAGATGTAGTATTAAAATAATCTGCTTTCCTGAGTGTAGAAATTGGCTAACAAAAATATGTCGGAGTACAGATGGGTGCAATATTGTTATTTTGTGCTTCAGATGCTAACATATGCCAAGCCTTAGGAGACTCTCTGTTGCCAACAAGGTACAAATAGAGATTTACAAAAGGTGAAACTGAAGGCTGTCTCCTTGCCATGTTTCCACACAGCATGCCCCAGAGAAATTTCAGCCTCTCCTGAGAGAAATAGCATCATCTTAGCTCAGAAATTCTAGTTTCACTTTTTGTTAGTGTTTTCTCTTGAATTACCTTCTCTGTGATACCTCAAGATAACTGTGACTGGGTTGCTCCATTCTAGCTGAGGGAGGAAGTGGGTGATAGACTTGAAGGGGGGCAATGCCACTCACTTCTGGCATTTGAGAAGAGGCGAGGCTGAGGATTCAGAAGGAGCTTAAGGACCTTTATTGTCTTCTGCCTTTTTGGAGCACATCTATCAATTAGTAGTCACACAATTAGCTGTCAAAAGATATTCACCTCTGATATCAAGCCCATAGGCAGCTGATACTGTGCATGTATTCTTGAGGAAAGGACGTTGAGGGGAGACCTTGTCACTGTCTACAGCTGCCTGAAATGAAGTTGCAATGGGTGATCATCTATTTTCTCAATTAATAAGTGATAGAATGAAAGGAAACCAGTTGCAGTATTTAAAATGGATACTAGGGAAAAATTATTAAAAAATTATTTTTTTTTAATTATTTTTTAAAAAAATTATTCTTAAAAAAAATTTATTTTTCCTATTTGGAAAATAAAAGGGTTGTCAGGCACTGGAGCAGGCTGCCCAGGGAAATGGTTAAGTCACCATCCCTGGAGGTATTTAAAAGATTTATAGATGTGGTGCTTAGGGACATGGTGGTTTGGCAGTGGTGGGTTAACAGTTGGGCTTGGTGATCTTAAAGGTTTTTTCCAACCTAAGTGATTCTATGATTCCATATCCCAGAGCAGTCTCCAAGCTGTTAGTATGGAACCGCTGTTCAGAGAGGGTCAGATGATCTCTTTTGGGGCCAGCAATGCTTATTCAGCTTTCCAAAAAGTGAAGCTACAGACAGCTGAACTATTTCTATAACACTTCCATCTCACCAGCATTCATCTACCTTGTAATTTTGAGGGGCTGGTTTTTATCTGTTTCCCACCACTCTGATGATGATGTCAGGGCTTGGAAAGACAGCTGGTCTACAGTTTAGTGCACTTTTTACCAGCTTCATGTCCCCTTTAAAAATAAAACCAAACTTGCAAGCTGCTTCAGCCTTCCAGTCTGTCGCTTAATTTTTGGCCATGATTTCACATGTCTCAAACTGGATCTTTAGTTGGTACAAACCAGTGTGTCTCCACTAGCACCAGGGAGCTGGACTGATTTACATGAGCTGCGGATGTGCTGGGCTTTGACAGTAATGCTGGAGTGCTGCAGATGTTGAGCACCAAAGAGAGTGATTTAAAAGGCTTTTACATCACTGAGCAATTTTCCCTGTTGATCCCAAACTTGGTGCACATTGGTCCTAATTTCTGCTCCTACTTGCTTCAGAATGGCACTTAAATACTGAGCCCCTTCACAACCAGGAGAGACTGCTGATGCCTGTCATAGTTGAATTTCTGACATGGCAACCTATTTCTCTGAATAAGGCTGGCAGGAAACAATACTTCCATTTCTGGAAGACTCGTGAGGCTAAAATACTTGTTTCTATTTGTTTTTTGTGATAATACAACTATAACTCACCTTCAGAAAATAAAACTTTAAAAAAACTGCCATGGCTTCCTGAGAGAGGAAGTCAGAGGTCTCCAGTGAGGGTGTCCTGTGAGTGCTTCATTTGCTACAGGGAGCAGAGCTAAGAAGCGTTTTCAAGTAGGATGCATTTTTGGTTAAAGGCATCTCTTTCTGTTGTTTTGTTTTTGTTGTTGTTTGTTTGTTTGTTTTGTTTCTTGCACCAAATGAGTTTGGCTTCGTTTTCCTTTTTTAACAGGCTTTACTGAAAAAATTGACCTACCACAAGAAACCATCACATTCTAGTTTCCAAACTCCCAGGTCCAAGCCTCAAATAATTTATTAACCATGAAGAAATCTCATCCTAGTCTCTCTTTTGAAACATTAAACTTCCACATTTCTTCTTTGAATTGACAACTCTTATTTTCAAACAGATTTTGGGCTATATTGGACCATTAGTTAATCATTTTTTTAGCAAACTCTTTTTCTCTTTAATATTCACTTGGCTTACTGGAATTTTTATGTTATGACTCTGAAATTTATTGACAGGTTATCTTTGGATAAACGCAGAGTGGAAATGAAAAAAAGAAGTTACAATTGTGAGTTAAAGAACTTTGTCCTAAAACATTCCAGAAAGTGCTGAGAAGCACAAGATAAGCAGTCCTATTTGCTAAAATATGACTTAGAAAAACTTGAGGAAAACGTCAGGCTGACTGGGTGATTAGGGGGACCCAAGCATTCATAACTTTCTTGGCAATATCACAATTACTAAATAGGAAGGATACACTATTCACAGAGATGCGATTCTGCAACTGGAGATAAAATATTTCCATGTTTTGTGATTTCAAAGTGGCGTGAAGGAAGACACATTAGGTGGCTGGACCAGTGCCATGGGGATGCAGCAATGCGTCGTTTCAGGTCTGCCTGGTGCCAGTGACCAGAAGGACACTGATGCTGAGTGCTCCTGTATGCAAGTTGGAGGGGAATGCTGGTAAATGTCAGCTGCCATACTGAGCCCCACCACCAACTGGGAGGTGAGCTGCATGCTGACCTTCTCCAGGTAACTCATGCCAGCTGATGGTACTTTAACCTGCTGTGGTCTCTCTGAAGCTCTGTGCTGCACCAGGCAATCACAGTAGGTAGAGGAAAAGGATATCTCCCATGAATTGTTTTGTGATATTACAGTGCTGCCCTCAGAACAAATTGGTCTGTAGCTGTGTGGCTTAGCTGGACAATTTATTTATAGAAAAGATGGAAGAATAATTGTGGTCACCCACAGAACCATTAGATGGTACGCTTAATGCTCTTGCTGCTTGTTGTGGCTGTTTCCCTTGTTCAGCTCACCATAATTTAACTATTATTCATTCCAGCCATTTCAGTGCTGCCCAGGCAATGGTTTTCTGGTGGTGTGCACAGTTACTGTATCTTCTCAGCGCCCACCACAGATGGTGACAAGAGACTTCTCCAGGGGCTTCTGGCAGGAATTGCGTTGGTTTGAGGCATAAATGGCCATTCTCTGGGCTGATGTTACTCCCTATCCTGTGTTAACGAACTAGTACAAGCGATCAGCTTCTCTCAGGTTACCTACTTATAACCTGCATTACTCCCAAGCTTTAGAATGCAAACTCAGACAGAGATACAAAGTCTGGAACCTTGAAGCTTCCTGCTTAGAAGCAGGATTAGATGCTACAGGGAGACCAAATGGCTTGCTGTGGGGTGGCAGCCCTGCCAGGACCCACAGCCAGGCTGAGATCAGGAGGCCTGATGCCCATGCTGGAAAACACCTTTTCCCCTGGACACTGACCCTGCACAAGCACAGAGCTGAAGCGCATCTTTTGGCCACTGCTGGGCTGCATAGTACCCTCTGGTTGGGTACCCATCTGCTCCCAGCAAAGCCAGTGGTTCCTCCCTGTAGCAGTGGCAACAGAAGCAAGCACAGACATCTCAGATCTTGAATCACAGAATCATAGAATTGTCTGGGTTGGAAGGGACCTCAGAGATCTTCAAGTCCAACCCTTGATCCACTACCGCTGCGGTTACCAGACCATGGCACTGAGTGCCACATCCAGTCTCTTTTTAAATATCTCCAGGGACAGAGAATCCACTACTTCCCTGGGCAGCCTATTCCAGTGTCTGATAACCCTCGGTGAAGAAATTCTTTCTAATATCTGACCTAAACCTCCCCTGGCACAACTTGAGACCGTGTCCCCCCTGTCTACACCCTCCTTTCAGGGAGTTGTAGAGAGTGATGAGGTCTCCCCTGAGCCTCCTCTTCTCCAGGCTGAACAGCCCCAGCTCCCTCAGCCTCTCCTCATAACTGACTGCTGTCATTTGAGCTTTATGAATATATGCTACTTGTTCCTCAGACTTACAATATTTCTCATGTTACAGTGTACCAAAATGCTTCCCAGCCTCTTTTAGAAAATAAAGGGAGAAATAAAAAAAATCCAGAACATCCCGATCCTGTTGAGGTTGCCTGGTGTTTTGGCATAGCAGTGGAAGAAAAAAATTGAATAATGTCTGAAGGTGGTAGCCAAATGAGTATTGCTGGGAGGTGCACAGGCAGAATAGACTAGACCCACAGCAAGACTTGTGCAAAACATCTAAGTACTGCTGGAGGTTACAGCTACAGCTGCAAACAAAACCAGACCAGTACTAGTTTTCCAGTGCTGAGGGCAAGATTCTTGTTTCTGCAGCTTAACTCTCTTCCCTGAACCCTTGCAAAACAGGGTTGCCTTGTTTCTGCTGCATACTGGTGGAGTCCCTGGTCAGTGCTGCTTCCCACCAGCATGGGCTGGCTCTGGGCACAAGCAACCAACAGTGAGCTTGAGAGAAAGCCAAGAGCAGAGGTTAGGTCTTGGTTGGCAGGAGTATCCTCCAATTTCCAAGTTACTTGTCACTTCTGATGGGGGAAAAAGTGCCCAAGAAAAATACCCTCACTGGTGGTCTCTACATCACCTGTGTTTGGATTTGAAGTGGTGCTAAAGGAAGGAGCCAATCTGTAGGTTGCTGCAGTTAATTTTAAATCAGGTGCTTTTTAGACTATAGTGAGTTGGTGGCTCTCACCCTGGCCACAGACTGTTCTGCTCACTCCATTTTTTTTTTTTTTTTTTTTTTTTTTTTTTTTTTTGTGTGTGTGTGTGTGTGCACAAGACAACAGGGTTCAGAGGCTCATGGCACCAATATAATTCAGTTAACAGCAGTAGCTGTAAAAGGCACTGATAAAGCAGAGCAGATGTTAAAGTGCAAACACTGTTTCTGGACTTGCATGCACAGCTTTCCCCAAAGTGGCCTTGAAGGGCAGAATTGCTATTGATTTGGTGACATTGTGCTGACTGGAGAAACTCCTGTAATCAGATAGCTGAGAAATGCCACCAGCTCTTTATCAATTGAATGTTTTTATCAGCATCTGCTGCTGGATATTCCTTTTCATTTGTACATAAAGTATCTCCAAAAATAATATGGTATGAACACAGTGCCCACTTTTTCCTGTCTCCAAACTTCAAGAAAAAAAACCCCAGCCCTATTCTCAAGCACAACGATGTGTTGGGCACAATTTATATCATGACTATTCCCAGCTTGGCTCAGGGAGAGACTTTCTACATGGGGTTAAGGCACAGCAAACAGAACACGTGATGAATGGATGGAGCATATTGTTAGCACGTGTTCCTGGCACATGGGAAAGAAAAGATGAAATATCTGACTTGTATTTTCTAGCCATTTTCATCCTTCATCCAAACAATTTTTTCCTTATATAAACAGAGATACTTAGTTAATACATATATTGTCAGTATCTAATTTTGCTGCAGAATCAAACACTGTCCTTCATTCAGGAGTTTTTTTCCTGCAGAAACAACAGAAGTAATATATTTGAGTCTCATGAAATGGACTGTAAAATTTGGTGATGCATGCAGGTCTTATGTATTATAATATTTACTTATAATATTTACTTATAATATTTTACTAAGACTAAGCTGTGCTGAATATCATCCTTTGAATTCCCTATTTTGCACAAATTACAAAAATTAACAAAAACAAACAAAAAAATCAAGAGAGTGTTTATTCAGCAACTGTCTCTGCCCCTTAACTCAAGGGCATCATTGTACTGTCCACCTGCAGATCTTAACTCTCCTCCTGTTTTCTCCTCTTCTGTACTGATGAAAGTTTTCCCACTTTTAAGGACAAAAAGACATTTCTTGTTTTTACACTGAATTGCAGACCTTCATGTGTGGAATTTCCAGGAAATAGAGTTAAGATACAGAAAGTCTTCACTTTAAAAAAAAAAAAAAATAGCAGCCCCATTTCTTTGACATAACAGAGTAACCTCAGAAAGGCCGAAGGAGGAAATCCCTCGGTGCCCCTATCTTTTGGTGTCCAGTTCCTATGCAAACGGGTGATGCTGTGTGGCAGCACTGGGGTGTAGCACTTCTTGCCTGTGCTGAGTGTTTGGGTGCACCTTCTGCAATGCCTTGCTCATATATAAACCTTATTATCCAGTGACAACTTTGAAACGCTTTGAATAAGTCTGTTGAAGAAATTTCTTGCAGAAATACAGGGCCCAAGTGATCTTATTGCTGTTTCCACATGATCTTGAGTAGTCACCGGCACTCAGGGATGCTGAGGGTTTGCTACTGGCTGGTGGGTGGTATGTATGCTTAGCCAGGCAATTGCTGGGGTAATGCAAAATTCAGTGAGTCATATAAGCTATGTCTTAAGAGGATCTTAACTCTTTCTGGTGTCTCTGGCTCATTAAAATCCAAACTGAGTGGGAGGGACCCAGACCTGACAACTCAGTGGTTTGTATGAGGTCTTACGACATTTATTTCAATACTGTAAAAATTACATCCAAAAAGTGATGTTGCATCTCAGTATTTTGGGGATATTTGCCCTAATTTCATCTCAGTAACCACAAAAAAAAAAAAAAAAACAAATTAAACTTGTCCTGCCTTACTACTGCCTGCACATTCTTCTCTTGGCCAACAGTCTGGACATAAGCCACGTATGTTAACTGAAGTCTTCTTATCTATGGGACTGAAAAGTCTACTGCTCCTATAACTTTTTTTTTTTTTTTTTAAATAGGTGTTAATGTTCTGGATATACTTTAAAGAATACTTTACAGATGTACATGGATAGTACTCACCAGTAATGTGTTGTAAACCAGGCATGCACTGCAAATTGCACAATACATCACTGCTATTACTAAGCCCTGATAAAATGACTACTTCTGTGATAAATGTGTTCTAGCCCTTTCATATGTTACTTGAGTAAATGATAAAAGCTGCAGTTAAATTTTAATAGGGTATGTTTACAAAGGCATTTTTCAACTAATGCCAAAATATACAATCTGAAGTCTGTATTTTTATACACCCCAAGGTGGATTCTAGGTTATTTTTATGGTAAACATATGGAAACTCTTTTTACTTAGTATTTTTTTCCAAATAAAGGTTTTTTTTTCATTAGACTGTGAGTTTTTGTTGATGTGTTCAGGCTGTTGGAAGAGTTTTGGGAATGACGGATGTATCATGACTAAGTTTCTCCCCTTTCTAGGGAGGATAAAGGGCTGGCATGTATTCATGGCTTCTCTTCAGTTAGAAACGAATGAAGTGTACAAAAGAAAAAAGAATTTGGGCAAATAGCTAGTGATCTGAATCTGATGATCTTTTTCATGAAAAAGCCATTGTTACCTGCTGGAGAACTTCTGAATCTTTGTCTCAAAATATAACTGTCTAGGATAATTGCAACAGGGGAGTATTGTCTGTGCTGTATTATTTTTGTGGATCTTTTTTTTGGGTCTCATACAAGAGGTTCCACAAAACCATCCACAAAAATACCTTTTCCTAGGGCTTGATCCAATGTTTATTTCAGCTGAGGAAGGTCTTTCTTTGACTTTAACAGGCAGGATCAGGACTGAACAGAAAAAGCAAAAAGCAAAAACCTGTGCAACTTTTTGTAACTGTAGAAATGGGAAGATAGAAATACTTGCTAGGGAAATGGCTAGCAATGCTCTCTGAGAAGTGAATGGTTGCGTTAGATGTTTTGGCTCTCACATAAATGTTGTTCCACTGTCTCAGACCTCAGTGAGGCAGCAGCCCCTTAATTAGACACCTACATTAAGCAATTTCTAACCCTGTCTCTGGATCTTAACACTTATATCCTTATATAGAGCTAGCGAATCTTTTGTTCCATGTCTGATAATTAAACTCACTATATGCACAGTTTATTGAAATAGTAATAGTAATGGTTTGTCACTGAGTGAATTAGTTCATGGGTGATACTGTTAAGCCAGAAGAAAGTGTTGCCTGTTCAAAATGCCATAAAATGTTACAGCTCAATCCTGGATAATAACTGTGGCGATGAATGAATGTTAATACACAGGTACAAGAACAGGGATGTATTTATAGCTTGATCTTATGTCCTGTTTGGACCACTTCTGCACCAGGGTGAGACTAGGAGACAACTGGTTGCTGGGTTTTACATCTGTGATCTCCATTCCTTTCTCATTTTGAGAGATGGTCCCCTGAGCCAGCCTTGTACTGAGGCTTTGGAGAGGCAGACATAAGACCCTATGAATTTTGCTTCTGAGAACAGAACCTGCTGTGGGATGCAGTAGACCTCCAGACCAATTGAAAGGGATCAAACCAGCCCCTTCCCTTTCTGTGGCCATGAACCTTGGTGTTTGTGGGCACGTGCTTTCCTTCACACATGGGCATGGTCCCGGTGCAGGTAGCACCACAATTCATGCGTACAATTAAAGAATTATGTGCTTGCTCATAGGGTTGAGGCCAAAAACCAGATCATACTGGCTTAGCAAGGGGCAAATTTGACCATCAGTAGTACCAGCCTGGTGACATCACGTTTGTTTGACCTAATGTGAGTAATGTAATTACAACCTGGGATGAGCAAGACCAGAAAAATAGGATACAAGAAGAAAGAAATTACAGAGCAGTGATGAGACAGAAAAGTTAGCTTTGGAGGCAGGTACAGCATGAGTGACATCCAGAGATCTGAGGACATGGTTACAAGAGTCAAGAGTTGAGGAGAAGAGGACTGAGGGACTTGGCTGGGTTTCATTTCCTTGAACACAAGGACTCAGTGAGTGGGCTACCTATGCCAAGCTCCTTCTGTCAAGACCTGGAGTGGAATGGGTACCTCAGGTGGCCAGGGCATCCTACCAGTCATAGATGGAAGGTCTGGGGTAACTAGCTGAGACTAGATCCTTCTTAGATGGTTAGAGAGAAATTCCATGCAAAATCACATAACATAGGCCTGGGGTAGTGGATGGGACTAAGAGCTGAACCTAAAGTCCCTGGAGCTCCATAGGTCACTTGAACCAAAGTTGCTTGAAATTGGGCTACAGAGTTGCAGCAGAGAAGCAGAGGTGGGATGAAAAAGACTGTATTTGAGATGACAGCAGTTAGGATGTTATGCCTGGGGTTGTTTTGTGCAGAGAGGAGGATGCTAATCATCTGCCTCTTTGGGAACTCATATCCTGGAGAAGGAGGTTGCAACAGCAGTGAAGAAAGGTGGTAGCCTGGAAAAAGAAGGTTTTTGGACAAGGAGAGGGAGCTCAGGAAGGGCCTTGCTTGATTAAACTGTAGGGATGAGCGGGGAGGCAGATGTGTACCTCTAGGGAAGGATATTCCAAACTCTAGGGTCAGTAGTGGTGATGGGGAGTCATCAGCCAGAGGGTATGGGAGAACTTGAGTGAGAGGGAGGATGAAACAAAGAGCCAGCTCTATACGGGGGTGAGAGGAGATGCTGAGCTACTGCTGAAGAGGGCTTATTCCTTCCCCAGGCAGGATAAGGCTGCTTACAGGTGTCCCATAATAGAAATCCTTTCCAGGAGCTGGCGGTCTGTCAGCTTAAGCTCACTACCTACATCCCAGAATCCACCGGCTTCCTGAGGGCGTATGAGAGGAATCCACTGAGAGGATTCACAAAGATTCCCAGGAGGCTAAAATTTTATCAGTTTCAGACCAAAAGGCGGACATTTTTTGTACTGCTTTCAGGTGAAACAAAACTGACCAAACACCTTCCTTTCTCACCACTGAGGGTAGTGGGCTGACACACGTGTTGAATCCTCCCCACTTCACCACCATCACATAAGCTAATTTCATGCTTTCTGGGGCTGGGAGAGGACTCCCCAGAGCTCCCTTTTGGGATGAATATTAGAGACTGAAGTGGGACTACTGGAGCCATTAGCAAGAAGGCAGGTGCCAAAAGACAAGGGAAGCCCCCAGGCCACTCACCTCTGCCCCACCATCAGTTTTTTGAGAATATCTGGCTAATTACATTAACTTTATATGGGGATGGGATGGACCAGGACAAACAAGAGTCCTATATTTGTTAGGAGAGGGGGGAAAGGGTGTAAAACGAGATGAGGATTCTGGCAAAAATCACTGTTACTATTGTATCTATTGAATATGTGAGTTTTTCAGAATATACATTACACGAACATGTTGGTTAGATGGACTTGTGAATTCAATTTCTTTAGAATGTGTAAATAATGCTCTGGTAAAGAAGGACCAGTCCAAAGCTGTGGAAACCATAAGTGAACCTGTGGAAATACTACAGCTTCAGAGGACTGTGTTTCAAGGGCTGGCTGCTTTGCTCGACCTGTCAAACTGTAAGATCAAATCCTGGAAGAATTGAGATGAGTAGAGATACCCATCCTTGGTATCGTGGTGAATGTATAAACAAAGCAATCTTGTCCCACAGAGACTGAAAGCCACAGGCTGAGAGTTGCTGTGAGTGAGTTTGTCGTAACTTGGGGATACCTCCCTTTGCAAAGATGTTATCACATGAGTGGGATGGTTTGGTGCAACTCCCACTAGTTAGTTTTTCATTAGCAGCCATTACACACCTGATAAAAACATCTGACACTGCCTGTAGCAGGATGTGGCCTCAAGTGTCACTGAATGAGGCAGGTTACATGGACACCCCTGTGTAGGGGAAGTTTTGTAGGCATGTTCTCTGGAGAGATGTTGAAATCTCTGCCCTCTCATTACTTTTAGGCAGCACTGATGGGATGTCAAACATGATGAAGCCACAGTACTGCTCAATATGTTGAAAGGGATGTTGTGATGAGCAAACACAGTCTTCAGTTTGCTATGTAAATGTAAGCGTAGTTTTTCGATCTGGGGGGGGAGTATGGACAAGCCAAAGTTGTGTGCAAAGTTTAAGGAAGACGGAGATAAGAGTAATGTGGAATTCAAAAAACTATAGGAGATAGTCCCCTCTTGGCATGGTGTTACCCTCCAAGTGAAAAATCTGGACACCACTGTGCTAGAGGCAGGGCAAACATGGATGAGGATGGGAGGCCTGGTAGAAGTTTTCCTAGCTAACGTGAAAGATTTTTGTACATGGTGGCTTGTTCCTGAACTCATGACCTGATGAGAAAGGATAAACTTAAAGCAACAGAAATGTTGATAAATATTATCTATCTTTTTGTTGTGACAGCAGTGACACTTAATGATGAAGATCCACCACTAGCCACTGCTCAAGTTCCCCAAACTTAAACTGTTAAATCCTGTGTGCAGGCTCCCAGCAGGTATCAGTCTTCCCGTGGACAGATGATGCATCAAAACAGTGCAGGAAAGATTTCAGATCAAGCCACTGCTCTTCACTATGGTACTTCCTGGAGTACGTACTAGGATTTGTTGCTACAGTCCCAAGGATGTGACCTGACCTTCTGAAACTACTGAGTGGCCACTGACTTACCCAAGTTCAGGACTGGACTCTGCATATTCCTGCAGTCCCACAAGCTGTGGTCTGTGTGTTGCAGCTCCAGTTAAAAATTGTTTTCACAGGTGGCAAGCCACTCAAGCTTTTTGCTCTGGATGTTCTCAGGTTAGCTTTCAGCATGTTGGCTAGGATGCCAGGTCCAACACAAACTCCAGCAAAAACTTGTCTTGGATCTTGCGCAAGTATATCTCTATTTAATCCTCCCTCTTCCCCCTAGTGCTCTACTCTCAGTTCTAGGAAGAAATTTCATGCTTGTATGTGTCTGTCAGGGTGGGTTACATATACAGTGTATTTTCTGGTCTTCATGAGATCAGAGAAAAATGGGAAATGCACACAAAAGGCCTGAAAGCCAGAAAGCAAATAAAATAGATTCTTGACAGAAAAACACATTTTGATTTTAGAGCTTTCCACCATATGTTTTTTTGGGTTTTTTTGTTTTTGTTTTTTATAAGCTTGCAATTGACCATAATGGTCTTGTCTAATGTAAAATTGAGTGATATAAGCCCTTTCCAGTTGTTTTCCCTTCTGAGTGACGAGAAGCAGTTTCCAGTAAATGAACAGCAATCAACTGCTGAATCACTGCTGTTGAGCAGAGGTTTCAAAACCTGAGCCAGATAATTGTGTGAGTGCTGCTGGCACCCTGTTCCTCCCCTCTGACTGACAGAGCCAACCTTGGGCTCACCTTACTAGGGCACGTGGTTTCCTTGGCTCCAAGATTGCTCTGGCGAATGGAGGCTGCCAGCACTGGCCCCAGGAGGTGAGGAATGGAGGGACCTGTAGATATTTGTCAGGCCGTTCAGCGGGGCAGTTCAGTTTATGTTCCCCTCACTTGGCAGCCTTTTCTTCCATATGCCAAAAATATTTACTCTAAAAGGAGAAGTTCAGGCTGGGTTTGGTGCTGGCTGGCTCTGCAGTCAAAAAACCCCTGACCTTGGTTTCAGTCATGCATTCCTAAAATGTGCAAATATGTGACTAAGAGGGAAATAATAATACCTAACACAAAGCCATGTGCATCCAAGACTTTTCCTTTAGGCTCATCTCATTTTGACAAGAGGAAAGATTTATCTGACCTGACCCTAGACCAGCTCAACTTCTTTCCCAGGCTCACTCTCCATGCAATGGGAGACAATGTCCTCATAGAGTGAGATTCACTCCGTCCTATTGCCAGCACCTAAAACAGAAATGGGAGGTTGCAGGGGGGATTTATTTCCTCATACCTGGTGGGTGACTAAGGTCTGATGAGAGGAATCCCACTGTCAGGCACTGGGAAACAAGTCAACCTGGAGTCATCTCACTGGCCTTGGATGGGTGGGAGCTTTAGAAGCCACAGGCTGATGTGTGGTGGCCCTCTGAAGACCACAGGAGTGGCAGGAGAGGCTCCTCAGCTGTGTTCAGAGGTCCTGTATGTGCCCTGCTTTGTCACCTGTGGGCATGCCTGGTGTGGTTTGATTGCCAGCACAATCACAGCACTGCCCAGGCCACTTGCTCAGCAGCTGCTCAGTCATGGCTGTGGTCTTTTCCAATGGGTGTGCTGCCAGCATGGTGCTCATGCCTGCCAACAGCTAGCAGGGATTTTTTTGATGTTGTCTACTTGGTTTGTTGGATCGGTCACACAACGTGTGCCAGCAGCAATAAGAACAGCCTGGGAAGTGGCATAAAAAACCATCTACTGCTGTTCACTTTTCAGACCTAGCTGGGTCAAGGTTTTGCTGAATTCAGGATCAACCTTTTCCTGCTAAAAGAGAATTCTACTATATGTACTGAAATGTATTTTTACAGGGATTCCGTTTCCAGTATCATCAGTGGGGACAGTTCTGTGCCTGATGTCAGAAAGCGCAGACTTTCTGGTTTTTATTTGTCTTCAAGGGCTGTAGCAAGGAGTTTAGAAATGTGACTCAAGAAAGGAATTTTGCCTTAGAAAGTTTCCTTAGTGGAAGAGCAAGGTGCATTTGTTTATTCATTGCTATGACTTGGTACCTTTACTCAACCTCATTTAAAAGTTAGTTTTTGTAAGGTGCTACCCGCCCACAGGACTAGCATGATTGGTTTAGATTGTATCTAAACTTTTATCTTGCTGTGTACACCTCTGAGTAAGCATCAGCTGGTTTTCATAATTAATTTTTCTGTGTGTCTCCTCTAGAAAACCAGACAACAAGGAAAAGAACTGAGAAAAGTGAGACAGACACTTTGCCACTTCCAATACTTGGGATCCCTTTAAGTTTTACCAGAAGTCTAGGAACGTAAAAATAGAGAGAATAGCCCAGGTTTAAAGTCTTTACAGAGGATATGGATTTCCAGTTTTGGCAGCAAGTAAGCCAGAAGCAGTAGTAGTTCCAACATAACATTATGGACAGATAGCACAAAGGCAGAAAAATGGGAAAAAAAATTTCATCCAAATTAGGGTGACTTCAAAACTTAGGGCCTAAGCAGAAATTCTGGGGAGACAAATGCTTATGAAACAAGCCACATGAGCCAAGTGCAATAAAGTGACTTGGGCTACAGGGCAAGGGGTCGGTCAGCATGTGAGGGTTGTGCAAGACAAGAAATGTCTAAGAGATGGTGGTGATAGGAAAAACACATCATTACCAAACTTGCTGCTATGAGTGATGGTGGGGGAGCTCAACTGAGCATATCTTCTCCTGTCAGAATTTGAGATTCTGAAAACTTTTCCGTTTAAAATGCTTGCATGTTGTGAATTGGGGTGTTTTTAGAGCTCACCTGTTTGACATCTAGGAAAAGTGGGCAAATTTCATATTGTCAAATTAGAAACTCCATTTAGACTCCACGACGTAATATTGCAGAGGTGGGCCATAGATTCATGAATGAAGATGTTATCTAAAGCAGGCAAAAATTCAATGAGGCTTATTTGCCAGAACAACATAGTTAGACTTTTTACTGATTGCAGAGAGTTTTACTTTATTTATAATAGGAAAAAATACAACAAGCAACAACAAAAAAGAACCCAGCCCAAAACCAACCCAAAAGTCTGGGGCCTTGCAATATTGAGATAGAGGTTAGAGTTAGTGAGATCACAGCAGTACTGGTGCCTGTGTTTTTCGTACAGGGGAGACGATGTCATTAAGAAGAGGAGGTGAAGCTATTAGACTACAAGTGGAATAGGTGATGGATGTAAGGGAGGATTTAAAGCATGTGCTGGAGATGACCTCTGCCTTTGGTAATGACTCATGAGCTGAACGTGTGTGTTTAGATAGATGTGACGGCATGTACGTTGAGAGGGAAAAATACATATCTGTGAGGGGCGTTGCAAGCAATTTCCATGAATTGCAGTAGCAGCCTTACTCATGAATATCATTGGCAGGGATGAATAAAGTAATCTTAATGAGCAAAAAAGCCAGCAGGCAGTTCACCACGCCCTCATAAGCATGTGGCTGCCTTGCTTCACAGGGGAGGAGCATCCCGGGATTGCAGTTTCCATTTCTGTGGCACAAGATCCATAGTAAGTGGGAAAGGGTTGTGGGTTTGGCATGAAAGAGTGTGTGCTAATGTGGCAAGCAAGGTAGCTGGGTGTCACTGTGGGTGTGTGCAGACTTCTCCTTCACTGCTGCAGAGAAGCGGGGAGGGCTTGGAGGTCTGGCATGCAGGGGTGTGCGATCATGAAAGCTAGAAGGGACCTCTGGGGTCCTCTGGTCAACCTCCCCCCACATCTGGAGCAGGGTCCTATGGTGTAACATCAGGATTAAATAATGTGCAGACACTCCTTGTAGCAGAATTAGAGATAAGCTCTGTGAAAATCCAGGTAGAGGACTCCTGAGCAGTACCTGTGAGACATGGGATATCCCTTCCCAAAATGTTCTCCCCTGTTTTTAGCCTGCAGTGCTGGCTGCCCACCTCCTGCTACTGCCACTAGCAGATCTGAGACCAGCACTCACCTCTGGCTGGTTCATCCAGGACTGTCCCTGGTGAATGCCCTGTTATCTGCCCTCCTCTATCTGTCCCTTCACGGCTGTCGGCCTGAGGGAGGGAGATGGGGTCCTCCTACACCTCATCTCAGCCCCATCTAAGCAGGAGGCTGGGAGGCTCAAGGTGTCGATGTGCCAAATGGTTTCATGATATTACACTAGTCTCTTGGTATGGGGTGGTCAGCACCCACTGCCACAATGGTGATGCCAGCTGCAGGGCTGCTGTACTTCATCCTTCTCTCTTGGTGTAAGGCAGACAGCACAGATGTGCAGAATTCCAATCAGCCAGCCCCAGACTGCTGTGACAGCTTGAATTTCAGCAGAGCTGCATTATTGTTCTTGCTTTTTTTTTTTTCCCCACTGAGCCTTTGGGTGAGCCCAGGCCACATCATCTCTGCATCCACTGGAGAGACAAATTTCTTTTTCTTCTCCATGTGCTCTTGTTTTGTTTCAAACAAAATCTTGTGTTCTGCTTCCTTATAATTCTAGGACCTGGGGCTTTGTGGTAGATATTGTGGGTCTGGGAACTGAGGATAAGATCAAACTGTGAAAAATAAAGGCAGTTGCAGATGATTTTCCACTCTGAGCACTGCAGAGACCTTTGTAAGACATGTTTTTTAAAACATAGTCTCTTTTGTCACCACAGAAATTCTGATACATTTCCGCACTCAACTGGCACTTTTTACATCTTCCAGTATGTAATATGGAATGGCAATTATGTTTTATTTATATATATTTATGTTCCTAAGTACATTTTTAAAAGCTATATCATAACATACTTGTTGTATCAGCATCATCTGCTCAGTCTAGATTTTTAAATAGCATTTGCTGGGAGTTGATTTTGACAGATGTTCAAAAGATACGGCGGTGCCATCCAGAGGTGCAGACCTTTCTTTCCTGGTGCCTTGGAATCAGGCTGAGGCAATTCTTCTGTCCTCTTTTGCATTAAATCAGCTTTATCTGATCTGCCTACACTTCAGCCCTACTTGTATGGAGATAAACTGCTCCTGGGTGGAGCATTGGTAGGAAGAGTGAACATCCCTCCTTAGACGGCTGAAATATATAATCTTTGAAAATTAAAGGTTCTGATTACTTTACAGGGAGCTGTGCATATGGGGAGGCTCACCATCATGGCACAGAGGTGGAGGAGAACCAGTGGTGCCTCAAAAGGGACATGTCCTCCCTGTGTTGTGGTCTGTGTGCCCACGCAAAGGCCAAGATTTAAGGAAAGGAGGGAACCATAGAGTTTCATAAGAAAACAATGGAAATCACCTGAAAAAGGCATCTCAGCTTTTCTTTCTATTTCTTTTCACCATATAGGAATGTGGTGGTTGCAGCATTAATGCTGCATCATACAAGTCAGTGGGAAAGGTATTGGTTTCACTCCTCTCCTCTCCTCTCCTCTCCTCTCCTCTCCTCTCCTCTCCTCTTCTCTCCTCTCCTCACTTCCTCAGTACTCTTCTTTCTAAGGCATCAGGAAATGAATGCCTCACTCTGCTTGTAAACTGTTCATAAAGAGGTTGATTTCCTAGATGTTTTATGAATTTGAAATCACCTAATATGTATTTTGGGCAAATTCATTTATGTTTTAGCTCCTTGACTTTCAACAATAGGGGCTTATGGCAATTGTTAGAAGTTTTATTTGTTTAATGAGTTGTCTGATGGTAACACTCACAGTTGTTTTTCTTGGTCAGCTGTGCCTCATGTGTTTGTCTGGCTTCCATGCTTTGGGATGTAAATATTCTCCCCAGAACCTGGTCAATTGCNACCAGTGGTGCCTCAAAAGGGACATGTCCTCCCTGTGTTGTGGTCTGTGTGCCCACGCAAAGGCCAAGATTTAAGGAAAGGAGGGAACCATAGGGTTTCATAAGAAAACAATGGAAATCACCTGAAAAAGGCATCTCAGCTTTTCTTTCTATTTCTTTTCACCATATAGGAATGTGGTGGTTGCAGCATTAATGCTGCATCATACAAGTCAGTGGGAAAGGTATTGGTTTCACTCCTCTCCTCTCCTCCTTTCCTTTATGTCTTACAGTTCAAGGATGCAGTGGGCCCCATACTGCCTAAAGGATCTTGTGGAAGCTTTTCCTCTCGGGTGCATGTTTTTGGGAGGAGGTTGAAGATTGTTGTTGGTTTATTTTTAATAGAAAATCTCATTTTTCATAATTTATGATGTGTCACTAAAGGTGAATGGCACTTGAAAGATGCCCAAGGTGAGCAAATTCAAGGGAGATTCATTTTCAAGGGAGCCATTGGAAGCCTTAGGACCTCCACTGAAATGCAACCCCACACTATGGGGTTGAGGCTGGATACACAGAACAAACAGCCTGAGTCCCAGCAAACTGCAACGGCACTCACACAGAATTGGAAAAAAAAAAAAAAAATTTAAAAATTCAACACAGAAGAAACCCAGCCCACACAGGGTATAGCACAACCATGTCTCTGGGACTTTGGCCAGGACCATAGCCATGCTGGTACACTTGTTCATTAAGAAGCTATTCCTCAACAGGTGTCTTCCACCTCTCTGGCTCCAGCCTACCTACTTTTTCTACCCTGGACAAGGTCCTCAGCAACTCAGCAATCTGCTGATCCAGATTTTTACCATCTAAAAAGCACCAGCACCCTGTCTTGCTTGGAGTTCATCACTCCAGTTGCAGATGTCCAAAGAGAAGAAAGGGATTTACCTCTAGGAAAATCAGGGGAGGGGAAAAAGATTCACTTCACACTGCAAAAAAAGGGTGAAAGGAGAACATCACCCTTGCTGTCCTGTGTGTTACAACTCACCCTGGCTGCCTGAATGGGCAGGAGCTGCCAGAGCAGGGGTGCCTGTGCCTTGTGTGTGCACTGGGCATCTGTACAGGCTGCTTCCGAAAAAAAAAGAGATCCCTCGGTGTCTCCTGGAAATGTCAATGTTTCTCCCCAGTTTAGCTGGTGAATTTGAAGCTGGCAACAAAAATGTGTACTGGTTGCCGGTGTCTAGTGCAGACATTGGACAGCCAGTGCAGCTCAGATGAAAGCTGTTTTGGAGGAAGCTGAAAATGCCAAAAATAGCAGTGTTTGGGTGAAATCTTTGCAATTGATTACAGATTTTGAGGGTGTTTTTTTAAGCCTCAAGGAGATACATATAGCTATTTTTAACTTGGAGCAAAGCTTACACTAATCAGGATAAGAGCCACCACGAGAAGACCTGGTTTTGTGTTGTGCTGGACACATATTTTGGTCCTTCCATCTTTAGCAGAGCCTCTGAAAAATGTAAACAAGCACCCAAAACATGCAAGTGTTTGTGCACTGATATTTTCAACACTCACACTCTTTCCCCTCTCCCTCCCTTTAACCCTTTTGGCAGGTCTTTCCTGATTTCATCCAAGATGATTTCAGGACAAGCTATTTTTTCCCTTGGAGTAGTTGAAGTACAAAGGCCACTTGGTATTTTTTTCTCTTAAAAGGGATACAGCATCTGTTCTTGGAATGCCAAAAGTACTCATTAAGGCACTTTTTGGTTATGGCTTTCCAAGAAAAAAACAAAACAACAAAAAACACCCCCCACACTTACGAGCTAAAATTGATCCTGGGAAATTTCAAACCAACAGGAACATCCTTGAGAAAGCTGAAGCATAAACAGAGTGAGAAAACAAACATTGCTTTGAATGCTGCTGCTTCTGATGTTGCTCTGACAGAAGGAAATAGGCTCAGACTTTAATGGATCAAAGGAGACAAAGGACTGGCTCAGCTTCACTCACTGTACCCTGCAAGCTGTATATACTCAGTAACAGCTAGAGATAGACTTTTTTTGACTCTTACAAGTAAAAAGTATGTCTTGACCAAATATAATTCATAAACCTTAGTATGTAATAGTTTCTGAGGCAGGGCAAAAGTCCTTTGTTTCAGACTAAGGCTAGCAGGTGTTTTCATTGCATGGCAGGTTTAGTAAAATACTGTGAAACAGTGGACTGAAACTAATGCCACTTCAAAGATATGTTTTAACTGGGTGCTAAGAGCACAGAAAGTGAGCTTAAGATGTATTCTGAAGGAAATAAAAAAAAAAGTGTTGTTCATGGTAAAGGAATTGTGTTGGCCTAGAAGGCCTAATTTTAATTTAAATGCAAAGACATAAATATTTTGTGATAGTATAGCAAGTATTTAATACAATTAAAAAATTTGTCACCTAAGACTAAAATGTTAGCTTAAAAATGTTCCAGATCTCTGTGAATCATAAACTTGAACAGTTTTTGTTCTGTAGTTAAAGACCATCACTGTAAATACACTGATGTTTTTTTTTTTTCCATGTGTCTTCGTCTGATTCAGTGCATAGCATGGCTCGTGGTCTTAAGATTCAAAGCTGATCTTTGAGAGTCAAGGCCAATTGTAGTATTATTTTTTCAACTAACACAGTCAAAATACCAACTGCTGTTGCAACATGGTTGCACAAGCTCAAATTAAAAATCACTTTAATTTACCCAGAGCTATGCTATATATCATGTTTTATACTGGTTATCATCAACTACCCAGTTTGTCCAACACTTTAGATGTTATTACTTCAAGGAGGGGTTACAGCTGCTCTGTGCCAAAACTGCCAGTTGTACTGGGTTGAGACATTAAACTCCTGCAGACTGAAGCCAATTTCACTATGAATCATGGATTTTGTGGATTACCACATGCTTACTTAAAAGGACAAATAGCTTTGCTACTACAGGAATAACAGTTTCAGCAAGATCAAAAGCAAGGAGGAAAAAAAAATGCCTCCAGCCATGAAGAACGCTCAAAGCAAGTGGTGGCACAAGGATTATATATTACCCATGCGTGCAGACCAAAGCAAACTGTCATTAGATGTTCCTAGGAAGGCAGCTACAGAATGCTGGCAAAATACCCTTTTAGGCAGTGGATATTGGAGGCCAGAATTTTCTAGGTTTTTCTTTAATGGGTGATTTTGTTAAGATCCTTAGAGCAGCTAAAAGTAGATGGCAGGGTTTCTTTGGCTTTCTGTAAAGACCTCTGAAAATGAAGGCCAGGGCTGATGATCTGGAGTTTAAAGATTTAGGAAAACAGTATTGGCTAGGAGCAGAAGAAGATGGCTGGGTTTTTGCTCTGATTCCCTTCTGAAAATCTAGAAAACTTACTTACCCTGGCTTAGAGTTACAAGAACTGCAAATATTGAAATCCTGGATATAGCCCACTCTGTATATTCAGGAGCAGAAATCAAAGAAACAGCTATTTTGGCCTAGTAGCAACAAACCCCAAGACCTACCTGATGCATTTGCAGAGACACAGCTTCCTTTTAATAAACAATAGCTGTAAACTACAATGTCTCTTATGTGCTACACACCTGGCTGGAGGGATAGCTCTTTCTGCACCATCTTCAGAAGCAATGTAAGAGTCTCAGGCAGCAGCTATTTTACTTTCCACGGCTTTCTTTTTAAAAGATTAATTTTTTTTTTTCAAAGTACAAAATCACAAGCATGACAATTTAACCAGAAGTTACTTGAAGGCATCCCTCAACTTCATTAGGCTTCTCACCAGCCTCACAACCTGCCCTGTGCAGGAGCTGGTGAACTCATGCTGGCTTTGGCCATAGCCCTCATGCCATGGGGATTTAGGGACAGAACTAGCATGGCCCCACTTGCTGCCAGGCAGACACCACTTTGTCATCCCCACTGCTTTCCCCAGGACCTCCCTTTGTGTTCACCAGGGCAACAGCACTGCACAGAGACCAAAAACTACCACTTAAACCAAGGATCATTTTGCTTCTCTACTGTGACACACTTCCCAAGTATTTAAGAATAGTACAGGACAGAATAAGAGAATGGCAACTTCTCTTTTATTTATTTTCTAGCTTGAAGGGAGAAGAACTTGAGAAACTTTTGAGGGTCCCCCTCTCAAGTCCAAGTTTGGCTGTGGCTGTAGAGAGGTGCATGTACACACGTGCTGAAAGAGAACAAACCCTGATAAGTGAGATGTCACTTCAGTACAGAGAGTTCCATTCCTTTGGACAATATGTGTAAGGTGTCTTGTCTTCATGGGCTTTGCCTTGCTCTTCTGAAAGCTTTGTTTCATGAGCTGCCAGGTGTGTAGCTGGTCATTGCTATGCACATATGTGGAGAGAGAGCAACAGGCCTTCAGGAGTTTTGGGTGCTGGGCTGATACTGTGCTGCCATACCTGAGGTGGAGGAAGCAGGATGGTGTTTGGTTCTGCATTCGTGGGCTAATTGTGTGGTAATTGTGTAGCACAACTTTTAGGGACTTTTCATTCTAGCTTTTCTTAATGGCAGGTATTTTAATTTTCATTGATCCTTGCCATTACAAATGTGTGCTCAGCAAATTGAAATTCTGGGGAATTTGAAGCATTTATCATTTTCAGGATGAAGAAAAGAGAAAAATCTACTTATTTTTTACATGGGAGCTGGAGCTCCCCTTTGCCAAAGACAAGGAGAAAGAAACCTGGCATGTTGTTGTTCAGAGCTGTGGGGAGAGAGATCCAAACTGCCTTGATGGCCATGGCATGGATGTGTGGTTGAATCAGCAGTGCTAACTAGTCCCAGGGACATGTCTGTGTCTGATATGCATCCAGCAGGAACTGCAGCAGGAAGAGCTACTCAGGTAAATGAGGAGTAATGGTGTGTGATGCAGAGCCAGGCCACTCTTGGCCACCCCACATCTCTGTGGTGAGTGATCTCAGCCAGCTGCAGGGAGATTTGCCCCCTTGCCACTCCAGTGCCTTCCTACCAGAAGGATAAGGGTTTTGAAGATCACTTTATATCTGCTTTGCGTAGCCCAGTCTTTGATTTTACAGAGGTAGATTGCTTGGTCAGCTGAAAATACTGTGCTGCAGCTGGTGGAGAAGGCTCTCCTGCAGCGATGCGTAGGGCAGTGAGAATTTATATAGGCTTCCTCAGAAGTGAATGGATCACAGGAGATAAGCAAATGAAATGACACAACCCAAATGACGTAGTGCAGTCCCATGACAGGTGCAGAGCATGTTAGGTCAGAGTTTCACCTTCTTCAGAACCAGAAAAGGTGTAGGCAGTACCTCTCCTCTGTCCCTTGTCAGGGCTAACTTGATTATAGTTCGTTTCTCTTTGCAACAGATATGCCTGCACGTTTCTTTCTCAGACAAACCCTGCTACATGGGGCACTGGGATGGTGCAATGTGGCACCCTGTGAGCTGTTGGTATTGCACCATCAGTGTCTATGGTATGAAATGAACCAAACAGAAACTTTGAGGCCTTGCTCGCAAGCTCTCATTTTTTTTCTCCCTTGCTGCAGCAGACCCCCACTTGGGATGCAGCATTGCTCCAAGCTAAATAAGCCTAAACCAAGAGCTGAGGCATAAGATATGTGGATCTGAGCAGCTGAACAGCCAAAAAGGGCTTGGAGCTGTGTGTCTTCTGTCCCACCATCTCAGGGCATGGCTACAATTGCCTTTGAATGCACAATACCAGTGGGTGTTGTATTGCTATGCTAGATGTGAACCTCTCTGCGCTTTGCTCTCCAAATGACTATTCCCCATTTTCCCACTTCTAGAGTCACTTCCTGTCACCTCTGGCCACCCCTGAGGCTGCCCCTGCTCCCTCAGGTACCCTGGGGCACTTCTGTCCTCCACCCGAAATGGAGATAAACATCACTCCCTGTTCAGGGTGAGTTGTACTGTCACAGCTTCCCATTCTTCTGTTTTAAAAGGACTGATCCAGGACACCTCTGCTTGCACAAGAGAGGATAGTAGTTTGTGGCTGGAAGTTCCCTCTGTAGGTGATATGGCTCATCTGGCAGCTCTCAACTCATGTCCAGCACACACTACCCATACCTTCAGGCATCCAGACAGGAGCTGCACACACAGGGAGCCCACCCCACCAGGATGAAAGTAATCTGCCTTCTGCTGGCATAAGGCTTCTCTGGGATACAGTGGCTTGGTTTTTTTCATTTTTCTCCTTGCTTTCTCTTTCTCTTGAAAGCAGTTGAGTTTTGCTGCCAGATCTCATTCTTGCTCTTTTTCTCTCTGCCAGAAGCCTGTCCACATCCTTCCCGATTGCATTTAAAATCTTCCCCAGCCTGTAAATAAACACCGAGAAAAGCCAAAGCTCTAATGATAGCTGTTGATGCTTTATTATAAAGCATCCACCAGGCAACACACAGGTGCTGACAGTAGCTAAATGCCAGCCCAGGCAGCCTTTGCACTCTTTCTCTAATGCTCTAAACGCTTTATCAGTATTAACGTGTTGCCACGCTGCTGCCCACACTCGGAGTCCCACGATGTGCAGCAGGAGAAGAGCTTGCAGCCCAGGGACCCCCTGCCTGGCCCCACTCTTTGCCCAGCTGCTGCTTTCGAGGGGACAGGGCAGGGCTGCAGGTAGGGTGCCCATCCCCAGCCTCTTGCTGCACCCACTCGGACCTCTCAGGTGTGTCCAGGTGGCTGGTGAGGACGGGAGTTCAAAGAGGCAGCAAACAGGCTGTACACAACTGGCTGGAGATAAGAGCCCAGGTGGTGATAGTGTTATGAAACAGGTGATGAATAAGGGCTGCTCCCTATCAGACCCTTGAAACCTTTGCTCCTTCAGACAGAGAAATGGAAAGCCAGCACGCTCTGTGCTCCTGAACACCCTTGGCTGCTCTGAGGTGAAGGTTCCTCCCTGTCCTAAATTTCCTCCTGGGTCAGGACCTTGGGTGCTAGATCTCTCTTCTGAGGCAACTCATAAAATGGTTTATGAAAGCCAGAGAGTATTATAAAATTTGACACACCCTGGCCTTTACTTTCTTCATCTGCAAGTATATGCTGCTTTAATAACTAATGCCTTGTAAAAAGATCTGGCTCCAGTTGCTATCCTCCAAATATCCCCTTGCTACCCACAGCAAGGGTGTTGCTGGCACGGGCTACTTGGTTGCTCACACTCTGCATCTCCTTGGTGCACTGCCAGTAATGGAGGGTGCCTGCTTCACCTACTGTGTCTACATCAAATGGGTGGGAGGGAGCTTGGCCTGAATAAGGGGAGCACAAAAAGACTCAGCCGGGTTTTAACACAAGTCTGGACTTCAGCATGTTGCAGAGCCCTGCAGCAAGGTCAGCAGAAGGCCAACAGCTCTATGGTGGGTGGATAGTATCTAACTTTACTTCTCAAACCAAAACAGACGTAGTCACCTTCTCTTGGTTGCTTTGAAAATTGAGCTGTGACCTTGTGGTATGAATCCTACTCACAAACACTGGTCCCAGCCATCACTATGGAGGGCTCAGCTGCTGCCAGCTTGAGGTCAACCTCCAAAGCTGGAGCCAAAGGCCAGATTTGTTATACTGCCCTAGTACCTTCATTTTTGCTTTTTGGTGCATGATCTATGGGAATTATCAAAGGAGATACTTAGAGTGCATAAATCCCAGTCTGGAGACTAGACTAGCAAAGAGAGCTTCTGGCGGGCAACTGAAGTCTTCTCCAATTTTGTACTTCTCCATCCCATTCACTGGAGGAGGAGAATAACTGTGGGGTGAAGCAGATGGAGTCTGTGCTGATGCCAACTGTGCCAGATTGGCCTCCAGGGCACGAGTGCAACAGAGGTGGAGAAACCACCTCTGGAGCCCCGGGGGTCAGTGTATGACCACACTGACTCTCGGCAGCTCTTGGCTAACCTCTGCAACAGGTTAGCACTGGACACCTTTGTTGCAGGGCTCTTCCCTCCCCTCCCTCACTCCACTGCAAGTTAAAAAATATTTCTGGGAATTATAAATAGCTTGTAACAAGTTTTGTCAGGTTTTAACGATCTTCCAGAGCTTAGCTGAGCAGATAGGCTGGCAAAGATGCAGTGCCTCTCCTTGCATATACAAGCATGCTGCTTCTGCAGGTCTCTTTTGGTTATGTTTGGAGTCTCTAGGGAACATTGGTTAAGAGGGATGCTATTCTTAGAGGGCAAGAAACAGGCTCCATGCACTCCAGAAAGCCTTTAGCTTGCAAAGGCTTGTTCCTCCATCACCATTTTCAAGTAAGTTAAGTGATGATTTAGCTGTCAAAGATAATTACTGGATTGGTCTTGCTTTTACCAGAAAGATTATATTCACTCAAAATCAGCTTTTTCTGAAAATACTTTGCAGACAATAAAAGGTTATTAGTAGTTATTAAGCCTGTTTATTAAGTTTTGGTTAGGACAATGTTTAGTTGTTTATCTGCTGCAGTGCAGGGACACAGAAGGAGCAAGGGTTCTAATTCATGGCAAGGGCACAAGCTGTACCTCTCACACCTCCCCTGGGCTCACATGGTGCCTTAAGTTTTGTGGACCCTTGTCCAGCCCAAACTTGGCTCAAAGCAAGGCTGACTCCACAGGGGGCTGCTAGACCCTGGGGGTGCCCTCCTTTGTGACTGCTTTCCTAATGAACCTGTCCATCTCCATTCTTTCCTCCAAGTCCTTTTTGGAAGGATAGTAACAAAAGCATCAAGTTATTGCACAACAGGCAATTTTTAGGAGCAATTTTGAGGATCTTGAAGCTTCATTCATAATTAAGGTGAGACCAAGATTCTCAAGACTAAAGTCCCACGCAGAATGGGATAATCTTTTCTTATCTGTAAACCTACCTGCCCTGTTTTTAAGGCCAGGCTGGACAGGGCTCTGAGCAACCTGGTCTGGTGAGAGGTGTCCCTGCTCATGGCAGGGGGGTTGGAACAGGGGGGATGATACTAAAAGTTCCTTCCAACCTTGATAATTCTATGATTCTGTGAACTCTGACCATTTCAGGGCTGACCAAAAGTTAAAGCATATTATTAGAGGTATTGTCCAGATGTCTCATAAACACTGCCATGCTTGGGGCATTGACCACCTCTCTAGGAAGCCTGTTTCAATGTCTGACCATACTCTTGGTAAAGAAATTCTTCCTAATGTCCCGTCTTAACCTTTCTCGGCACAGCTTTGAAGAAGGTGTGTTTACATCTCTTTCACCGACACCTCAGCAGATTTCTTCTCCCTAAATATATCAGGCTGATCCCTTCCATACATATTTTTATGTGTGCTTTTAGTCCTGATACATAACGTTCTTAGGGTACAACCTGAATTTCATAGCGTGAATATTGATTTTGTCAAAATATAGTTGTGTGTGGGACTGGCATCCTTTGGAGGCTCTGTGCTGTCCCTTCAGAAATGTATGAGTCCTCTTTTCTATTAATTGTTTTGCTGTTTGCATCATAAGTCCTATTTCTACTGAAGGATCAATGTCTAAGAGTCTTCACTTGACATCTTAATTTAATTTAAAACAATCATGTATTTTTTTATTGTAAATAAAAGTGCTTTCATATAGTCCTGCATAAATATAAAAGATGTTCATATATGCACACATATACTATACATCTTGTTGTGAAGACTATTAGGCATGCTTATTATTTTTGTTAGAGACTCATTCATTGTATTTAGTCACTCCTACACTCTTCTGCAATGGCTAAATTAAAAAAGTCTGATTTCACTTAAAAAAATGAAAAAATGAATAAATTATTCTACTTACTGTAGGACCTTGTAGTTTAGTTGGATTTCAGTGCCAAGTTACATTTTTTATCTGACATGGAAACTTTTTTTTTTTTTTTTTTTTTTTTTGGCAGTGAGTTGACTGAGACATTGGCTTTGCTTCAGGAATGAACTGTGCTAACTCGGTTGCCATAAACATTAATCTCAGCTGCTGTTCTCCCTACAAGACAACAGAGTACTCCATGTTTGACACCAGCAACAAACGGATGGAAGAAGTGAACTCCCTTCTAAAGAGTTTAACAAAGGAGTGACACAGGCTGAATCTATACTGGTAAATCAAATGTGACCAAGAATCTTATCAAGCCTGGACACCAGAAGGCAGAGAACAGCCCATGTCTGTGCTGGTAAAACAACTCACCATCCAAAATAAGGGGGCTCTGTGCGGGCCACCTTTTGGGAATGGTCACTGAAATGTGTTACCTTGCAAACCATTCCCCATTTATTTAGGAGCAGTGATAACAGCAACACCAAATTTCAGTCAGGAAGTATCCGTATAGTTTATTAACATAAATGATTGTGTTGCAGGGCCTGATAATGCTTAAGAGCTTTAAATTTGTCAGAGTGTTGCATCTTCTGACCAGTACAGGGCTTGAACCTTTAGCTGATGGTCATTGTATGGAGAGTTGAAATCAATTTACCAAGATTTCTTGCAGTGCACTGCATAATTTTTAAAGAGAATCAGCGCTGCCTGGACTACTGCCAGCAGTGGAATGCCAGCAAATCACAAAATCTCTTCATGGGTAGATGGTGCATTTCACTCACCCATCTGAAAAGGTGTTTCCCTCTGAAGCACACAGAGTTGGCGAAGTCTGAGTGAAAGACAAGTTGTTGCTAATGTGTCTTCAAGAGCTGCAATGAGGCTGATGTCACCTGCCATGCTCTTGCTGCAGTACACAAATATCTGGCATTACCGGAGTCCCCTTAGGAAACAACCCGTTTCCCTTGGCCTCTGCAAAATGTTGCTGTCCTGTGTCATGGCCAGTATATCCCCAGAAGCTTATCTCTGATGATATATTTTTTGAGTGACTGCAAAAAAAAGATTCTAAAAAATAAAGGAATGTGCTTCTGATTCAGTCCTCCATCATTCTGTTGCATACTCATAAGCCCAGAGGTTAAAAAAAAAGGACCCATTTGTCTCTACATATGTCTAATATGGAAGAATTTATTGCAGACAGAAGCACGTACTCTCTTCATCCCCGTAGGGAATAAGTGACTGAAGGGAAGTTAGCGTGGGCACAGGAACAAGTACATATAAACTTGCCTTTATTGAATTTAGTCAGGAAACAATGTACTTCTGCTCCATCAAAACAGTGAGGTCCAAAGACAGTTTTCAGCAGGAGTACTGGGACAACTTCTTTCCAACTCTGCATAGTTTCTAAGTAGAGTTTATTATTATTTCTAGATGATACTATTTGAAATGGTAGCAAGAGAGCCTATACTAAGCAGTCCACTGACCTCCAGTAATACATTCCTACTGGCAGCCCAGAGATGAAAGGGTTGGAAATCTATCCCTAAACTTTTCTCTGGATTTCTTGGCACAAAGATAATTCAACTGGGAATGTCAAGAGTTTTACTAAATAGCTTTATGGCAAGCTGCTGGAAGGACTCAGCAGACAAAAACTCTGTTTCAGTCAGCAAACTATGTTTCAATGGACATCACTTGAAAAGCAAACCAAAAGCAAAACAGGACACCCTGGCCAGAAATTGAACTCTTCTCCTTTAGAGTTTTGTATTATATCTAACAGCTGACTTCTGCAGCAGAACTGCATGCCGTATTTTACCTCTAACTCACAGGTCAACCTAATTCACTATGCACGAAATGTAGGAACATTTCTCCACACTTCTGCATGTGTTTGAGAAAGTATGATGAAACTTGCAGAAGAAAGAAGTCTGCTTCTTGTTCTTTGGATTTCATTATTTTTACATATTTTTGGGGAGCTGTGTAAGATTCTTTTACAGTAACCATTTGGTAAAAAAAACAAAAACAAACCACCACCATTTACTCTCTAAAATCATCTATTTCTACTGTAAGGCCACATCACACTATATAGAAGCAAGCTCTTAGTACCATCAGAGCTGCATGCAGACAAAATAAAAAAGATTTGGTCTTATTGCTGATCTCCCACTTGCCTGAACACCCCACATTTTGACATTTGTTAATGATTGTTCTTGAGTGAGTATTTCTTCTCCTAGGCACTCTTGGAGAGTTTCATCTTTGTCCTCCACTGTACCCACGGAAAGCTTCTTGGAGGTGCTTGGAAGAAAGTGGAAAGAGCTCTTTCAGGGACAGAGGAGCTGATGCAGCTGGGCTGGACTCTGTAGCCTGACACCAGCTAAAGCAGGATTTATTTGTTTCAAGGAACTTTTTGGGAAGCAGCCACATAGGTAGTTGTTTCTGAAAGGTTTGTGAGCCTTTTAGTTTCATTTAAATGCAAAAGTGTTTGTGGTATTTTTATGACCTTGGTTTCTGATCACTGGCTGACATCTCAAATGTTCTTGGTTTCCACCTAAGCTGACTACCTAAGTGGTGAGTCAGAAGCCTAGTTTCACCTGAGGGCAGGTTTAGAAAAAAAAACAAGAAAATCCCTTTTTTAAATTCTAAGATATTGCAGTGAGAAAGGAGTTCTCACTGGGTTATGCCAAAGAAAGTCACCCTAATCCTCCACAAGCTGAGCAGTGTGCCTTCTGGGTGTAAAAAGAAAGATTAGTACTTGCTATGAGGGACATGCAGACAGGAAAGAGGCTTATTTCCTGAAGATTTTTTGCATGATTTTGCTTTTCCTGCTTCACACACTTGTAGTTAGTTCAAACCATTTGTGAGAGGTAACATTCCCTGAGACCTCACATTTATGGCTCAGCTCCTAGGCAGTTAGGTTGGCTGTTATTTCATTGTGAAATACTCTTATGTTTCACAATGTTTTAACTCACAGTGCTTGAAATAACCTGCTATTTGTCTATGGCAGTATTTCAACCAGATTCCTCACTCTGAAGAATTCAGATATGCAGCCAAGAGGAAAGCACAGAGTGCTCCCCTCGAATAGTGGCAGCAAGTTTTGGTGATGAAGCTCTGAAACGAGATTCAGTGCACGGGCAAATCTGTCTTTGCTTTGCTTTGTAGGAAGCATTTGTGACTTGGTAATCTGTTTGATTTGTGATCCTTAACTGAAAGGAAGCAGATAGTGCAATCCACAAGCTGTTTTTTTTCCTTCCTTGTCCCCTCAATTTTTCGTTGAGACAACACGGCTCTGCCACTAGAAGAGCTTGTGACGTATGTTGTGTGCTGCCCTGACAGATACATCTGTGATAAATGTGTGTCAAATCTTCGTAACAACAGCTGATTACAATTTATTCCCTTATCATGAGGGATTTGTCAGCCTTTTGAATCCCCGGCCAACAAGGGTCTGTGAATGATGAATCATAGTGGCTCTCCATGCCCAAATCAAAGACAGAGATGTTGACACACACACTCATTTTCTGAGAAAAGTAGATTTTTATGGGACACAGAATCCTATTACCTTTCTATATCCTTCAGTCTTGTGATTGAAATGATCCAGCACCCTTTTGAAATCTGGTTTGGATTCAAAGTGCAGCACAGAGACTACTGATGTGTGTTTTGCGGCCCCAGGTTTGGAAAACTGATACAAAAATGAAACCAGAGCAGTTCTGCATGTGTGTTGTGGCTTCTGCTGGCTTCTTATCTCTGCCCAGATGGACTTGAGCAGAAGGTGTGTGCAACTGTGCTCGCCTAGGAGTACCACCTTTGCTGGAATTTTTCCTCCCTATTATCAGAAAAAAGAGGACTTGATCTCTGTATTAGATATCTTAACTGTCTTCATGTTACCTGTCCAGGTGAGGTCTCAAAATGGGGAGTGATGCAGATATCCACATGTCTAGACTGGGCAATCTGCTTGCACCTTACAGAATCTGCATCCTGAATCCCTTAAGCATCTGCAGGTGAGTAACTCGCAGGGGTGACACGGAGATGGGAAACTGTGGAAGTGGGGTTCTGTACATCAGCATCCTCTGGTGAAGCTTTGAGTCCCTTGGCTGCTCTACCTCTCACACAGCAGTAGCATCCAGCCTTGAGGAGTACCTGCTTGCTAGGCTGTGGGCTTTGCCCATAACACCTTAACACCACTTGCTTCTTCTCATCAGTACAAAGAGCTAACTTTGCCTTCCACATATATGGGACCCCTAATTTTTTTTTCATAACCAGTGGCTTTCATTATCCCACTTACAATTTTGTCTACATTGAATTACTGGCTGTAACAAGTGTAAGTCACGCGGTTGATATCTAAGCTGATCATGCAGCAAGCTCCTGGTGTTTTGCTATTCCTCTCCACTGTGGCCAGGGTGTGGAAGATGAGCTAATGCACTCCTAGCCTCACACTGGCATAGTGTCAGGAGCACTCCCATGTCCAGTGGTTCTACTACAGTTGTAATTGTGCCATGCACACCCAGAACACAGAAATACGATGCTGCAGGCACAGTTATGCAGTCTCAGAATTGCTCCTATTAAGAGTGAGACTGTCATGAAACTCAACAGGAAGCTCTACAACCACTTACAGAAACAAAACCTGTCCCTTTCCTTGAAATGTCATTCTTTTCAAAGCGTGGAAAGGATGAGAATTAAACAGCCATGTCTCTTTAATGACACACCAAATGATCTTGAGCAACAATGAGAGGCTGACTGCATGTTCAGGCATTACTTCAAATGTTTGGTAAGAACAGTTTAAAGAAGGTCTTTCCAGGCATTTGTACAAACAAATCTCTTTTAAATTGCATACCAAACTGAAGCCTCTCTTTGCTGAGCAAAACAAAAAGAATTTAGAGGAATCAGATCTGTGATGGGTGGGGGGAGAGGACAGCAAGAGAAAGGATGAAGAGATGTTTCTTCCTCACTTTCTATTGCATTGCACCCTAAGTGCAAGTTCCTGTTGAAGGATATTAGGTTATGCCACTGTAACCCTATAAAAGGCTAAAGCTTATATCCAGTCACAGCTCTGGCTGGGTATTGGAAGATTTCCTGCTGAAAGAGGTAATGGGGCCAGCCTGATCACAGAGTCTGATCTCAGAAATGTCACGTCATCTCTTGGATTTCCTTGAACTGAATTTTCCTTTAACTGATTCTTGTTTGAACCTCAGCTGAAAAAAACCTTCCTCTCTTGATGATGGTATTTCTAGAGATGAAGAATCCAGTAAACAACATGAAATATTATTTCCATTGGTTCATTCCCTTCACTATGACAATTTTTTTTCTTTTCTCTATCCCATTCATATCTGTTTTTATTTTGAGAGAGTTTTGTTGTATCTTCATCATATATGCTATCATCAAATCAGGGACACATTTTTCAATTCATGACTCCACTTTTCTTGGTTAAGACAGATGGACTGAGTTCTTTACCTTCTATGAAGGAGACACCTGTTTTGGTTTAAAAGTTTGGGGCATCTTTTTTTTCCTATCTGTATTGACAGTTCTTCCTTAAAGTCTTTCCTAGAAAGCTGGACAGAACTAATACTGAAACAGGTACTTATCCACCCCTACTATGTTGATTTGCTGTACCTACATGGTCTTGCAAGGCTGGTTGTGCATGCTGGTGTAACACTACTCTACTGTCCCCAGCTGACAGCGGAACCGTGATCCATACCTATGGTGGTCCATAGAGTACAAAAGGGTGATTAGCACAAACCATCAGCAGGCAGACACAGGCAGAACCTGTGGTCTCAAAGCAGAGTGAGAAAAAAGATGGGCTGGAGACTGGCTGCAGAGGACTAAGAGATCTGACTTGACTCTTCAACAGTAGGACATCTGACTTGAGGATATCAGTTGGCCTCAGGAGTGAGAAAGCAGGTGCTTTTGAAATCTTAATTACAGAGGTCATGGTACCATTCTTTTTTTTTTTTTTTCTTTCTTCTTTTTAAAGAAGAAATATTGTTCTCTTAGCTACACATCCAAAGATGATATTAGCTCTCTGGTCAAATGCCACAGCATGAAATTACATACAGCTACATCTGCTAGAAATAAACATCGTCATTATAAAAGTTTCTGGTTCCATAGCCTATACTTTTTCCCCCAAGCTTTATGGTTTTGCACACAGTTCATAGAATCATAGAATTGGCTGGGTTGGAAGGGACCTCAGAGATCATCAAGTCCAACCCTTGATCCACTACCGCTGCGACAGCCCTTGATCCACTACCGCTGCGGTTACCAGCCCATGGCACTGAGTGCCACATCCAGTCTCTTTTTAAATATCTCCAGGGACGGAGAATCCACTACTTCCCGGGGCAGCCCATTCCAATATCTGATCACCCTCTCCGTAAAGAAATTCTTTCTAATATCTAACCTAAATTTACCCAATAATACCAACC
>JAAWXA010000004.1:24197383-24211607 GCA_038090715.1 Florisuga fusca
AGACCACATCCACAGCCTTCCCCTCATCCACCAGATGGGTCACCCAATCATAAAAGGAGATCAGGTTGGTCAGACAGGACCTGCCCTTCCTAAACCCGTGCTGGCTGGGTCTAATCCCTTGCCTATCCTGCAGGTGTTGGGTGATTACACTGAGGATGACCTGTTCCATAACCCTGCCAGGCAGTTGTCTCAAAATGGACAGTTTATGGTATCCAGCTTACCAGCTGGATCCATATTAGTGTCCTGTTGTCTCTGTTATCTTCTTTGATGATTATCAACTCTCAGAAGTATCCCACAAGTCTGACTTTTGTGCGCCAGACTTGTTTCCTTTCTCAGAAGGAAATATAGAAAATAGTACAAGGTAACAGCCCCAGCTCCCTCAGCCTCTCCTCATAGGATCTGTGCTCGAGTCCCTTCACCAGCCTGGTTGCCCTCCTTTGGACCTGCTCCAGCACCTCAATCTCCTTCCTGAACTGAGGGGCCCAGAACTGGACACAGTACTCGAGGTGTGGCCTCACCAGCACTGAGTACAGGGGCAGAATCACTTCCTTGGACCTGCTGGCCACGCTGTTCCTGATACAGGCCAGGATGCCATTGGCCTTCTTGGCCACCTGGGCACACTGCTGGCTCATGTTCAGCTTCCTGTCTATCCAAACCCCCAGGTCCCTCTCTGCCTGGCTGCTCTCCAGCCACTCTGTGCCCAGCCTGGAGCTCCCCATGGGGTTGTTGTGGCCAAAGTGCAGGACCCGGCACTTGGCCGTGTTGAACCTCATCCCATTGGAATCAGCCCAACTCTCCAACCTATCCAGGTCCCTCTGCAGAGCCCTCCTGCCTTCCAGCTGATCAACACTTCCCCCCAGCTTAGTGTCATCTGCAAATTTGCTGATGATGGACTCAATCCCCTCATCTAAATCATCAATAAAGATATTAAACAGAACTGGGCCCAACACTGATCCCTGGGGGACACCACTGGTGACCGGCCGCCAACTGGATCAGCACCGTTCAGCACCACTCTCTGTGCCCGGCCCTCCAGCCAGTTTCTAACCCAGCACAGGGTGCTCCTGTCCAAGCTGTGGGCTGACAGCTTTTTCAGGAGAATGCTGTGGGAGACGGTGTCAAAGGCCTTGCTGAAGTCCAGGTAGACCACATCCACAGCCTTCCCCTCATCCACCAGGTGGGTCACCCAATCATAAAAGGAGATCAGGTTGGTAAGACAGGACCTGCCCTTCCTNTTATAAAAGTTTCTGGTTCCATAGCCTATACTTTTCCCCCCAAGCTTTATGGTTTTGCCCACAGCTCATAGAATCATAGAATTGGCTGGGTTGGAAGGGACCTCAGAGATCATCAAGTCCAACCCTTGATCCACTACCGCTGCGGTTACCAGCCCATGGCACTGAGTGCCACATCCAGTCTCTTTTTAAATATCTCCAGGGACGGAGAATCCACTACTTCCCGGGGCAGCCCATTCCAATATCTGATCACCCTCTCCGTAAAGAATTTCTTTCTAATATCTAACCTAAATTTACCCTGGCACAACTTAAGACCGTGTCCTCTTGTCTTGCTGGTAGTTGCCTGGGAAAAGAGACCAACCCCCCCTGGTTACACCCTCCTTTCAGGTAGTTGTAGAGAGTGATGAGGTCTCCCCTGAGCCTCCTCTTCTCCAGGCTGAACAGCCCCAGCTCCCTCAGCCTCTCCTCACAGGACCTGTGCTCGAGTCCCTTCACCAGCCTGGTTGCCCTCCTTTGGACCTGCTCCAGCACCTCAATCTCCTTCCTGAACTGAGGGGCCCAGAACTGGACACAGGACTCGAGGTGTGGCCTCACCAGCGCTGAGTACAGGGGCAGAATCACCTCCTTGGACCTGCTGGCCACACTGTTCCTGATACAGGCCAGGATGCCATTGGCCTTCTTGGCCACCTGGGCACACTGCTGGCTCATGTTCAGCTTCCTGTCTATCCAAACCCCCAGGTCCCTCTCTGCCTGGCTGCTCTCCAGCCACTCTGTCCCCAGCCTGGAGTTCCCCATGGGGTTGTTGTGGCCAAAGTGCAGGACCCGGCACTTGGCCGTGTTGAACCTCATCCCATTGGAATCATCCCAACTCTCCAACCTATCCAGGTCCCTCTGCAGAGCCCTCCTGCCTTCCAGCTGATCAACACTTCCCCCCAGCTTAGTGTCATCTGCAAATTTGCTGATGATGGACTCAATCCCCTCATCTAAATCATCAATAAAGATATTAAACAGAACTGGGCCCAACACTGATCCCTGGGTGACACCACTGGTGACCGGCCGCCAACTGGATCAGCACCGTTCAGCACCAGTCTCTGTGCCCGGCCCTCCAGCCAGTTCCTAACCCAGCACAGGGTGCTCCTGTCCAAGCTGTGGGCTGACAGCTTTTTCAGGAGAATGCTGTGGGAGACGGTGTCAAAGGCCTTGCTGAAGTCCAGGTAGACCACATCCACAGCCTTCCCCTCATCCACCAGGTGGGTCACCCAATCATAAAAGGAGATCAGGTTGGTAAGACAGGACCTGCCCTTCCTAAATCCGTGCTGGCTGGGTCTAATCCCTTGCCTATCCTGCAGGTGTTGTGTGATTACACTGAGGATGACCTGTTCCATAACCCTGCCAGGCAGTTGTCTCAAAATGGACAGTTTATGGTATCCAGCTTACCAGCTGGATCCATATTAGTGTCCTGTTGTCTCTGTTATCTTCTTTGATGATTATCAACTCTCAGAAGTATCCCACAAGTCTGACTTTTGTGCGCCAGACTTGTTTCCTTTCTCAGAAGGAAATATAGAAAATAGTACAAGGTAACAGCCCCATGCACTGTACGCAGTCAGTTGCCTAACACTGGCTTTGAGGGCCTGGGGCTGGAAATATTGGTGCTGGGCCACGGCTGCTGCCACCCTATCAGATAGCTATGTAGCACAATCTCAGCAGGTCTGTTGCATTCTGGGGTCTTCTCTAAGCCTTACATGGCCTGTGGAACTTGACATCCTAAGGCTGTTGTTTGGGATAGTTCATCAGGGCTACTAGATGGAGCAAGCATGAAACCCAAATTAGAGATGTCAAGGAGACTACCTTCTTCATTACTAGGATCCTAGCAGGGTGTCAAAGTAAAAAAAAAAAAAAAAAAAAGACCTGTTGCTTTTAGTGTTCATCTTGAAAACAAGATCTTGGTTTAGAAAAGAGAGAAACTTCAGAGGAGAACCTAGAGAGGGACATGTTTATGTTTCGACATTGGTAGGAGCCAATTTCATGGGTTATGTCTATACTGCTGTCTGGCAGTTGTTGTAGGGTGAACTCAGGGCCATATTACTCGACCATCCACACAACCTGCCTTAGGGACACCCCTGTGGGCTATTCCTTGAGAGAAAGCTTGGGTGCCTCTGAGCTTTGAGTCCTCCCTCTTCTGTCTCTCCTGCCCTATCCAAAGACCTGGCAGGCTCTGTGCCTCATCAGTACCCAGCAATGACAGACAGGATGCTCAGGAACGTTGCCTGAACACAGCAGTACCTGTTGCAAAGATGGTTTAAAGCGAACCTGAACTCAGGCCATGTGGAAGATATAGAAATGAAGGGGTTTTGACCGTGGAGTGGCATAGACCAGAGAGCACCTGTGGGGCTACTCTGCACCTTCATCTGGTAAGTGAGGTAGGGCTGCTTGGCTGGATGGGGACCTGGGGGTAAACATGAACTTTAGGTCACCATGTTTCCACCCCCTGGATGCCATACCACAGCTTTGGCAGGTGCCATGCCTGCTCCCTCTGTACAGACACCTGCTGTCAGCTCTGGAGGGCTCATTGTAGCTCGAGCTGAGATGGTTGCTATGCTTGTGGTATATCTCCAGTCTTGGCTTCCAATGTCTTCCAGAAAAGGGAGGAGTTTCACAAGTATTTCCAAGTAGTAGTTCTGTTTGGTTACAGTGTGTTTACTTTCAGATGTGGGATACATCCCTTCCAACTGAAACCATTCTATGATTTTTCAAGCTGATAAACTTGCAAACCTGGAAAATACCTAAAATGTTCACAGGTGTGAATCTAGCCTTGTTTTCATACAGTCCAAATTGTCTTGTTAGAAATGCATTGTGTATTGTAATTGAAGTCATGGATAATAATTAGATTTCATTATAATTCCATCTGAAGTTTCAAATCAGATAAAAACAATAATGGAATAATCACAAACCTGATTCACAAAGCTAAAAAGCAGGTTTCACAGTTTCTGGATCTGAAAAGAAAAACCAATTTAAATCCTCTTGCAAGTTATTTGCTGAGATTCTCTTGTGAATTGCTACACAGTTGCTCATTTTCCTTTAAAAATGCAAACAACCAAAGAACAGATTACTTCCCCAAATTAGTTTTATGAGTGTTTATTTGTCTTTCTCCATAGAAATTCAAGCTTTGTATGTACTTGGAGCCTGTAGCAAGGACAGATACAGTAACATGAGAGATGAGAAAGATGAACATAGCTGAGGAACAGATATGCTGTCAGGACACTCACAGCTTTTATTGAGCTACACTGCCTTGGTTTTGTTTGTGTTTTCCATCAATATGTAAGACAGTCTGCACTGGACCTGAAGACGTGATGATGCAAGTAGTTTCTTTTCTATAAATATGTCATATTAAAATGTAAGGCTTAAATAACCTTGTACACTGTGTTCACAAACACTCCATCTTCAGCAAGGGAAAGATCTAAGCCACCTTAGCCTGGTTTTCATGAGCTCCTAATTAACTTAAATGTGAGGATGATAAAGATCCAACATTCTCTGTTTAAAACTCTAAAATTAAAACTATGTGTTTGTTTTGGTTTGGTTTTCCCCCACCCCCGAAAACACAGTTTGCTTTTGATTAGATAAAACATTTCATTCACAAATTATGTGATCTGTTTTTAGTTCTTACTTTAGGCAAAATCAGGGAGAGATGCAAACACTGAAATGAAAAAGCAGATCTTTTGGTTGAACATTTTGAAACATGAGGCTTAATTTTTGTCCCCTAAATATTTACTTTTTTTAGCCAGTTGAAAGAGTGATAAGTCTGGCACAAACCCAACCATCTCAAGTGGTTTGTTCATGTATTTTTTGGCAGATGAAAATATTTGACTGAGAAGGGTCTCCAGCTCATAAAGGATCTTCCAGGAGGGACTGCATTTAAAACCACCTAAACTTCAGAGCTTGACACTGCAAATAAGAAACAAGAGAAAGAAATCTTAAAACAATAATAATAATAATAATAATAAAAGTTATAAGTAATTTCCACTTCTGAAGCTGTTGAATCTCCAGCAATGTTTTCCATACTCTGACACACATGGTTACTCAAGCGTTTGATCCTCACATGCAAGCTTGCCAAAGCCAAAATAGTAGGGACATTTACAATACCATGATGTAACCTCCTCCTGCATTTTGAAAATGTGGTTGTATGTTGCAAGCTTCCTTGGTTTTTAATAGTGAAGCAGCAATGTTTACTGCTGAGTCTATGCTGCAACACTAAAACTCTTTCCTAGCAGCTCAGCTGGTATTTCATAACTTGCTGGAGAACTCTGTGTTCACATAGTTATCACCCATGACTTAATCTGGGTACTGCTTTCTGTTCCTCTATTTCTTTTTGTGAACAGAGCTGACCAGCAATGGCCTGCTCTTCTTCTTCTGCAATGGATGGAGGCTCCATGGCCAATTCTGGAAGTAAATGAAGCCACTGCTTCCCCAGGGCCAAGACTGTTTCATCCATGGCCATAAATTTGTGTCCCCCACAGAGACAGAAGAGGGGGAAGTATCTACAAGAACATCTTATATGCATCTTCATGCTGCCTCTGCCCTTCTATTCCAGGGCCAAGAGGAAATATGGAGTTATATTGACTTTGGGCTTGTCTACATAGGAAAATGAATTAGAAGGGCAACAGTGCACGTCCCCTGTCTTGTTTGATCCCCATCTGGAAGCAGAGTTACTCCAGAATGCAAATGCCACTTGGCATTCAATCCCTGTTTCACCAGACCTGCAGACAGGCCCATGTACACTGCTGAGCACAGTCTTGGGAGAGTTCTGGGAGCCAGGACCAGCTGAAGGCAACGCCTCCTCCCTCTCTTCCCTTCCTGCTCCTGCACCAGCTTGCAGGGACAGGCCAGAGTGAGCTGGGGTGGGCGAGCAGAGGGGTTGGAGCAGGGCAGGGAGAGGAGAGGATGTCCCTCAGGGAACGATAATGTGCCTGAGGTATTTCCTGGATCGTGCCGCTGGAGCTGCTCTGATTTATAGCCAGGCCAGAGGCTTGCTAAGAAGGGGCTCTCATATTTCTCTCACCGCCCACACACAGGAATAAGGAACAATAAGGATCTTGACCTGCTTTCCATTCGCATTCCCAGCCCCTTCCATGTGGAAGTGGGGAAAGAAAGTCTTGTGGGAAAAAAGAAGTCAAGTGATGTCGGCCTGGGCAGTAGCAACAAAGTTGAAGCCGTGTTTTCTCTTCTCCTTGCCCTGTTCTCGTCTCTGCAGATCTCTGGTTGGCTGGGTGGAAGAGTCCAGGCTAAACTGATGTCTTAAAACCAAAGCAAAAAAAGCCCAAAAACAACAAAAAAACCCCCAATTTGAAAACCAGCTGTCTACACAGTCTTCTGGTGCTGACTCTATTGCCAGACTTCTGCCTCATAGGCACAGCTCCTGACCAGGAGCCCCACATCTGAAGCAGCACCTTGGGATCTGGCACTGTTCCTCACCACCGTGCTGGGTCTCAGGTTTCAGGTTAGGGCAGGACTCTTTGTAAGAGGTCTGGCTTAACATTTGCAACCTGCTGAGGAGGTGCCAAGGCACAAATTTTACAAACTCCCTGTCTCAGCATGGCAACTTTCTCTTATGCACTTGATTGAAGGCAATGCCAGAAGATGGGCAGCCACTGCCAGCGCCATGGTCACCTGCATGCTTTGTCCCTGGGGTTTCAGAGAGAAGGATGAATAAAAGACAGAGAATCTTTATGAATAAAAGACAGATATAAAATAACTGAGGCTGTCCGGGACCTCTGGTCCAACTCCCTGCTCAAAGCAGAGCCATCTTACCTGTTGCAAAAGAACAATACGGAGGCAAACCTGCTGATGTTAATAGAGCATTGCTACAGAGAGGTACACACTGTAGGCATTTTGTGACACCATAGGGTGAAAGAGGAGGCAAAACCAAAATCTGATAAATTCTAGAGGGTTTGGGTTATGTGGGTGTCATAAATGGCTTCCACTGGCCCCCTGCAGCTTCATTAGTGAGAAGTCAATCCCTGCAGTGGAAGAAACTGTAGAAATGCAGCTGCAGTGGCCAGTTCCTTCTCTGAGCCACATTTAAACTCTCTTACTGGAAAGTGTCTTATGGGAAGAGCTGGCAGAGCTTCCACCCAACACCACCTCTGATGCTGCAGCAAAACTTTCAAGAGCCCCAGAATCTTGCTAAAATCTCATTTCAGCTGGATTCTCTGCAAATCCCTCTGAAGCAGAGGGAAATGCAGGAACAGTAATTGGCATAGAGAGCAGCTTGACTGTGCTAATGACTGAGAATATTGTGGGAGATATTAAGGGGCTGTTGTTAAGGTACTACTAATAATTTTCAGAATCATTTCCATTCCTATTCTCTCCCTGATGGTCTGAAACTGCTGTGGGTCCTTTTAAAGCCATTCTGCCTCTTAATAGTTTATTGCTTTATTTGATAGGTTGCTTAGGGATAGCTAGGCTGCTCGTGTGTTGGTTTTGGTTTGTGTTTTTTTTATTTTTTTCCCTCCCATCAAATACTGAGAGCATTTTAATATTTCTTGGAGAAAAATTGATGTAATAAAATATGAACATCTTGGTCTCAATCATGCTGCAGCGGGAAGCTCTGCCCTGTGAGGCTGTTTTGGGCTGGCTCTTCTGGTTGCTGTGCTCTGCAGAGAGCTGGCAGCACCACTGGCACTCCAGCTCTGCTAAACATCTTCTTGCTTCAACTAGTGAAAATGTTCACTCATTTAGGAAGGGAAGATGAAGCAAATATGGACCTCTGAGTTCTCCACTGATTTTTTAATTTTTTTTTTTAATGGGTCATTGCACACGGCTGACATGGGTAAAGTCACACTATGATCTCTAAAATTGCCCAAGCACTGGGGTTACCACTAACAAGTGTCATTTTGGACTGTGGTCTTCAAGGCTTTGTAAACACAAACACGAGAGCAACACCATCACTGAGAGTGTGTTGTACTGACCCACTGGAAAAGCGTGGTGGTTATGACTTAGCAGCAAACCCCACGAAATGGAAGAGCGTTTGACTGAATATGGGTAAGGTCTACTCAAGGCTCCTTCAAATAAAATGGCAAATCCCCCATTTCTGATCTGCTTAAGGATGGGGAGGGCAAAGAAATGGGCAGAACTGTGCCTTGCCAGCAGCTCTCACTGCTCCTCACTAACAGAAATCTCCTTCCTTTGCAGAGCAAGAGTCATGCAATGGGGAGTCAACCACTGCACTTTTTCCTCAGCTTTAGCTGGGGAATTTAGAGATTGCTTAAAAATGTGTAATGATGAGTGTTTATGTGTTCGAAAGAGAGAAGGAGGGATTTGTGAAATCTGGAAGGAACTGCATGTGGAAAAGATACTTCTTGAGCCTTTAGATCCTGGCAAAGCCCCTTGAGGAGCAAGTGGAATTTTCCCTGCATAGTCAACAATGCCTATATTTGTTTAAAAGAAAAAAAAAAAAAAAAAAGAAGTTGGGAAGCCAGCAGACATAGAATCCTGATGAGGAAGAAAAGGAGCGTTGTGCCCAGGACATTGAGGAAACTGTTCAAAACTTGTTCATCCTTATGCAGAAATTGTTCCTGCTGGCTCACCAGTAGCAGCACTTGCTCCAGCTAGGGTTGTCTGTGAGTTGAGGGCTTTGGGACCTGGTCCTGACTTTAGCAAGAGATGTGGGTTTTTGGCATCCCCCAGGGGCGGGAACTTGAGATGGAGAAAAAACGAACACACAGGTCTGTTCAAAGGCATATAAGAGGAATTATATTTCTTTTGGAATAACTCTGTTTCCTCCGCAGGGCAAAAAGCACCCCGTAGGAGAATGAAAAGTCTGTGCAAATGGGAGAAAGCTAGAAAGCTAAATGGAAGAGCTGCATCTGCTAGATTGCTCGTTGCCTTCCTCAGGAAAAAAAAGAAAAAGATTGATTCAAGATTTATCAGGCCAAAGAGAGGCAGCTCAAGTGGGAACAGCTCTCTCTTGTAGCCTAATAATCAGGCATCCAGCTGAAGAAGAGGGGGAATTCTGTCCCCTGAACCTGAGACTGAGTTTTAACCTGCAACCACTCCATGAAAAATACTTTCCTCCTTTTCTGCATTTAACTCAGAGGGCCAAGGTGAAAGATGGGCACTGGGAGCCCTCCAGCAGCAGTGATCCCACCCCAGACCTCGCAGTACGAGCGGTACATGAAGTAGGGCAGAAGCCATCACTCCACCACCCTCCACTTCAGGAGGGAGAACCCAGCCCCCTTTTTTTTTTAGGAAAGGAAGGCTCTGACCACCAGCTTTCAGGAGGGACTGCAGGTTTAGCCCCTACCTGTTTTGGTTTTGGCCACACATGCATATACCTGGGGTGGAGCTAGGAGAGTGGTTTGAACCATCCCTGATACACAGCAGTGGTGGCCTGGGAGGGATTCACCACTCACTGAGCCAGCTCCCTCCATTTCCAAACCACATGCCTTGAGCTCAGCTTGCCTACCTCCCTCTGGGCTGTGGATTTCACTAAAGGTTAAGTAATGCATAGACAAACTTATTTTCTTTTGTGGTTCTTCTCACAGTGAAAGAAAATAATGAACAAATAGGTTTTGTACATGAAGGCTTCAGAGGAATTTTGGCAGGGCTTATGCATTTGCACTTTCTTTTTAGGTCATGATACAGAAAATCACAGCAAACCTTTTATATGGAGTTAGGGACACTTTGCTTGCTGTCTAGAGAGCATACATGAGTGTGCAGAAATTTCATTATACTTGTTCTACTTATTATTCATTTTATTTTGTTAAGCTCATCATTTATGTCATAAATGCCAACAGAGCTAGAGGCAGATGAAATAAAAATGGTGGGATCTGATGTTTCTTCCTCAAACCAGAGAATTGTTGTAGAACTCTTCTGTTCATAAATGATACTTGTCACTTGAAAAATCTCAATTTTCACAGAGCAAATGATGCTGGCACTGCCCAACCTATTTTCTTACTTCCAGGTTGTGTGGTTGCATATTACATGGTGCACGTTACAAATGAGATACGAAACATCTTTCTTAAAGATCATGCACCTTTGGCTGAATTTTTCATTCTTCTTGCTTACAGGGATGCCTTTTACTCCCTCTCTAGCAATTTGAGCATTCACATGTCTAGCATATGAAGCACTGCTGCAGTCACATGGCTGTGTGAACACACACACAGTTCTACTAGTCCTCTGCATCACACAGAGAAAAAAAGAAACATAAAACAAAAGATAAACTGCAATGGCTGAGATCTGACAGTTTGTTAATCTGTCAAAATTCTGACCATCCCTGAAGAGGGCATCAGAAAGTCTTGTCACTTGTGCTGTGAATATGTGAATTGGTTTCTAGCTCATCACTTCCAGGAAGCTTTTTTAGCAAGAATACAAAAAGTTCTAGTGTTTGGCTGACATTTATAGAGTACCATATTTTCAGAGGGCCTTACTGAACCCTCTTGAGGCTCAGATGATGGGTTTCTGTATTGTGAAAGCTGCTGGTAGTCTTGTTTGTTGCTAGATGTGGTATTGCATCACAAGAATTCTGTCCCACAACCTACTCATGAAGAAGGAAGCCCTAACAAGATTCAGCAGAACACCATCTTGGTGCTGTTAGTTGCATGCAATGGGTGAGTGAATGAGTTTTATTCCAGAATAGCATCAGCCCAGTCAGAGAGATACAGTCTTGAAGTTTTTTACCTGGGGCCACCCAGAAGCCTGTGTAAGACCTGGGAACTAAAAACAGAAGGAGAGCTGAATCCTACAGCAGCCCTCTTGGTCCTTAATATAAGAAGGGTCCCCTTGGCTCTGACCAGGGCCAGAAATCTCAGGGTAGTGAGCAAAGTCTGAAGCCTTGAAGTCTGCAGATGACACCAAGTAGTTTAAGTAGTCAAAGGCCACAGTACCTGTGAGGAACCCCAGGAGAACTTCACAACACAGTGTGAGTGGACACAAAGGTAGAAGATGAGCATCAGCATAGATGAATGTAAGGCAATACAACCATGGAAAAATAACCCCTAACAGGGTGTATGAAATGGAAAACTTGGAACTGGTAGTTACCAGGAAAAAGATCTCAGAGTCATCACTGACAGCTCTCTGAAACCATCAGTTCAATGCACATTGGCTGCGAAAAAAAGGCAAAAACAGTGTAAGGTTCCATGAGGAAGAGTACTGAGAAGACAGATTTGTTTTGCTGCTGAGCAAAACTTTGGTGTACCCTTACCTTAGCCCCTGGGTGAGGTGGTGGGCTCAAATGTTTGAGGACAAGTCAGTAGAGTGTGGCCAGGGAGGGTCTTCCTTACAGGTCAGGCAAGGTAAAAAGCCCTTAAGTCAGCAGTAAAAAAAAGGGCACTGTGTCCCCCCAAACAGGCAGCAACGTACAAGGGGTATTGGGACAGGCACCAGCAGAGAGTGGCCAAGTATACCTGAGGGATGGATTGAAGAGGAGATAAGTGATCCACAATCTACTCAATTTCTTATGCTCCTACCCTCTACCTGATGGTAGGCAACAGCTAAGCCCTAAAGTGAACATAAGAATGGGGTGCAGAAGACAGGTGTTTCCCAAAAGAGCATCTTAGCATCTTGGACACAGAGTGTTTGTTCTTCACATATTTCCCAAGTGTTTTGGTTGGAGTTGTTCTTTTAGGAACCTTTAAAAAAATAAATATTAAAAAATATACAATATAATATAATATTATATATATTTTTTATATATATATAATATTATATTATATTATATTCAAAGCAAAGAAGGCTTTGAAGTAGAACTTTTTATTAGAGGTGACATGCCAAGCATGGGTAGGTGCCAACTGCAACTTTATTTTGACTGCTGTCTAATGAGGAAAGCTGGCAGCTGGGAGGGCAGGGAGACGTATCCTGAAGAAGGTGAAGAATTTATCCAGACTGCTTTCAACAACCTCTTTGATGCTGGGTGGCTGAGAAAACAAAGTGGTGTTTTCTGTGTGCACTGCAACAAAACATCCTTTAATGATTGTCTTCTGGGTCACACTGGGTTACAGCCTGTACCACTGCATTGACCAGACCCAGTGCAGGACACCAGGTTCAGATTCTGGAAGAAGCCTGAGGGTGGTTTGCATGTCTCGGGGTGCTTTGCTGCTTCTGCTATGATGAAACTCCTTTTTCTGCTGAGGGAGGAAAACAACTTCCCTTTGGTCCCTAGGATGAAGCCAACACTGATCACACACACGAGGCAACAAAGATTTTGGTCTAAAGACCAAAAAGCAGAAGTTCTGTGTACAGGGAAAACAGAATGAAAATGAAACTTTTAACATATTGAGAGGATGGTCAGGGTTCTGCAGCCACAAAGTGAGAAGGACACCCAGGAAAAAAAAAACCAAAACCAAAACCAACAAGCCCCTACCCTCCCCCCCCCAAACAAACTAATTAATTAATTATGGCAGGCTATACATTATTTTCTGCAAAATACAGTATACTCCCTGGCTGGGGCTATAGCTCCAAGGCAGATCTTTTAAGTTGGTAAAATGTAGCACTATCCTTTTGAGAGCGTCACCCCATGCCCAGCAACTCTTGCTGGTTTTTGTTTGTTTGATTTTTTTTTCCTGCCAAGTTCTGTGTGAGCCCAGGGCACTGCAGCTTTCTTTCTGCCCTTACAGTTTCTTCAGCATTAATGCGAGCCCAGCCTGCAGGTCAGCACCCACTGAGATGGATCCAGGCCTGCATCAGTGGCTGACACGAAGGAAGGAGGGATGTGGGGGACCTTCCTTTCATGGGAACTGTGGAAACTTAAGGCTGAAGGGCAATGCCTGCAAATGTCCAGAGACCAGGGCCATACTGCAAGGCATAGGCCTCATGTTTCAGCTCCATTCATTTAGAAAGGCCTATTCTCAAAAAAGCCCACTTTTTTTTTTTCCCTGAATTTTTCATGTTGCTAAACCTGGGTGACTACCATGAAAGCAAGTTCAAGATGACCACAGTTTCAGAGAGAGATCAAGTAGCCCAGGAGAAACAACTTTTTAAACTGCATTTTCTATTTTAAGTATGCTTAAGAACAAATGTTGCCCTTTTCTGTAGGGTGGAATAGAGAAAAGTACAAGATGAAAATACTTAGGACAGTAAGCTTGCTTCGTATAGGACAGGATCAGGAACAGTTTAAGCATAAATAGTTTTAACATACCTCTCTTCTTCCATGTATTTAACTATCAGTTTACACGCAGGTTCACAGCACAGTGTAAAACTGCTAGTTTTCTTCCAGAGGCCCAGCACAAGACCATTAACTTTAATTTATGTCTAAATAGAGGGTCATTGCATACATTTAGTTTAGTTCAAGGGTACCACCCTATGCACTCTTTCAGCATTTTCTCCAGAAAGCTCCCTACCCTAGTAAATATCTGGCTGGTTTGGGTTGTTTTTTTATCCTGGTTTAGAGTGGGAGGGTGGTTAATGGACATGGGTGGAATCAGCAAATAAACAAAAAAGGAACTCCCCCGAAACTATCCAAGTTAAAAAGCAGACATGCTGTTTTCTTGCTCAAGAGGTTTTAATAAAGACTCATATTTTTAAACCTCTGACATTGTACAACACATTTAAATGTACATCAAGCTCAGATAAAAAATAAAGCTTTCTTACAAAGTACATTTTTCCAGTGAATTTTTTTTTTTTTTGCAGTAAAAATAGCTGCTACATAAATCCTCCTGATCTTTGAAAAGGAGTCACAGTTATTTCCAAAAATAGAATTCATATTTTAATCATACAGGATAAACTGCAGGAAGAAGAGAGAAGTCAACTGAAAAAATAAGGCTGTATATAAATTCTTTTTTAAAAGGGCATGCATAGAAGTTCAAAAACATATGCCATTTATAAAGAAAAAAAGGTAACTTTATCCATATTAATATTTTCATTTTCAGTTAAAGAAACCACAAACAGGCCTTTTACATCCCGGACTATAACATCAGTTTCTTGTAAAAATGCCAAAATGCACAAAGAATTGCCAGCTTCAGTCTTGGCAAAATACTGAGCCAACCCTCCTTTCCCCACCCCCC
>JAAWXA010000004.1:24211623-24225901 GCA_038090715.1 Florisuga fusca
CCCCGCCCCCCACCTCCTACCCCTCCATTTCATATTATAGGCATACCATATGCATGCATACTGAGCACATATGTTGTCTCTCAGGCCAATTAAATATTTGCAGAAGGTTGCATATCCTAGACAAACATGAAAAAATTGATAAATTTACATTCATCCTATTTAAAAACACACATACAATTAGTTTAATTTACACTATACAATATCTGTTAAATAGGAATATTACAGAGTTTCAAAAAGGATCAGAGAATATATACAAACTGAATATTGAAATGGTATGATTTTCCTTTCCTTCCTTAAAGGGTTTTTTGTTTTTGTTTTTCTGTTAACAGTTGCTACATCTGGTTTTGGGCAGAGTGTTTATGTACCTATGCAGCACATTTCTGAAGTTGTAATAATAATAATAAAACATGCTTTAGAACAAAACTAATATCAATTTTCCTTACTGCTCATTTAAAATAAATTAGTTTGTTGTGGTGGGGGTTTTTGTTGCCTTTTTTTTTTCTTTAATAAATTGCATGATACAAGACATAAGCACGGATGATGGTATTTTAAAATAGCTGAGCAGTGCTTCTGCTGTATCACTGGTTTCTCATCCAGCCTTTGGTTTTAAAGCCAACCCACTCTAACATGGCAGTGTAAGTAGCCAAAACACTTTATACGGCAGTACAGGTCGTCAAAATGCTTAATCTGAGAGCATTTCCATGTCTTCATGACAGAGCTGGGGTCTGTGCTGACTTCCATGCTTCTCAAGTGCCCGCCACAGCAACCCCTGAAGCCACTGATGAAATAAGGCCACTTCCTTCCAGCTCTCTCTGGTTACAAAATTGGTTAAAGGTCCTTATTTCCCAACAGCTGCACCCATCTGAAGCAGCCAGGAGAACTGACTGCAGATGGTTACCAGACACAGTCCCACCAAACACGTGGTATCTTCAGCCCTGCAGCATCACATCCTGGGGGCTCAGTCCTCCGTGTCGGGCTGCACCCCCAGCATGGCGTGCAGCTCCTCCGCCGTGTACCCCAGGAGGTTCTGCAGGTCGCAGACGAAGCGATACACGTAGCGTTTCCCTGAGGTCTTGTGGATGATGTTCTTGTCATAATAGTAGCGTAGGCCCCGGCTGAGCTTCTCATAGTTCATTTTCGGCTTGTTTTTCCTCCTTCCCCACCTCCGTGCCACCTGTCAGGCCAAAAAGAAAGCAGAATGCAAAGGGTTTACTTGAGTCGCGTTCTTCTAGCTGGTGGCTCACAAATGCAGTTATTAAACCCCTTTCTCGGACAGAGCATTTAATGTGCTTTGGATGTCTCAAACTCATGTAAGAGAAGAGGTGGTGACTGACCTCTCAGCTGAACATGCTGAGGCAACCATCAGCAGCTTCAGGAGAAAGCAAATATCAGTGACAAAGATTCCTGTTTGTAGCAGATGGGCCAAAGCATGTTTAAGATCAAGTTTATGGGAATACAGTCTCTTCACTCAGAAGACAACATGTAAGCATTCAGTTGCCATTGAACAATATGAGACAGCTCTCTAAGTGGAAGTTGAAGTTAATGATTCTCACCTCTCCCCCACCTCTTTTTTTTTTTTTTTCCCTAACAAAGGATTCAGTGGACTTGATATCATGTCTCTTAATACAATACTTTTCCTACCAGTAGCACTATCAGAAAATGAAAATGCTTTGTTTATTTTTAATGACTGAAAGTTCCCAAAGGATTTTAAAAGCTACTATATTTGCTGTACTTCTAAAAGCACATAGAGTGCATTTTCCTCACACCTTGGTGCAATCCCAGACATTGTTGATTCAACTGCATTCAGTAAGCTAATTACAGTATTACACTGTCAAGAGTACTAACTTTGTATACTACCTTCAAGCTATACGTGTTCTCCTAATTACAAGTTAAGTACTGGTAACCTTGGGTGGGAAGGGAAGGGGGAACATCTCACAGTAATCCTGACAGTACAGTAAAGCATTTGCAGATGAAGAGATTTAGTAAGTGTCTGATCTTGTAAATGCTTTATAGTCACAACTAGGACCACAGATGGCAGATCAGACCCTAAATCTTTTTCTTCATCACAATTAGCCACATACCTCATCTGGATCAGCAAGTTTAAATTCCCATCCATCTCCAGTCCAACTAATGAATGATTGACAGGACTTGTCAGTCAGTAACTCCAGAAGGAATTGCCATAACTGTATAGGTCCACTGCCTGTCATAAGAAACAGAGTGGGGAAAAAAACCTCAAATTAATACTTCTGCAAGCTCTTACCACAACCAATATACGTCACAACTAATACACGTGACCTTACTCATGTCAGAGGATATATCTTGTAATTATGCTGATTTACTCATTTTTTTAATATTAAAGATTTTTCTCTATAATGCTCATCTGCTTATATTGACATAAACTACTCCTTTTATATGGACTCCTTACCCCTCACTCCACCTCCCATCAGCTGCATTTCAAGACTTTGCCCCTGTCCTGCAGTTCTGGGCTTGGCAAATATTCTAGAGGAAATCTGATTTGAGCAAGGACTACAGAGGAAGGTGGTCTTAACAGGCAAGCCAACACCTGCAGAAACTCCCAAGTGTGAGAGATTTTGCCCAAGTTTCCTTCCTTTTCAAACAGACCAAAAAGCTCATTTGACTTTTACATGTTCTTATATATCTGCCTGTTCTTGCTTTAGATGGATAGTCCTATGAGACTTCCTTTAGTAACATTTAAAGTTGAAACTCTTCCTCAGTACTGGTCTGTAAGTTGTGAGGCATACCGTGAAACTGTACAACTTTATCACCATGGTACACATTTATAGAGAATACTGATGTTACACAAGAAGAGGAGTGACCATTTGGCTTCAGTACTTACCAGTAAAGCCAGCTAGAATTGCTGCTGGTATAACTGGTTTCCCTTGCTCTACAGGATCACTTCGTTCTTGAATATAGTCTTTGAAAGACATTGTAGGTTTGCTCAGACACAAGGACTGGCTACAGTCATCTTCAAAGCTCTCATAGGATGGCACACGCTGTAAATCCACTAATGACGACTGGCTGTTCCAGGACTGTAGCATTGAGTCTGAGCTTTCATAACTTTCTGCACCACTGTCACTGGATTCATGTTCCCTAAGCTTACCTTTATAAAAACAACAATAAACAAACAAAACAAAACAAAACAAAACAAAAAAAAAAGAGAGAGAGAGAGAGAAGTGTTGGTGTTTCTTTTTCTCCCCCTCAATCTAGGCTGTAAATACAAAACATGCAAAGGAAGAAAAGACATACAAGAATATGGCCCTGGACCCATAGTTATAATGCAGATAATGACTCACCAGAACTATCTATCAGCAAGTTCAGATTGCTTCTTGGAAAATCTTGATTTACTGCACAGTAGTTGACACCAACAGCATCTGCTTGGGTTTTAGGGAACAATGAAAACTCTTGTTCTGGACTGAGGAGATTTGGTCCTGTGGAAGTCTGACAGACATCAGAAAGAAGACCAGGTTTGGGATAACCAAGGGCTTTAGGGTATCCAGGCATCTGCATACCATAGGAGTTCTGATCTACGTTAACAGCTGAAGAGAGAAATAAAAGAATGAATTGTTTTTTCTTTGTGGTCCCACAGACTAATTAATACACCTCCAGTACCTTACTATAGCTGTGCCACCAAGAAGTAATTTTCCTAGGAAAATCTAACTTAGAAGGAGTGATAGATGCTACAGACCTTTTGGAAAGGCTAGTGAAGCCAGTGAGAAGATCCCCATCTAATGGCCTCTGAATCAGATGTTGTAGCCCTCCCTCTGTAACTTGCTGACCACAAATATGTTTATTGTTTGTTCTTCAAGGAAACTACAGGGCTACAGAAAAAGCTTCAAAAGCTTAAGTGGTTTTGAGTAAGGCCCTCATCATTAAGTGATGTAATAAGCTTGAGCTGGGGATTGACTGTGGTAAAATGAAATACAACACCAATCAATCAGAGAAATCTAGCACTGTATCCCATACACTTTCAAAAGCTGTATTATGTTTCCACACTGTTCAAAAAGTCCTGAATATAACTCCAACTGCTCCCTGAGGATGCTAGCATTTTTACTCTGTTTGCTAGAGGTGGGAGTGGTCATTCTGTTCCACAGATGTAGGCTTTGGCATACCAAGAGGAAATTTTCTCAAAGCCTTTGCTCTTCAAAAGATTTCCTATATGAATTAGATGACAAACAATACTAGGAAAGAAGGCTGTAGCAACTCAAGTCAAGTGTTCTCCTCAAGCACAGTAACTCTTTTGGTCTTCTTTTTTTTATGTTTAACTGGAGTCCATGACATGCTTAGAATAGATGTAAAAGATGATGTCAAATTTACTAAAATACTTACTTAAGGAGTTATTGTTGACCCAGTGAGGAACTGAGGTGAGATGAGAGTTCTCCACATACTGATCCTGTGTTTTCTCTTGGCTGTCTGGGAAGAGAAATAAAATAAAATAAAATAAAAACAAAAACCCACACAATTTGGTTTTACAGTTTCAAAGATCTGACCTGTATGCCACAAACATTTCTGAGTCTCTTGAGTATTTTAAAGTCATCATTCACATAAATTTTACTAATGCATTACATAGCACTCTCTCCCTTGAAGAAAAAGCAAACAAACAAAAAACCCCCCACAAAACAACACACTGAAAAACCAAACAAACTTCCAGTCAGCTAGAAACCATCATACCAATTGAACTTTAACATAAAACATAAAATTCCGAAACAACAATAACTGCAGTGCGTTTTAATGTCCAAGTATGCAACTACTGAATGTAATACTCCAGATCCAATGGAACTCACAGAACACTGCATGTAGGGTTTTAGCAATACCAACAGTGTCCTTGTAAGACACTTCTAGGTGTCTTGGATTTCTTTGTATTTGTTCACTGAATTACCTCAAAACACTACAATAAGGGAAAAAAATGGAAAATTTATTATAAGAAATGAACAAAATTTGTCCAGCTCCTATTTTTTTTAATGGTCTGTTACTGTAGTCTTATCCTCAACTCATGTATTTCAATGATTGTTGCAAATTAAAACCTGGCTGCAATAAGAATTCAGCCTGGATATGGCACGATTTCTGTAAATACCCGCATCTGCACTTTCTGTACAACGGATGTACTATTAGTTGCAATAATGATTTTATTATCCAAGTTTAAAAGTTAATTTTGAGTTTTCACATGTAATAAAAACCCTGTATAGTGAAGCAAGAGTTGAAAGAGTTCCTTTTCTGTTTCTGCTAGAAGTACTTTAAAACAAAAACTGTGTTTGCCTCTGTAACTACCTTTTATCATCTGTTCCAGGTGTTCCCACAGAATATCACCCACATAGTCAGGTGCCAATTCCAGGAAACGCTCCTTGCCCAAGCTGCACAAATCTTGGCCACTCATAAGAAACTGATGGAAGTTCACATTTGCCAAGCTGAACTCATTGGTAGCCCATGAAAGCCACTGGCAAACTTGCTGTTCAGTCCACAGCCAGGGATCTGCGAGACACAAAGTATCCTTCATTTAGACATAACTCCTAACTTCTTGTCAAATAATCTTCATTAGAAGGCAGTGAATGACAAAGACGTGTTAATCCAAGTTACTGAGTTGTGAATGAATGCAGAACGAATTTAATCTTGAATTTAAAGAAAGAAGAAACTAAACCCAGTCCCTATTTTCTTCTTCATTCACTTGTAAGCAGAGATGTCCTCAGCTTACTTGATTCTGTCTTATGCTGCCAAAGCATGAGCTCTCCATGCACCCATTTTTAATACCAGCAAGTCTGGTCTTTCCAAGTCAAGCTGTGCCAGATTCACATAGGATTCATTCTTGTATTTCCTACTGACATCATTCTTTCTCTTTTGAAAGAGCCGCTATTCAGCGTCCTCCTTAGCATTAAAAAAAGAGCTTATAAATAGAAAACACTTACTATTTGGGATACCCAGCCGACACTGTTCCTTTGTGAAACCACTGAAAGTATCTTTCAAGGCCTGACTCATCACAGCCTTACTGCACGGGGTTAACAGAGGCAATTCACAGTTGTTCGACTCTACAAAAAAGAAAAGGGGTGGAGGAGAAAGAGAAGATATATTAACTTTTAGACCAGTGAAAGGGGTGATAGTGCTATTTGAAAAATATGACAGGGATGCTAGAAATCAAGTGGTTTTTAAAAAAGGAAACAAACAATGTAGATTTTCTGATATATTAAGCCTTTGACTTGATACATCAAGATTGAAATCTCTGTGCTACTGGTTTGATAATATTGCATCATGCTAAATTGAAGGTTTGCAGATTCCATCATCTAGATCCTCCTTTACTCTTAGCAGTTACATAAAGTGTTTCTGTTGCATAGATCTTTATTTTTTTTAAGAGAGTAACAGTAAAGGAAATATGAAACTGTTGACTGCTATTTTGTTACCTGCAGTTTGAACTTAGAGTCCCTTGCAAGTCCTGACAGTCTTAAACTGAGAGCTAAGCAACTGACAGTGGGGTTCTGAAGAACCAACCTGCACTGCTGAACACTGCTTTCCAGTTGGCTGTATTTCAGACCTTCCCATGGATCTCTCAATCACCCAAATATATGGTGCAATAGACTATTTTATCAACTGGGACAACGCTAGTACCCAATGCCCAGATAATGCAACCAAATCCAAAGCCCACATCCCTATGCCAGTATAAATTACTAATCTGACTAATTTTTAAATTTGCAAGCAGGTCCCATTTTAAGGACAAATTTGGCTGCTACTCAGCCAGGCAGTAGCAGCATTTGGCTGCTACTCAGCCTTTCTTACCAGGCAGTTTTCACTAGAAGATACCTCCTTATACTCTGAAAGAAGAACAAAGCTGAAGAAAGCCAATCACACTGCCTAGGTGTTTCCAATTAAGAAGCCTTTTATTGATATATTCTTTGCGATTGGTGTAATTAAGTAAGGGGTAATTTGAAGAGAATTCAGCCCACTTGCTACTGCACCCTTGAACATTTTCAAGCCTTTTGCACACAGGTAGCATTGGAAGGAGCTCTGCTATGGCAGAGGCATGTAACGGTGGCAGGGCATACAAAACTGGCAGACTAAGTCAGTTCACCAAGCTCTTCTCATTTTCCTAGACTATCTACAGGCTCCACTTGACCCAGCAAGTTGAGCTCATTACCAGCCCATCCTGAACTCCTGTTTTTACCACACCCATCCTCAGTATCTGCTAGTACTTGCTTTGCTGGCCAAAGGAGTGACTGATTAGAATCACACTGGAACAAAGGACCGGTGGTTTGCAGACGTTTGAGGCTTTTTTTTTTTCCCTTCCCTAAGGGGAGATTAAAGGCAGTTTCAGGTAAAATACCTACATTTTGGTCAAAACTACCTGTTTTGTCAGGGATTTTAGGCAAGGAGTTTTTGAGAACTTTTAGTAGGTACTTTGCTATATGAAGACACACATGAGGATCTGTAAGCATCCCCACCTCTGTTCTTAAGGTAAGGAGTGAAACAAACCAGGGGGGATAGTGAGGGATCAAAAGATTCTGTGTTCTGGGATTTAACACCAGAGGGTCGAGAAAAGAGCTTGCAGAATATATGCAAAATCTCAGCCATAATTAAAATGTAAGTTTAAATACACTTTTTTTTTTTTTAAATTTAACAAGTTTACTCTCTCTTAGGTCTGATTTAATACATATTAAGCCTTCTTTCAGGAACTGTCAGCTTATTAGGCTACCAAATCCCAATTCCTGTTCCTTTTCAGTACAGGGCAACTATCAGCAGAGCAACTCATGTGAATAAAAATCAAGTACAGACTAATGATCAGGGTACTATAAAAAAATTCTTTTTGGGGAAACCTATGTTACACTTGCAAGAGTGTATTTCTTTCTGACTGGACTAAGGAACAAAGTGAAGAGTTACCATAAGAAGTAGAATCAAATCCTGTTGGCACTTCTTGAAGTGTCTGATCTTCATTTAGTGAGAAAAAATATCCAGCAAAGAGGGAGTTGGAACTATCAAAGGTGTCAAATGCTGGTTGACGCTGTAAAGCAAGAGAACAAATAAAAAACAATGTGAGCATTTTGCCAGAGCAACTGCTAGGAAGTGGCTGGGTTAAGTTTCCCAGATTTGAAGATCATGCATAACCACTATCTTGATAGCATAGCTTCTTGTACATGAATACAACCAACATTCAGATCACAGTGCTAGGTGGGTGGTAAGTACTGCAGGTTATAGTAAAGCCGAGTCAGGTTATTCTTAGTTTTCCTGTAATTGAGACTTTAACAATAGAGAATGCATGTGTATTTATATATATACATATTTATCTCCAGGTATATTTTAAAGAAATCCTAATTTCCTTAACCCTTTAAATTGACTATCCATTGGATAAGTACTTGATGGCAGAAGCAGCATCAGTAATTATTTTTTTTTTTTAATTAATCTGAGTAACATCACTTGAAGCTGTACAACCAACTTTTATATTTCTGAGTTACTGGATTTACCACCCACTACATTTTGTCTTTCAAGTGTTCAGGTGTCCAGTGAAACACTGCTAATTTCATTATACAGAAAGGGACAAAAAGGACTAAATACAAATGTTCCAGATAAAAGAAGATTCTACTGATCTACTGGCAACATTCAATAAATACTGTTACATTTTGAAAACCTAGCTTCTTTCAAGTCTGACTTGTGTCGAAGTATGTTAGAAATACAAAGTACTTTTACTAGATTGCCCCCATTCCCCCAGTCACATTAGTCTTTTGGGGGGCTTGAGGATATGTTAACAGAGAAGGAAATAACTCTAAAAAGAACTTATGCAACTTGTCTGTTAGTCACAAGGAAACAGTATCTGTAATATCTCCAGGCATGGATGGATAAAAGTTGCTACTGAGATAAGCACCTGAGGATAAAACACTGTTCTAGAGAGCTACAGCACCTTCACAGCAGCTACTGAAGTTCAGGAGGCTGGAGACAAAGGCAACTGACAAATGCTTATTTATTTTAGGTATCCATTGGTCTGCCAACTTACGCCAAAGCAGAATATTCAGCTGAGGGCAAGGCACAGATTTTTCAGGGCAGTATTCATGTATGATGCAAAAGCAACCTCAACTCTATTTCTAGAATAGCAAATAGGCATTAATGTTTCCTCACATTCCCTAATTTTCCTTTTTATGTCACCACAAAGGTCCAAGTGGCTTGCAGTCTTTTTGCACCAGGTGCCTTTTATGTGCTGTGTGTCATCCCCCTCCTCAATCTCCTCAGATTACATTAACTCCAGTAAGAAACTAGAAATCGCAATTTTTCAGTGGTAATTTTTCAGACAACAAACTGCAATGCATCCTAGTACATACAATATAAAGGTACACATTCGACAGGAAAAAAAAAAAAAAAAAAAAAAAAAAAAAAAAAAAAAAAAAAAATTGACCAGCTGAGACAAATAGTGTACAGTTGGTTCAGGTACCCACCAAAACCAGGCAAGTCAAAGTGAGCCTATGGAAAGGGTCACATCCAAATAAAACAAGTTAATAATAATTGAGAAATCTGCTAGTAAAAGATTCTTTATACATTACTAGATAAAAGCACTGACTCATCGCTAGTACCTAAAAGAAAGGGCAAGTTCTTTCAACACAATCTGGAAACTCCTGGGTTTTGTGTAAATAGCTGACCCTTATCCTGAGTCACTGGAAAAAATGCCGTGGCATGCGAATGAGTAAAATCCATACTGTGCTGGTTTCATATTTCAAAAAGAAGAAAAATAACATTTAAGCAGGTCTGTGATTTGATAATAGTAAAAAGGGGGGGGGAGTAGAATAAATTCTGCTTCCTTATCAGTTATGCAACATTTTATTTAGCTTTTCTATATATGAGTAATAATTACAGAATAAAATTAAAAGAAACATGAACAGCAACAAAATAGTAGAATATAGGTCTTGATTTTGACTTAATTATATGACAAATAAACACTGAATAATTATCTAGAACAACCACTGTGCTAAATAGCACACAGCTGTTATGTTGAAAGACGACTTGCGGATTTTGTTCTTGTTGTGGACAGAAGAGAAAGGAAAGAGGGGACACAAAAGATCAGAGAAGTTAGCATAACACCCTCTCACTAACTGATGAGATATAAGGTGTTTTGATACTTCAAAACACGGACATTCCGCAAAGTTATGAGAGCAGAAAGTGTCTGCATAAATTTTATTTGGCTTACATTAATCAGTGTTCTGCCGAAAATTGATCATGGGATTAAAAGGTGACTTGCCCAAATAAGTATGGAGGATGAGGAGGGAAGCCCTTAAAGTCTGAGCCTTTACAGTCAGCTTCTCACTTGTCTTTGGTTTTTAAGTTCCCTTCAAAACAAAGTAACAGACACAGTCTGTCTAATGATAAAATATATTTAATAAATAACTTTGTTTTCTTACAAGGTATTGGACTTCCATTTTACCTGCATGCAAGTAAATAACCTATGTTTTTTTTCATGCAATGCTCTTGAATGAATCAGACTTAACCAGTCATATCAGAACAACCCTCTGTCAGTCTCATCAAGTTAAAGATATAAAAACCACCCCTACTGCTTTTCCTGCAACCTTTATTTAGGCAAAAGTTCCACCAACTCCAACAAATTTGAGCTCAGCTCTTGTATACCTCTTATTTTATAACTCTTAGGATTTGGGTGATAGAGGGAGGGAGCTTCTGTGGGTTAGAGGGCTGGGGGTACAAAATTTACATTTTCCTATTTCAGCTACGTTTTTCATAACTCTACTGAACTCAGTCAGAACACCCTAGAAGATGTGATGTTAGAGGTTACAAACAAGTAACTAAAACCTAAATATCTGCATTCACCATGGCATAGTTACACAATCCCTGTGCTAGCATTAATATTAATAAAATCAATGCGCTAGCTGGGAGATGCCCCAGTTGGGTTTAGAAGGTAACAGCTCCAGACTACTCACCTTGAGCATTCCTCTGTACATGTTAGACACAGGAGCTACTTGATCCATGTTTCTGATCCCAAAATCACTCATCTGAAAAATGAGAGGGGTCACATGAAAAATATTGCTACCGAGGAAGCAAAAATGTTAACAGATGTATCTCACTGCTTCAGCACAGACTACAGAACAGCTCTCTGAATGAGATACAGGGAAAGCTTTCCTTCTCATTGCTCACATCCTGGCTACATAGCACACGATTCCCCTTCTTGCTTATGCAGCTTTTTAACTGGAAGACTTTTCACAGGCATCACTGGAGTTAAAATTTCTAGGATATAAGCAAATGAGGATTATTAGCTTCTGACAACCAGAGCAACAGCTTTAAGTAACTCATGAAAAGCCAACAGAAGTCCTTTAGCTACCAAATACCTCTTGCTTTGAAATGTTTTCCAACTTTCACCCATTAACTTAAGCATTCAATTTGGTGTTCTTTTTGCTTCCTGTATTCCTGCTCACACACCATGATTCACTTTGGACTTTGGCTTTCAAGGGTGGAAGAGAAGGAACAGAGAACTGACCATAATACACCTTCACGTACTAATATTCACCACTTTCACCCTTTTGTGATTAATCATTGAAGCCAATACCCAGTATTAGCAACCTGCTTCCTTCACTAGGCAAAGCATCTCCAGCCCACTTTATCTTGCATATTTTGTAAATGTGGCACTAACATGTTTATAAAGCTTTAGAGGGTCTAAGTTCAAATTGAAAAGCTGATAATGGGACCACCATCAATACATTCATGTACATGAAATCTAAGATATATTATGTTGCCAGTATTACTGGGAACAGGATTTTGTGAGACCTGTATGACTTGTTCTCCTAAGTATCACTAGAGGAAAACTAAGATTTATATCCTTTTACTGACCTACAGGAGAGATCAAATATATGGAATAAAGCCAGATTTATGCCCATTGTTCAGGCTTATTGTGATGCTGTAATTCAGGTGTCAGTGAACAATGCCTAGTCAAACTATCCTGTGGCAAAGTTGTCTCTAAACAATTTTTCTCCTCCATTTTCACAGGACTGGGAAAAATTCTCTTGGTTTACAAAAACAGTCTAAAAATGTGCATTTCTATTTAAATAGTCACATAGGACACTATTAATATTTCTCCAAAAGTGTGATCACTTATTACATGGAAGTTCTCTCCTTAGTCTTGTTAACACAATGAGCAATAAAAACACAATCTTAAACTCGGTGAAAGATGGCAAATCAGGAGCTAAACAATAAAGTCCAGGCTACTAAAATGACAACATATGCAAAAGCTGTCCACATAAGAAAAGAGGAAAACAAAAACATTCAACAGCCAGGAACTCTTTCATCTTCTTACATAGTCAATTGCTTAAAAATAAAGAGTCCTCAGCCTCAAAGGCTCATTTCAACTTCATTGCTATTAGACATATTGGGTTTTATCATTAAAATAAAATAAATCAATTGAATATGAAAATAATAGCTAACTCATACTACATTAATGTTACCCCGAAGTGCGATCTACCAAATGATGGTTTTTACCTCAAAATAGCATATACAAATATTTGATCTAAATTGCACATGTCATTGAGCAGAAAAGAATTTTATACAGCATGAGTCTCACTCAGCAAGCATCCTATTCTTTTCATTAAATCTGCCACAGTTTTAACAACTGTTTATCCTTATATTCTGCTGGGCTTTAAAAAAGTATAAGGCAATTTCTAACATCCTTTGTTTTGCTGTTGAAATCTGAAACCTGCTGTGATAGCTAGTTGAATGCCATGCCAATTGCGAAGTATCTGTGAAAACATTATATGTATTTTCAGTAAGCTGTTATCTGAACCCCAGTTAGGACTACAAGTAAGATTTCTGACACTTTCATGTGTAATCTTGGCCTCTCCTCAAATTCTGTTAGAAACATCACCGTTGACTAAAAAGTACTGGGATTCCCTCCTTCCTGTATTTTCTTTTTGTTTCTTTAGAAATGTTTAGGGTCCTGAGACAAAAGGTTTATAAGAAGTCTTCATTACATGGCGTTGCTGATTAACCCAAGTCACTGGTTCTCTATGCTAGGCTGCTTGTTTGTCCTGTGGCCTTGTCTGTACATTTACATAGCCCATGAAAAATGAGAGACTCAATCAGAACTCACAGGAAAATCTTTAGCATGTTTTGTAAGACTTCAGTTTTCTTCTTCCAACCACATCTCTCATTCTGCTATTAATTTCTATAGCTTTTGCTCATTGTGTATCAACTTCCTTCCCATTGGCAGTACTAGTTTTAAGCCCCGAGACCTGAAACCCTCACACAGGTTATCACAAGACAAACAGAACTGAACAGGCACCGAGGTTTTCCATGACACCAAGGGTTAAAGCTGGCTTTATGCCAGACATAGAAAGCTGATGTTTAAGTTCAGAAAAGACACTACAGCAGGGCATGGTGTGACTGGGCCTCACTCCCAACTCCCCCACTAATGCTGATGACTGCTACTTGCCAGCTATAATTGGTTTAACTGGCAGGACACCTTCTTCAACACCCCCGCATAGCTGAGTGGGTGAACCAGAACAGGGTCAACAGGATCAGGCACTTATTAACTAATACTCTAGAATTCTGATCAACTTCTTTTCAGCAACAACCTGGTGCTTGCCCACAGCTGGGTTCAGCTGGGAATCATCCAGATGGAGAAATAAACTATGCCAGTGTCCCAGTTCCTGCAACGTATCTCCACTATTCTTTTTGTGGTGTTTGGTTGGGGATCTTTTGTTTGTTTGGGGGTTTTTTTGTTTGCTTGTTTTGTTGGGTTTTTCTGGGGAGGTGGATTTTTTTGTTTCTTTTGTTATTATTATTTTGTTGGTATTTGGTTTTGTTTGGGCTTTTTTGTTTTGGGGTTTGGTTTTGTTGTTTTTTTTTTGATGGGCGGTTGTTTGGGGAAGGGACCGTTGCTTGTTGCTTTGCTTTTAAATTTCAGTATCTTCAGATAAAATTATTTTTGTACCGATAGGTTAAGAGCCAAGCGCCTGCCTTGGGAGCGCTGATCCCCCGGTACGACTTATCGGGCTCCCCAAGTCCCGATGGGAGCGATAGCCGAGAGCTGCTATGACTTTTCACACATATGACACACTCGCCCACATAAAAAGTTAGATGGGGAGATCATACAGCCCAACGTTTTTTAAGACCCTTTAAACTATTAACCAAATCCAGAGTGCAAGCTGCCCATTAACCCTTCCCTGCCGGGGGCTCAGCCGCCTCACGCAGGCACCCCACTCCGCAGCCCCTCTGGATGCGTCCCCCCCGCCGCCGGCATCAGCCCCGCGGGCGCAGGAGGAGATAGAAGGGACCCCGCGGGGCTGATGCCGGCGGCGGG
>JAAWXA010000004.1:24226123-24274530 GCA_038090715.1 Florisuga fusca
AGGGAAAGGCTGGGGAGGGGGTGGCGCCGGCGGGTCCCGCCTCCCCGCAAGCCCGGCCCCTCTCGCCGCCGCGGTCCCCGTTGTTGTTGTCGTCGTCGTCGTTGCTGTCGCTGCGGTGGTGGTGGCCGCGGTGCCGGCTGCGTGGGGGCTGCCACAACGCCGGGTCATTCTCTCAGCTTCGGCACCTCCTCCCTACCCAGTGCTGCTGGGTGTGGGGTGGGGAAAAGACAATTTTAGCTTCTTCAGTCAGATTTTTGGTTTGTTTTTTCTCCCTCTGGTTATACAGAAGGTAATTTATGCTGGACGTTTTCCATGCTTATTTTTAATTAATACCTGCTCCTCGAGAGAGATAAGATTAGGAGAATTAACCCATAAAATTGAATCATCTGTATAAAGGGTCTATTTTCATAAGAAAACGATGGCACTTGCTACTATGGAAATTCAGCAATTATGTCACGTTGCATCTTCCATAATTATTTTGGGGAGTTCTTAATATAGACTGTATGCAATCTGAAAGCTATACTAACAGTTTCATCTTAGGAACTGCAGATCCTAGTCAGTGTTTCTCAGACCTTGAAAAAAATTTGGTAGCCCTCGGGGAAAGTTGCAAGCAGTTCTGTGCCACCCAAACATGAGGTTACTTTTTGTCGAGTTTATTTTGTCAAAGTGAGTTCCCCCTGAGGGTTTGGAGAGACTCAGTGGACAAGCAGAGAGGAGGCATGTGTTGCTTTTCTTACTCTCTTGCCACATTACCTATGAATTTATTTTTGTCATGTTAAACACTTCGGGTTTATCCAGCTTGGGAGATCCGGCCTGGCTGCATGTTGGCTTGGTATCCTGATGGTGTCTTGGTTTGAGATCCATCTGTGTGCTGGCTTTCAAACTGGTCAGGAAGAAGCCCTGGTGTGTCTATCCAGCAGCTATTCTGCTGTGGGTGCTCAGGGAACCTGCAAGTCAGACTGTGTCCTGCAGCACCCACTTGACAGGTTACAGGTGCTGTCCTTGGTAGCATCAAACCCCCAGAGCTGTAAGGGTGGTGTCAACAACCTGGAGCCACAGTTTCTTGTTGCTCCCACCCTCAGCTTCTCTGGGTTTTCAGTGAACACCAGAGATGTAAATTGCACTTCCAAAAAAGCTTGCTAATACACATTGCTTTGTTTAAACTAACCCCCATTTCAAACTGACACGTGAAATTTACTATGGTTGTAAATTTTCCTGTAATAGGAGATCAAAAAATTGCTACTTCTCAGCTCTTCAGCAGGTTTCAGCTGATCCTTTACTATGTGATTAAGGTGTGATTTTTGCCTTTTGAAAGCCATCATTTCTGTGGCTGTTGATGGTGTGGTTGTCAAGGGTCTCTCCTTCCATACTTTCCCGCTGTTTCTGGCCATAGCAAATGCTGACCCTTTTAATTTGTTGCCCCAGAGTAAGATTCTCCAATATTCCTTCTAAACTCTTCAGAAAACCTTCTCCTTAGGGAAGAAAGGTATGTGTAAGTCCTTAAGGTCAAATGTTACCAGGCAAATTGTGACAGGCTACTTTGAGAGCCTAAAAAAAAGTGTCTTGATTATGCCGATGACATTTCTTACTTTGGGAGAGTCCTGATCTAATAAGGCAACATCTGTTATAATCCTAAGGGAAACCATTAAAAACTGTATGTCAGCTGCATAGCAATTTTAATTATAACACTGACAAAAACAATTATGCCACCCTCTATATATGGAAAACATCTGCCAAAAAGATACGATGAAAGGCTGGGAGTTATTTATTTATTACCAAACTAATGTTCTGGGATCTAGAGCAAAATTATTAACCTGGCCATATTTTTATCTGTTAAAATTTCTTATTTTTATGGTAATTCTTCTTCCATAAGAGTATTTAATTTCCTTAAATAATACTTATTTTTAGTATACAAATCCACCATTACTCTATTAGAAGCAGTACATGCCTAGAAGGCTGGAGCACATGATATATGAGGAGGAGCTGAGGGAGCTGGGTTTCATTAGTTTATAGAAGAGCAGGCTAATGGGGAATCTTGTTGCTATTTTCAACTACTTAATGGGAGGTCGTGGCAAAGAAAAAGCCAGACTCTTCTAGAGGTCCAGAGTTGCAGCAGGGGAAATGCCACTTTGATATTTGAAACTAAGTGTTTTTTGCACAAGTGAAAACTTAATCCATGGAGTCTTAGGATCTTCACTGGACAGCACCCTTAGCAACTCCATCAGAAGTTTTGTACAGAGATCAGCAGTGAGTAACTCTCAAATTGTGTGATCCTCCTGCACTGCTCATTTTCAAAATGTAAAATATTTAAGATAGACATTCAAAGAAAAAAAAAGATTTTGTTTTGGCTGAAAATGCTTCTGTAGTGTACTCTTTTAGGAATTGTCCATCCCCCTCACAATAGCTTTAGCTCTTACCTGTGTGTGTGTTGGCATACTTTCAGAGACAAATGGAACAGTTACATATATACTTAAGAGTAAGTGTGGGATCAACACCACGCTGCAAAATTTTGCGATCTTTCTTTTTTTTTATTTCCAGGAGTGAGGGCGAACTACCTGTGGTACTCAAGAGTAAATTGTCTAGAAAGGTGGAATAAAAGAAAAAGGGATAAAGACTGAAGAATATTGCACTGGGATTCTGGGGTAGTCCAGACAGAAAAGAATTTTTTTCAGTCCTTCTTCTTAGATTTCTGGTTTTAAAGAGGACCCACACTGCAAGTAGGTGTTCAGGGATTGTTTCTGGTTTTTAAAAATTGCATTAGTCTGCAATAAAATCTGCGTCTCAGATGCAGATCTCAGAAATATGCTGGAGAATGACGCTCTTTAATGAATTATGGTGAAGAAACTTGGTAGATTTTAAAAGTATGTAAGTACACAGCACTTTGCACTTAAATCAATTTTCTGAGGGGATAATTTGACCTCGGAATTTGGATTCGAGCAGCTACAATGCTGATTTGTGAGTTCATTTGCAAAGAAAGGGAGGAGGAGGTGTGCAGCAACTGATGTCCAGGGCATCCCAGGGAAGGGCTTCACTCAGGGTCTGCACACTGTATTGTCACTGGGGCCAAGACAGAGTGGGACTAAAATCCAAAAAATGTAGAGGTTTAAAGCACAGAGAGGGAATGTGAGGCGGGAGGTATGTGGCAGAGCTGCATTGCAGCCAGGGCTCTGGAGTAGCTATGACTTACTCCTCCAGAATTTCTCTTGCGCCATGGGAGAGGACACACAGGAGTGAAAACCCTGTCGTGCTGTCAAAGTATGTGTTGTGTGCTCATCTGCATGTTGGCTCGGCTCCTCTCCCTGAGGATGCTTGGGGTGCACGTGTCCCTCCTCCTCCTTGCATCCCTGCTGCTGTGACCATGAGGAGCAGGGTGACTGTGCTGGGTTGGAGCAGCCCTTACCAGGGGTGAATTTGAAAGAAAAAGCTGTGTAGCTGTGCACCTAAAAGATGATTAACAATGAAGCTCCAGCAGCAGCCATCTATCAGGTCACAGCTTCAGGGGTTTCACGAAATAACAACTTTGAAAAAGAAAAGCCCTACTATCTCAGTTTGAAATAGCAACTTCAAACAAGATGCTATTATGATTGAAACAAAGGGTGAAACTCATTGACTCTGCCATTCAGAGACAACTAAAGCATAATATTTATACAGGGTTGTGGAAAGGGGGGTGTCAAATGACCTTTCACTCAGCAGTATATTCTTTGCTCGGTGAGGAAGAGGCTGTTAAAATACTGGCTGTCCCCACAGTTCTCCTCAAAATGTTTGGTGCACAAAGGGTGACCAAGGTAATTTCTACAAAGGCATCTCCGTGAGTCACAAAGTTTAACAAGTTATTCATGTGCATGTCATTATTCTGAGCACATGCAAACCCATAGTTATAATTACTGTGGAGAAAAAAATACTATGTCAAAATTCTGTCAGCATGCTTGAGCAGTAACAGGAATTGCTACAATTTGCCCGTAAAGTGCTACTTTTCACCTTCATAAAACTGCAGGAAATTAAGCAAACTGCCAGCTGCATAAGGTACAAAAATTTAAGTCCCTATGCTTCTGATTTTTTAATTAAGTGAAAATTCTACAAGCATGCCTCAAATAATGTTGCCAGTGGACAGGAGACATGCCTGACACATGAACTGTATGATGATGTCTCATATGATTGAAAACCCTAAGCCTTTACTTTTCATACTTAAAGCAGAGGATTAGTCGTTAAACTAACTAGTGCTTAAGAGATTGCTCATACCATTTTGGGTGTATTTAATTAATTTCATGCAGTCTGAGGCATAAAATAAAAAGCACATGCTAATATTTTAAGGCCAAGACTATTCAGAAACAGCAGAGTTTAATAATTGCTTTTGGATGACTCTCTTCAAAGAAGTGCACTTGAGATTCTTTAGCAACAGAGCTTTTTCTGTTATACTCTGCATTTCATGTACTGCTGGTTTCATTTCAGAATTACATTCCTTGTGTGCAGGCTTAGAGTTCTCCTGTTCAGCTCTCTCATCATGGTGCTGTGCCCTTCTTCACCACATTTGCTCTCCCACTGGCTTGGGCAGTGGCATATTTTTCTTACCAGTGAGGGCAGTACTTTATCTTGTGATGGGCATGGTTCCCTTCTTCTCCTCCTCCCATCACCAAAACACACAGAGGAGTTTTGCATCATTCTTCTGTGGCTGTCCAAGTTGCATGCTGACACTTGGTAAGCTGTCAGAACTATTTAAAAGCTTACATTAGCTATAGGTATATTGATAATGATGTTTGCACCACAAAAAGAGAGAGCCCATTTCAAGCAAGCCTTGCTTGTTGCTGATGCTTTTGTACTTCTGTACATGGGTGTGAGCACTGGGTATATTTTTGGAACAGACTTAAGATTTTTTTTTTCATATTAACATATATTCCTGCATGTAAGTGCCTGAGCCCCAGTATAATAGAAGTTATTCTTTTCATGTTTTTCTATTACCTTCTTTATCACTCTAAGCCTACTTCATTCTCATTCCCTACCTTCCAGAGCGAGTTCCCAGGGTGCTTTTTTATCTCACTGGCTCGTTTGTGTAGCAGGCAGTACAAGCTGAGAGCTGGGTGGTGGCAGAACTTGTGGCACAGAAGGTTAGCACAGAGTCATATCTAATCTTTCTTTCCGGCAAGAAAATGCTATGATTTAATCCATGTGTCCCGTTTACTGCGTGTTTAGTGGGTATACACATCCTCACATAAAGAGCAGCAGTGAGTCTCGTTGTGGTCAGTAAATAGGAAGAAAGTTTTGAAATTCATTCAGAGCCTGGCGGATGCTACATGTTGGGACCTATAGGATGTGCATTTTTAAGTACTAAGACTGAGGGAGAAGTTGCTGGCTACTTCCTTGAAGCATCCATAGTGAAATATCATTTACTCAGTGGCCTTAACTAAAATAACCTCTATGCAAGACCTATATCCTGTTGTACTGACCTTGTCTTCTGTTGGAAGACCGTTCAGGCCTTCCTATCTCAAGGAATTTAGCCCTAATCTTGCAGAAGGAAAAGGAAAAGCAGTACCAGCTCAAGCCATATGTGGATGTATACATTCTTGTGTCCACTGGTGCATACATTGGTAGACTTGGAAAAGTGCCTGGATTTATTTCATTGACATCTTCTCCGTGAGGCACTGCTCCATCTTAGCCAAGTTGGCTGTCTTTTTGCTTTTACTTCCCCAGGGGCATGATGTCAAATTAGTCATTGTTACAAGAGAGAGAAGCTTTATAACAGCCACAACATAAGTTCTCTGGAATATTGACAAGACAAATGTGCTTCATACAAATATAAGCAGCAGTTCCTGTATCTGTCCTGGTTTCTTTTTTTTTCACTTTTTTTTTTTCACTTTTTTTTTTTTTCTTCTTCTTTTTTTACAATGGAGCAGGTGCAATGCCTGTGTCTGTTATCAGTGTCTAATATGGCTTCAGCAAACACTGAATTGCTCACGTTGTCTAGGTGTTGCATGTAGTCTATTAGTCATCCCGTCTAGTGCTTATCAGAATGCAAAAAACAACATTTGAGATGAGTCATTAAGATTCATTAAAGAATATCTTTGTCATAGCAGCAAATGAGGTAGAAATATGGAAGGGGCGGCAGGGAGTATATCTAATATTTGTGGAGAGCACATGACATATGCCACGTATGAGGAATCTTGAAAACAATACTGTATGTAAGAATACTATTAGCAGAGCAAAATATAAGATTATTTGTCTTGATTGAACCTAGTAAGCAAATTCTATATTTGGAGTTTGAAATAATTAACTTCTGGGGGAGAAATTGAAGCTGATACCCCAGACCAAGTGTCAAGCTGGGGCCAAACTATAAGTCTTGCTTCATCCCATGTGCAGCTTTGTTGGTGGCAGGCTCTCGGGGCACTGCAGTCCCCTAACCCTGCTGACCATGTCCCCAGCAAAATAGATGTTCCTGCATTATGTGACATGGCCACTCATGTGGCTGCATACCCTTGTCCTCTGTGGCTGTGGCTGTCTGGTCTGCATGAAGAGTAGATGCTGCAAGCACTCTGCAGGGCCTCAGTGACACAGAGTACTGAAACCACCACCTCCCTGTCAACACGGACAAATGAACCCTCAAAGGGGGCCAGCCTGTGCTGGGCTGGCATAAAACAAGGAGGAAATAATTTTTTTAGCCCATGAGGATCTTCTGGAGCTTAGGCATTGCATTTTTTTACCCCCCCTGAAACAATAAAATCAGTCTCAAAAATATTTTGTGAATTGCATTTTGGATTAAAAAACATGTAAAACCAAAGTGAAATCTAGCTGTGATTGATCAGACCCTTCCATCCTTTTTGCTCCTGGCTTTTTTAAAAAACATGTTTTTATTTTAAGTTGCCTTGTTTTGTTTTGTTTTGTTTTGTGTTTTACACACAGTGGGTTTTGGTGGAGCTCTGGACACATCAAGCAAAGGCTTCATCTTGTGGGAGAGTACTGTAGGCAGTTCCTCCCCACACAAATCTCCATGTAGCTTTTTCCCCATCAGCATGAATTCCCCTCTGTGGGCCAGATGTGCTTTTCTCCTCCTACAGATGTTTCCATAGCTGAGGAGTCAGTCCCGCTGACAACACCAAGACTTCTGAAGTCCCTGCTTGCTCACAGGTGTGAAGCGAATGGCTCTCTGGCCTTGAGCAGATAAGCAGCTGTAGGAATTTGTTGTTCTCGTGCCTTTCCCCAGCACTGTAAATCTTTTAATTAAGGGAGAAATAAATTCTCCACACAATTTCTTTCTTTCTGTAGTGCAATCTCTTTCCTTTGTCTCAGTACAGACTGGTTTTCTTACAGTGACTGATTTAAAAAGAAATCTGATTCTTGCCCAAAAGTCTTTAAATAAGCATATGTATTCTACTGCTACCCTTACAGTAATCATTCATTTGCTTATTTTCCATGCTACCCACATCACATCTTTGGCTCTGCCCAAATATAGAAGCTGAACTTTGGAATCAAGACACTATCAGCCTTTGTTCAGGCAAGCTCCACTGATTTCTACTGGGTTTCTTTAAGCAGAACCTGTATTGCCTGTAGTGTAAAAAAAGTAAACCGAAGAGAAACTAACTTCTGTGTGAAGCTCTTATCTCAGGGGAACACATGCTTAGGTCAGGCAGGAAACTGGACAGATTTTAAAAGACTGGGATTTTGATCTCACCTTTTTAAAATTCCTTCTGTGCTCTCACAAGAAACATGGTGTTTCAGAGAACCCACACCCAGCGTGTGCAGGGGCTTAAGGTCAGCAACTTTCTTTAAATACCTTTTCCTTGCACTTGGATCCTCTGTTCCTTCCCAATGTTTTTGCAGATTGCAAGCCTGCCTCAGGCTGATGGGGCTTATGCTGCTTGCCACTGGCACCTTCCAAACACCAAATGCATTTAGGGCAGCTCTGTGAAGATGCTTCCCAAAAAGGGACTTGCTGGACTCTCACCCACAAGGGCTAATCTTTGTGTAGTAGCAGTGTCTCCTATTTTGAAAAAGAAACAAACCAAAACGTAGGTTATTGTGTATAAAAAAGTCTCAGGAATTGTAAGGAATACATCCACTTGCCACATCAGATGTTTTGACAATAAAAGCTTTAGGTGTCTGCGTCCTGTGTTGTTACATGATCCAGTGCAGAGTTTAGTTTCTGAGAAAGGGGTGAAGAGCTCCTAAATGAGAATACTTCACCCCTTTTGCCATTTTCAAGGATACTGAAAACACTTAAATGAATTTAATGTTTCTAGGATATTTCCTTTTCTCACCTCTGCATTTATACCCTCCACTTCCCTTGGAAGGAGCATGTCCCTAAAGAAAAAGTTTGTTTATCAAGTATTTGTTACAGGGGTTCCTGCTTTCTCTGCAAGGATGTGTTTTAGCTTGGATTTAGCTTAAGGAAATGAGAGTCACGGAGTCACTCATCCATTTTTTTCTTCTGGCTTCCTGTTTCTCCCAAACAACTTTTGAACCCTTCGGTCAATTTTAACTAAAGCTGGGAAGGATCTCATGATCCGAGGGAAATAAAGTTCTTACACATCTTAGAAATAAGAGACAGCAGAGGCAATAAAAGACACCAGAAATAGTGCCTCCACGGAGATAAAGGCAGAAATGTGGACTCAACTGTATTCCAGAGAATTTCACAAGAAATAAATGCTATTAATAATAACTTTTGGTCAGAGTTCACATCTTACTAGGCTTGAGATAAGAGTTTGTATCTTATTAGAGATTAGACAAGCAACTCTAAGATGCAAATCACAGGAGACAGGCATCCTTTGTTCTTCTGCTCTCAGAATGACTTGTTGCTTCGGTAGAGTGTAAATTTACTTCTTCTCAGTGATTTCGCATTACTACCTAAGTTCTGTCTGATCTAGCTCTCTTGTGGGGATACTGGGTGAGATGTGAGAGGAATCTTGGGCTCACGTTGCTGTTTCAGTGTTGCCTAAAGAGAAGACTTGCTAGGATCAGCCTTAAATTTGTTGCTAAGATGACAGTGAAAGGGTTGTGTGACTGAGGCTTCACAGGGAGATGCCAAATGGACCCATTCCTGTCCAAATGAACTCTAAAATGACTGAAAATCATGGCTGTCTGAAGACTATTCAAATGCTATTAGTTGTTCACTTGGCAGTTTCATTTGGGAACCTATTTGGCAATTGGCCACTGTCATTGATACTTAGGTTTGTCAAATCTTACCAAGAGTGAGTGAGCAGGCATGGCATATGGGCACCTGTCCAACCCTAGAAAGTCATTCAGATACCTTATTTTGTTTCAGGAAGATCATTAATTCATTAATGCCTCCCTTTTCTAGATCTGTAAGTAGAATGGGGATCTCACACTGGAAGTCCCAGTGGGAAGAGTGGTGGAGTACATTTTGCACTCTTCTCCCTGCTGCGGCAGTCTTCTGGATTTTAGTGCTCCCTTCCTAAATCTTACTAGTTTCCCATGTTTCTCGTATTTCAGTAGGAATAGTGTATCATATAGGTTCATTATGAAGGCTACTCTCTACATCCAGTAGTGAAAGGGTTAGGAGATAGGTTAGTTTTCTTGTATTTGGGATACTTATCATGCAGGCCATGATCTTAAGTGATTTAAGTATGTGTGCTTCACAGTGTGGAACTTGGGACCTGTTCATCATTTGTCTTTGGGTTTGCAAAAATACATCTTTCCCAGTTATCTTTTTGAACATTTTCTGTAAACAATAAATTCAAGAACAAACTTTGTAAAACTCCTAACCCTAATCTTCCTTCTAAGCAGCAAAGGTCAAATTACCAGTTACGCTCTATGTTTGTTTTCATCCTCTGCATCTCAATTTTTGTGCTTACTTTTACTCCCAAGGACTCTGTGAGGCTCTGAGTTGGGTCAGGTTTTATACAAGCAAAGCAATCCATTCCTTTTCCAAAGACCATCTACTTTATAGCTGACAATGGAGTGCAAGAATGATTAGGACTTCATAATGGCAGCCTTCGAGACAAAGTTCACAGAAAGAGAAGTGAATTAATTTGTATAGGATGCCAACTTGTTCTCTAACTGCACTATTCAAATTTTTTTTTTTCTGTGCATTCCAGAAAATGCACAGTTCATAGTCAGCTCTTTTGCATTTTTCAGGTGGAAGGAGAAGAGTCATTCTGAACTGGACTGCAATGGGAGCTGTGAGACCCAGTGAGGAGGTCCAAAAGCAGGCATGTAGGAAGGACTAAGACTCATGAATCATGTCTCTGGTAAGGGCTGGAAGCCTGTGGCTAACATGATGTAAAGCCCTGGGGAAAAAAGTTTTGAAGTGACAAACCACAAGGATGACTTTAGCAGCAGCATTTTCAATACAACTTGCATGGGGAAGGGTTAAAGATGGAAAAGGTAAAGAAAACATTGCAACAGGGAAGAGAAACATCCATTTGAAGAATCCTGCCTCATACTATTGCTTCTCTGTGGAATACAGGTTTAAAGCCCAGCAACATTTAAACAAAACTTTTTTTCCTGTGTCTCTTCAGGATGGATTCCTGATTAATTTAAGCCTCACAACATTTCTCTTTCAGTGGTGACACTGACAAGGTTCCTCTCCTATACATATGTTTGAGACCTCCTGTTTCCAGCCTTTTTTCCTTTGGTTGGCTGAGGGGTCAAAATTTATTAAAGGAAAACATTTGGTCACCTCAAACATACCAGGATTGCTTATTTCCTTATAAAAACATGATAAAAATATCAAAATTTCTGAATTGGCTCAGCAGCCTTTAAATATCAATTCAATGCACCTTAGTGAATTCTGTACTGTATGTTCCACTTAAAAATATGGAATATTAACTTCACTCTTTCAAGCTAACAACATTCTAGAAATGGCTTGTGATGAACCAACAGTTAAGAGAAGGGCTGTGAGAAATGTTGCTAGTATATTGTACTGCTGGCTAATGTTTTGTTTCCTTTACTGGGGTAACACACTTCAGCCCCAGTTGTGACTCCTCTGAGAGATGGTGGTACTTCTGAGGAGTAGGTATTTGAGGAGGCAGTTTGAATACTTGATAGCATGCTCTGAGGTGTGTGGATGAACTGGTCGTGTAGAAACAAAAGCAACAGGCATGCATCTCTAGGGAATAGTAAACAAAGTTGGAGTCATTCCTAATTATTGGGATACAGCTCTGTCATCAGCTCCTTCTCTAGATACTATTATTTATAGAAATAATTATTATGCAGCGTTTAAATTTGGGATGCACACGGTTCTTTAATTGGGGGCTGAACTTGTGTTTGGCGATCTGGATTCCTAGCCTTACTCATCTGTCTATCATTTATAAAGATTATATATCTGGAACGTGACCTGTACATAATTACAATTAATTAAGTCACCAGCAGTATGCTGAAAAACTTGCATTTAAATCAGGGGTTGAATAATTAAAGCAATTAGTTAGAACTGACTATTTGTAATACAGCTTCTTGAAAATATGGAATAATTGCTAATCTTCTAGGCAGAGATGGACAGAACATCAGCCTGGTATTTTATTTAGTAAATATGAATTAGGTGAGGAGGTGTAAGTACAAAATCCAGGGGTTTTTTTCAGATTTTCATAGGTCATACTACCTATTAAGAGATGGAAAACCTAGGAGATTATTTCAGGGCAAGGAAAATTCAGGATGTCCACAGGAATATTCAAGCTATTAAAAAGTCTCCCTCTCCTGGCTTTTGTAATTTTGATTTTTAATCCTTAATTTGTGTGGTCGGGACTGTGCCACTCATGGAGTAACAGTTCTTATTCCAGACCCTTCTCTGCTGCATGCTGTCACCAGTGCCTGTCCATACAGCTGCATAGGGGCTGCATCTCAGTGGGCTGTCCATAGTGACCATACATCCCTCAGCAAGCTCCCTGTTGATTCTTTATTTCAGGAAGGTGTGAGGGAATCTAACACCCACACTCAGCAAACTCACCTCCCTGTCACCCCACACTTGTTTGCAGGCTGTGGCTGGAATAGGCATGCCACGTGTGGGAGAAATCAAGAGGAGGAGATCAGCTGGCATGGAGAAACCAGCCCAGCCTCCTCTTCCTCCTCCCCAACTTTGTCCAGGGCTGACGAAGGGGCTCGCTAAGCCCCAGCCCAGCCTGCCAGCACTGTGCTTCCAGGTAGATGGCCCAGATAGGGCAGTCCTCCAGCCTGATGTGAGCACCCTGCCTCTACCTGGGGAAACAGGGTGACTCAGAGCAGGATGTAAATGGGAAGGTGTCCCAGCAAGCCAGCCCTGGTGCAGGACAGCTTGCCCCAGCCTCCCAGGGCAGCAGCTGGGTGTTTCAATGCTGTCATCAGGTGGTGATGATGGGTGATACTATCTGCATCTTTCCCAATTCTGTGTGCTGAACGACTGTGTCACGATACCAACAAGCACCTTCGGACACCGGCACACTTCAGAGAAAGGGCTGGTGACTTCCAAGGGCTGTGGCAGTCCCAGCTCCTCCTCTTGCCCTCCTCCTCCTCAGTCCCAGCCCAGGGATGGAGGAGGCCTCTGCAGGCTTCCTGGATGAGCTGAAGGTCCTGATTGAGGACAGGTAGCTGCAGCACCTGTCATGTGCTGCCTAATGTGATCCTTAATGCCTCTTCTGCTCCCAGGTTTTCATTTCTCTCTGTAGCTGAGCCAACAGGCTGTAACTTGGACTAGTGATTTTTTGTATTCTCAGGCATAGAGGGTAGGATGGTCAAGACCAAGCAGTGTGTGTAAGATGATCTCTCTGTATAACAGTCTTGATTTTACACAGATTTTCCTTTTCTTTTGAAAACTGGCTGTGTTTGTGGAACTGGGAACCATTACAGAAGATAGGATGGATAAGTTATTTAATTGAAAGCCTAGTTAAATAATTAATTGCAAGAAGTTACCTTTGGCATTGAAAAAGTTAAGAAGGTATTGACAAATTTTGTTTTCAGAAACACAAATTCATTTTCCAGAACTTGAATAATTGCTTTCTATATTTTTCCTACATCCTATGCTTACTTCAAATCCCATTTGAATGAAGCATTCTAACATTGTGACTTGTGGGGAAGTTCTGTATGGCTAACATTGGGAATATGTGCAAAGAATTATTACTATCTTATGAGGACACCTAACCCATCTCCCTGCCCCAGGGCTTTGCCAAAGTAGGCTTTCTGCTTTTAAAGAAAAAAAAAACTACAAGAGATTTTGATTTGGTGTCCTGTATGGGGGGATGGCTCCTAACCAGTCTGAAAATATTTTTAGGAATTGGTGAAATGATGCTTCATAAAACACCCATCGGGCAGCTCAAAGGAGGAAATAACAGTGGAAGAGACTTTGGAAAAACATTACTGTAGTTTTAATTATCAGTCTTTGTGATGTTGTCAGCCCGTACCTTCAGCAATGGGAATAATTGTTTAACTTCCTTCCTATTTGATGTGGTCATTTTATGGCTTGCAGAAACAGCTTTTGCTTGCAAGACTTACCATTTATGGCCATGGCTGTGACATGCACGGGGCTGGCCCATGAGGAGGGAGTTTTGGGCCATTGCAGAGCTGCCCTGGCAGCATACAGCACCCTTGCCAAAGTGGGCAGCAGGATCCCTTCCCCTCTGCTGCCCCCCATGGGCATCTCCCCTCCATCTCCTCCTCCTTCTTGTCCCTGCTCTCTGCAAAACAGCCACCTGGTTCCCCTCTGGGATGCCTGTGGGAGGGTGACAGCAGACTTCCCCCCGCACCCCAGCACCAAGAAGGAAGGGCTGAGGGAAGACAGGGAGAGGGGAGAGTCTCTCATCTCTGTTTTTACATGGCCCTGCAACCTGGCACCCTTTGGCAATTATTACTGTAGCAAAGAGCCAGTTCATGACGTTGGGTTCAACTTTCTCCATCATTAATGGTAGGACCTGGGGACAATACAGTGCTGATGGGCTGCATCTCCCTCTGATCTGAAAGGTATATTTTTTTTCCCCAGGAGCTTCATCTCACGGAGTCCACTGCAATTTCAGCTCCCAGCACATGAATAGTTGTCTTCTGAGGCAGTGAGGGAGGTGAAGCTCTCTGGTCCTCTGCTGGCTCCCAGGCAAGCAAAGGTTCTCTTTGGGATGGAGCAGGGGTTTGCAGGTGCACCCCAGAGCATGCTGGCTGAGCTGGGAGAGAATTGCCTTTATCAACATAAAAAAAAAAGAAGGAAGCCGGTCCAAGTTTTCAGGAATAGATCATTCCAGTGCAAATGGGAAGAGGGTGTCAGGGGAGTACTAAAATGTGCAGAAATGCGCAGGTCTAAAATTAAAGCAAAATTTCATCATCTTCTACATGCCTTGCTCAAGACAACTGAGTCAGCCTTTCCTCACTGATTTTGGCCAGTTCATGCCAGCTAAAGTCTGTTCCTGTGGACAAAACCTAAATCACATAATCACGGAATCATTCTGCTTGGAAAAAAAATTTAAGAACATTGAGTACAACGATAACCTAACTCTACCAAGTCCAGTGCTTAAACCATGTCCCTAAGCACCACATCTACAAGTCTCTTAAGCACCTCCAGGGACAGTGATTCAACCACCTCCCTGGGCAGCCTATTCCAGTGCTTAATTACCCTTTCAGTTAAGTAGTTTCTTCTAATATCTAGTCTAAACTTCCCTTGGTGCAACTTGAGGCCATTTCCTCTTATCCTGTCACTTGTTACTAGGGAGAAGAGATGGACCCCCACCTCATGACAACCTCCATTTAGGTAATTGTAGAGCCCAATGAGGTGTCCCCTCAGCCTCCTTTTCTCCAGAGCAAAGAATCACAGTTCCCTCAGATGCTGCACATAAGATTTGTTCTCCAGACCCTCCACAAGCTTTGTTGTAATTCTCTGGACACACCTGAACACCTCAAAGTCCTTCTTGTAGTGAAGGGCTCAAAATTGAACACAGTATTTGAGGTACTACCTCACCAGTGCCAAGTACAGGGTGTGGATCACTTCAATAGTCCTACTGGCCATGCTATTTCTGATACAAGCCAGGATGCTGTTGGCCTTTTTGGCCACCTGGGCACACTGCTGGCCTATGTTCAGCCATGTGTCAGCCAACACTCCAGGTCCTTTTCCACTGGGCAACTTTCCAGACACTCTTCCCCAAGCCTGTAGCATTGCATAGGGTTGTTGTGATCCAAGTGGAGGACCCAGGACTCAGGCTTGTTGAACCTCATACAATTGGCCTTGGTCCATTGATCCAGCCTGTCCAGGTCCCACTTGAAGCCTTCCTATCTTCAGGCAGATCAACACTTCCTCCTAACTTAGTATCATCTGCAAATGCATTGCTATTCCCCCTCTGACCCTATTTTAAAATTTCCAATGTGGCATAATCTAGGGCAGCCCTTCAGATAAAGGTATCTTATGTCAGCATATTATATCAGAGGTTTTCTGAGATCACTTACACCCACATAGAAATAAGAGTTAATATTCTTTCACTTAAAGCTCTTGCCTTTTCAAGGGTTAAACTCGCTGAGAAGACAAGCAAGGTAAGATGGTGTCCACAATATGCTCCCTGTTCCAAATGAAAGCTTGCAGGTCAGGACTGTGAGAGACCATAATTCTCAGTAGAGTCCCAGAATGCCATGGAAGTGAACCTTAAGTTGTCGATTTCTCTGCCACGGTGTGGAAAGAAGCTCAAATAAAACAAGCAGTTTAGTTTCCTTTGCCACTGACCCCCAGAATGTTGCTCTGGGGTTCTGACACCATGTGGTGGGAGGTGATGTGACCTGCTCAGTCGAGGAGATTCATATTCGTTCCCAGAGCTCCACGGAATCTCAGCAGAAAGGATAATACTGAAAGGATAATATTCTTGTTTATGCAGCTTGCCCAGAGAGAGAAGTCAGCTCCTGGAAGAAAGCTGGGGGATAGTGGCCAGTAAAAAGGCTCTGAGAAGTTGTGTAGATACAGCTTCTCTTGTCTGTACATCCTGAAAAAACAGGGCTCTTTTAGGACTGCAAATACAATCGCAGAGATATGCCATGTATGGTTAGCACTGTGCAAAGATTCCCTGTATGCCAGAAGAATTTTCAGGTCACAAAGTAGTCAGATTTATAGACCTCTTACGTTCTTCAGGAGGTAAAAGGAGCTGCTGCAGTAGCAGAAGATGGAGTCTTTGTCTTAATCTGAAGGAATCATCTTTAAACCGGGAAGGATCCACCACTCCATCAGAGCAATGCAGACGCTTCCATGGCCCTTCATTATTAAAAATGCAGCTTGGGAGATGACAGGCCAACATAGAATCATAGAATGGTTTGAGTTGAAAGAGGACTTAAAGGACATCTAGTTCCAACACCTCTGCATGGGCAGGGGCATCTCACACTAGATCAGGTTGCTCAGAACCCCATCCAAAATGGTGTTGAGCACTGCAAGGGATGGGGCCTCCATGGCCTATGTGGGTAACCTGTTTCAGTGTCTCACCACCTTCACAGTGAAGAATTTATTCCTAATATACAACTTAAATCTACTGTCTTACAGTTTAAAGCCATTTCCCCTTGTTCTGTTGCTACATGCCCTCTTAAAAAGTCCCTTCCCAGCTTTCCTGTAGTCCTCTTCAGGTATTCTGGAAGGTCACTAAAAGAACATAGACTGAGGGTGATATGTAATGGAGAAAATTACCTGCTTCAAGAGAGACTTTCACATTTCTTGTGACTTACCCTTTCCCCACTAATGCAGTGAAGGACATCTGGTGTGGGAAAACTGAAACCTCTGGGGAATTCTTTAGCATGCCAATAAACTCCAGCTTGAGCATTTACATCTCTATATTTGTAAACATTCTTGGCATATCTCTTCTTTGGGTTACATACAAACTGTACTGAACAAAAATGCTGTTAAATTACTGCTGGCTGATGCAGTTCATCATATTTTTTGTTGTGTTTCACTTGTTTTGCTTGTCACCAAATAACTTTCAATGAGACAACTTTTTTATTATGATAGCTGATGAATATTGTGTTGGGGGAAAATAAAAGTTTAAGATGGAATTTTCTAATCAAAGTCATCATTATTTGTTGTTTGTAATCTGAAGAAGACAACATACAGCAAAAAAAAAAAAAGACAGTGGATGAGTCAGTGTAAGTAGTATCTGATGCTTCTGAAGGAAAGACTTCTTATATAAACACCTGGGTGATCTGATGAAATTTATTACACATACTCATTATAAATGTATTTGTTAAAGAGGTTGAGCAATCTTTGGAGACCCTTTTCTGGTGCTACAGTATTAACGGAAAAAATATTTCAGATCTTCCATACAAGCTGAGACAGAGATTTTAGTATGTTGGGTTTAGGTGTTTTTTTTTCTTTTTCTAAAATGGAAACAACTTCAAAACTGTGTGTAAGTGCTCATTCATGCTTAGCTTTGTGTAGCTGGATTTAGAACAGTAATCCTGGCAGCGATTTCTTTTCCCTCTAAAATGCAAATTTTCCATTAAGTAGTGTAGCTAATGAATGTTGCTACTTGTTTGAAGCCTTTTTTTCCAGGTTACCACTGAATCACTTTAGGCTGTGACCTTATCTGATATTGCACATTCAACAGGGCTGAGACTAATCAATAACTGGTGAGATTTCATCACAGACTGTGGGTACTGCAGGAAGCAGTTTGGTGATTAAGTAGTTGATACTCTTTCTCTCAGCTATTAATGAAACTGCCCCCTCGAAGCACTAACAGGACTCTGTAGCCTTTTGGCTGAAAATTGAGATCTTCACCACTCATCATTCCTAGCTATCTCATGACATTTTTTATGCTTGAGTAGGAGAGGAGGGCTATTCATCCAGGCAGTGCTGGCCAAATTCCAGTTGCAATAATTGTTTTCTCCCTAGCTAACTTCAGTTTCTGTTGTTTAGACTGTTGTTCTTCCTTGTTTCCTTACCCAAGGTGTTAAAATGCTGGTCTGAGAGCTTCCCAGGCCAGGGCTGGGAACACTGCCTGGTGGACAAACAGTATGTTTCTGCTGTCCCTGAACTTTATTGAGTATATTGAGATCTTAAAGGGCTCTCTCTGTGAGTGGCTCATGGCATGGTGGGGAAACATCTGGACAGGGCGAGCTTTTCAGCTTCCTGGTCCGGAAAGACTTCAGCTATTGAGGTGCACAGATCTAGTCTAATCTTCAGTTTGATGTTTAGATCATAGCCGAAACTAGTGCTTTTTTTTTTTTTTTTCCCCCTTTCTGACAGCCTCTGGGAATTATTAGTGCTGGCATGAGAGGGCTCTGTAAAACATAGAGGGAACGTCTGAATGTCTTTCTTGTTTGTTTATCTGTGATGTGTGTAAAGACAGCCTGGAAACCTCCTGGTGTTTGTTGTTGGTGGCATTCTCTGAATACCTTCATATCCCTGCTCCTCCTGGAGTAATACAGGGGATTTAGCACCTGATATCCTACCCTGCCTCCCCACTTCTGCTACAGTGCTGCCCCTCCAGGGACAGAGAGACTGCCCAGGCCATTTCTCTGAGCTCACAGGAAACTGAGGGCTGGAGGGAGCAAAGTCTTGATATTTCTGAGAACCACAGACTCAGTTTCCTAGTCATGAATATGTGCTGCTGAAGTGAGCACTGTGTTTTGGAAAAAAAACACAGGTTAGTCAGGTTATGAAAATCATTCAGATGATTTCTGTGCATCATGAGAAAGGTTGGTTCTATTATCTCACTCTTCCCAGTCCAGCTGCTGGTTTTGCCTGCGCTGCTTCTTTGCAGCAAGAACATTCAAAGGGGTAGGAGGAGAGACTGGCTTTCTCAAGCTGAATCTAGAGCTGCTCAAAGCCAGACAAAACCAGAGCAAAATAAACTTATCAGAATTAGATTGGCTTAAGCTGATGTGAGAAGTCAAAATTTCTGTGGGGAAAATGAGAATCCTAAACTCCTGGCTGAAACTTGAGCTATGGATGTGTGCCTTCTTCTGGCTGCAGATGTGCCAAATGGAGCTCATCACTGCTTTCTCCATCCAAAAATTACCCCTAGTTGCAACTCCTGGTGGACCTGTTCCCTGGGCCGGGATGAGGGTGGAAGGACTAGAACCTGTTTCAGTCAAAATGAACAGATTACCTTGCACAATACACTCAGAAAGTCTTTGCTAGCTGGATTCAGGTAGTCCTCAAGGGAGCCTCTAAGACACCATGCTCTCAAGGAGGAGCTTGAACAAATTTAGTACTAGGCTCAGTGCCTTGCTCTCCAGGAGCTACAACAAGTTTCATTTTGGGCTCAGTGCCTTAACTTTCCTTAGTATTGTCTTGCAGACAAGCTCTGAAAGGAAAATTGCATTTTTTCCTTTTCAGCTGAAGTAACTCATTGGTGGGGAGAAGGGGACCTGGGAGTCTAGACTGAAAGGAAGCTGAACATGAGCCAGCAGTGTGCCCAGGTAGCCAAGAAGGCCAATGGCATCCTGGCCTGTATCAGGAACAGCGTGGCCAGCAGGTCCAGGGAAGTGATTCTGCCCCTGTACTCAGCGCTGGTGAGGCCACACCTCGAGTACTGTGTCCAGTTCTGGGCCCCTCAGTTCAGGAAGGAGATTGAGGTGCTGGAGCAGGTCCAAAGGAGGGCAACCAGGCTGGTGAAGGGACTCGAGCACAGATCCTATGAGGAGAGGCTGAGGGAGCTGGGGCTGTTCAGCCTGGAGAAGAGGAGGCTCAGGGGCAACCTCATCACTCTCTACAACTCCCTGAAAGGAGGGTGTAGCCAGGGGGGGGTTGGTCTCTTTTCCCAGGCAACTACCAGCAAGACAAGAGGGCATGGTCTCAAGCTGTGCTGGGGGAGGTTTAGGTTAGGTATTAGAAAGAATTTCTTTACGGCGAGGGTGATCAGGCATTGGAATGGGCTGCCCCGGGAAGTAGTGGATTCTCCGTCCCTGGAGATATTTAAAAAGAGACTGGATGTGGCACTCAGTGCCATGGTCTGGTAACTGCAGCGGTCGTGGATCAAGGGTTGGACTTGATGATCTCTGAGGTCCCTTCCAACCCAGCCAGTTCTATGATTCTATGATTCTTGTCCTTTGCCCATGCCAGGCAGCATCAGGCAGCATCTGCAGAGTGGGGTCACTGCTGCAGCCACCCCCTCCCTGCCTGCACTGCTTGGATTTACTTACTGGGCTCCAGCCTCACAATACACCCCCTATACGGATGACCTGTTGGGCCTGTTTGGCCACATTTTGTTTTTGTGGGGTATTGTCCCCTGGAGACTCCCCATAGAAATTTTTGTCCCTGTGTCCTACATGCCACATAAATAATGAGAGAAATAGACTCTGCCAAGAGCTGTAAATAATAGAGCCAGAGAAAGGTCACAGCTCCCTGGTTGATACCACCCAGTGATACGACTGCACAAATTGTGGACAGTGCTGAGCACCAGCAGAGCAAGCTGACATCTGCCTTTAGATGGCCACATAAGCACTCTTACATGTGAGTCATGAGAGTAAGAAAGCACCATGTCATGTCTAGATGGGAAACTGAGGTAAAGAGACCAAACAATCTGCCCATCTTCCTGACAGAGCTGGGACATGAACCTGGACTTACTTCCTTTGCCCCTACAACAAGGCCTTCATCACAGCTACCCATGGTCTTGAAATGATCAGCTGCCTGAACTGGTCCAGTGCTCAGGACTAATGTATTTCCTCATACAAAATCTCCCAGAGTTTTAAGTCACAGTTTTATTTTTAGATCAGCTCTACCTCAGCTATAATTACATTTGTACCAATCAAGTATGTGGTAATACTCACAGGTCTCTGACTAGTCGTTCAGAGTAAGAATTAATTTGCAGGGTTGGAAAAAGCAGAATGACAGGTGTTTCATGCTAACACGTCATTGAGGTTTCACCTGCCCCGTAAGGCTACTAAAAGAGGATGTCCCAAGAGAAGACAGCAGCAAACTGGGCACTGCATTTAAGAAATGGTGGTTCAGGGTCCTTCAGTACCCTCTCATTTCAGAAGGAGCCCTCCAGTGCTGACCATATCTTAGCCCCAACTCTTGACAGGGAGCACATTTTTAATGCTGCTTTATTAGAGAGTCAGAAGCATTTGTGGGATTGGTGTGGGAGTGCAGAATTGTTTTCTGATGAGGAACTGAGTCAAAGTTTGTTGGCATCTCGTGTAGTGGCTGCTTATATGTAAACTTGAAACCAAACCAAGCAAACAGAGTGAAACCATCCAAGGCCTAAAATGTCATCTGGCAGTGAGGAGCACTGCAAATACCAGATTAGGAGAGTCCAGAACCAGCTGGCTGCTGCTAGTGCTGAAGTGAGTGCTTACCAGGCATTCAAAAGCTTTCTAATCTTACTTGCTTAAGCTCCTATGGCCACTGCTGCTCATTTTAGGATCACAAGCAAGCATGAAGGATGCTTCTGTTTAACTATGGGAAAGGGTGCGGGGAAAACTACACAAATTCAATAGTTTCAGCATCCTTTCTACTACAGTCCACAGCAAAGACCCAACTTCTGCTCCCTTTGGAGTTAGCTGCAAAATTTTTTGCTGCTTTTAGCAGTTCTAGGGTGAAACCAAAGAATAATGACGTCACAAATGCTATATGAAAGACAGATGCACAGTCCCCGAGAAAACTTCTGTGGTGGTTTAAGAAGTTCCTGCCTCTTCTATTTGTTTGACTCCTAGCTCTGCATCAGAGGTTGCTGTTTCCAAAATTGTGCTAGCAGAAGGGATGGTGAGATCATGCTCTGCTTCACAGCTTTTGTGTAACCCTGCTTTCCTGGGAAATGAGCCCTTTCCCAGTTGCAGGCTGTGAAGCGGGGCAGGCAGACTACTGAGATGCAGACACGTGGCTGCTGGCACCTCTGCTGTGAGGTGGCCACCCCCAGCAGAAGGGTGGGCCAGCCAGATCAGGGTGATAAGAAATCTGCGGCAACAATGTTTGTCAGAGCCCATTGTCAGAGCACGTCATTACCCATTGTTCCCTTTATTGAATGCAATTGTGCCTATTGCATGTCTCCATACACAGTTTGACTGAAAAATTAGACCTGGAACACAATGGATAGAGTTTGTTGGTCAGGAAGTGTTTCTTTTTATACATTAAAACACATGAGGCTTTGTTGGTTTTGTTGTAGCAGCAATATCCTGATACACTTGCTGGAATGATGGGTGAAGGAAGTTTCGTTCTGAATATAGCAAGTCTCACACTAGGAACTTAACTCTTTGATGCCTGGAAGTAGTCATCACATGTTAAATCTCAAGTGTTATGGGAAAGGATGAGTTTTAAAAGCCATCTTTGAAAGAGCATCTTTTAAGTAAACCTTACCCAACCTGAGATTCAGAGAGATGAGTATTTGCACATGTGGGGTTCCAGTGACCTACATGGAGTTGTTTCCCAGGAAAAGTAAAATCAGAAGTGGAACTATGAGCAAACATTTCTTTGCGCTGTACTACAGACAGATTAGCAATGTTAGAGTTTATAATTGTGTTGTGTAGGTCTGCCTCCTTTAATGTCTTTTTTTTTTTTTCCTTGATGCTAGCATAGCTTAGAGTTTATTCAGCTATAATCTCACAGCTCTTGGCATCCTGCCCCATGACATTTACCTGAAGCTCTTGCAGCCTCCTATGACTTTAGTTTTACTGTTGTATAATTTATTCTGTAATTGATATTGGCTCAAATGTGTATATTATATAGTTTTTTATGGCTCTTTTTGAACACTGGTATTTAGCCACCTCAGAAATTTTATGCAATATATATTTCTATCTATTATCTTTAGTTGTATGGAACATCACTAGGGCTTATGGTCCTCACCAAGTGAGGATTAATCAAGTGGTTAATTTACAAGTCAAAAAGTAAAGCATCCAATAACTCATCCTCTCACTTCAAGAAGCCTTGGTGGATCATGTTAATGTGGGCCATGAAAATTCACTTCAGATGAGAGACTATGGAGGAGAGAGACTGGGAGATCTGTCTCGGCACTCGTTTTTTAGCTCTACTGTGTGCCCTATCCCAGAGGCAGGAATTCCAGCATAAAACAAAAAAACTTACTTCACATGAAGTGGATGGATTATATAGCAGATTACCTATAGAAAAACACAGTCCACATTATACATGGTTCAGAGTGGATGCATTTATAAGAAGAGAGGAATTTGTTCCATCTGTCTCTAGGAATTTAAGAGGTGGTTAGATTTTTTGCAATAATCAGGCATGTTCAGTAAGCAGCATAAACTTCACAGCTGAAGTTATACCTCATCACATATTGGGAAAAGAATGAAGACATTTAGATGACATAAATATAATGAGTTTACAGCCACGGTATGCAGTAAAATATTTTCAATAGAAAATCAAGGCTTTCAATGCAACTCATTTAGCATTTCCATTTTAACATTTCCTCAAAGTCAACTGCAGCAGAAAACATAAAGCTCACAATGCTTCTTCAAACCAAGACAAAAAAAAAAAAAGAACTTCTGCTATGAAACAACCAAATCCTTCATGGACTAAAAAGCAATATTTTTGTGCCACAACTGATGACATGGCTTAAGGGCATTTACAGTTTGCTGTCAAAGGAAACAGTGTGTCTTCATTGCTGATTAAAATACAGTGAAATTAACTAAAGTTTTGTTTGGTTTGATTTTTTTTTCCTCACAAGTTACTTTAGTGTGGATAAAAGCAACCCTTCATGAAATGAAATGTGATCATTTGGGTTCATGCTGGTCTTGCACTCAAACATGATTGTTGAGGGTTTTTTACTTGGGTGTCTCCAGGAATTTGACTCATTTTATGATTTTTTATGGAGGTATTATCTCAGCACAGAGGGTAGCTGGGAAAGTCATTAGTGACTAGTTGTACCCAGAAAGAGCAAAGTTGCAAAATTGTCCTGTTAGCGATTGAAATTGTGTGCCAGCTAAACCTTTAGCCTGTGCTTCCGGCAGGGAATCTAAGATTGGTTTAAAGGGTACTAAATCCAAGTAAAGATCTTAATATTTAAGTAGGCCTCAACTGTAAGGCAACACTCAGTCTATATGCTTTGCAGTGAGGACAATCTCTGAGTATTTCTTTCCAAACTGCTTATTTTTGTTTCATTTATTAATGGCTTCACTGGAATTCCCTTTATAATCAGATTTTGGGGGAATAATAGTACCAAGAAAGAGCCAACATAAGCAACCTCCCATCCTGTCCTTTAAAAATAAAAATTGAAAATAAAACCCACCAATAACAGCTTGTTCTTTGGTAAGGGGCTAATAATATACAGAACTTGGCACACTGAAACAACAACTGGAATGAAGATATTATCATGAAAATCACCTAAATCTTGACTTCATTAAAACTTATTTAATAGGATCAACATTTTTTCCAGGCCAATATTTTTAAAGTTATGTAGTAAACTCTGTGTGCCTTATCCTCCAGGGTTATTTCCACACTCCATTAACAGGTTATAGCAGGTTTTTAAAATATGTATCATGGGATGGTGTGTACCTGGGAACAAGGAACAGAAAGTTCTTTTAAACATTGTATGTACATATGTCTGTAGGCTGCATGAGCTTGCCTAAACAATTCACACCATTATCAAGAAGATCTTGGCAAAAACAAGAGAAAAAGAGATTCAGTAAGTTACATAACGTGCATATATCTCTTTCCTTTTTAAGCAATGGTTGTTTCCACTTAACAAATGATATTTGTAGCATTTTATTAAAAACTGCTAACAAAATCAAGTCCCAGGGTCTCTTCAGGAATGGAATTGATGTCATGTAGGATGGTAAAGCATTGGCTTCAGTTGCCTGTTCTTCTGGATATTCCAGATATTTACATTCCTAGGGATTTCAAAATTTCTTTTCATAAATATTTGATGGTAAAAGGTAGATACAGAAAGCATCAGTTAGGAAGAAAAGTGGAAGGGCAAATAGTATTATTCTTTTTTTCCAGGCTGAGACAGACCAGATTGTACTGTAACTTTAGGGAGCCATCCACCCGGATGTGCCCCCAGACAGCTACTCAACAGGCACAGATCCTGTATTTCTGGAGGCATGTGGATATTTCAGGATATTGGAGATTGTCAGATGTTCAGATGTGTTCACAAACTGGATGGGCAGAGGTGGTGAGGGGGTGCCAGAGTTCCAGCCTGGCCACCTTCCCCAGAAAGCTCTACTCACTTCAGGAAATTTTACCACTTGTTTCTTCACTCTCAGATGCATCCAAACAAAGATTTTTCTGGTAAAAGTTATAGAAATTGAAAGAAATTGCTTAAATGCTTGCAGACATGTTTCACTTAGGGGACCAGCACATGTTGAATATGACTCAAATTTCCATGTGACTGAAGGTTTTGACCCCTGGTTTTTGAACCTTGTTTTTGACCCAGTTGGTCCCTTGTAGAAGAAAAGCTCTACTTGCAAGGGGCTAAAAGGCCAACCAGTTGACTGTCCCATCTCTGCACAAGGAACTCCCAGAGCAGGGTGCAAGATGGGGGCAAGCACATGCTCATATTTCCTCCAGAGCATCCTCCCCACTCCTGGCAGTCACTGCACAGGGACTTCCTGGCCCAGAGGCCGTATTTGTGTTTTTGTATTTAATAGCTCACAGTAGACTTTTCTTCCATGAATTGGACTAATCTCTCCAGCTATATTTTTGGCTTCCATAACATCCGATGGTAATGAATCCCTCAGTGTAGCTAGGAGCTTCATGAAAAAGCGCGCGTGTGCGCATGCATGTGCATGTGTTTTAAACCTATTTCCTCTTCTCTCCACATCTTCCAGTGAGAGAAACAAAGAAGGAACATCCTGTGTTTGCCTCCTCCCAACCATTCATGCTGTCACGCTCTCTCACTTGAACTAGCCATGTTGCCTCTTGTGCAAGCCAAGGGCTTCTCATCTTCTGAAAGCTATTTTTACCCAATTTGCAAAGCAGCTGAACTTCTCTAGTTCTCCTTAATGTTGTTACCAAATCAGAAATGTGGGCACATTTATATTAGCATATCCTGTTTTACATTACCTTAGCTGACATGTCTGGCTTGTGCTGATCCCTCAGTGGTGCTATACTTTGGTTTGGTCAATACTTGCCATTATTTTCCCCTGTTAATATAAATTGTGCCTGCTCCTTTAAGTAAATTACAGCTTTGAAAAATGCAGGCACGATGGGAGTCTATCTTCTATGTGCTGAGTTAGCTCCTCTTCTAGCCAAGACAAGAAAACTCTGGAAGCGAAGTGCTTTGTCCAGAGGGGAACAAGTCTCTTCTCTCCCTTTCCCACAGTTAAAAAACAGCCTTTGTAAAGTTACAAGGAAAGTCACTTACATAATCTATGGTCAGAAGTCTGAGCTGGCATGATTTTGGATGACTGGAAGTAGAACAAAGGGAAAAAAAATATTGACATTTCCCAGCTGACCCCAAAATGAAAACCTCCCATTATGTTGGCACTTACTCCACGGCCACTGTGTAATTTGGTTTTGTACTGACTCCTTAAATTGAGATTATCTTTATGTAACTGTCATTCATTTGTATTTGGGTTTCCTTGAAGAAAATGCATCAATGTCACAGTTCTCATGTTAGGAAATACATGGAAATACATCCCCCTGTGCCTTCCCCCAGGTCCCCATAGAGACTTGTCCTGCTTCCTTCCCCTAACATTACTCTCTCTCCTGCCTGTATTTTAGGGGAACAAGTAGTGCATCTACCTTGCCCTGAGCAGAGTGGCTTTCCATCCCTTGGTTTCTGGGCCTGGGGGCCAGAGGCAGCTCCGTAGGACAGGGTTGCATGGGCAGCAGGCAACTCCTACCTGGAACAGCTTTCCCTGCAGGTTCCTGGTGCCTTGTTGACTTGGCAGTACTATTGGAAACCCTGCCAATACCAGCCACACTTCCTTCTGCCTTGATACAAGCCTACTCTCTCTCTGAGAAAAACAGAAATAAGTGATGCTCTAGGGATGGTGAATTGCCTCTAGTCCAGACCTGCCAGCACTGGAAATTTCAAAAAAAGGGGGAAGTATGAAACAGCCACATGTGCAATGGATGTTTGGGGGAATTTCCAGGAGGGCAGAACACCGTGTTTGTTGTTTTCTTGATTTTATCTTTTTTTTTTTTTTTTATGCCTGACGGTTTTGAAGAACCTTTCAGAATATGTGTTGTAAACTGTAATCTTGACGTTCTGGACAGTCAAATGCCTGTATGCAAGCATCTCCATGAGCTTTTGACCATGTCTGCCTGTGATATGTGGGGTCAGTGTGTATGTCTGCGTGGGATGGTATAAGCTGCATTCTGCAGAAATCCTGTAAAGATTACCCAACTTTTCTCCTGGAGGAAGGGTGGGACCCAGGAATGGCCTTCCTCCTTATGAGCTGTTTTTAACAGTACCTCAGTCTTCTCCCCCAGAAAGCCACCAAAGTCTAGTGCTGTGAATTTTTTGTACAGACACAGTTAAAGCTTTCATTTTGTGTAAATGAAGACTGCAAGAAAAGAAGAATTATGACAGAAGGCTGGGAGAGCAATTCCTCCAGTTACTTCAGAGGCTTGCGTGGGACTATTCCCAGTCTATAAATCATAGTGATTACCTGATACTTGGGAATATTTGCTGTGATAAAAGCCTTCAGGTGTAAGTTCTATAGTGTCGTTACGCGTTGCATCACACTAATTGTATGATTGTGAGTCTGGTATATTAACCTGACAAAAAGATGCAAACTTCATTTCCTTACTGGTTAGAATTTGAAAGTCAGTAAGATATTTTAATTACGCCTGCATCTTTAGTTCATAGAATCATAGAATGGGAGTGATTGGAAGGGACCTCTGAAGATTATCAAGTCCAAGCCTCCTGCCAAAGCCTAGTTTTATGTAAACATGAAATAAATGAGTATATGTAACAGGTAATTACAATAAAATGTTTAGCATGTATAAATTTGAGTTAGTATAAATGCAGGCAATAGGATTAGTGCAATAGGAATATATAAAAGTATCCATGTGCTTGTATGCATATGCTTGTGTATATATATATATATGTCTAAATGCATTAGGTATATTTACATACAAAAAACATTTGGAACTTTGAAATATTAGATGTTACTGCACTCAGAAAATGCTTAATTCATCTGCAAGACTTAAATAAATATCTACATATTATTGGTAACAAATATTGATTTCTGCTTCTGATGTGAAAGTCTGAGAGGACCAGATTTTCTGATTCACCTTAGATTGCATCCAAACTCTGCTGTTGTAGTAGAGAGAGAAACTGTCCTCACTTTGTGCAGCAGAACGTGTAATTGCTCACCAAAGTCTCTCCTTCACAAGTGCAGGTTGCTTATATAAACTCCTTGTGCCCCTGGATGTAGTGCTAATGGTTCCTTGGCTCCCCAGTTCCACTCTCATCGCACCACGAGTACCTTGCAGTGGGAACACAAAGCCCTGCTCCCCCGGCCTGCATCAGCGCTTTGGCTCAGGGATATCCTCATGAGATTCCTGTGTCAGGCAGTCTTCGTGGGGATGTCAGCAGAGCTGCTGCATTGTCCCACTTCCCATGCAGGGTGCACACTTGGTTGAGCATCCCCAGCCTGCGCTCTTCCTTGCAGGGTCTGTGCCTGGCAGAGCTGGGTGCTCCCATGAGCCTGCAAGCAGCACCTCACTCCCTGCGGGGTACTTGATGATATGTGGGTTTACCAAAGTGCTCCTTCACTTCCTTGAGTTAAAGTGGCCAGTTGTCTGAAACATTTTGGAGAGGCGTGATCTTTGTGCCTTCTGTCCTCAAGTATGTTTTGGAGCATCACCGAATTTTGTATGTTTACCTCCAAAAACTCATCATGAATCTATGCCATCGTTCTTTCTCTCCCGCTATCTCTTCTCTTTCCTTCCCTACCCCCAAATTCCCTTTCTTGCAATTATAGTAATCTTTAGTGAGGAGCAATGGCTTTTTAATTTTCCACAAGAAATGGAAGTATGCAATTATTATGCAAAACAGCTTTCTTTTAATTCCACAAAATTTCCGGTGTACACTGTAATAAGTCATTTTCTACTGTACATTTTAGTGTCTGAAAATGTAAGCCTAGACCATTAGAAAGCCATAATAAATAATTCAGTGATTTCCTTTCAGCTTAATATTCTATTTTGCTGAATGTGTTTGGAGGTGTAAGTATCTCTCTGGAGAGGGATAATTTTAAGTTTAGTTTTCTAATTTGATTAAGGAAGCAGCGGCTGCCTGCTTCATCTACAGGCAGGAATTCAAGTGCACCAGGGAGATGTTTAGATATCTGTGTAGGTGTGTTTAATATGTTCTGCCTTAATTGTATTTCCTTTCCACTAAATAAGAAAAGTTGTAACACAGTGGGATTAAACTTCACACTTTCCCCCACCTCCTTTTTCCTGGTTTTAATTGTCCCGCTCCTCACAGCCATATCAGCATTCCCTGTTAATGGGTTTTGGGGGATCAAGGCACATCTCATCATAGATGGCTGTGGCTGTTGTGGGGCTCCAACCCAATGGCTCCATCCACGTGGAACCTGGTGAGTAGTGCATCCTGGAGTGAAACCACACAGACAGGTGGAAGCTCAGGGGTGTACATGAGTAACTCTGTCAAATGCAATGTGACACAAGGGACATGCTTGAAAACTGATTTGTCTTGCACTGTTTTCACTGCCTCTGAGAAGGAAAGAAGAGATACCAGCATGAAAGTGTACATCCTGTTCTCTCCATCTCATGAGTAAAGTAGGGACCCTCTAAGTCTGTAAAGAAGGCAACTTTCTTTTCTTTCCATATGCAGTTGTGTCTAGAAAGTCACTGTAACAAAAGAACAGATTTCGCTTTGGAAATATTTCAACCCCTTTTGAAGAGGTGAAAGTGATAATTCATTAGAGCAAAAATGGTGATGAGAGCAAACATTGGCATAGCTGCAATGAGACTGAAAATGTTGGCAGTGCTCCTTTGTGCATGGCAGGAGGGGCTGTTAGAGTGAGCAGGCACCTTCCTCAAACCAATCCTTGTTAATTTTCCCTCTGCTTCAGCAGAAAGTGAAAGGGTCTGTGTGCCTAGGCCTACTTTATGATTTTGCAATTGATATTTATCTGTCCCCCCCCTTGAAAATTCTGTCACCAACAAAATATGCAAGGTGTACTGAGCCATACGTTTTTTCAAATGTTTGCCCTCTCTGTCCCTGCACATATTATGGCCCCAAATACTTCTGCTGAGTTTTGAAGCCTAAAGTGAAAAACAAAGTTGGTAGCAATGTTATTAATACCTGAGAACGCAGACTACTTTTGAGCAATTAATTTGAGCAGTTAATTTTCATTCTTTAATCTTTTGAAACATAATTTGCCCCTGCCACAGAGGCCACAGTTTGAGTATTGTCTTCAGTTCAGGGTGCCACAGTATGAGAAAGATATTGAGGTCCTAGAAGTCCAGAGAAGAGCTGCAAGGCTGCTGAGGGGTCATATTGTATCCTCATACAAGTGAATGAAGGAACTGGGGTTGATTACTCTGAAGAAGAGAAGACTCAGGGGAGGCTGGTGTTGGTCTCTTTTCCCAAGTAACTAACAACAGGAGGACAGGAATTTAAGTTGTGCCAGGGAAAGTCTAGATTAGATATTAGGAAAAAATTATTTACTGAAAGAGTGGTGAGGCATTGGAGTGGGCTGCCAAGGGAGGTGGTGGAGTGACCATCCCTGGAAGTGTTTAGAAGCGGCGCTTCAGGATATGGTTTAGTGGTTGTGGTAGCTGGGTCACAGTTGGACTCGATGATCTTGGAGGTTTTTTCCAACCTTAATGATTCTATGATTCTATAATCACATTAATGCACACTCAGGCCTGTTTTGTGATGGCTTCCTCCCCTCTTCTGAGACACATCAGTGAAGTAATTACCAGTGGGTGAAGGTGGTGAGGGTACCACTGAGAGTTTTCAATTTTCATCTCATATACTTTGCCTCTTCTGCTCATGGGGGAGATATGTACAGCTACCCAGAGGCTGATTTACATTACTCAGTTACTGGGCCCATTACTGTGCCCAGTTTACCAACCTCCACCACACTGCAACTCGATAGTCTTGCTGATCAAACAAACAAAAGACTGTCACTTTCCTCCTCCATTTGCTACTTCTAATTTCCCTGTACTGCTAGTAAGTCAGTCACTACTGAAGTTAGATAAATTGCTTTTTGAGGAATGACTAAAAAGCACCTTAGCACTAGTAAAAATACAAAGAAAGCCAAAACAAGAGCATTTTGGAAAATGCCCCAATGCTACTGCAGGGAGAATATTTTATTTCTTACTCATCAACATGTTATGGGAGGGCCTGAGGATTCAAAGTAGGTTGTGAATCCAGGTCCCATTTTTATTTTGTCCCTGATTGCTACAATATTTTTTGCTTGCATGTATCAGCACTGATGGGTCATGCCCTTTTGTCTTCATAGGATCCCAACATGAACAGGAGAGAGTGGTGTTCCAGACAGAGGATGACCCATCTTGGAGATTAATGTGCTTTTTTAGAAAGTGTGCTTGACTCACCATAGGCTGTGGTGAGTTGTTTCCAGCCCTTTCATTTCCTGGCAGGTATGGTCAGAAGTTAATTATCTGGGCATCTCCACCTGCTATGGCACTATTTAAAAAGGAATACTTCTGATTGCCTTTGGTGAGGAATCTGGGCTGCTTTTGGCATGCTTGGCAGGTGGGGTGCTCCAGGGGATTGGAGCTCAGTGTCTAGGGACCAGTGGCATTCTAGTGGAAGCTGAAGGCACCAGAGAGAGAGAGTGCTTGGAACAGGGGACACCCAGAAAGTTCAGACCATTCTGAGGGACAGGCAATTTGAAGGACCACAAGCTGTAGGTGGGATTAAGTTATTTTTGAAGCTGTCCCATTGTCATGGAATGGTTCACTCTATGGCTTTTGACAGTGTCTTGGAAATACCTTGTCTTTTGAGGAAGAGAACTTTCTTTAAGGCCTCACCTATCTTCCCTTTCACGAGCCTTCGTATTTCCTGTTTCTGCACAGGACCAAAATCAGACATGCAGAAGCACCATGAAAAAAATGCAACAGGAGCATTCTTGACATGATTTGGCATGTGGGAGCAGGGAGATGGGGAGCCTGATAGGCTTCCAGACTTGTTATGCAGACTCAAGAAGTGCAAGCAGTTGGATAAGCATCTGAACTTTTGTATGTTTATCTGAACTGAACTCGAACTCCAAGCCATTTCAGAGTTTACTTAGCAGTGGCTAATAATTAGTAGAATGCTAGTTAAAATTGGAAAGTAATCTCAATAATGAACTAATTCACAAAAAGACATAAACAAACCCCCTTATTGAAATCATGCTGGACCTGGAGTTTGGAGCAGACATTCCTCTCAGCAGGCAGTCTAGAAAAACCTTTACAGGAAAAAAAATATACTAATTCTTTTTTACATTAAAAGGTGTTGGGGACCTATGAAACTGAAAGGGGAAAAAAAAAAAGTGTTTGGTAAATAGACAGCAGACCTGAATCCTGTTCTTGTCTATCTTTGTATATACGTCAACAGCAATACTATGAGGTTACCTGCTGTAGTGGTGTGAAGCCAGTATAAGACCAGATTGTGCCTGACACTTCTAAAGGTGGAGTTTTATTATCAAAAGAAAAGCAGTTAACAGGGGCTCATTACTGTGAAATACGTGTTTAGGGTCCTGCCTACAAACAATACGAACAGCTTTCCTGGAAATAAGTTATTTAATGAAATAAATAAAGCCTTTCTTGTTATGTAGGCTTAGTTGTCATTTACTACCTTTTCAGTGATGTTAAAATTTAATGTGGTAACAGTGCAATGAGCAGAGAGAGCAGTTTCCACCCACACGAATAAATATTGATCTCAGTGATAAGGAAGAACAAACATTCTGATGAAGTGGTAAGAAAGAAATTGAGCCTGATATGGAAGGGTTATTTTACTGCACAGTAAAAGAAAGTTACTCTTCCAACTAAGGACAGGGAAGGGCAAGGGGATGACTTATCAAAATGTTATTTACAGGACAATAAATTCTCTGTCTTCAAACTGTAGTGTTTGTCCAATGGCTCTGCACAAAAGCAAAGAGATGACCGGGGTGAAGTTCTGGTCACAATCAAATAAGTGGCAGTTTTGCTGCTGACTTCAGAAGGGACAGGTATTTATAGCTGGAGCACTGTGCAGAGACTCTGGTGCTCTGTGGGAGTCTCATATGAGCAAACTTCTCCTCCAAGCCCTTCCTTAGTCAATGTATGCTTAAACCTAAGCATTCACTTCTCTTCTCTGATGAACCTAGCTTGGAAACTGATGACTAGTCTGACATTCCAGAAAATCTTGAATCATTAAGGTACAACAGGATTGGGGTTTTTACTGACCTTTGCTTCACCTAGAAGGGGCAGCTTTTTGCAGAGCTGCCTTTGCTACAGTGAGCTCCATGTGAGAGCAGCCAGTGAGGAGGTTCAGATATCTGTGCAACATGATTTATCTCCTATTGTATGTATGGCTCAGGTCAGATGAACTGCCTTCTGCTAGCTGCTCTCCACTGGCTATGAAGGGAGCTCTGTGTGACATGATATCTGTGGAGGTATCCTACCTGTTGACTGCTATAGGTCGGTCACACTGAAGTTATGTAAATTGCTTTTGGAAGCCACCCATTTAGGAAATGTACCGTACACTTGTAGAACCAAATAAAAAAAGCCCCAATGGGGTATTTTTAAAGTGTAAATTCTCTGCTTTTCTCAGGACTTATTATGCGATCTTCCAGACAACCTATATGCATCACTTTCCCTAATCATTGTCTCTCATCAAATCTGGGTTTCTACACAGTGTTTCTACTGCTCAGTACAGCGTGTGTGACAGTGACTTACTGCTACACATGCTGCGATGCAGACATCTTTTTTTACAGGTTCCTTAAGAGGTAGTTAGTTACATGGTCCCAGTCCCGTTGTATCTCAGCACTCCCTATGCCTTCGTCAGTTTTCCTTTAATATACAGATGTTAATTCTGTCTCCTCTACCTCCAGTCCTACTATTCCTCTTGGCTTAGGAAGAACCTAGGGAGAATTATACTTAAGGAAGAACTCCCTTGGCTAAGGGCTGCTCCCAACAGCTCAGTTTGACTGTAGTCCTCTGCCTTTATAGGAGTGGTTATGAGTCCGTGGGGGAGGCAAGTGAACTCCAGCTACCTCTGACCTTTGCCTGGTAACTTGTGCCTTCTCTACAGGACACAGAGAGGTTTTCCAACCCAGTCACTCTCAGCTACTGAGAGCTTTCTGACAGTCAGTAAATCACACTACGGCCTCTAATCTTGATTGGGGCTTCTGCTGGCTACTGTCAGATACTTTCTGCAAATATTCAGTGTTACTAATACATTAAGTGAGGTTTTAATCACTGCCGTGGATAATTGTAGGCCAAGGGTTGGAGAACTTTTATGACTTAGAAATGAGTTTGTGTGGGGATAATAATACATGTGCAAGCCAGAAGAGTATTTCCTTCCTGAAGGTAATGAATTGAAGAGGGAACTGCTGGTTTGGAATCAGGGGATCACTGTAGCAAACAAACTAAGTGGGATTATTTGACTTTGACACAATTACCTGGAAGAGTTAATCTGTGATGTCAGGTGCAGCTCCTGCCTCAGGAAGTTTGAAATGAAGTTTGGTTTGGTTTTTTTTCATAGTTGTTAAAAAGTCAGGCAGAAAGGTACAGAATAAAATAATCACTTTTCATTCCAGTTATGACTCTACCTACCCGAGTCTCATTCTTTCTTTATCTTTTATGTTTTTATCCCTGGAGGTAGGCTCCTTTGAAAAGCAGTAAGAACAGTCATCATTCTATTCACCTTTTCAAAAGAAGACATCTTTGAAATATCCTCTACCTCCCTTCCTTTGGCTTGATTGCCACTGTCTCCAGTCAGTCTTTTTCCTGGCTTTCCTGGGATGTCTTCAGTTGCCATTGTAACATGCTGACCTGCCAAAACACAGCTCCACAGTGAGAATAGCACAAGTCCTTAAAGCCCTTTCCCATGATGGGGCAGTTTGCCTCTTCCAGAGAGAAATCATGAATGTCAGAGTGCTTTGGAAATGTCCCACCTATGTCCCTGTTGTCCACAGGAACATCAGAGTGAAAATGCAAGTAGGAGCAAAACTATAAAATCGAGGCTTGCTTATCAGTGCTTCTGTTGTATTAGACACCTATATCTGGAATGCAAAGGGAGTGTCCTGTGACTATTAAACAGCCTTTCAGCCTCAGGAGCTGTAGTGGTCTGCAGGGGCTGCAGTGGAGGTGGGAATGTTGATCCCCAGGCAGTGTGGACCCACTCCTCACTATGAAAGCTTCAGCTGGGTTCAGTACTACCTGTGTTACCCAAGTCTCAAAGTTAGATAATTTCAAGTAGCTGACAGACTTAGCTACCAGGGTATCAGGAACATCCATTCACACTGGGATTGCATTGTCTTCATCTGCCTGCCAGTTCCTGAGATTTCATTTGGCATGAGGCTGTCCAACTAGCAAGAAGTTTGTCTGCTATCTACCCTGCTTTCTAGGACCACATACAGCTTTCCCACACACAAAATTTTTAATTAAAAGTGTCTTTTTTCCCCCAGACATCTTGAAGAAATGATTTTGTTTTGGCCTCCTTCATAGTTTCAGCAAGTCATCCAGAAAGCAGCTCTTTGCAGCAGCTTTTGCTCCCCCATTGCAGCCACCCAGTTGTTCCCCTTCACAGCAGGCTTTATCTTTCCATTTTTGCTTCTAATTTATCGACACTGAGAGCCTGCCTGGGTTTTGCAGGCTTTCCTGTAATGAGGCAGCTGGCTCGCAAAGAGCTGTGTCACAGAGCTTGTTCTTGTCAGCAGCTTTTATCTTCCCTCTGCAGTCACTTCTGTACCACTACTTTTGATTTTTGCCTTATTTTAGTTGGGTTTAGCTGAAGTTGCTTTCTCCTTTAGCAGAAAGATGATTTAGGTTTGCTGAAGCCTGGCAATGTTAGTACATAATAGCAGTATGTATTTTTAATCTAGATTCAGTTTTGGTGTTTTATGGTACCAGGGAGAGTCTGTTTTTGTGTCTGAGGTGCCACTAAAAGATGTGTATGATTTCCTGAGTGTTGATGATTGCAGCGAATTATCCCAGTTCTGTTTTAGAGCTGTTGCTTAGAGAGTTTTTAGTATTTATATACAAAGATAGTAAAAAAACCCAAAACAACAACAAAACCAACAACAACAAAACACAATAAAGCCCCCCCCCCTCCCAACTAATAATAATTTTTAAAAACCCAGTCATCTTTCTCAATTCACACACACACACAAAAAATAATTCTAAAGTTAGGTTTGCATGCAGAATGAGCAGAATCAGTCCTTCTCTCTCTCTGAAAACTCTTAATAGATTTGTGAAATAGTTGCCATGAGCAGTTACATGGCTCTTACTCCTGGTGCAACTTGACAAGGATGTCACTTTGATGAAGCTTCCTGGCATTGCCAGGGCTTCAGGCAGCCATCAGCCACTGAGGAGTCCTTGTTCTCCAGTAGCCAGGGAGACCCATAATTTGGAGGTGTCATGGCCCCAGGGAGGACAGGCCAAGAATCATGAAGCTGCTGAAAGCACTTTGAACCAGAGGCTGAATGAACATCATGTTTCAGGCTGAGCAAACCAGCATTTTTCTGAGAGTCTCTCTATAGTGTAGTACTTCTCTGAAGAACTATAAGGGTAAATTGGGCCCTACTTAGTGATATAATTTACTGCTAAGAGTGCACTCCAGGCAGATGTGGTGAAATAAAGCCTGAAGAAATTCACTTCTTGAGCTTCTCACGTCGTGAGCTTCCGAAACCCCCAGATTGCCTGATTTTCAGGCAGTTTACTGCTGGGCGTGTTCTTCTGCACTGCTCTGGAATGAAGCGTGAGGGATTTGAGGGCTGTCTGTGGGCATTTTCTGAGGCTTTACAGGCACTGTTTCACAAATGAGCCCACAGAGCTTCTGCATTGCAACAGTTTTCTAAGAGATGGATGACTCTCACATGCTCACTTCAGCTCCAGGCAGGGTTGCTCTGCTGTCCTCAGCCCTCTCAGTGCCTCCCCAGTGCTCCCTTCCAGGAGGAGCCCTGCTCCCTGCCCAGTGGACTGCCTTCTGAAGAACGCTTTATAGAAGCTTGCTGCTCACTGGGATCGAGTATCATCAAGCAGATAACCAGACAGTTTTTTCTCAATCTACTTTGGCTGTAGCTTTGCGTGGGAAGAGAACTCAGCCTGACAAGAGTTTAAAACTTAAGTCAGAGGAGAGAGTACTGAAGCATTTTAAGTGGAAACTCTTGAATTTGTTATTCTGATTTATATACCATTATCTGGATTATCATAAACTACAAATTACAGTAAAAGGACAAAGGTAATGACCAAATCTGGGAAAAGAAATTACTTTTTCGTGTTACTTATAAGCCAAAATTGTAAGGTGAAGAGGGACTAAAAGAACAAGTCAGTGCTCTTCCCAGCAATGCTCCCTTATGAAACAGCCTCTCACTGTGAACCCAGTGATCCAGCCTGGGGCTGGATCCTGCTCCTGCCTGCAGCAGTGGCATTCCTTCTCCTGACCCATGGGGAGGACATCCCGAGACCTCAGGAAAGCATCCACATGTGAGCAGGCAAAACTATCACTGTGGATTGATTTTGCTACTGAGTGATTCTCATTGCAATACTAGCAAGTGAGCCAGAGCCCTGTGTGATTAAGGAGAAGCCCTGTTCCTCATGGGCTTCTTTTTTTTTTTTTTTTTTTTTTGTTTGTTTGTTTGATCACTGCTGAGAAAGATAAAAGATTCAGGACAGGAGCTAAGGAGCAAAAGAAGTGATTCTGACATGAAGGCAGCTGCTCGAAGTGTGTGTTAAATAAAAGCTCCTTTGTGTGATGCATTTGTTGACCAAGACCTTTGCAGGGGTTGGCTGGTAGGATGTGATTGAGTTCTAATTTGAAGCTTTATGTTAATTCATCATGACTTTGCCCCTAGTGTGGTATCTGAGGATCTTCTGTGAGACTGCTGATGAGTTTCTGTTGAATGCTTTGGCCTCTACAAGTAGAGCAGTACAACATCAGGGGGAAATGTAAGCTATTTCCCTACCACTTTGGTAGCCTGATAAAGTCCCACTAAACTTACTTTCTGTAAGCTGAGCAAGGATAAGCTATTGAACAAGAGGAACCAAGTGGGAATGACTAATGTGTTAGAGTGTGCAACAGTGAGATCATATCCCCATGAGGATATCTTTTTTTGTGTGTGTTGGTTTGTTTTTTTTCACTGGGAAAACAGGAGTAAAAATAACTTTTTTTCTCAGTTAAGCAAGAGGAAAATTATGGCAACATTTCCTCATTTTCTGTTTCCTCAAGTAAATGCTTAGTCAGTCTGATTATTCACCGAGACATGTCTTTAGTTTTCTTTGCATTCTAGGAAGAAATATTAATAAATAGGTAACACATACGCATACGCATACACATATAAATTTAGCAGACTGATACTCATTGTTTCCTGCTCTTGATTCAGAGCATTTTCAGTGCGGGAAATGATCACAGTAACAATTGCCTCTTGTAAATCTAAGGCAAGGTAATTTACCATGTTTTCATTAGCCCAAGACTTTTAAAAAAAAAAAAAAAAAAAAAAAGTAGTACTTTTTGTAAAAGGTTATGTCCTTTGGAAGTGAGTTAAGGTCAAGAGAGAAAATTTGCTTCCATTTCATAATGAAATGGCCTGTTTAATGATATGAATGTGATGCTTCAGGTGCTCTGGTGCTCTGCTTATTGTCTGTAGAATTATTTCATCTGCTATTACTTCTTATTTGACCTGATGTGGGAAAATCAGGTAAGGTAGGACAGGCTGCATTTCTGATGAAAACAACAAAGGTCTAAGAGCAGGTTTTAGTCCAGTGGCTATACATAGTAATGCTACCAGTTTCAAGGAATCTCTCTTCTGAGATGGCACTGGTATTTTCTGTGGTATATGCGAAGAGTAATTTGCTAATTGTTTACAGAAGATCTGAGTCCCAGAAGGTCTGGAGCAATACACCTGTCTGGAGGAAGGAGAGAAACAACATTTTTCACATTCATCAGGCTTTGGAAGGTTGTTGTCTTCTCCATATTGGTCTTCTGCCTTTCTATCATATGCTGAGAAAATATATACATATGTATATGTATATATATACATATGTATATATACATATGTATATATGTATATATGTATATATACATATCAAATGTATATGCTGTATATGCTCCTTCCTCCAGGAGAACTGGAATTGGAAGCCAGATATTCAACCTTTTTCTATGTGTACTGTATATCTGCAAAATATGATTGTTTCTTTGGGAATATGGCTGTTGGCCTTCTCTGTAGTTTGATTGTATAGCCTTCTCTCATTTTCAGTGCTGTGAATAATACTGATTTTGCTACAAACAAAGTATCTTTATGGAACAGACAGATCCCTAATATTAGCCACAACTCTCAGAAGCTGAAAAGTCACGTGTTGAAACCTTCTGTGTAACCTCAAACACGCTGTTGTTACTACCAAACTTGAGAATTTTTTGGCAACACAATTTTTTGCCTTTTCAACTTGAAAAAGACCAGGGAAATTTTTACTGTATGTTTTTTTCATGGTTAAAGAAAAAAAGGAAAATCCTGTATCTGTTTTTATTCTGGACTATTTTGCAAGTCAGGAATATATTTTTAATCACAACTTTGGATTTTACTACTTTCCGCCTTCTTCCCCTTCTGAGGAGCTACTGCTAAAAACAATGCTTTGCCCAAGAATTACAATTTTTTTCAAGGTAGCTGAAGGAAGGAGAAGCCAGTTGCAGCTGCTGCTAGTTGATAAGGACTTGATCCTCAAACACTTTTGCACACAAGTAACTTGATGTATCTAAGTAGCCACATCAAATGGTCTCATAAAGTTATTCATATGAACCAGTGTTTGCAGGATCAGTATCTAAATCAGTGTTCTGATTCTGAGTTCTCTTATGTTTCCCCATCTGTAAACCAGTAATGTTGCAGGCTGCATTTGGTGAATGCTTTGAAATCAGTTAATTTAAGGAAATGTATAGGAAGGTGTCATTTATTGCTGTCAGAGAAGGGAAGGAATACTGACCAACAGAATGGGTGTTTTCTACTTTCCACAAGAAACAATAATAGAGTAGAACAGTTGAGACATTAACCTAGGAAATCAATAAGTAGTTCTTATAAATGAATAATCCTACAAAAATAATGCATGGAAGAAGATAAAGAAGCCTCTGAAGAAACAGTGGCAAATGCAATTGAAGCAGCAGAAAAATGTTAAGTAACTCTGTTGTTAGCAGGGGGCTTGGTCAATACAATATCCAGAGGGCTACATCTTTTGTTTCTTTTCCTCCAATAAACAGAACATCCACGGTACTTTCAGACACATTTTCTGGTTGATTTTCCTGCCATTCTTCCTTCTGTAAACCAGGAACAGTTCTGCCAATGCACATGGATTCACATTTCTGTGAAAAATTCAGGCCCTGTACATTCTGATGTGACCCATAAGGGGAAACCTACCTTCTATATAGGAGCCAATGGCAAAAGTCCCACTGCTACCAGAGCAGTCAGGCTTTCCTTTCTGGCTTTTATCTTCCTGACATTTCTACTGCATACACCATAAGAAACATATAATCAGTATGTTTCACAAATTGCTGCTGCGGATATGCTGAATACCAGATTGCTGCCCTGAGCACCCTGACACTTAGTCTGCTCAAGAAACTGTTTTGAGTCAGGGCCCCATACTTTCTGGGTTTGATATATTTTGATATACATACACTGATGTTAGTGGTGCAGTGAGAGAGGTCATCTGGCAGCTCACTGGGATTCCTCCCTGCTATTTGAGAAGGGTTTGAAAAAACTTAGACTGGAGTGGAATGGAGAAAGAAAGATTTTGGTTTTCTTTTTAAAACATTTTTTAAAATGTCATGAGACACTGTATTTCTTTTCAGCATGCTGTTAAGCTAATGGTTTGGGGGTCACCAGCACAGGCAATTCATGTATGTTTAGCTGTCTGTAAAAGTCTTTCATAAATTAAAAGATGTAATGCTGTAAAGTGATTATGCAGTTGTTACACTGGTTTATTTTATTATTTATTATATTATATATAATTATATATATAATATATATTATATTATTATTATTATTATTATTATTTATTTATTATTTATAATGCTCTTATGATAGCAAGTGCCTACAGTGCCACCGTCTGGTGAGACAGACACTGTCTTGGTGCTCAGATTTTGTTGTAGAATGAAAGTTTTCCTATTACTACAAGAAAAATCTAGTCAGTCTGGTGAGATTGCACACACGCCTTTCTTTTGTTTTCAGATGTGAAAAAGTGTAATTTGAAAAAAGCAGTCAAAATGACTGGCACTTGAAAGGGTGCCTCATCTACACAGGATAGGAATAAAATGATTTATTCACTTTGTAAACTATGAGTATTAATCTTTGTTAATATTTTAAGGCTGTCACTTAAACTAGAGTTCTCTCTTTTAAAATTTTTAATGTGTTTTTGTGTTTATTTAAAATTCTCCATTTTTCTCTTTGGTTCACTCTTTTAGTCAAGCTGGGCAGTGAAATTACTCATACAGCTAATTTTCGCTTTGTTGCTTTTCTACAGTCTGATCCTGCAGCTGTAAATGACAGGATCAAAAATGCAAAATAAGTACATAGCATTTGTGACACCCAACCTCCTTCAGTCCACTGGCCCTTGGCAGATTGGAAGCCTGGCAACAAACCTGTGAGGCAGGTAGCCCCCTTCACAAACAAGTGTCCTAACAGTCTGGTCTGTTTCACAATTCCACTTCTTTCTTCTAGCTCTTTGTCATCCCATGCATGCTACAAATATGTCTGTGTGTGATGCCCAGCAATTAATAAAAACTCTGTCTGTGTTTGCAGTGTTGCCCTGTATTTAACTCTGCCTGCTGCCAGTGTGGTCTTTTCAGTGTGCTGGCCTCTGGTTTCAATCTTGCTGCCAAATGTGAGGATTTCTTTACTGCCTCTTCCCAGGCTGACAACTGGTATTACCTACATCTTCTTTAGATGCCCAGAGTTGCCCAAAATCCCTGTGGCAGCTGGAGGCATTGCTCCACAGAAGCAACCACAGGGGGGGACAAATGCCACCTTTGCCCTTGTGGGGCAAACCCCTTCCTTCTGCTTTCTTGGGCTCTGCCTTTACCATCAGAAAGCCTCAAGGAGGAAGTAAACCCAGGAGCAGATTTGTACTTCCTCAAGAGGTGGACCCCACAGAGTCTATTTCTTTGACTTCCTTTCCTCTGTGAATGATTCCCTTGTAGGGTCTTGCTGGAGAACTTGGGCCTTTCTTATGGGACAGACTGGCTCTGTTGTGCTGCCTCTCACAAAGCTGGGGTGACCATTTACATGACGCTCACTGCTGCTTGAACCTTCTGTCTTCTGCATAAAGAACAGACACGTGTAAAGGTCACTGGAGGACACTATGGTAAAACACAACTATGTAACCTCAGTTGTTCTTTTATAGGTTTCTTCTCAGCAGCTATTTTGTGCAGGTGCCACAAGCAATTACCAGTTTTATAGGACACTTGAGCAAAACATTTTCAGAGGGGGAGATGTGGGTGATCTCCAGGCCCTAAGGAGTTGTTCCATTTTTAATTGTGCATTTCAGGGTCTATGGGGCTCAGATATTTCAAGTTCTGTGCAAACAAAGAGCACACTGCTATCATTGTGCTCCCCTGCTCAGGGCTTGTGGCTGAATTACCTCATCATAGGTCTTTTAAGTCTTTTGGCCTCCTTGTTGGCCTCATATTTCAACACAACATATGAAAGAGTTGAAGAATGAGCTCCAGCTCCCTTCCAACTTTTGCAGAATTATGGGCTATTTTATTTTTCATTCCATGCGGTTTTTAGCAACCTCTGCCTTTGCTAAAGCAGTGCAAGCTGGGTGAAGACGGCACAGAGGAAGGGGGTTTCCTCTCTGATGTCAGAAGTTTGACATATCAACCTTCATCTGAAAAGATGGAGTTTTGCTTCTGTTTCCTGAAAACAAAGTGAAGGTCCCTTCCCCAGTGTCCTGCTCCCTTCTGCAAACATCCATGTGTAAAGAACATTCCACATGTTTCTATGAAAAGAAAATTCACGGTGTCATTTCCCCAGCTGCACAAAAGGCTTTGCATTGCTAAATGTCAGTCAGTTAATCATGACAATAACATTTTCCTGAGGCCATCCCAGGCCCCTGGCAGATCTGGCTGTGCTTGTGAAGGCATCCCCTGCCTCCATTGAGAGCTGCTGGGTGTTGGGGCTGGAGAGGCTCTGCTCATATCACTCAAAATCTTCCAGAACTGGTGTCACCGGGGGTTACAGCTGCTCTGCTATGGCCTTTTTAGCTTTTAAGGATGTTTGGGAGCTCCTGGGATTCCCTGGCTGTCACTCTTCAGTATAGTGCTTGGAGTCATGCTTTAGTGGTGGACTTGGCAGTGTTTGGTTAATTACTGGACTTGATGATCTTAAAGGTCTTTTCTAACCAAAACTAGTCTATGATTCAGGAATTAAAAGGGAAATGGAGCCCCAGTGCAAGACTGAGACCTGTCGGCATCCAAACACAGTCCTGTCCATGGTGATGCTTAAAAATTATGCTGACCTCAAATGGATGGAGCTGGGAATGCTCAGCAAGCCCAAGTGCTGCGAGGGCTGAAGGACAGAGGAGTCAGCTGATAAATGCTGCAGAGCATGAACGAAAGTTAGGGGGTGAACAGTCAAAATCTTAGCCATTGATACCTTACTCTGTAGCTAAGGTCTGAAAAGGCTGGGATCTTCAGAGCACCTAAAAGGAAGAGCCAGCTTAACATGGGGAAAAGGAATATTACTGCAAGAAGCAGAAGTCACTTCTACTGTACCAACTCTGTCATTGCCCAGAGGAGTTGTGGATGCCCCATCACTGGAAGTATATAAGTACAGGATGGATGGAACTTTGAGCAATATGATCTAGTAGGATGTGCCCCTGCCTATGGTAGGGGGGTTGGAAATAGATGCTCTTTAAGGTCCCTTCCAAACCAAACTATTGATTCTATGATTCTCTGTAGTACAAGTCAGCCCAAATATATAAGAGAAGGTGGCTGTATGGAGCAGGAAAACTTTCTTCCATGCTGTCATCTGGAACTGGTCAAAAGCAAAGTACATAAAGATGAGGAAAGGATGTAAGACTTTGCTTCTGTTGGGTAATTAGAGGGGAAAAAACATCATTACCATAAAAAGGAATGAGATAAATCATGTCACAAAGAAATTTATTGCTGTGGTTATAAAATTCTTCCCCTTTCATAAGAAAAGAAGGTAACATGGCCTTGAGAGCCTATATCCTCCCAGAGGTTCTTTGACATATCACTAAAAACTTTAATACTGTCTTACAACTCTTCTGTTTCTTGTATGTAGCTGACTGATAAGGCAATATTCTTAACTTTAGCATTGCCATCTCTTTTGTTCCTTAAGAAAACTGTAGTTGATCTTGCAGTAAGAAAAGAGGAGGGAGAAAAAAAATCCTGGATCCCTTGAGATGCTTATTTTTTTAAGTCTGGTGCCAAGAGGCCTAACAAAGCATTAGAGGAGCCTAGAGCTTCCCTCCCTGACTCTGCTCTTCTCCCCCACTTTGCTGCTGGTAAATTTTTCTTCAGTTTTTTAATGTACCTTTGCTGCAAGACGTGATGACACGTCTGTGGGTCTGTGGGCTATTAGTGTAGAGTGGAGCTACACTGCGAAACCCTCGCTTGTGACCTCAGGTCTGGCAGTCTGCTGACTTCAGTGGAGCTGCTCTGTTACATGCTGGTTTTCAGCATGAATAATGGTGCCGTGATCTGGCCCATAAATTCCAGGTAATTTGTAAAGTTCCTGTCACAATGTTATCTAAACAGCAATGGTACATTTGAAACTGTTCTGGGCTGTGGCAGAGAGGAGACTTCTCAATTTTCCTCTCCAATGCAGCTCTGTTCTTATATATTGTGTTATCCTCCTTTCCAACCTCACACTAAGATAATCTGAATTCTGTTCAAATTATGACCCCATTGTCAAACCATGACTCCATGACCATACTTAACTTCTGCTATAGTCATAGCTCAATAGAATAATAGATGTTGGAATAGATGTTACAGAAGGAGGCAATCATCTCCTGCATTCTTTTGAATTAATTGATATTGCCTTTCTTTGTACCTTTCCTTTTTTGAGAGTTTTGACTGACTGATGTTCACTTACACAATTCTACAGAAATCATATTTCTAAACTTCATGTGTTATTGTTTCTGGTTGTGCCCACACTGTCTGTGGTTGTACGAAGTTAATAGAAAGTGCTTCATTCACAGGTTCCAGTTTTCCATTCACATCCATGCCAGAAATCTGCTTGTGCTCCCCCAGCCTGCTAAATACATGTCCGGAATTGCCCAAGCAATTAAATGAAGGCACTTTTGTGAATGGTGCACATGGAATATTCTTTGAAGTTGTTCTGTGATCAAAGGAAAGAAAGGAAATAAAAATGAGCATGCTTCCTAAATGTTGAATAAATTAAATATGAGGGTCCTGCAATGAAAAGGCAGAACATGCGTTTGTGGAAAGAGGCTGTATCCAGTTCATATTCACGACAAAATGTTTTCTATTCTCCTGTTAACATTCCTTCCAGTGGTTGCTGGTGGAGGAGCAAGATGATAAAGGAGCCTGAGACATAAGGGGTTTAGTGGGCATCTCTTTATAGTGAATTATGTAATTCCTGTCCAGTGTCAAATTTATTTCCTCTCCATAAGAAGAAACAGACTTAAGAGGGATGCCAGGGCATACAATTTTACAGTGATGCAGGCACTAAGGTACAATTGTTCCGGATAGGTAGTAAAAACCATTCAGCATGTACCATTTCTCTTCAAGTTACCAGAGTCACAGTAAAAGGGAGAAGTAAAAATCAAAGCTAGTCTGGCTTCAAAATTGTTGATGGTTTAAACTTTCACCATACATTCATCATCAGTTTGCAAACCCTTATAATTTACTTAATAGGCTTTCTGTGTATTGGAAATTGAGCTTTCGTCTTTGTACATCAGTTGCATAATTAGCAATAGCTTCCTTGTTACTGCTCAGTAGGTGCTTATTGTAGAATGAAATACACTGTGGAATGAAAACACACAGCCCTCAGGTCACAATTTCTATCCATTGTGAAGAAAGTCCCTAATAGATGTGGGAAAACAATTTTGCCAGGTTATAATTTGGAATTGGGTTTCTTGATTCACTCCAGTATTCTGCTTAACAGTGATAAGGTGCTAGTCTTGTTTTAACTACTACTGGGCAGGCAGCAGTCATCAAATACAACATTTAGCATGGAGCCATGCTGTACCTCTTTTGGAGTGTGGAGTAGTACTATGGGATTATCAACAGGGATTGTCAGACCTTGTGATTAAATCACTAGCATTAGGCAGCAAAGCACTCCTCAGGCAGAGCTTCAGCTTGATTTAAGACATACCTCAAACCACCATGTGGGAAATAAGATGAAACAAGTAGGAAAAGGGAGAGGATCAAAGCCAGGTGGGATGCTTTCACACAGAATTCCCTATCAGGAAGAAATGTGTAAGCTTCCAGACTGACACTGTTGACCCCAATGTGAATCCCAATGCCTGAATCCCCTGTGCTGTTTCCTCTGAGCTCCCCCAGGACCTCTGTAAGGCCTTCTGGTGGCACAGGCACCGGCAGCCTTCAAAGGGACCAAACCAGCAGGTTACAGCTATTCAAGGTCTGCTGCTGCCTCCCTTCCCACCAGGCACCAACTCACAAGTTCCCCTCACCTGAACCCTCCAAAAGCTGAACCCTAGACTCACAAGAAAAGGGTTTTATTTTTAGTCTCATCAATACAAAATAAGGTTTTGGTTTCCAGGAGTCAATTTTTTATGCTGGAGTGCACAGGTCTGGGATCCTAACCCATGAAGGATTGTGAGGTGTTTGGGAGAAACACTGTCTGTTCAGCCAGTCTTTGCTTCCATTTGTACTACCACAGCAGTACTCAAGCCACCTCAATTAAGTTTAAAGTTATTAAGCTACAGTCTCACTAAATACAAGGTGTTTCAAACAATGCCTTCTGAACCTTATTACCCAAATTTAACTTGATTTACATGCCACCTTTTTCTTTTAACCTAGCTAACCTGTATTTGCTGTGGTTAGACTTCACAGGTATGAGAAATCCATCAGCTATTGCTCTCAGTTGGTACTCGATAAGCTGCAAAATCTGGTCATTTTGCTCTCAAAAACATTGTGCCTTGTTGTTCACTAATTTCCTTATACCTTCACACAAGTACGTAAGAAATGCGAAGAACTCAATCTCTGTCTCCTTTAACATGCATTCCTGCAGATGGCAGAAATTGTCTTATATTCTATTCACAAATACTTGAGCATATTTCTTTATATATATATAATACTGCATATTATCTGTGACGTCTGCATATGTACTCTTAACCCTCTTCATGTAACTCCAAAGAATCAAAACAAAGTTTTTTTATAGACTGCATTTATCAGAGATTTATTAACATGTCTTAATTGTAGACCCTGTTTTTCTTAGAAGAAATGTCAATTGCACTAGATCATGAAGGGGCAACTTGCTCTTGAAAGCGATAGTTTGGATATAGAGTTCCTTTCAGTTTTGAATCGCTCGAATGTCTATAAGAACATATATTCCTTCAATGACAAGCTAGCAATTAGGAAACATTTAATCATAAATATATGCTGTCTCTTCAAAGTACAAAAACTCTTTGTAATTTATAACAATAATCACAAGTGGATAAGAAGATACACCATCTTCTCATTTAAATTAAGAGTGGCAAATAACTTTATACCTACTATCCTATTTTAAAAGTTGCCCTAAATAGATGAATGAAACTGTTTTTTTAGGGTCACTGAGATGTTTAGAGGCTTGAAGTGTCTGACATGCAAGAAAAGGCTGAGAGCTGGAACTATTCAGTCTGGAGACTGGGAGATTTTATCCATGTATATAGTTGAATCACAGAATGATCTGTGTTGGAAAGGACCTTAAAGAGCATCTAGTTCCAGCTCCCCTTTGTGGGATACCTCCCACTAGACCGGGTTGCTAAAAGCCCCATCCAACCTGGTCTGGAACACTTCCAGGGATGAGGCATCTACAATTTCTCTGGTGAACCTGTGCCAGTGTCTCATCACCCTCACAGTGAAGAATTTCTTCCAAGTATCTAACCTAAATCTATGCTCTTTCATTAAAAAAAACATTATCCTTGTCCTGTTCATAGATGCATTGTAAACCCTCCCTTCCGCACCTTTCCTAAGCTCCTTCAGTTACTGGAAAGCCACAATAAGGTCTCCCTGGAGCCTTCTCCAGGCTGAACAAATACATCTCTCTCAAGCCTGTTTTCAGAGAGGTGCTCCAGCGCTCTGATCACATTTGCAGGTCTCCTCTGTTCTTGTGCTGGGGGCTTCAGAGCTGGAAGCAGTACTCCAGGTGGGGTCTCAAGAGAGTAGAGTAGGGGGAGAGAATCACCTTCCTCAACCTGCTGGCCATGCTTCTTTTGATGCACCCCAATGCAAACCCTGGCCTTGCATTTTTGCCTGGCATTTTTGATGCAAACCCTGGCCTGTACCAGGAACAGCGTGGCCACCAGGTCCAAGGAGGTGATTCTGCCCCTG
>JAAWXA010000004.1:24274550-24308294 GCA_038090715.1 Florisuga fusca
TTGTTACACTGGCTTATTTTATTATTTATTATATTATATATAATTATATATATAATATATATTATATTATAATTATTATTATAAATATTTTTTATTTATTATTTATAATGCTCTTATGATAGCAAGTGCCTACAGTGCCACCGTCTGGTGAGACAGACACTGTCTTGGTGCTCAGATTTTGTTGTAGAACGAAAGTTTTCCTATTACTACAAGAAAAATCTAGTCAGTCTGGTGAGATTGCACACACGCCTTTCTTTTGTTTTCAGATGTGAAAAAGTGTAATTTGAAAAAAGCAGTCAAAATGACTGCCACTTGAAAGGGTGCATCATCCACACAGGATAGGAATAAAATAATTTATTCACTTTGTAAACTATGAGTATTAATCTTTGTTAATATTTTAAGGCTGTCACTTAAACTAGAGTTCTCTCTTTTAAAATTTTTAATGTGTTTTTGTGTTTATTTAAAATTCTTCTGTACATTTTTAGTGATTTCAAAACCAGTCCATTTTTCTCTTTGGTTCACTCTTTTAGTCAAGCTGGGCAGTGAGATTACTCACTACAGCTAATTTTTGCTTTGTTGCTTTTCTACAGTCTGATCCTGCAGCTGTAAATGATGGGATCAAAAATGCAAAATAAGTACATAGCATTTGTGACACCCTACCTCCTTCAGTCCACTGGCCCTTGGCAAGATTGGAAGCCTGGCAACAAACCTGTGAGGCAGGTAGCCCCCTTCACAAACAAGTGTCCTAGCAGTCTGGTCTGTTTCACAATTCCACTTCTTTCTTCTAGCTCTTTGTCATCCCATGCATGCTACAAATATGTCTGTGTGTGATGCCCAGCAATTAATAGAAACTCTGTCTGTGTTTGCAGTGTTGCCCTGTATTTAACTCTGCCTGCTGCCAGTGTGGTCTTTTCAGTGTGCTGGCCTCTGGTTTCAATCTTGCTGCCAAATGTGAGGATTTCTTTACTGCCTCTTCCCAGGCTGACAACTGGTATTACCTACATCTTCTTTAGATGCCCAGAGTTGCCCAAAATCCCTGTGGCAGCTGGAGGCATTGCTCCACAGAAGCAACCACAGGGGGGGACAAATGCCACCTTTGCCCTTGTGGGGCAAACCCCTTCCTTCTGCTTTCTTGGGCTCTGCCTTTACCATCAGAAAGCCTCAAGGAGGANGCTGCCTCCCTTCCCACCAGGCACCAACTCACAAGTTCCCCTCACCTGAACCCTCCAAAAGCTGAACCCTAGACTCACAAGAAAAGGGTTTTATTTTTAGTCTCATCAATACAAAATAAGGTTTTGGTTTCCAGGAGTCAATTTTTTATGCTGGAGTGCACAGGTCTGGGATCCTAACCCATGAAGGATTGTGAGGTGTTTGGGAGAAACACTGTCTGTTCAGCCAGTCTTTGCTTCCATTTGTACTACCACAGCAGTACTCAAGCCACCTCAATTAAGTTTAAAGTTATTAAGCTACAGTCTCACTAAATACAAGGTGTTTCAAACAATGCCTTCTGAACCTTATTACCCAAATTTAACTTGATTTACATGCCACCTTTTTATTTTAACCTAGCTAACCTGTATTTGCTGTGGTTAGACTTCACAGGTATGAGAAATCCATCAGCTATTGCTCTCAGTTGGTACTCGATAAGCTGCAAAATCTGGTCATTTTGCTCTCAAAAACATTGTGCCTTGTTGTTCACTAATTTCCTTATACCTTCACACAAGTACGTAAGAAATATGAAGAACTCAATCTCTGTCTCCTTTAACATGCATTCCTGCAGATGGCAGAAATTGTCTTATATTCTATTCACAAATACTTGAGCATATTTCTTTATATATATATAATACTGCATATTGTCTGTGACGTCTGCATATGTACTCTTAACCCTGTTCTTGTAACTCCAAAGAATCAAAGCAAAGTTTTTTTATAGACTGCATTTAGCAGAGATTTATTAACATGTCTTAATTGTAGACCCTGTTTTTCTTAGAAGAAATGTCAATTGCACTAGATCATGAAGGGGCAACTTGCTCTTGAAAGCGATAGTTTGGATATAGAGTTCCTTTCAGTTTTGAATCACTCGAATGTCTATAAGAACATATATTCCTTCAATGACAAGCTAGCAATTAGGAAACATTTAATCATAAATATATGCTGTACAAAAACTCTTTGTAATTTGTAACAATAATCACAAGTGGATAAGAAGATACACCATCTTCTCATTTAAATTAAGAGTGGCAAATAACTTCATACCTACTATCCTATTTTAAAAGTTGCCCTAAATAGATGAATGCAACTGTTTTTTTAGGGTCACTGAGATGTTTAGAGGCTTGAAGTGTCTGACATGCAAGAAAAGGCTGAGAGCTGGAACTATTCAGTCTGAAGACTGGGAGATTTTATCCATGTATATAGTTGAATCACAGAATGATCTGTGTTGGAAAGGACCTTAAAGAGCATCTAGTTCCAGCTCTCCTTTGTGGGATACCTCCCACTAGACCAGGTTGCTAAAAGCCCCATCCAGCCTGGTCCGGAACACTTCCACGGATGAGGCATCTACAATTTCTCTGGTGAACCTGTGCCAGTGTCTCATCACCCTCATAGTGAAGAATTTCTTCCAAGTATCTAACCTAAATCTATGCTCTTTCATTAAAAAAACCATTATCCTTGTCCTGTTCATAGATGCATTGTAAACCCTCCCTTCCCCACCTTTCCTAAGTTCCTTCAGTTACTGGAAAGCCACAATAAGATCTCCCTGGAGCCTTCTCCAGGCTGAACAAATACATCTCTCTCAAGCCTGTTTTCAGAGAGGTGCTCCAGCCCTCTGATCACATTTGCAGGTCTCCTCTGTTCTTGTGCTGGGGGCTTCAGAGCTGGAAGCAGTACTCCAGGTGGGGTCTCAAGATAGTAGAGTAGGGGGAGAGAATCCCCTTCCTCAACCTTCTGGCCATTCTTCTTTTGATGCACCCCAATGCAAACCCTGGCCTTGCATTTTTGCCTGGCATTTTTGATGCAAACCCTGGACTGTACCAGGACCAGCGTGGCCAGCAGGTCCAAGGAGGTGATTCTGCCCCTGTACTCAGCGCTGGTGAGGCCACACCTTGAGTACTGTGTCCAGTTCTGGGCCCCTCAGTTCAGGAAGGATATTGAGGTGCTGGAGCAGGTCCAAAGGAGGGCAACCAGGCTGGTGAAGGGACTCCAGCACAGGCCCTATGAGGAGAGGCTGAGGGAGCTGGGGCTGTTCAACCTGGAGAAGAGGAGGCTCAGGGGAGACCTCATCACTCTCTACAACTCCCTGAAAGGAGGGTGTAGCCAGGTGGGGGTTGGTCTCTTTTCCCAGGCAACTACCAGCAAGACAAGAGGGCATGGTGTCAAGTTGTGCTGGGGGAAGTTTAGGTTAGATATTAGAAAGAATTTCTTCACGGAGAGGGTGATCAGGCATTGGAATGGGCTGCCCAGGGAAGTGGTGGATTCTCTGTCCCTGGAGATATTTAAAAAGAGACTGGATGTNTCAGACACAGCTCAGACTGCTGAGATTTCCTCAGCTGCAACAGGAACAGATATTTATGCAAGCAGAGACATCTTTTAGCCCACCCTGACCTTCCCCTTGTTTATTATCATGAAACTGCAATACTGAGCCTCCAAAGCAATACAGATTCCTCATTGTCAATCACGTAAAAGTATTTTTTACTGACAGCTGCTCTGACCTTATCATTGTCTTGGACTTTGGGGAATAGAAGGAATAATTAATTTTCCTTTCACGTCATATCTGTGCAATGTGATCTAATTGAGGAGGTTGCAGTCATGACAGCACACACAGGGTCAAAATATCAAAACCATGTGAGTGTTGCATGCAATAGCTGTTTAAATAGGTTTCCACGTGCTGTAGTTACATGTTCATCCCTTCCATTTACTCTAATGGATATTCAGTAGTGTTTGCCAGGACAAATTCATCTTTCTTTCATGTGTGTTTTCTTGACCCTGGCCCAAGAGTCACACTTGTCTTTGATGTCTGTGAGTTTTAGTACAGGTCATGTTGCAATGGTGATTTAATTTAGTGTGTAATGGGATGTACTTACACAGCTGCCTATCTCAATCTGCTGGAGAATGTTTCTTTCCTCATGCATTTCTGAAACACTTCCTTCAGATGTTTTGCAATGGTGTCTTTAAAGTCTTTTCCACGTGGAGCTAATGTAGTTTTATCTCTGTGATCAGCCCTTTTGTGAGTAAGTGGCCACACTAGATTCCTGCACAGGTTTGTACTTTGCTCAGAGGAGCATGCAGGATGATAGCTGGATTCTTTTGCCTACCAGCTGCAAAGACTTTTAAGATTCCCTGGAAAATGGCTTGATTTTGTTAGCAGCCTTGTGGAGTCACGTGTAGCATCACTGAGACCACACCTCATGGGTAGCTGGCAGGAGGCATGGGTGATAGCTCAATCTCAGATGGCATAGAATGCCACCTCCAGGTTTGTGGAGTGTCAGTGTGAGTCCCCTCAGAGCCTGGGTTATTTAAGCACTGCTTACAAATCCTACCAGGCGCCCTGGGAAGGCTGGCACTCCATCTTCCCTGTGACAACATATGGTATATAGGGCAAAATACACTTACATGCACACCTCTTCAGATTGCACAATGGGTAACAAGGCTTGAAGTCAACATGTCAGTGGGAACATGGCTTCTGCAGATGTGGAGAGAGAGTGGATACAAGAGCTTCTGCAAAAGCCAGGCCTTTCTGCCTCTTGGGGTTTAACCCCAGAACCAAGTAACCCCCTCAAAGCTGCTTATTCACTCCCCTCCAGTGAGATGGGGAAGAGAATCCGAAGGGTAAAAGTGAAAAACTCAGGGGTTGAGATTAAGACAGTTTAATAGGTGAAGCAAAAGCCACACATGCATGCAAAGCTAAACAAGGAATTAATTCACTGCTTCCCATCAGCAGGCAGGTGCTCAGCCATCTCCAGGGCAGCAGGGCTCCATCAATCTCCAGGGCACCTGGACAGACTGGAGAGTTGGGCTGATTCCAACGGGATGAGGTTCAACACGGCCAAGTGCCGGGTCCTGCACTTTGGCCACAACAACCCCATGGGGAGCTCCAGGCTGGGCACAGAGTGGCTGGAGAGCAGCCAGACAGAGAGGGACCTGGGGGTTTGGATTGACAGGAAGCTGAACATGAGCCAGCAGTGTGCCAAGAAGGTGGCCAAGGTGGCCAATGGCATCCTGGCCTGGATCAGAAACAGCATGGCCAGCAGGTCCAAGGAGGTGATTCTGCCCCTGTACTCAGCCCTGGTGAGGCCACACCTCGAGTCATCTAAACTGTAAGGCAATTGCTGGACAATGAATTGAAGGCTGCTGCATCTCAAATGTTCCCAGCTTGTACATACCAGGTCCAAAGGAGGGCAACCAGGCTGGTGAAGGGACTCGAGCACAAGTACTATGAGGAGAGGCTGAGGGAGCTGGGGCTGTTCAACCTGGAGAAGAGGAGGCTCAGGGGAGACCTCATCACTCTCTACAACTCCCTGAAAGGAGGGTGGAGCCAGGGGGGGGGTTGGTCTCTTTTCCCAGGCAACTACCAGCAAGACAAGAGGGCATGGTGTCAAGTTGTGCTGGGGGAAGTTTAGGTTAGATATTAGAAAGAATTTCTTCACTGAGAAGGTGATCAGGCATTGGAATGGGCTGCCCAGGGAAGTGGTGGATTCTCTGTCCCTGGAGATATTTAAAAAGAGACTGGATGTGGCACTCAGTGCCATGGGCTGGTAACCGCAGCGGAAGTGGATCAAGGGCTGGACTTGATGATCTCTGAGGTCCCTTCCAACCCAGACAATTCTATGATTCTATGAATTTGATGGAGTTGACTTTATGCTGTGAGTGCACATTGCTGTCTCATGTCCAGCTTTCCACCCACAAGTACTCCATGTCCTTCTCCTCAGGACTGCTCTCAATCCATTCTCCACCCAGCCTGTAGGCTGGGACCTTGCACTTGCTGGAGGGTAAATAAAGAGGACGAGTCCAGCTCTTTTTGGTGGTGCATAATGAAAGGACAAGAGGCAACTGGCACAATCTGAAATAAAGGGAATGAAACTTAAACATAAAAAAATAATAATTTTTTTACTGTTAGGGAAAAGGCTGCTTAGAGAAACTGTGGAGCCTCCATACTTGAAGATGCCCTGCACCAAGCTGGGCCTGCTCTGGCTGACCCTGACTGGAGAAGATTTGGATCTTCGGAAGGATCTTCAGCTGTCCTGTGGTTCTGTTCCAAATTTTGAATAAAGAGGACTTTTCCTAGAGGTCACAGGTTGAATTTGTGAGGATTTTGAAGGGTGAATATATTCAGTTGCCTCTTTGAAGGTGCAGCATGGTTAGTCTGGTCTTGTCAAGAGCTGCAAGATTCCGAGGGGAATATCACTGTGGGAAGCCTTCACTTCAAAAACTGGAATTCACCCTGGAATAAAGAAACTTTGTCCTTCTTGAGGAAAAGCAGAGAGGCTGGGCAAGATGTCCACTTTTTCCCCTCCCCTACTCCTATGAAGAACAGAGACTCACCCAAGTGGTTTCTGGATGCAGAAGCACCTCTGTTATCTTCACTCAGATTCCAGGGCTACTTCATTCACCTTTGCAAGGAAATCCTCTTCCTTGACACGGTCCAATTAACAGAAGGGAAGGTCTTTGGGGTTTCGACTCCTGTTTTTCTTACTCTGTCCCTGTGAGTAGTTTCCTGGCACACAGCTGGGAACCTGTGCACTGTGCTGGGACATGCTCTGCACTTTATGTACTTTGTTCAGACAACAGGCAAATATTATCCAGCAAAACTTCCCCAATCTTTATTACCTGTCACAGTGAACATACCTGCAGGAAACCATGGCTGACAGGGATCATCACTCTTAGTGCATACACAGATGTAGTCTGTTTTTTAATGGTCCTTCTCTCAGTCTTTAGTTCATGTGATACCTTAGGCACCACAGTTCTATATATTAGGGGTTCAGTGACCTTGCCTCTTTCCCTTCCCCTGCAGTCTAGTCTTCGTCCATTTGAGATATCAGCCTTTACTCATATGCTAAATGACAGGATATGTCTGTGTGCTTGTTATTTTCTGTCCCAGAATTTCCAGGCTTAGAGCAGCTAGATTAAACAGCTAATTCCCTTTTTCTTATTACCTCCATCTATTAATAATTGCAGTCTTCAAGAATGGGAACATTCAGTATTTTCCCTAATGCAACACTCTTATTCAATCCAGATTAGATTCCCCCCCCTCGCACACACACTATTTATTTTAAGGTGCAGGAGAGAAAATAAGAGACTGTTTGTTTAAGTGTGTGGCATATTTTGTGCAGAAATCTTAGTTCATGCAGGAGAATTCTTAAAGACTTCTTTGTTATTAAGGTAGAGCCTCCACAGTTACCGTGTCCTGATCAGTCTTATTCCCTGAGCCTGTCTCCTTTCCACAGCTACTTACTGCAGATACAAGATCTTTTCACTGGAGAAAACAGAAACCTTTCTTCCCATCCCACTTGTCAGTAGCAGCCTCAGCCTGCTTCACAGTGTCTTGCTTTTTTTGATGCCCTGTTTTGACCACAGCAAAATATCTGCTCTAAATGTTTTGGGGTCTCCAGCCCACCCTGCAACATTTTTTATCCTTCTATTTATCTGGTTTCGGTCTGTATGAAACCAGACCCAAAGGGCCTGCTTGAATCATGAGGTGTTACCTGATGTTGCAGGCATTTTTTTTCTTAGATTGTGAGCCATCAAGAAGCTCAGTTTCCAGCTACCCACTTTGCTTCTCTCCAAAAGCTGTTTAAGAACTTTTTACTTTTCTGAAGATTAGCAATCTCATTCCCTGTTTAAATTTACTTGTGGTCAGTTTATATTTATTTTCTATTTTGTCAAGCCTATCCTTCACTTCAGTAACTCAAATACCTCCCTAATTTGCTCATAGAAGGCACTTAAGCCTTTCCTCCCTTAGCTCTAATTTTGTTGCACTAAACAAACGAAACTCTTTGAGCTTCCTTGGGTAAAAAGCTTCCCTGTCATCCAGGTAGTGATTCCTCACATCTTCTCTCATTTGGCTGTTACTCCTATAGATGCAGTTGTACAACAATATTTGAAATACTGAAGAAGAAATCTTAACACAAACATGGGACCATTCATACTTTGTACTGGCAGAAGCTTCTGTTTGAATTTAACCATTTAACCATTGTATCACAATGTTAGTTTTTGTGAATTTAATACACTTAAACCTTTTTTCTTTCCTCCCTCTCATTTGCTACTGAGAGCTGCTCAGCATGTACTCAGTTCCTGTGGCTATTTCTTGGATATTTGAGAGGACTGGGAAAATGTGGGTGGTTCCCAATACTGTGGTCTTTTTTTGGAGCCAAGCTGAGTTTGGAGATACCCTTATCTCTAACAGAAGACCAGCTTGAAGCCCATTTGTGCATCTTTTGCTCTTCATGATCCTCTGCAGACATGGATTCAGCTAGATACTTCAAATATCTTAGTAACTATGGGCATATTTTTAATGAAGTATCTTAGCATTCAAACACAGTTGTTCAAGTTGCACAGCTCAAAGATGCTATTTTAAAAGGCCTCTTACATATTCTTGGCTACTTTGTTTGTCATTACTCTTTTTGGAATGCCTGTTCTTAACAGTTCAGTGCTTTGGCCTTCAGCTTATACTTAAGTAGTCATGGTTCTGCCCAAAAAGAACTGCTCTGATCTCAGCACAGCCCAAAAAGATCCTGTTATTTCTGAAGGCTGACAAAAATCAGGTGAAGTCTACATGGGGTGTTACACAGGACTGAAGAGTGTACGAGCAACTGTGGAAAAAGAAAGACTTACATATCCCCATCGTAAACCAAGTAAAAAAAGTGTCAGAAAGAAAATGTAAGCAAAATAAATCACAGCTTCAGTATAAAAAATATGCACAATAACGTGCTTAATCTCCTTGCAAACATGATAAAGGGTCACTTCAGACACAGAATCAGGACTTGTGCTGTAGCAAGGACTCAGTAAATGATGGAGGTGAAATAATCAGTGAAGGAATTTCTTTGCAGTTTAATGGTGTAAGTAGTAAATTAAAAATAATGAACTGAAACAAGAAACAGCACGAGGTAGATGTCTAGCCTTGGAAGTGCAAGAAGTCTTCTACAGCTGCCAAGATTTCTAGCTAGCCAAGAAGAGATGTAAACTAGATGTCACACAACCCAAGTGAGTGTGGCTGTATAAATGACTGCACGGTCACCATGTGAAGTAGCACACAAAGGGCAGATGCTGTATAACAGCACAACCAGTTCTCATTAATTTCTTCTCAATCTGCTAGCTAAGTCTTCTCTGTAGCAGCTCTGGAAGAATCATTCAGGTATTTCCAAGATGTCTAAAATGGTAGTTCTGAGAAACTGCAGGCGTTGATGAGTTATGCAGAATTCCTCTAACAGTCAGAAAGAGGGCAAAAATCCTCCGTGCTAGGGCAGGAAGCAAGAAAAGGTAGCTCATGCATGTTTATTCTGGGTTGCATTTGCTCCCTAACCTGGTAGCTTGTGATCTGATAGGTCTTCAGAACAGGAACTGGAGATTTGCCCTCCTTGGTTTGTTTAGTGTATTGGAGATTTTCTGAAACAGAGTACTCTCACAGAAACTGACTTGGCATGTAGGACTGCGGATGTTGCACCATTTCTAAAAGCTAAACTTACAGAATAATATCGATCTTTTCATTTTGTCTCTGTGTTTTTATATATGAAGCTGCTACAGACTGAATTTTATTTTTAGTATCTATCAAGCAATCTGATGGGAACAGTCTTCAGTGGGATACCGTTTTGCCACTCAAAATTTAGGAACAGAGTAATAGATTCATACTGCTTCATCAGCACCAGCTAGAGAAGATAATCCTTCAAATGGTGTCTGTGTAGGATTGATTTTCATACATGGACCCATTAGAACAGTTTTTCTGTATTCAGTTTTGTGAATCTGAACACATCTTCTGTTTATGCAAATCTTGACAGTCTACACAGCTAATAGGCTTGGTTTAAATTTATTTTTCTGGAGTATCATTGTACTAGTTTGGGTTTAAAATACTGAAAACGCAATTCAGAAATGAAAAACTGAAAGGGTATTCTCTGGCTTTGACAGACAGATGCAGCTTGAGGAGCTGTCAATATGACAAGCTCCTGCATTTAATGAAACAAGCACAGTGTAGTAAATTATATGGTTCTTAGATGATACTTCACACCTTTGTAATATGTATTTATGATTCAGTTAAAAGAAAAATAATTAGCAAACAAAAACTATAAAAAACAAGAAAGGAAAATACTTCATCTTGAACAACACTTGTCTGAGGAAGAGAACTATAAAAGAAATGCTAATGAGTGTTTATATTTAATCATAACTGAAACATCAGATAAGGAAATGTTTAGGCCTGATAAAACCATTTACATTAATTGCTAAACACTTTGTATGTATACAGTACATATACAGTATGTATGCACACTAAACTAAACCAGGGTAATATGTTACAAAAAAATTAGAATTAAACATTTTTCTGAGGGGGCCTGTTCTGCTTAATGGTTTGAAAGAAGATGGAATAATTTAACACATCTCTCTAAAGATTAAGAGAAGGAAAATTTTCCTGGACTTATTCTAAGAGCTACAAAGCTTGTGAGACTCAATGGACTTGCATATTTGTCTTCGGCATTCTGCCTTCTAGTTCTTGTGCTCATTAATTTTTGAATTTACTGTACATTTTCAGTGAGATTTGACACTAGGTAGCAAGTTTTAAAAGTTTTCTTAAAGTTTGTTATGAGTTTTGTTAAAATAAGTGCCTAGATAGATAAGGAGGAAGACCCTGTTAATGCAGCTGCTGAAGCAAAGGCTAAAGTATGGCTTAATCCATGTTAGATATCAGAATCAGCATGAGAAAGAAAGCTTATGAAGGACCCAGAAACAGAGAACCCCTCAGCCAGATGCAAATTTGATCGGACATCAGAGGATGCAGATAGAAGTCTGGATGTCTTTAGTTGTTGCTCACTGACCTCCTCTAAGGTGAGGATGAGGATCAACACTTTATGCTGCTGTGGCAGGGACAGGTAGCCACCAGTGGCCACCCATGGGCTAGCCTAAGGATTGTGGTGCGACACACCATACACAACCTGTGATGAAAGGACCTTTCATGGTCAAAGACTGAGGCATGGGAAGACTTGTGTTAGCTAAGCAGCATGGTGTTTTACCACAGCATCACCCTGTGATATTAGCTTTTGGTATTGGAGTTGAGTGAGCCCAGAGTTAAGTGAGTTTTTTATGTTAGGGAACAACAGTGGAGTTCAGGACTGTGCAGATAGCCTATCAGTCAGCCAACAGGATCAGCTGAACCCGATGTATTTGCTCACAGCAGTATTTTCCTTTTTCTGTAGATTATCAGAGGGTGTCTGAATTCTCCTGTAAAATAAATATTAACTGTTTACTAGGGATCGCCATAAACTTTGATAGACAGGATTTCATTGACTCTCGTTGCTCTTCAGCCTCAGACCATGCAAGCTGTTAGCAGGGGCATTCTCACAGATCTGAAAAGAGCATGGAAAGCAGAGTCAAATCTGGTTTTGTTGCACAAATAAGTTTGTCACTCATTGTCTATCTGACATCTTACAAACACACACCAGTATAAATCTGCATGACCTATGATAAAATAACCCAGAGAATATAATGTATCTGAGTAGGACAAGGTGGGGAGCTCAGTAGCTCTCACCATTCCCATGCTTGTAAATAATTCTCATGTACATGAACTCAATTTGGTCAAGACTAAATTGGATTGGAAACTTCTCTCAGCAGCCTGTTGCATTATGTGTTTTGTCCCTGTAGCTGAGCAGCATAGGAGAGTGATAGCAGATATACTGGTGGTTGGTACATGAGATGGAGAGTATGACACCAGTGTTTTAGTAAAGTTCCTGGAATGGTGCTAAAGCTGCATCTGAGCCTTTCCTAGGCAGGGAGCTAAAAAATGGAAAGAAAATCTTCATGGCATGACAGCTTTTAAAAGCTAAACTAGGTTTACCTGTAAAATACCTACTCCAACTGTTCCCTGTCTTGGAGGCTTGTGGGGAGGGTCCTTCCATCGCAACAACATTCTCATGTTAAAGAAAAAAAAACAAAACACAAGTAACTTTGCTCTGGAGTACTCACCGTTCTGTTCTGTAAGACTCTAACTCAGCGAAGCCTTTCAGTACATGCTTAAATCCATTGCTGTTGATATTTGAGCCAGGGACCAGTGCTCTTTGCACTTTTGGCATGCTCAGACACCTCAGCCATGAAGCCAGAGGAGAGAGCGCAGCCAGAGAAACTGGGGTTAGGTCCTGGAGAATTTACCTCAGCATCCCCCCTGTCAGACCTGCCTCTTGCTTTTGTTCTTGAAACCCATAAACACTTAAAGGAAGAGACAGAAGACAGAGGCCATGCGGGAAGACGCAGCGTGTGGTGCTGTCCCTTTGCAGAGAGGGGGGCAGCAGCCGGCTGGAGCCGTGTGAGCACTCATGAGTTATTTGTGCAGCCACGAGATCCAAGATGGGAGACATGTGTCACGCTGCAGATCTGTGTGACTTGGCAGGCACCCACTCGACGGGAGCTGCAGGGCCTCCCGGGTTTTCCACCACCCTTCAAGATCCCTGGCTGTCACATTAATCCCCTTTTTAAATCCAACCTCCCTTCTCCAGTGATTGACTCCTACATCTTTTTTTCATCTCTCGGAGCAGCCAAACAGCATCCTGCGCAGCTGAAAGCTATTCAGCTCCAGGAGCAAGCACACACTGCGAGGGAAGCTCGTAGCCTTTAGTGGTGGTGATGGCCAAATATGTGTGTAATGTGCTTAGTCTTCACTAGCCCACACAGAGAGAGGCCCTGCTCCTCTCTTGAACTTGGGCGTAACGCCTTGCCTCCACCATTGGGTAGGCCAGCTCTAGACTAATATTTTCTGTACAGTTAATTATGACAGGACAAGTGCTGTACCCCAGTGGAAATTTGCCACTTGAAAAATTGCCTAAAAATATATCCTACAGTAAATGTTTCTCTGCGTGATTAAGTGTGCATGTGGACTGTACTGCGCAGAGGGTTTCCCAAAAACAAATGTCTCGACTAAGTCTCTTGGCAAGGCCTCCTTGTTTTTTTAACAGTTTATCAGCTTTTGTGTTATGTACTAGTGGCAGGAATTACTCTGTTAATTCCTTTTAAAACTAAGAATTCCAAAAGCTTACAAAGATGAGGGACTGTAAGGGTATAAAAAGGAGGATGGGGTGAAGCAAAGAGTTTAATTTTCAAGAGGAAAAATTCTCCAGGGTATAAGATACATCTTTGGACTCCTTCTTTTGCCTCAGCCTTCATGCACTGTGTTGGTACCTCAAGGCTGGGCTATCTCTGTGCCAGGGAACTAGATGGCAGGGAATGAGAAAGTTCTGGAGCAGAGACGATGTGACCATTTCAGGATACCACCACTTAGTGACAGGTCAAACTACTTCGTGAGCTGCTGTGGAGATCCTGCCTCTGTCCTGCTTTTACCACCAAGGCAGTGCTGCTGCCTGGCCAGTGTCTGTGCTTTTGTCATGCCAAATGGTATGGGGTTAGCCAGGGAGCCTTTGCTGTCCCATTCAGGTGGATGGATCAGAAAAAACACCTTCTCAGGAGATCTTAATTTCTTCTGTTTAAAAGGAAACCCTTTACTTCTCTGTGCCAGGCACTTAAAGTGACCTGGGCTGCAATGCTCTTCTATAAGGCCATATGAATCTAAGCTATGACCAACCAGCATGGTCCTACTTCTGTCTCCTGACAGCCCTATGGGTCCCTGACTGCCTCTGTTATGATCTGGCTGGGACACTGAAACAAAAACACACCTGACAAAAAAACCCCAAAACAACAAAAAACCCAACCCAACCAACCAACCAACCCAAAAAAAAAAAAAGAAAGAAGAAGCATGGTATCTCAAGAGGGTGTTGAAGGCTCAGTCCAGAACAGGGCTAGGAGTAGGATCACTCCTTTTGACAACTGCAAGCTGCTGAATGAGTCCAAGTGTAGTGTTAACCTCCCTGCAAAGCAGAAGTGGAGCAGGAGGTTTCTGCATGTGCAGCACTGAAATGGGGTCACACTCCTGGCTGGGAGGTGGGATCCTGCTGAACATTCAGCTCATCTTTTAGCAAACATGGCCACATGGCCTGGGCTCTGATGCACTTGATGTCTTGCAGATTTCTCCAAGAGAATATTGTGTAGCTGGCAAAAGAAAACACAGGAAAGAAAGGAAGCAGCACTGATTGCTTTAAAGACCTTTCTGTTTGCCTTGTGTCTTCCCAAACGTGCGAATACATCTTGCAATGCCAAAGACCCAGTGCAATGCAAGGACAAAACATCACTTGGACCCACAGGGCAAATTTCAGCATAGACCTTTGCCTTTCCTCCTCAGACAGGCTGGTGCAATTTGAAGGCAAGCTATGTGAATGAGAAAGCAGCCCCCTGCAAAAGCATGCTCCCATAAAATGTCTCCTGGTGCACACCGTCGCGGTGCTCCAAGCTGGATTTCTCTGAAGACGAGAAGGGACCATTGCGACTGCATCCTCTGAGACGAATTAACACAATTCCACTCCGTGCTAGTACAAGACTTACAATTCTGTGATCTGCCAGGGTTGTAGCATAGTTAATCTTGGAAGCAGAGTTTTATAAAGGTGCTAACTGGTGTTTCGTGGTGCCCCAGTGGTGTTTCGTTTTCATCCAAGGCCTTTTTTTTTTTTTTTTGAGAAATGCTGCATGAGCATTTAAAGATGTTACAAGAGCTGTTTGATCAGCTAGAATGGTTCCTATGGGCAGTATTTTGGAAAAATAATATTTTAAAATTGCACTTTATAAAAATTCCGAGGACATATACTCTGAATTGTTGAATGTCAGCATAATATTGGCATTTTTTTCCTTACTTTAAATTGTGACAAGAGAACACAGAAATTAGAAGGAGACCAAACTGCTCAACTTAATACAATGGCACTTTTTAACAGGGTTTCCACATTTTTTGTCTATCACAGAAATGTGATATGTTTTGGGTTTTTTTAATTTAAACTGAACCCAAAGACATCTCCTTCCATAATTAAATGTATAAGGCTTTCATAAATAGCTATGACCAGGGATAAATTGTGTGCTCCTTCAACATATATCCATGTGAAGCTTTAGGAAAGGATTCTTAAGAAAGATCCTATTTGTGTCCAGCCCCAGACTGACTCACACCTCAGTACTGTCACTTGTCACAATGGATGCACAAGTGTAATCCTGGAGGAGTCTATGTATTAGGAAGTTTGACATGTGATTCACAGGCCTGCACTCTTTCTGTTCTCTGGAAGGTTTGTGCAGAAAGATACCCAGGAGGGCAGGAAGAAAAGGAAAGGAGTGAAGAGAACGGCAGGACACAGGGAGATTGAGTGTGTCTATAGCTCCTGCCTGTTTGTATTCAGTCAAGCTCCTGTAGCATTTGTTTGCAAGTTTTAAAGGTCTACTTTTGGTGTCTTGGCTGTATTCCCACTTGTGTGATCTTTCCTTCTGACCTACAGTCCCTCTTCAATTTCAGCTAAATAAGCTATTCCTCATTTTCTGTCTGTTTACCTCTGCTGTATCCTGTTGGGACTCCATCTGTGAGGTGTGGAGCCCTCCTGTGATATCCCAGGAAAAAAAAAAGGTAGCAAAAGCCTTTCAGTTCCCGTAAATGTTTTCAAATGATTTTCCCCATTCTGTCTCTGGAAGAACAGTGAGAGAGGGATTTAAGCAGCGATCTTCCCTGACCACCCCAACAACCAGGCACTGTGCAAAACCTGTTCCTCTGGGTTGGATAGGAATTTTCATCCCAAACTGGTGAGCATTTGCTGAGGTGGTACTAGTGAAAAAGGGATTTTCCTAAGTTTTGGTGTCAACAGCTTGCAAAGATGTAAGTGAACTTTTCTGTCATCCAAAAATGCCACTCACCTCAAGCACTCAACTTTCGTTTAACTTTGCTAGCAGCAAGCAGCTTTCCCATCCAAATGGATTTAGATCCTTAAACTGCTGCTGCTCTTTCTTTGACTGATGATCTGTGCTCTCAGTTGAGCAGGCTGTATTCCACGTGCAGCACAGCTCTCTTTGGTCTCGACTGTCCCTGTACATGAATGCTGTCACTCTTTGTGCTGTGCAATGGGTGCTATTCGATTCTTAGCCCTCAGTTCTCCTTAGCTAATGCTGAGTTGCAGATTAATCCAATTTTCCTCTTGAAATCCTCACCAGATTTCCCTTTTGCTTCTGTTTTGAAGCTCTCTATGGTGTTACTTCTGTGTTTAAGTCTGCAGTTAGGTCACCTTCGAGACCCTGTTATCAAAGAGGCCTCAATTGCCCAAAATAGCCTCACCTGGTACCCCCACCAATCCACCCTCTGCCCCCTGGCCAGGAGCTCTAGTGTGTACATAGTGTTCCAATTTCTAGTCCCATCTCCTCCCTGGACTTCTTAGATAAACCACAAATCTCCTTCATCACTTGCCTTCTTGGGGTGCAAGTGTACACTGACAGCTCATGTTGAACTTCTCATTCACCAGCACCCCCAAGTCCTTTTCCTCAGGGCTGCTCTCAAAGCAGTCACTGCCCAGCCTGCTGGGATTGCCCTGACCCAGATTCAGGACCTTGCACTTGGTCTTGTTGAACTCCATGGGGTTGGCATGGGCCCACCTCTCCAGCCTGCCAAAGTCCCTCTGGGTGGCATCCCTTCCCTCCAGTGTGTCAGCCACACCACACAGCTTGGGGTCATCAGCAAACTTCCTGAGGGTGCACTCAATGCCACCATGTCACCATGTCACCAACAAAGACCAGACCAAATACAGATCCTTGAGGACTCCAGTTGTGACTGACCTCCACTTGGACATGGACCCATTGATAGCCACCCTTTAGGAGTGGCCATCAAGCCAGTTCTTTATCCACTGGGTGGTCCATCCATCAAACCCATATTTTACCATCTTGGAGACCAGGATGTTGTGTGGGACACTGTTGAAGGTTTTGCTCAGGTCCAGGTAAATGACATTGTTTGCTCTTCCCTTGTCTATTGATGTTGTGACCTTTTCATAGAAAGCCACAAGGTTTTTCAGGCATGATTTACCCTTGGTGAAGCTGTGTTGATTACACCCAGTCACCTTTTCATTATTCTTCTGCTCCAGCAGTGCCTCCAGGATGATCTGCTCCATGATCTCACCAGGCACAAAGGTGAGACTGACTGGCCTATAGTTCCCTGGATCCTTCTTCTTTCCATTTTTGAAAGTGGGGGTTATGTTTCCCCTTTTCCAGTCAGTGGGGACTTCACTGGACTGCCATGACTTTTGGAATATAATAGACAGCAGTTTAGCAACCACATCCACCAGTTCCCTCAGCACCTGTGTGTGTATCCTGTTGGGTCCCATGGACTTGTATGCTTTCAGGTTCTTCAGATGGTCAAGAACCTGATCTTCACTTACAATGGGCAGTTCTTCCTTCCAACCCTTGCCATTGTCTTCTGTGACAATGGGAGTGTGGCTGGAGCCCTTGCCAAGTGAAGACTGAGGTAAAGTCATTGAGAACCTCAGCATTCTCCATAGCACTTGGCACTGGCTTTATGGTACTTTATCAAGCAGATCCCTGATGCCATCAAATTCTGCACGTCTAAAGTCCAGGGCTGTAAGCTTGGAATACATCTTCCTAGATGCCCTGAGGATCTTAAATTCAAGTGCTTTGTGATCACTGCAGCCAAGGTTGTCCCTCATCTTCACGTTGGTCAACAACCCTTCCCTGTTGGTGAGAACAAGGTCCAGCGTAGCCTCTTTTCTTGTTGGTTCCTCTACCATTTGGAGGCGGAAGTTGTCACCTCAGCATTCTGGGAACATCCTGGATTTCTGATGCCTTGCTGTGTCATCCCTCCAGCAGGTGTCAAGGTGGTTGAAATCAGATATGAGGACCAAGGCCTGTGAACAAAAAGTCCCTTCTGTCTCCCTCATCTGCTTGGCTCTGCTGGTCAAGTAGCCTGTAGCAGACCCCTACTGTAACATCACCTTCTCCCTTCTTCCCTTTAATCTTAACCCGTATGCACTGGATCAGTTCATCATTTTTCCCTAGGTGGAACTCCATCAATTCAAGTTGGTCACTGATGTAGATTTCAACACCTCCTCACCTCTTACTCTGCCTTTCCTTCCTAAAGAGCTTGAACCCTCTATCCCTACATGCCAGTTGCGGGGATTATCCCACCAAACTTCAGTAGCAGCCACCACGTCATAGCTTTCCAGCAGCAGTGGCCCTTAATTCATCCTGTTTGTTGCCCCAGCTGCGTGCATTGTGTAGAGGCACTTCAGCTGGGCTGGCCATGTCACCTTCTTTGGAAAATCCCCCTTCATTCCTCTGGGGTGTCTCAGTGTGTCCTCCCTGGCTTGCCAACAAGAGCCCTTACCACCACTCCATGCCTCTGCCCCTGGTGTGCTGCCTCACTTTTTGTTACAGGTGAGCAGGAGATGATTAGCCCCTTCCCCCTTCAAATCTAGTTTAAAGCCCTATCAATATTAACTAAGCTTAGTAACTAATTAAGATTAATTAATAATAAATTATTAATTAATTGATTAAGCCCAATAATTAGTTAAGCTTAAGATTAATTAATTAAGCCTAATAGCCCAATAAGCCAAGTCTTGCTGTCTCATGAAGTCACTTTAAATTGCAAACAACTCTGGAAGAGGAAGAAATTATTTTGCAGTCAAATACGTATCTCCTGGAACAATCTATGGCAGTCTTGTAGGAAAGAGGAACAATGAAAAGCATCCTGGAAAAAATATATGGTTGAATGTGTAAACCATCTCCATCATCTGATACCTAACAAAAGAAGAAATGAACCCTAACCAGTAAAAGCAATGGAACCCATGATTTTCCTAGAGAGGCAAATATGGGATCACTTCTACCTGAAATTTGTTATGCAGGGCTGAAAGATATTGAGGTATCATGGTGAGGTGTATCTCTTCAGAGCAGTGTAAGTTGTTCTAAATATTTGTGTTATCAAAAGATATAATCTCTCTGAAATTATTCTATTGTCACTTACATTTGTCTAAAATCTCACTAATAGTTTTTATTTTAGGTTTTTTGGTTGTGAATTTTTTTGTTTGTTTTTTTTTTTTTTTTAATATCTGCCATTAGATATTCATCTGTATATAAGTTGCAGAGTTAGCAGAACAAGGCTGAGCTGCCAGACAGGAATTGGCCATTTTAAGGTCTTAATTGATGGCATTTGTTTCAGTGGTTCTGTTTAGGCCACACAACTAGATGCCAGTTGCAATGGATATCTTAAGAACCAGGCACTGACTCTGTCCCCAGCTAAGTATTGGCCAGTCTTCAGAAGATATTGGGCATGATTGACATGTTCTATAGTAATAATATATAAATATAATAACAAAAATAGATTTGATCATCAATTCCTTCTTTACACAAATGTACAAGTGTATTCGCAATACTCTGTGCTACATCAAGACCTGGTGGATCTCAAAGAACTGAGAGTCCTTTACTTCTGAAACAATACCTGCTTTGGATCAATAACAGATTACCTTGTCAACAATTTTTTGAAGCCTAAACAAAATGAGTGGGGCAAGTGTCTTTCGGACTTAATCCACCAGCATAATGGACATTGCTGCTGTTATCAGTAGAGATAACATATAAGAGATGACACATGTAGAATTCCATCCCCAAATCTCTAATGGGATTCCTCCAAGCTAAACTCTTATATTGAAATGCCTTTGAGCCCTTGAATCCATTCTCCAGACATGTTTTCCTCACCTGTCTTAGGAGAGGTAAATTCACTGAAGTGTGCTTTCACAAATGGAGACAAATTTTTTGTGGATGGAGAGAGCATCAGTCCAAAGGACATTGTTTTTCTTGTGGCAAGGATATTTGTTCCTGGTAAATATTATTACTCTGCCTATCGTAATGCTGCTTTGTAAGTTCACTACTGATGCAGAAGTGTTCCATCAAGGTCCTTAAGCACCTAATCCCCATTGAAATAATTTTGTGTTAGGCATCTAAATCATTTGAATGGTCAGGGCCCAAATCTATGTTTCTTTGTTTATAGCTCTGATGTCTTCTCCATTTATACATAATTACTCAGTCACTACCCTGACCTTACTGAAGTCAGTAGTGGATGATAATAAATGGTACTAATGCAGTGGTGGTGAAAAAGAACTCAGTAAAGAGAAAGCTTACATTCATCTAAGACCATCTGATCATCAACCTCACCTCTCACAGCCTACAGAGAAACAGCTGCAAGCAGAGGGATTTTTCTCATTTTGCCATAAGATTTTCAAATATAGTAATTGTTTCTAGATGGTAAGTAAGGCAGGAAAAATCTTGTAAGAGATTTGGGACCATGAAAAATAATTGTGCAAATACTTTCCCTCTGTCAAATTCTTGTCCCAGCTGAACCCACCAAGAAGGGGCTTGACATCCCCAAATCCAGCAGGTCAGACCCATGGGTTTGACAACATTTGTAAAGAGGTGCTGTTTAAAGCTGGCTGCAGCAAAATTAAACAAATAATAGTGATAATGGGAATAACCTCAGAGATAGTGTAGTTTTTGGTGACCAAACACTTAAAATAATTTACTATTGTATGAAGAGATGCAGCTGGTTAACTTAAAATATTCCCCTCTTCCACATGGGGAGAGAGATGGCTGCAGGAAGCAGTTCTAGAAAGCCATTTGCATTCCCTTGTGTCTTTTTTCACTAAATCAGTTGCAGCAAAAAGAGCTACTACTCCAAATACTGCATTTTTCCTGTCTAGGTTTATTTCATTCTTCTTCAATAAAATAGATTCCAGAAAAGACAACATTGTGTAATTTTTAATTAGATTTGTTAAAACCAGTATGGCTGTGGCAGGAGAAATGACCAAAGGAAGTGATTTGTTTCCTGTGATCATGCCTCCTCCTCTACCAGTGACCTTTTCAAATGCAAGCAGTAGAGAAAATATTCACTTTATTTAAAATTCATCACAAACAGCGAGAGGGCTACCACAACTCTCAAAAAACTGCGTGTGAGCCTGACCCTTCTGGAAGATGAGGCCTTACTTTGCTGAAGGACTTTCAGAGTTCGGTGCAGCTGCCTCCAACCACAGCACCACACAAAATATACAGTGGGGAGATGCCTGGAGGAGGCAGGGGCCAAGCCCAGCATCCAAGCATGGGTCTGTCTGCTTGCTCCAAACCTCTGCAGAGGCTAACCCGGGAAGGAAGCCCTTGCCCGCAATGGTTCCTGCCTGTTCAAAAGGGGAACAGCATGTGCCTTAATGTGGTTGTGGCTCCCGCTTTCACCAGCATCCTGCCCCTCCACAGCAGCTGCAGTTCTCCCCTGGGAAGATTTCCTGCTATGCCCCCATCTTTCCCTGTCACTGGGGAAAGCAGGAAAGTTGCCCCTGGTAAGAACAGAGCAGAGCGGTTTCCAATTCATATTCTGCCTGCAGCATTCAGGCATCTTTTTCATTCTTGTGTGACCGATGCTCTTCATGCAGGATTCCAGAAGGCACAGGCTGTGCAAGCAGCACAGCACCTTTTTTATTTTTGCAGCCGTGCCATAAAAGGGAAAAGTTGAGGAAGGTTCTGTGGAGTATGGTAGTAAAATAATCAGTGCAACAAGACATATTCCAACTGAAAGTAGCCACTTTGCTTCAATTCATCCTCCTAAACTGGGGAAGCTTCCTTCCATAACCAGAAGTGATAATTTTCATTCTGAAGGATTTTTCTGCAGGTCGTTTTGCCAGAGAGCACAGCCAGTTGCTCTGGGCTTAGCCCGTTTTAATAATAACAACAGCAACAAAACTTTACAAGATGTTCTTTCCTCTTTGTCTGGCAGGATTAGCAGTTCAGCCAAGGTCTGACCGGCCGCTGGCTCCAGAAGCAAAGGACTCAAAGGCACTTGGAGGGAGCAGTCAAATGGAGAGCCTTGTTACCAGGGTGGGCTTTTGGGATCACTTTTTCCCCTGAACTCACACTGAGCAGCACTGCCTCTTTCACAGAGTGCAAAATTGGGCTCTTTAGGTGTTGTGGAAACTTTCTCTGAGGAGTCTTCTAGGAAAAGCAAAGTCTGGGAGGCAGGCAGACATACCAACAAAATTTTCCCCTGCAAATCCACTTTTATGTGTCTCGTTAGCACCGAAGGATTGAAATAGCAAATCTTTGGAAGTAGCTCGGAAAAAGGTTTTCTCCCTTGGAGAAGGCATCTTTGAACATTTGTGTTTAAGCTAAAAAGAAGGGCAGATGTCATTCAAGACAACTCAAACAGAAGAAAAACTCCATCAAACATCTCTGGACTGGTTTAGCCTGGCACTGGGAGTGGTGAGCACAGTGCAGGAGTGGAACAGAAAAGGACCCACTGAAGCAGCCTGTGGACAGGAGGCCAGGAGGGAGCTGATGATGATGACAGGCAAGCTTCATGCTCAAACAATGCAGTAAATGAGATTTTTTTTTCCCCCTTCTTGTCCACTGGAACAGAGACACTTCTCTTCTAAACATTTCATAGTCACGGGAATATAAACATACGAGATCAGGGCCATAGGTACAGCAAACAGTCAGGCCTTGGCTTGTCTTTTACTCCCCTGGGGAGTTCCCATTGAAGTTATAAACCACACCATTTGCTTACAGCAAATGTGTAAAATGTTTGGGTCTATGTAAGTGAAATCAAGCAGCTGAGCCTGCGGACCGAACTGCACTTCTGAGGAAGCTCTGTTGAATTTGCCCTTCGACTCACAGGGAGTCAGGATTAGGCCCTCATTGTTCCTGCTTACATGCTGGATTTTCACCTTTAGTGCTTCTTCTGCAGTGCACCCGCCTGCTAAATTTAGAAAACCTTTTTTAGAAGTTGTTTTTATGAACGCACATACACAAAAAATAATTACACCGTAAAAAAAAATGCAGCCTTTTGAAATGCCATTTGTGAAGCGTTCCAACTATGTACGACTGGCTCAGTTACTAGCTTGCAATTGCCATCTGAACATCTATTTTTCCAAGCATTTAAGAAAAGTGATGTGTACATTTTTCATGTGTAATTAGGCAGCGTAATGTGATCTCTTGCTGCAGTCAAGCTGCCATGTGCCGTAGCCTCACTGAATAGCTTCCAGATTTCAACCCAATCTCTTCTGTCTAGACTCTACGTTGCTATTTTTTTTTTTTTTTTCCGCCTAGCTTAAAGCAGACTCCAATATAAAATGCCAAAACCAGAAGGTTTTGTCCCTCTTTCTCATAAAGACGTGGGACAGATCTGGGAGGCCCCTCCGAGAGCTGGGTCCCAGACTTTCATAAGACACGTGTCGTCTGAATTTGACATTAAAGATTGTGCAGGCATTTCAACAGGTCATGCACACACGGGGGGAAAAAATGCCCAAAAATATGGTTTTCATTAAGAAAGTGAGTATTTTTAGGGAGGTGTGGTTCAATTCAGATGAAAAGGAAAGAAAGAAAAATGAAAGCTGCGCAAGAGATCCCCAAACTGCAACATTATTTATATTGCTGTTGAAATGCAGTGTGTTCTCTTTATAAAACGGCTTTTGGGAGTGAAATAATATAGACCCTGCCAGAACCAGGTGCATATCATGTAGATTGTTTATAATCCAAGTTAAAGGATAGCAGATTTATACCAGAAAGAACTCTCCAAGGGGACTTTGGAGTTTAAGTGCACTGTCTTAATCTATACATTACTTCCTCAGCAAAGCAGTTTCCTTGGAAAAAAAATAAAGCAGTTCAATGAATTCACAGATAATTTCAGGGAATTTTATCGAGTGTGATATAGTCTTAGACTGCTTATTCTGTTCCCAGCTTTTTATTTTACTCTAAGTCATTTTATTTCTGCATCAAGAAAATTAAAATCATCAGAGAGGGATCATTTCTGCAGAAAGATGCTTTTGTGCAATATAAGCAAAAATCTAGGCTTCTCTGGCTTGCCTTTCTACTGCCTTGTCCTGGGATTTGCTGCAGTTTGCATACACTGCAATGGCTGTTTCCACCTAAAGCGGAAAATGCTCTTGTTTTAATCAAGAAACAGAGTTGGGCAAATCTTCCCCCACTTTTTGTCTTTTTTTTTTTTTATAATGTCACATTCTCCTTGTATTTATTTATTTATTTATTTAAAATAGATTTTCTCATCTATACTCTGATTGCACTAAACTTCAGGATCTCCTTTTGCTCTCAAGAAAATGGCCATTGTCCCACTGAAACCATACCCTCCTGCCTGATTTTTTGTATAAATGGCAGATTGCTTGGAAAAACAGGAACATTTTCACTCATTTCTGAAGGTAAGTATGCAGTGCTTGCTAAAAATTCCCATGCTTCTGGAGAACCAACTGTTTTTTTCATTAAAAAGCCCTCCCCCTACTTGAGCAAACTTTTCAATACTTTGGCCCCTTTCTTCAATGCAGTAGAATATGCAATGCTTGAAATATTTGAAATAATTGTGCAAATACTTTTTCATACATGCGAAGGGAAACTAAACAAAAAAGCTACCTGCTCAAAATGAAGTTGCCTGTAAAATTCCAAATGAAGACAGCAGTCAGTGTAACGATCTGATGATTGCTAAACATTTTTAATTACATTTTAAGTCCAGTGAAATGCATGTATGTTATTTTCTCATACGTCTGATATCTTAAATGGTCATGGGAAGCGTTTTTCATCATTCTGGTTCAAAGAGCTTTGCAGAACTAAATCTAATAATCTAAGTAATCCTAAGTAACAATGCAAGGTGTCTGGGAAAAGGGAAAAATGAAGCTCAGCAGCAAACAGCCCTTCCTTAAGGATGCAGGACAGTCCGATAGACAAACACTATGTGGAACAACAGTGAACTGTGTGACATGGAAAGCCAGCTCTGGTGGCAGAGACACCAGGCAGCTCTATGCTGCTGCTGCCAAATCTGACTTCTTGGCTCTCTCTTAGCAGTCTTCTCTCATTTTTTCCTTCTCATTTCAACATAGCAGCGGTGTGACGTTTGCCACTGTTCATGCGCATTCCACTAAAACAAGGATTTTTTGAGCTGAAAATCAGGTCAAAACTTTGACACGGGCTAAAGTCAGTCTTTGCAAGCTTCACATCAGTAACAGCTTTTATACAGAGTGTCCATCCTAGACTGTATCGATTTCATAAATCTCAAAGGCAGATGGGACCAATTACAATAATCTGTTCTGATCAACAGTAATAAAGGCCATAGGATTTTTACAGTTTTTTTATGTTGCTGTCTCGTTATCATCTGTTGCACATTTCTGAATGTTCCTCGTAGTATTTTCAAGAATGTGAAGGGGGCCTTGTCCTGATCTTTATTCTGCTCAGGAGCATCAACAAATACTTACATAATTTAAGGTGAGCAGCAAAAGCTTTCTTCAGCCTTCATGCAAAACTGGAGCTGCTTTGGGGATCTGCCATCCTTCAGAAGTCACATTATGACAGATCATTATGTCCAGCACACCTATGCTACATGTGTAGTTTGACAAAATTAATCAATCCTTGGTCTAAAGAACCTATTCTCATATTTTGTTCCAAAACCGCAGTGTCAGAAGCATATTTTGGGAGTGAGATATACTTTGGAATATGTTGCATTTTACAATGAACAGTGAATGTGAGCCTGGTCCCCTCTTGACCTACAAGCATCTTTCAGTGTTCCCCAGTTAACTGGAGGGCTTAGGTACAAAATCAAGGAGACCACTTTGCTTTTTTGGGGTAACCCAATGTTTTATGAGGTTGTAAATAATAATAATAATAATAATAATAATAATAATAATAATAATAATAAAACAAAACAAATAAACAAAAAAACTCGCCAAAAGACTATCAAACCAGTGGGGATCCAGCATGTCATTTTTTTTTCATCTGTGATGGAACAAATGTACTTCACTTAATCCAGCCTGAATGTCAGTCGTGATTTAAGCGTGCTCTTCATTTTTCATTATTTCAGAAGATCCCATCTGAAAACAGGGAAGATAAATTGTTCATGCTGAGCAAGACTGAGAGACGTGGTGGTGGAACATAGAGGGCATGTGCCACCAACCAGCCAGTAATGGAGAATTCAATCTGCCTGATAAGCACCTGCCACGTCCTGCCTGCTCCCCCAGGCTGGGTTACCTACATCACCAAGTCAGCAACTCCAGCAGTTTAGTTAGACCACTCATCTCCTACAGATGTGTCACTTTAGCAGCTGGAAGTAGGGGGTGGGTCTCTGTCTCTGCTGTGTCTCATCCAGAGGGTGGTTCAGTGTCACATCCAGAGCTGAGTCACCTTCTGCAGCGGCCTCTCCCTTCCTCTCCAGAAGGCACAGTGGGAGCCTTTGCTGAGGCACCTGCCTTATTGGTGCCAGGCAGTTCAGCAGAGAGAGTGTTGACCTGCTGCTGCCGACATAGATCTCATTTCTAGGGTATATATGTAACTCATTTGCACTACTGCCACAAGGTAGGTGTGAAAAGAAACCTCTGAATCTGTCTCCCTGCGTGCATATGTGTGCATGTGATGGTAGCTGTGTAAAATCATCTGTCTCCTATTTGTGTATTGCTGAGCATTTTGTAGCTTCAGATTCTGAGGGTGGCTGTTTTTCTGCCTCCGAGTGTGATTTCAGTGAGACAGCCAGTGAAGAAATGCTGCAGAAAAACTTGGGCTGAATTATCTGAATCACAGAGGAGTGTGGTAAAATTAGGAGGCTGCATATAGGGATATCTGAAAAGAGTTAGGCATAGAGGAAGAACTAAGTCTGTGCACTAAAATCATGTTTCTTAGGGATGTATACGTATCCAGGTCTGCTAGCCAAAGCCATATATATGTACAGCTGTATATCCACTTGTATATGAACTTAGGACTGATTCCATAGACTTGAAAGAAAAATTTGGCTTATTCCTGGTACCATGACAAATGCAGAAAGAAGAGGAGCAGACTATAAGCAAAGAAGAGAGACAATTAAGATTGTTCACAAGTTAAAACCTACAAAACTGTAATTTCTCTGAATATTGCTTCTCTATTTAATTGCATTTGTATTAAGCTATGGCTTCTCCAGAGATCCCTATATGCCAAATAATCAAAAGGAATGAAAAAGTGTAAGAACGTAGGTAAGTAATAAGCAAATAATTTTATGGCATTCAACTTATTAATTACTATCTACTGAACAGTATAAGCATTTTATTTTTTGTTTAACTTGTCTCCATGCAGTATTTATCCAACAACTTTTATACTAAACACCTATTCTGACTTGAGTAATTTCTGTACACTGGCTGAAACTTCACCAGAAAAGTAGTGCACACTTTAGATGTTTTGACATTTTGTCACCTACCCTAACTTTGTCTTTCTGTTTCTGAAATGCTTCAGATTTTTGTTTTCTTAATTTTAATTTTCACCACGTGGCTGACAAATTCAGCAGTTCTTGCAAAGATATGCTAATCAGAGTTTTCTGTGTTGATTCACTTCATGAATTATTATTCCTTAAAGCTGGGCAATGATGCAGAGAAATGTGCATTTGGAGATAGGAGGGGAATGGCTTTGGATAAAATAAGAAAAGGCACAAATTCTGCCCCCATCTGAAACTGATAATGAGTTAGAATTTCAGTTCTGGCCATAGTAATTTGCACAGGAGAGTTTATTTCATAATTATTTCAGTTTGCCTTGCAGACTGATCTTCAGTTTTAGCTAGTTTGGGACTTGCCTGCCAGAACACAGGAAAAAGAGCTGACAGTTTCACCTTATTTTGGAGAGTCGGGATGTTTAGAAGGGATTTAGGCAAGCATCCCATCTTTCCTGTCACTCAGATCGGGCCTCTGACATTTTCTTGTTTCTTCCATCACTACTTGTGGCCTCATAAAATCCCTTCTGAAATTCACAGGAGTCTCAAGAGTGTCCAAGACCTTTGCTGCCAGCATATGGTTTGTTTTTCAATCTTAACTATCAGTTTAAGCAGAAAAACAAAACAAACAAAACACTAAATTAAAAACTAAAACCACAAACAATCGAATGATTTCCCTTTCCTTTTAGCCAGTTGTTTGGAAAACAGTGTGAATTGTTTTAAATTGATACAACAGTCCTGAATATCCACTGATGTTGAATATTCTAAGAACCATTCACCTCATTCGTCTCTTGTTCCTCCAAATACCTTATTTAACCATGTATTTAATCATGTTCATTTAATCAAGTTCCAGTATCTCTCCGGATTAAATCCTTTCTTTTGTCAGCATAGAAATTTTCAGAAGAAATCACATTTTCTTCCCTAATTAAAAGTAATTCTGTCATAGGAAGAACGCTATTGATCTTCTAAGAGACTGGCAAGATGTTGTTGGTGTCCAGTCTGTGACTAAAAGAAATCCATGAACACTATAATAATGTCATCCTTCCTGATAGCTGAAAAATTGTTGCCTGTTCATATCTTGGCAATAGAATGTGCCTATATAACTACCCATCTCTCTTGGTTTAAATGTCATTTTTACATAGGAGAACCTTTATTAGTGAATGCCACCCACATCTGTGAGAGGTAATATTTATAAATGTGTCCCCTTTTTATTGCTAGGCTAGTTCTGCTTAAATAGTATTTTCACAGGGATAGTGGTAATCCTTCCTGTTCTGACTGAGAAAATCAGGTTCTGGAATTACATTTTGCAGGCCAAAATGTTACACAGTGAAAAAAAAATAATCTCCCCTCTAATCATCTTCTCTCATATTAAAAAGAATAAATATCATTCATATATCCTATTGCATTGATAATACCTATGATAATGTTATGAACTTTTCACTAAAATCCTTCTTTTTTTTCCCATTTAGTTAGCAAATTGAGGTTGAAATACTTTTAAGATAAATAAGTGCTAGAACTGTTGTCCACAGAGAGCAACGGTTTGTCTGAACCCACATGAGCTTGTGATCTTCCCAGAACAGATCCTGTACTGCTGCTCACAGCACATCCTGCTGGCATTTGAGTGCAGCAAAGCTGGAACACCTCTTATCTGTTGATGTGTAGACAACCTACACATTAAAGACTGAAAGCACTTTTGTCTATATCTATCTATATCTATATCTATATCTATATCTATATCTATATCTATATCTATATCTATATCTATATCTATATCTATATCTATATCTATATCTAATCTATATCTATATCTATATCTAATCTATATCTATATCTATATCTATATCTATATCTATATCTATATCTATATCTATATCTATATCTATATCTATATCATCTATATCTATATCTATATCTATCTGTATATCTATATCTATATCTATATCTATATCTATATCTATATCTATATCTATATATATCATCTATAGCTATCTATATCATCTATATCTATCTATATCTATCTATATCTATCAATATCTATATCTATATCTATATATCAATATCATCTATATCTATCTATATTTATCTATCTATATCTATATATATCTGCATGCATATATGTATACACAGGAGGTCAAAGATTCCTGCTTCTTCAAAGCAGAAACTTCAGAATTCTATGAACTTCGAAGCAGTATACAATATTTGCCCAACAGCAATGGGAACAAAGTCATACTGGTGAAAAATGAGATGGATTCCTCATCCAGTTTTGAAATCCCCCATCACTTGCCATTTCCTTCCCCCCCCAGAGCCTACAGCAGCCAAGCTAAAACCATAGCAAACTTTGCAGTCCTTATGGGGTCCAGTCCCCAGTGAGGAGGTTTATGTTCTCCCATTAAAAGACTGCAAATTATCCAAGGCTGTGCTACATGTTACATGATAAGTGTATTTTCACAGTCCCACTGCACTGAAAGAAAAATTGGAAAAGAGATGGTTATAGATTTTTTTTTTTTTTTTTACAGATGTGGAAATTTGGTATTTTAGATTGTCTGTTTCAAACTTGTGTATTCAAAACTGTGTTTAAGGAGATGGAAAATGATATGAACACTTTTTTTCTTTCCACATGACACTCCTGAATAAGAGGCTGTGCTTGGAGGCCCACTGTTCATCTGCTACTATCTGCAAGTTTCCTCCTTCCTCATGAGACAAAGCTCCAGAAATGAATCTTCAGGGAGGATCCTCTCCTCATACAGGTCATCAGGGACAGGTCTGGGGACAAGCTCTGTGTCAGAGCAACTGGCTGTGAGCAGACAGCTGACAGGCAGTCTGTGCTAGAGCTGGCTGCAAGAGGGGGCTTATTAATGCCACTTTAGCCATGCAGGGTGATAGCACAGCAAAGGATGCTCCAGCCTTCACCTGTTTCTGCCCCCTTCCTCCACCCCTTTTTTATCTTGTGCTCCCATTGCAAAAGGAACCACTAATTTTCTGCAGGAACACCAGCTGAAGATTTTACTTACACATGCTCAAGGATCAGCAGAAGATTGGTTTATTGGGCAGCGCTTTAAAACTCAGCCCCAGACCACAGCTTGGAAGGGCAATGCAGATCAGTTTTGCATGAGGAAGTGCATCAGCTCACCTTCTGTCCCCAGCTGTGCTGGCTTGTTTGCAGAGGGGCTGCCTTTCCCCTCTGCCCGAGACTGACATCGTGGGACTTGGCATCTGAAGGTGATCCAGGAGGGACACGCCGAGAACAAGGCATGACTCCCACTGGCTTTGCTGCACCTCCTCAAGGGAAAAACAGGATTTGGGAACCCAGTAATGGGTACTGCTCATGCACCCACATTCCCAGGGGGCAGCAAGAAGCTGACAGCATTCTCAGTGTCCTCAAGTTAATGGGAACTATACATCACAGAGTCCCACAGAGCAATTTGTGGCCATCATGTTACTGGTAGCTGCTGTGTGCACAGTGCAGTGAAATGGGTGATAGGGGCTGCACGACCCCCCACAGCCCACCTTTCCTTTCTGCTCCTATCCTGCTGGGCATTTTCTGGCCTCAGGTGAAGGGCAGCTCCATCCCCATTTCCCTATGGGTATATATAACTGGACCACTCCTCCCAGCTGGGAATATCTAACCACAGCTCTACGGGGCAAACCTGGTGCCACCAGCACTTCATCAGGATGAAAGTACTGCTGCCACAATTTGCTTTGGGGAGCGACTGGTTTTGGGGCTGTCTCCCTGTTAGATTTATGTTCTCTGAAGAGTTAAATACATTAGTGCAGGTAATCTCCCTCCATTACCTTCTATAAAACAGAATCTGTGATTTCCTCCCTGGTGAGCATTTACCATAGCGAAATAGGCTACTATTTTCATATTTAACTCATTGGTAAGTCATAAAAACCAGCTCAAGTTGTCTGGCCCAAAGAGAAGTTGTGGGATGGGTTGGTGTGTCAGAGCTTTTACAAGGCCCAGGGGTATCAGCAGAGTACACTCAACATCCTCCTCTTGCTCACCTTCTCAACCCTATCGCATCCCCCCTCCTTCTGCTTTGAAATTGACAAAATTCAGAAATTTACAAGGCTCTTTTAAAATCTGAGATGAAGCAATTAAATCTCCAGACTGAAGGATGTGAACCTTTAAAGGCCCTTTGCAGAATATCAAAAGAAAGAGACGATTATATTTAGCAGGTGTGACAGCCCACGCAGGACATTTCATTGTGAAACGAGCTGACATGAACCAGGAACCGATACTTAAATTAATATAAAACATCTTGGGGGAAAGGTGTTTTCTTTTTTAAGCATTAGGAAATCATAGCGCTTTCTGGCTTCTTCAAAAGCAAAAGGTCCAAATATACAGGAGTCATCTGGCATGTAAAATACAAAGAGAGGAGGGAGGAAAAAAAAGCGGGGCGGGGGGAGCAGGACACCTAAAAATGCTTTGGACAAGGTTGGTAGGCAAATGTTGAGGGCAGGAAGGTCTATGATCATCTGCCTGGTAAAGAGAGCCAGTTGTGTTTTCTCCTCACCTGCCTCACTGGGGGCTTTGAGGTGCAGAGCTGGGACATGGGTCTAAACCCTGACAGGTCTGTGTCTGCTCCTGCAGCTCTGGGCTCTGCAGCATCCTTCTCTCTCCTGCTGCCTCTCCTTGTCACTTCCCTAACTCCCCGGAGACACAGCCCTTCATTACAGGGGTGCTTTATTCTGATCACTCTGTTTCTATTCATATCATAACCTACCAAACCTCAGAGTGGAAAACTCAAGTCGATAGTTTTGTGGGGAGGTGTCCGCTAACTTCTTGCTTCATTCACCAGCGCATGTTCCTAATTTTAACCAAACTGCTCTGTTTTGATTTTCCTAAGCTGTGGGTTTAATACCCAAAACCTCCAGTTGTTTTCACACCCACTCAGTAAGGGCCACAGGAGTGAAGCTGCCTATCTATAGCAGGGGAAGCAGTGGCTATGGGGAAGGTGGAGTGGGCAGCAATACAGTCCCCAGCTCTGCAGCGTGGCCTGTGGAGGAGAGATGGGAGATTTCAATAGGTGGGGGCTTCTGTGACAGGTCAGAGGCTACTCAGTCCCCATTTTAGGGTATTTTGTCACTTCTCTCATCTGCTTTGTAGTAGACGTGTACCACATTGTTGCTTGGGACCTTTGGGTCCTATGCTTGCTGTTCTTTGTCCCCTGAAAATGTACAGGAAGGTGAAAAGCCATCTTGCTGCAATGGCTGTCCTCAGAAGTGGTTGGACTGATGCATAGTCTGGTACCCTTTGGAACTGAGAGAGTTAAAGGTCCCCGGCACCCACCAGCCCTGGTCTAGGCAGCGTTTAAAATCAGTCCTAGACCCGCTTTATTTTTTCCTTAAAAACAGGAAATGGAGCCCTGAAGGCTTTTTAACTGGAGAGGAGTAAGGAGGGGGTATATTCGCTCTGCCCATATCCAACCCAGAGCCTGACCCAGACTTGGGGGTCTCTGTGTGTGTTGTTTTTTTTCTTTATTATTATTATTTTTTTTATTTTCTTCTCATTTTTTTCCTATTATTTTGGCAGACTTTTTGGAATGTCTGGGAGCTAAGGGCTTTGCTTCATGGAGCAGAATTCTGAAGCAAGAAAAAGAGAAAGTTATAGACTAAACCACAGAAATGTAAACATGTCTGCAGCTAAAATAACTCCACTTTCATTGAAAACACTCCTCGCTCACAATCAGACTTCTGTGTGCTACGCTCAATAAAACTGCATGCTAATAGCAACCAATTAATACATTATGTAGTTCTGCTTTAAAAACTGAGACGCTTTTAATTATTTTTTAAATTTTTTTAAAAAATTATTATTGTTATTGTTATTATTTTTAATTAAGGCAGTGCTTGGTTTTCTGCTTTGTACGGTCTCGGCGCTGACCGCTGGCTGAGAAGCTCCGGGGAGAGCAGCGGGCGATGCCCGGCGGTGCAGCGGGGGCCCAGGCGTGCCCTGTGAAGACCGGGGCAGCGCAGCGGCGGCGGAGGAGAGAAGCGGCGTCCCGGTAAGGATCCCCGAGCCCGTGGGCGAGAGGGACGGGACGGGGGTCGGGACGGGACGGGACGAGACGGAGAGCATCGTCCGCTTCTCCCCGGCGTGCGCGGCTCGCCCGCCTCCCGCTGTGCTTTCCCCGCCTGTGCCAGGTGAGTGCCGCTGCCAAGGTCGGGATGCATCCCCCTCTATTCCCCCGCACCGTCGGACGATGGGGCGCTCAGCCCCGTTCTGGCCGGACCAGGTTCCCCTGTTCCTCCCATGTCCTTTTATTTCCCTGCACCTCTCTATTTATCTCTCCGCCCGCCGAAGCCCCGCTGCCACCTGGTTAGAGGCCAGGCTTTGACTTTCACGTCGGGTCCTCGCAACAACCGCACGTTTGTTCTGCCCCTTAAAACACGCTCTTGTTCCCCGCGCCGGGAGGAGAGCAGACCCGCCGAGCCCCCGGTAGCCCCGGCCCTCCACCCCC
>JAAWXA010000004.1:24308314-24457507 GCA_038090715.1 Florisuga fusca
TTTTGGGTTTTGTTTGTTTTTGTTGTTTTTTTTTTTTTTTTTTTTCTTTTTCTTTTTCTTTTCCCTGGTTTGTAATAGCAGCGTTGGTTGGTGTCTTTGTAATTCTTTCAGCAATTCATCATTCAGTTAACTAATACTTCTCTTGCCTTTTCAAAAGCTGCTTTGCTCTTGCATGTAGGAAAACCTTTAATTACCTGAGTTGGTCTGAGGAGAGTCAGAGTTGCTTACGGTACGATACGCAGAGACCTATTTTGATGACCAGATGACTTTGCTGTAGAGTTTGGAGTGTACGTAATCATATTTACAAAAGCTGAAGTTGCAAGTTCTGGCTAACATAAACTTCCATTCATTTCTGCCTCTGCTAAGAAACCTCAGTACATGCAAACTTGTTCTTTCTTTAATGACGTTTTTATTTGTATTCAAAGTGTCATTCTCTGAATTAACACTGTGTTTCAGTTCTGAAGTTGTAGTTTGGAAATTGCCTTCTACCCATGTAATTCTGAGTCCATTAGGAAAACCAGGATAGGTCTATGAACTGCACATGGAGAAATGTCACATTCCTTTGGTTTAACCCTTTAACCACTTCCCTGGTTTTACTGCAACAAGTAGACAAAGACAGCTTCTCACAAGGGTATGAAACATAAATTTTTGTCAGGCTTTGTGTATCAGGCAGGCAGTTTGAAGCACACCTGACCTGACAGGAAAATCAGGGAAGGCAAATATATTGTTTGACAATTTCCTAATTGAAAAGAAATTAAGTAAAAGCAAGAATAAACTAGACCATGCTTTGTATGGGACAAATAAATTTTTATGTTATCTATTTCTTAAAGGACATTTATAAAAAACAAAAACATTGTATATTGGAATAGTCATGTCAGTTCTGATTTTCTCTTTCATACATATGTGTAGAGAAACAACGGAAAACTTTCCACGTAGTTTTTAAAAAATTTCGTGAGAAAAAATCGCTACCTCCAAAAGCATTTCGGGGTTTAGAGCTTTGAACAGCATCTGTCCCCACCTCCCATAATTTAGTCCCAAAGTTAAACAAATCATATAGTACCGGATAGAGTTACATGTTACAGGAATTTTATAAATGATCTGTCAGTATAAGTCCTAGGTGTGATGAGTTGGACTTTTTGCTCCTAAGGTGTTGCTCTGTTTGGATTGTTATTTGTGCAGCATTTGGCTCTTCAAGGATACGTTATAATAGATGTGTGTTAGGCATGTTTCTTTTTTTTTTTTTTTTTCTTTTTTTTCATGGTTTATAATCAGTACTAACCAATGTGGCTTTTCTCTTCTTTTAACCAAGTTTGAGCTGTTTTGTCAGGTGAAGACATCTGGGTGTATGAGTCCATTGTGGAGTTTCAGTGATACGAACCATGAACTTTAAATACTGAATGCTACCAACATGGAAGTAGCATCTCTTACTTCAGGTACAATTGTTTGTATCTTAATAGGTTAGACCTTTTCTACGTGAAATACCAGGTTGGATCATGCAGTTGTTAGCGTTCAAATGATGATTCTGCTTAAGACCAGTGCCTTCACCTTTGCAATGTTGACATTTCTTTGCTACCTGCTCTTCCCTGGGCAGTTTATTTTCTGTGTGCATATGGAGTTGTGTAAACAAATAGAAAACCCTGGGGTGACTGTTGTAATCCAGTTGGTTTGAATAATGCCACATGGGCAAAATACCTGACTACTAATGAGGCAAACCCTTTCCTATCATGCTTTCTCCAAAACACCAGCACTTTGCCATCAAAATGTGGGGCTTGTGGCACGGGTTCTCCCACAGCAGAGCACTGCAGTTTGATGACTTAATTGAAGTCCCCGTATACAACAGTTTCTTCTTTTAGTTATATGCGCTCCCGTGACTGTCAAAAAAACCATGAAAAGCGTTTGCACTGCTAATAATACCTGATAGCCCTGAAACCTTACATGCTACGTTTTCTTCCTTTCCTTGCCTCTGCATTACTAAATGTTCCAGGAGTTTTTAGTGGGTAACAACAATATAGTTCAAAATGCCTGAAATAAAATGAACCCTTTCCCTGGAAACATCTACTGAGTTGTGTTTTTTTCACTATCAGGCAGCTTGTCATTTTCTTTTACATGAATATTTTTAATTTTTTTTTTTAATTTTTTGGTTTTTTGCCCTGTAAGGGCAAACCGTACTTCTTTCAGTCATGCAAGGAGCTCTGTTGAGATCTGTGCCCTGAACTCGAGGTGGAAGTTGCTGGCAGGGGGTATGGTAAGAAAGGGTCCTTTGGGCCTGATCCATATCATCTAAGGTCAGAGGTGCTGACTTAGCCTTGAGTGCCTAATGCTCTCCACTGTTTTTCTGCTGAACAGCTGGGAAGGTAGGCCAGGGATTAGTTTATGCTTTGTACATCAGCTTTCCTATACTGTTGATTTAAAATGCTTTTGTTAAAAATAAATAAATAAATAAATAAATAAATGTTCATGTTGGTAAGATATTTTCAGCCTGAATTATAATGATGTATGTCTTGTGTTGAGAGAATTACCTTTTGTGCAATAACACCACATTGTTTTCATTATACCCACAACTGGCCACTTTCACAGCCACTAGAATATTTTTTATTTCCCCATGTGGCTGTAGCCATGCACTTTTCGCCAGATGGGTTTCCCTGTAAAGTTGAGCATCCTTTTGTCTTTTGCATGGGTTGAAGGTCTGAGTCTAAAGAATTTGTATTGCTTTGTCATTTTGGAAGGTGATAAAATAAGTGGAGAAAATCTAATACATTTCCTTCACAGCATAGTTAACTAGTGTAGGTAGAAAATTGGCAGTCTAAAATTACTTTGCTAAATTTAAATGTAAGTAAAAAGTAGGCAATCGGAAAAAATTAAAGGGTATATCTAAATATGGAGTTGTGGACCTATCTGTTATATTTAAACTGCATTTTAACCTCTTCTATTTATATTTAGTGGTATGTGTATAGTCTGGAGGGCTTGATTGAATTCAAGAAACGGTAACTTCACAATGAAAACCAAAAAGTTAATTCTACTTTGAGCATAGTGTACATCCTTCATAAAGGTTGTATATATCACAATTAAAATGTATGCATCAAGGCATTTTTTATATTGAGAGTGAAAATGATATTTGATCTACAGTGAGTGTGAATGGGTTTGCAGAAAATCCTGCTTCCTGCTCTGCTGTGGCAGATGTATCTCCTAGTGTGACTTCCATGGTACTTTTTCTTGCATGGAATGTGGGACTGGACTGCAGGATTTTTTTCCTCGATTTACCTTTTCTGTGGCCCATCCTGAAATGCTGTTTTTTAATTTAGAAAGCTATCACAGGAAATGCATTGTTCTTGCATGCTGCTTGCATCAGATGAAATTCCTCCTTGGCACAACTTCATTCCAATGAGAAAAACTTATTCCAGGAACAAAATACATAGTTATTTTTGTCTGATAATGCATTGTATAAATATCAATTGCCTGCCCAAAGAGAAAAAAAATAAACATATGTTTTCATTTTAGTTGGAGATACAACGAACTTTGAGAGAGGATGGTTTAAAACTAAGGGCCTTGACTTGTAGCCACACAAGCTTTGCAGCTGGGCTGCGGTGACCGCTCAAGCCTGGGAGATTGTCGTTGTGCATGAGTGGCTGGGGGCACGGTTTTGAATTGAGGTTTTGATTCATCTGAATAGAGACACTAATGGTTATGGTATCCAGGTGCTTATTAAAGTGTCTTGACTGTAGCATTGCTATCAGCTTTCTTACTGCCTGCTAAAAGATGCCATGTTTGTGCCGGTCCTCTTAGCAGAGAGATGCTTAGACACTGGTAGGACATTACAAAGCTGCTGCCTCTTACAGATGCTCCTCCTGCAAATGAGTATCAGCTTCCATTGTGTCCTAGATCTTCTGAATTTGTCAGGTGGTCTGTGGCTTTGAACTATATCTAATTCGCTGCTGATTTGAAAAAGAAAGGTTGGCTTGTAGGAGCTGATGAGCACTGGCAGGCTCATGGAGCTGCACCAGGCAAGTTAAAAAAAAACAAGCTTAAATGTGGTTTCAATCAGCTGTGTTTAGGCACCCAAGTTTTCAAGTTTCTCCAAGAGATCTGTAATGAAACAAGCTTGTTTTCTTCTCACCTCACAAAGGAACAGCAACAGGAGAAAAGTCTTGAGGGAGTTTACACCTGACCGAATAGGCACCCGCTGCAGGAGAGTGATTCAGGCAAAATGGGGTGGCATAGAGGAGTTTGAGGCTCTTGCTGATAAATACAGGAGTGTCGCCCATGACCAACACACAACTCTGCTGTAATGAAAAGAGGGAAGAGGAGGTCACAGCCATGAGTGCAGCACTTGGGCTGCCAGCTGGAATGCAGTGAGATGCAGAGCCCGATCTCATGAAGGCTCTGAAGGTGCCTGTGGGTCAGGAATAGGGTCCCTTCACTACTAGTCTCCCCTCATCCCAAATATGTTGCCTGCTGAAGTAATGTCTTTTCTGTCTGCTTTCTACTGTCTGATACAAGTGGCTGGTGAGGGTGGTTTGGGGTTTTTTTGCTAATACTACATTGTTAGTTAAGGTGCGTTGATTTATTAACTGTTCGGGTCTTTTTAGCTTTCTTAGTGCTGGGAGCAGTGGTTCAGGAGTAGCAGCTTGCTGCCCTGTAAACTACTTACCACAAAATGTTTTGCAAAATCTGATTGATTTCTTCTAATTTGTAAGTCATGTAGGCTTACCAGTTGGAGCTTTTCATAATACCCTCTGGCTTTGCATTGAGTTCATTGCTTTATTTTTAACTTATTAAGTATGGATGTACACAGTATGTTTGACCTGATTTGGCTGAAGCAGACTCTTTCAAGAAGTCTAATATTTTTTGGTATTCAGAAGTTAGTGTATAATCTGTTTTGGTGCAATTAAATGTATGTGAAAATCCTCTGCATTTAGTGAATTGCACAATGTGTCTTTTTTTGTAAATGACTCATTAAATGAGAACAAAAAATGAAATATAGCAATCAAAGACTTCAAAAAATTTGAATTTCTATTGTGGCTTATATTTTATAAAAAAGAGCTTTATAGAGAAAGAAGTCTTGTAGTTATGCAGAAAATAAAATGGACTGTTCTCTATAGAATTCACAAATTATACACAAAGGATTTCTAGTAAACTAGTAAAGTTACATTAATATATTGCATTATAACATGCACTGAGATTAAACTGCAAAATCTGCTTGGGAAAGCTGGTTGCAGGACTCTTACAAAGCAGATATGGTAGAAGTTCTGTGTAATTTAGCTGAAAAACTTACAGTGATTCTTGTGATTATAGTTGGCTGTTCAAAGGCTTTTGGAGGACTGATTTATTTTTTTTTTTAATAGGTTTATAGCTGTCACATTAGAAATAGTTTTGAAAAAGGGAAAAGTGAAATTAAGGTCTAGTTTGGCCCTGGTGGTTATCTGGTGCTTTTCACAAATTTCATTAGATTTGCCCAGAATGTGAAGATAGGCCATTGCTCTCCATTCCTTTCCCGCATTTATAAATTCTTCGGTGTTTTAATGTATTTATAGCAAACAGAATGTAACCTGCCCTGTATCTTTTGCAATCAAGAAAAACCAAATCATCTGTCACCAATATGTATATCAACATCCTGAAACCACAAAGAGCACTTCTTGATGGGACAACCAAGACTTCATTTCAGCAATGCAATTCATCACCCTCTTGAGCTGAAGAGAACAGAGAAATAAGAACCTGACATCTTGCTTCTTCTATGCAGAGAAGCTGGTTCTGTGATGAGACTGAAAAATGGTTTTTAAGAGGGTAGGATTCATCTTAGCTGTAACCATCTAAAAATCAAGCATCTGCTCAGAGTAGTTGTCAAAGTTCCCTCCCTAGGCAGAGGACATGCTAGACTTGCCAGTCTGAGACGATTGTGTTAGCTTGGAAAAGTCACTGAAGATCATAGAATCATAGACTCATAGAACGGTTTGGGTTGGAAGGGACCTTAAAGATCATCCAGTTCCAACTCCCCTGCACAGGCAGGGAAAGATGCAGCCTCTGTCCATCAACTTGAGTAGAAATTGGCGTTGCAGGACCAGGTATCCTTTCTTCCAAATGGCTTCACTGAACTCTGTATCCAGGGACCCATCCATGCCCCAGGAGCTCATGTTAGGGAGACTGAAGGCAAAAAGGTAGGTGAACAGAAGGGAGACAGATGGATGTTTTATAGTCTGTCTGGGATTGAAGCTTATTTTTTATTTATTATTTTCAGTTTAAAGTTCACCCTGTACATAATAGTTTCATTTATACTATTAAACTACAGTTTAACTGTCCATTTTTATAACCAGCAACATAAGTGTTAGAAAAAGCAATAGAAAAGCCTTTTATGCTTTCTGCATTGCTGTTTTAACTTAATTGAAAAAATTGAAAAAGGAAAACATTAACCATTTTTTTTTTTATCATTAGGATAGGAATAGCCTAATACCACTGTCTTTCTATGAAGATTCTGTTCTGCTCATGAAGGAAACAGTAATATCCATACCAATTTTTATTTTTAATGGATCAATATCTCATCCAGTGCAAAAGGGTTTAACCAGCCATCTAGACGGTACACTTGAGGTCTGTACCATGCTTAAATCTCTCAAGTCATGATGACAGACATCCTGCTTTGGAGAGGCTGTGAGCCCTGTGCCTGTTCCTGGGCAGAGAAGCAGTTTTTGTTTGGCTCCCTGCGATGGAGCACAGCTTAGCTCTGACTCTACATTCAGCCTTGCAAAGTAGATCTGCAAGAGCTAGCAGGAGGGAAGGGGGAGCTTTGTGTTTGCTACGTGCAGGTGATTTCCACGTCAGTTTGCAGGAAAGGTAGTTGTAACTAACTGAGCCTGGGGAGCTCAGGCTGTGGTTACTCTGAGGGGCAGTAACATGGGACTAGGGGTCTGGCTTGCAGAAGGGCAAAAGAGCCAGCATGAGGGGAAGGTGAGTTGTCTTCTCCATCTCCTCCCCCTCTGAATTTGCCAGCAACCTCTGTGATGTGCCATGCCTGGCAGAGGGCAGGGGAACTGGTGGGCAGTGGTGCTGCCCCTTCAGCCACCCCCAGGTGCACATTTGGGACTCGCTTCTGCACCTTGTTCTTCGTTAATGAGTCCCGATGGGGTTTGGTCCAGAACTGGATTTATATAACTCCCTCTTTGCCGTGTTGGTTCCACAGGACTAAAGAGGAGTGAGAAGTAGTAAAAATCTATTTTGGTCACTAAAGTAAGCAGACATGACTCAGAATACTCACTGGGAACAGATCTGCTGGATGAAAAGGTGCCATTTTTACATAGTCACTTTTCTGACCATGCCCTTTAAACTCTTACAAAAATAGAATACTTTCTCTGGCACTTCTCTTGGAAAGCAGAAATGAGAGCGAGAGCAGGGATGTTTGCTGCACTTCAGCCCTTGCTTCAAAACCGGACAAATTGTGTGTGAGTTTGGTAAGGCATATGTAACATATTTCTAACACCAGGAAAAATAGAAAAAAGGCATTTGAATTTTGTGGGGAGGAGATTTGGGCTTGGATAGTTTTACCATTTGTTGTGGAAAAGTGTGATTCCTAGTTCCTGCCTGTTAATGGATGGATGAATTCTAGCTAGCTCTCTGTGCTTGTTTCTGGCATCCGTGTGTCCCTGCAGAAGCACAGTTCAGATCAGCAGAGTCTACTGAAGCCCAGTGAGGCTCCTTTTGACCGCTGATTCTGGGTTCCTCTTGGGCTGTGAGTGGTCTAAGCTAAAAATGAGCCTGAAACCACATTGACGTAAGCTGTGAGTGTTTATGGACCTGTGAGGAAACAAATCATTGCTGGCAATGAAGAGTCCCCAAGTGGCAATGCTGATTGTCACATGAGACATGAGGGCCCCTGCCCTGGAGGTCTGAGCACCCTCCTGGTGATGCTGGTGGAGCTGATTTCTGCTCCCACTGCAGACCTGCCCAAGCCAGATCCCCATCCGTAGTGACTCTCATTTGTATTTCTTTGAAAGGATTAGCAAGGCAAATCATTTTACAGAAAGTGTTTTGCTGCTACGTAGATGATACTGAATTTTTGAACCCTCATCACTTTTATTTTTAATGGCTTGGTAGGAAGCTAGAGCCTGACTGGTGCATAGAAACCAAAAACCAGTGGTGTACTCCACTTTGTGTGCTTTATGGGTGTTCGTCAGTCCTGTTGTTCTCCTTTGGACCATTGCTCTCTAAAAGCAAAACAAGAACACTTTTTAACATATTTACCACTTTCAATTGGTTTTACATGGAAAAAACCACCAACCCATAAATTCCTCTTCCTCCTCCATTCCAGAATAACCTATGAAAGAGTTTGAGAATTCTGAGTTTCTGTTCAGGACATAAAATCTTGACCTTGATGAAGTGGCTGAAGCTTCTCAGCTGGCTGCTGATATAGCTATGCTTTTCTTCCTCTTGTATTCACTGGGCCTGGAAATCCATGGAAGTATTTTCATTGCTGTCATTTCCGAAAGATTTAATTTTTCACAGTTACTACAGTATTTAAAGGCAATGTCTTCTTAGCACAGGAAACAGGGACTGCTTTTCCTCTTGATAAAATTTCCCTTGTAGGAAATGGGAGAATTTCCACTTTCCCTGTGTGGGCTAATCTCTTATAGAGGATGAGACATGAGTTGTACACCTGCAGGTCTTATGACTTCTTCTTGCTCCATCACTGGTCTCATCCCAGTCCCCTGGCAGCAAGGAATCAGTGAAGATTTGACATCAAGGTCCCCTGGTTTAATTCCTCACAGGGCTCAGTGATTTCCTATTGGAGGTGAATCATAATTTTTCTATTTCAAATTTGAAAGGCAATTTGGATATTTACAGCCAAAGCACCTCACATTTTACATTGCAGCTCCTTGCCTTGTAGTAAGGTGTAGACACCTGTAGACAGGAGATTGCAACAGTCAAAAAAAGGGAGGAAAAGCCTGGCAGGCTTGTGGGACATACAAGTTTATCACTAACCTGGCACTGAATGGCTGTGAAGAAAGACTTTCCTTACCAGCCCTGATCACGTTGTCTAGCAGGGAACCAAGACAACCGTGGGGAAGCTTGGAACTCCAGCTTTTAATTGAGATGGTTTAGAAGTCTGCTGATTTTAGAAAGCCCAGGTGCCTCCTCTTACTAGCACTGAAACAGTTCAAAATAGACATTCACACAAGGAGAAGAAAGCATGGTGATACACAGCATGTAATGAAGCATCTTCATTGACCTGCTGGCATGGACCTGGCATGGAGGTGGCACCTGGGTGCTGAGGGTCCTGCTGCTCCAAGCACAGCTTGTGCTGGAGGGCTGCAGCTGTGCAGCTGGTGGCACATATGCCAATTTTTCCTAGCTGCTATGAATTTACATCTTTTACAGTCATATCCCTCCACCCCCCCTTTTTTTTTTTTTTTTTTTGGTGGTTGTTTGCCAGGGGCAGAGGGAATGAATGAGGAACTTAGCTTTTAGGTAAACAAAATGTTACTGTTGTTCTGCTATAATTACAAGCATTTTAAATTAGGTATTGACAGCAGTTGAGAGCCGGTTCTTGACTATGCCTGCTGGCAGGCAATGAGATGTCTACCAGCTCCTAAGGGGAGCCTTATTTCAGGCTGTGAAAATAACTCATTAACCAGTTAGTCTATGGTAGTGTTGCTCCACATATGGTCGTCGGGCTGCTGGTGGTCTGGAAGACATTAGAAAGTAGTTCTGTGCAAGAAAGGCAGAAATAACCCCACACAGACAAATTCACGTTCCCACACTGCTGTCAGGTATGTGCCCGTGTCAGCAAGTCACCCTGAGCCTGAAAGGTGTGTCATAATATAATTGCCTTAGCCCCCTGGGTTGAGCCTAAATGGATGGGTCTTGAGTAGCTGCCCATGAGAGGAACCTGTGCTTGATCACATCAATGTGAAACAAGTCTTCCTTCCTTAAGGGGGATGCCTCTTCTTTCTGTTTTTGAAGCATGGGATGGGCTAAGGGATGCTGCTTGTATGTCCCTGTTGCTAATGGTAATGAGTGCTACGGGGAAGTGGAGGACGGTGAGCCCATTTCCTTCACAGTGGGAGGAAAGTAGCAATTCAGGAGACCATTAAACATTAGAAATACCTCTGCGAGGTCCCTACAAAGATACACTCCATTTAGATTTAAGTCCCGTAGGGCCAATTACCTTGGAAGAACAGAAGAACTTAAACAAAAGCTGAGCTAGGTATGCTGCCCACCAATGGATTTCAGCAAAAATGGATGCAGTGAGAAAACACTTGTGTATTATGAAAGTGAGAACATTTAGAGTAGGTCTGTGCAATACCCAGCTTTTACTGTTCCCCCAGGATCAGCGTGCACAGGAAATATCTGTGGCATGCTTGCTTTTCCTGGAGATGACAGCAACCCTTTGGCAGCTGCTTTGTAATATGTGCTCAATACTTTTCAAAATGTTGGGCTGTTGTTTTATGAATGTGCTTTGATTTGCTGGTGCCAGAGCCTTTATGCTTGGCTTCCTACCCTTCCTAAACTCGCCCATTCCTTTTCTGACCTTGGACCCTTCTCCTCTGGTGCTATTTGGTAGCTGTGGTGGTGCATCTGTTTTTCTCAGTGCTAGCATTGGGATGAGGCTAGAGGAGAAAGGGAAGCAAACAGAAGTCCCTGGTGCTCTTTGTGTGAAAATAACCTCTATGGCCCGTGTTGGTCTAGATCTGGGTGGCTCTGGACTCCTGGAGAGGAAGACATGACTTAACACCATATTGTAGCTGGAGGGTTAGGGCAGACGAAATTGGAACACTTTGTGTCCGTTAATGTTTTCTAAGAGAGAGATGAGTAATTCACATATTACTATAAAGCAGAGCTTGATACTAGCACTGGGGTTAAAGTCTGCCTTTGCTTCAGCTTCCAGACTGCATTTTTAATTGAACATTTACCTATTTACAATTAGACCCGAGTACTGGAGTCCACCAGACTTTTAGACAGGAGACTTTGAAAATGAGTCAGTACTAAGGCACTAGAGCAACAAGTTCCTAAAGATGTTTACTGATGCAAATTGCTGCCTGGCCTTGAAACCACCTCTTCCATTTAACATCGTAAAAGAAATTTCTTAAGAGAAGACACAATAAAAAGTCTGAGGTCTAATAACTGAACATGCAAGCCTGAAAGTTTTTGAAATCCTTCTTGCTTAAATAAGAATCATTAACATTTTAACTGATAATGAGAAAAACGCTCATGCCATTAGTGGTTTACCACTTTGGTTCCAAAAGGATAAAAACAACTTCATAAAAGAGACCACAGACTGTCCGTTTTCAGCCTCAGTGTAGGGAGAGCGCTTCAGAAAATACGAAACCCATCATTTAAAATAATAATTCAGTATTTGTGTTTGGGAAGCACAGTTGAAATGCTCTTTGAACACATGGGAACACAGCGATGAGGGGCTTGGTGCTGCTGCCGAGGGGAAACAGTGCAGCTGCCTCTGGGGCTGCCCCTGCTCCGGGTGACCTTTCCTTGGTACTGCTGGGGGGCACTGGCTCATCCTCTGACTAGGAGCAGCGTGGGGACAGCCCAGGCCTTCCAGCCTGCCTTCAGGGACCCCACATAGTTGGACAAGTGCATCTGTCTCACCCTCCTACCAAAATGGTGCAGCACTCGGCAGGTACGTGAGGGTAGCCAGGGATCATTTCTGCATCAGCCCTGGTCTTACCTTCTGCAAGCGTAGTTAGGATTTTAAAAATAGTTAAATTTCAGTCGTGGCTCAGCATGCTGGTTGTGGAAATAAAAGGCACTGAGCCTGGAAGGCACTTGATGCCTCAGGGCATCACTGGAACTTGGTAGCTGAAGAGCAGTATCAGTGGTGGTTTTATGACCTCATCTTGACCAGCTGCCCTTTTGTTTGAGGATGGCCCCTTACTCTTCTTCTGTGTCCTTTTAATCCCCAGGAAAACTAGGCTGGACCCTATCTCCTGCTCAGGTCAGTGGAAGAACTTGAGTTGGGGGTTGGTCTCTTTCCCCAGGCAAATATCAGCAAGACAAGAGGGCATGGTCTCAAGTTGTGCCAGGGGAGGGTTAGGTTAGATATTAGAAAGAATTTCTTTACGGAGAGGGTGATCAGACATTGGAATGGGCTGCCCTGGGAGGTGGTGGATTCTCCATCCCTGGAGATATTTAAAAAGAAACTGGATGTGGCACTCAGTGCCATGGTCTGGTAACCACAGTGGTAGTGGATCAAGAGTTGGACTTGATGATCTCTGAGGTCACTTCCAACCCAGCCAATTCTATGATTCTATGGTTCTATGAGTTCTAGAGTTGACCTCAGCTGGGATTGACTCAAACCTCTGAGAAGATCTGGTATTTTTTCTCCAGAAAGCAAAGTTCCGGATTCAGCACCCTGTATTCTAGCCTTGTCTTTAGTAAGGGAAGATAAAGGCTGAAGCGTTCTCTCAGACTGACTCTGATTTTAAATACAACTACACAGGGATTTACTGATGCTCCATGCAGCCATATTACATTAACTACTGTGTCTGCTCTTATGTAAAAATAGAGTTTCCCCTGCTCCCTCTATGAAAAATTTGACTGTTATGCCTTACTCAAAATGAAAACCAATCAAAGAAGGAACACAGTTGGGTGAATGACAAGAGAAACAGAATGATGCCAGGGTGAATTTTTATGGAAATGCTTTCTGAATAGTATTTCCATGAAAAGGCAACTTACTCGCAGATGCAGGCTGTGTTTGCATGAAGGAGAGTGTGATGCACCACACCCTGGATCTGCCAAGGTCTATAAACTTTTCACTAATTTTAAATTTAGGCAATGGAGAGGCTGTATTTAAGTCACAAAGATTTTCTTCTTTACTTCAGTGTAAACATGTTATCCCCAAAGGTAGAAAACATAAGCCAGGGGGAAAAAAAAAAAAAAAAAAGTTAATGGAAGAAACATTTCAAATGCAAAGTAAACTTCATATATAATTTGAAATGTAATGTAAATTAGTCTATCAGAAAGGAAATTTTCAGTATCAAGGAAAAGATACTGTCTTTACCTTTCAAGAGCATCCCAGTTATAACAATGACTTGTAAGTCTACCTATGTCAGGCTGTGTAGTGGTCCTCTCAGTGAAGGAGCACAAGTGGCCTAAAAACTGCAAAAACCTTTTCCTGATGATGACGATGGGGTTTTTCTCATTCACATTCATAGAAATAAGATTAGGGTAACAATTTTTAAAGGAAGAAATGAAGGGTGGTTGATGTTAGCGTTCAAAAAATGTGAGAGGGGAAAACAGGAAAATGGCAAAACCACCATCCCATACTTGCAACTGCCACACTTAGATCTATTTAAACACCTTTTTTGGAGTTGTTGTAGCCTTCTCAGTTCACTGGTTTCCAAATGGCATGAACGATTGTACTGTAGATCTACTGGCTATAAGCAGCACTCTTGCAAAGGTTGGTTCTTGGAATCTGTGAATTTTCCCTTGTTCCTGGGATTCTTTACATGTCATACCAGTGAAGTCTGAAATGTGCTGAGAGAGGAATTCTTGAGACAGCCTTGAAATTTTTCAGCATATTTCTGCATGTCGCTTTCTGAAATAAATTAGAATCAATTTTTTAAAAAAAATTTATGATAGCTTATAACTAAGTTCTAAGAATAATAATCAAGGTTTTTTAAACTGTCTTGGTTGTTTAGATTTCCTTTTAACACTGCCAGTAAGCTAGAGGTAGTAATACTAAGCAGGTTGTCCTGTCATCTTCTTAAAACTCACCACCACCAAATAGAATATGACAGTGCATGGGTTTTAAAGGTAAAAGAATTTGTGAAATGATGCGATGTCTTCATAAAGATCTGCAAAGGAGATCTTGCTACAGAAAAGCTTTGCAATCAGCCCTGGGCTGTGGTACTTGGGAGTAGAGATGAATGAATTCCATTTCCAAAAGGAAAAAAAATAAAATGGAATCTAAGCAGGATATTTTGAAACTGAGAGCAGATTTGGTCATGATATTAACAATAGGTAGAAGATGTGCTCTGTATAAGGTTGTTGCTTCCCAGTACTGATGTAGACCTGCTCCAGGCATCCCAGTTGGTTACAGGGTTGGGACTCCATGTCAATCCAGGACTTAAAAGCAAGGAACAATGGTGAAGTGATGGGGAATCACCAGCAGCATTTGGGAGTGCATTTCTCCTTTGCTAGGTGACAACGGGCAGTGTCCTTGCTCCTCTCTCTGAACCTCCCAAGCTGGCACAAAGCCCATAAATAATAAATGAATAATAATAAATGCAATAAGACATGGAAAATGCATAAGTAGCACACGCTGACATGGGTAGTACACGCATGAGAGTGGAGAAGGGGATCCTGTTACCCCCTGCTCAACTGCCCAACTCTTTCAGTCAGTGAAGAACTAAATATTAACCCTTTCAAAGCTATCCTGGTGAGGAGGGAGAAGGCAAAAAAAGTGTGTCTCACTTATCTGAGATTTAATTTTAAAAGGTCTGTATCAGCAGAGAAATGTCATGGGGAATGAAAAGAAAAGGCAGTGGATCAACAAATACTGAGGATGGCAATGGCTGTCCTGGAGTGAGTGAATGCAAGGCTGGGTTCAATCTGCTGCAGTCAATAAAATGTTTGTGCTGGGCTTTCATCCTCTACGATGTCTGAGGAGCATTGGAGGGAATTACAGCCTTCTGTTTACTTTGGGACCGTTTATCATCCCTTGTGGAGCTGGCGACATGTTTCACTACAAAAAGCAATTCACGGGACATTCTCCTAAAAAGAAGAAAAAATGGTTTATGTCAAAGCATGGCTTCCTCCTATCTCTGATTAGATCTCCCCCCCCACACAAACATATTAATGCAGTGCCTACTTAAACCAGAAAGGGGCTATTTCGTCTCTAGGTTATTTTCCTAGTACTTTTATTTTTCAGCCCACTATAGGAAGGGTCCATAGAGTATATCCAGAAAGATATTTTTGTTCCCCCACCTTGGCTTTCAGTCCCAAGACTGCCAATTAAATTATCCCATAAATCCTCCATTATAGGTAGTAAAACCTAATTTTAGATTTCCTGCCCACTCTAGTGTCCTGCCTGATTGCTACCAGTTGGATAGAGGCTCAACCTGTTAAGCAGACAATTGTACTGAATTGGCTGCTTCTTTCTGTGCCACATGTGGAGAATTTTTAAATATGTGGCATTTGGTCATAATTCTCTCTGGTTGTTTTCTACCTCTTAGTTGCTCAGACTTTTTTTTTATGGATGAAAAGCAGACATCTGTAAATTTTTTTTTTTTTTTTTTTTTTTTTTTTTTTTTTTTTTTTTTTTTTAAAACACTTACAGCTTAGAATTTCATTTTCTATAATTCCTGTTTAAGATAAATCCATGTATTAATAGAGCTAACGCATTTCTGTGTAAGCTAAAAATATTGCAGGTAATCTGAATCTAAATGCATTCTTCCCCCTCTTGCTCAAATGCAAATATATTATTTAACTGCAAATAGTGCTAATTTTCTGGAGGACAGATTCTGGTAGTCATACTGTCACAGATGAGCATTTAATTCACATATAGTCTCAATAAAGATTCCTATTTAATCCTGAATATCAACAGCTCCTGGCTTGGTATGTTTCTTTGTAAGCTTTACTGAGGACTTGTAATATGCAAGGTTGTCAGAAAAAGCGGTTTTATCATGAAATAAATTGTGAGAATCCATTCATCAGTGCCTTGATTCTTGAACAAAAGAATATTTGCATTCAGTGTGGAGGACTTCTATCACTGGGATTTAAGTAGAATTCAAAAAATCTGTGTGTCAGGCTTTCCTCTGAGATCCAGTCCTGGTGATCCATCACTACTTGCCTGAGTAGAGTTCAGCTGAGCCAGGGACAGCCATAGCATGTGCTGATGCTGCTCAGATGATGGCATGAACTTGTCACCTAGGAAGTGTCCATCCTTGCTGGTGGGCAGGACTGCAGGCACAGAAAGGGGAAGTTCTGGGTCAAATTAACTTCTGTAATGATCCCAGTCCTCAGATACCAGCAGTCTGTGAGCTGCAAAATGAATCAACCCCTTTGGGCAGTGATGTCCTGTGTGGAGTTTCTGATGTCTAATACGGCTGCTTCTTTTTAGTTTTCCCCTTGGTGGAGGCACTCACAGTGTTTCTCTGCTTCACCCAGCTCTTTGTTTCCCTCACTCTTTATGCAGTGCAGTACTTTTAAGACCATTAACCCCCTGCTGAATTTTGGGAAAATTGGGCAATGATTCCAAAGCCGATGGAAGGAAAGGTCAAGAATCACACAGCACGATACCTCAAGTCTCATTGCTTGAAGAACTGGGCTAAAAAGGGAACCACCATGGTCTCCTTGCTAAATGGATCTTCTCCCCCAGCTTTGTTTATTGTACTGTGACTCTGTGGGGAGATTATCATTTCTTGAGTGAGGCCTGAGGCACTGTATAAAAAATAAAACATACACAAAGACTAAAAGAGAGAAGAAGAAAGGAATTTAGGCCTCCCAGTCACAGCACTGTTTCTTTAATGGTTGATGAAATATTGTATGTATTTTTCCAGTTGTATTATTTGTCCAATTTAGGAACTCGGAAATATGAGAAGGGATAGTCACATCAGTGCTCAGAAATTGAAGACATAACGTAGGAAACAATGGTCATGCTTTCTGTACTGAAGTTAAATGCAAAAGTGACAGCCGGTCCCCTTTGGGGTACAGAGCTCTGAACTGCTGCTGAATGCATTGGATGTATAGTTGGCTCCAAAAATCACCTCTTGTACTAGAATTGTGCTGCATAATAAAAACTTTAGGTCCCCTGACACAGTGCCTATAAAGGAAACCTGGAAATGTAATCCAGGAGACTTTAACTATGCAGTCTGTATATCTGTAGACAGCATGGGAAAAAATTCTTCAAAGCCCTTGATTTGTCCGTGGGGTATAATTCTGAAACCTAATCATGCTGTGTAAAATGTCAATACTGTAAATTATATTCTCATTGAATATTTGGTATCAAACTACTAGCAACACCTTCATCTGTGCCAGAAGTTCCAACTCACCTATCTACCATCTTCTGCACTTCACTGCACGTTTGTTATACTCTATATTTCTAGTTTAGGAGCAGCAAGAAATGAAAGTAATTTGATATCCAGTCCAGTAGCACTAGGAATTCTACCCTGATTGATTGTACATAGCACTTTCATACTTATCTCATTTAAAAATATTAGCTTTTTACACTGAGCTGAGAATTTTGCTGAATATCCAATATCTTTTATGGGAATGCTCTTAAGTCCTAGGTATCCGGCTTCAGAATTTGAACTAGACTTGTGTCAAGCCAGTGCTGTCTTGAATATGCTACTGTTAGCAGTAAAAAAAGTCTCTTTGGTATGCTAAGAAGAGAGGACGTGCTGGGGTTTGCAATTTTAGCATTACAGATTCTTTATTATTAATAGATTAGTGGGGATTTTTCCAAAGACTCCTATGAGTCACAAGAGCTCCTGTTACTAAATTTCATATACTCATTTATTTATACAACTATACATTAGGTCTTATGGTCTTTTCAGCCCAGAAAGAGCCAAGGTACTGTAAGTGTAAATGCAGTTTATTGAGTTCTGGAGATCATAAATATCTCCTTTAACATCTGATTTGTCTTGAACTATGTGCATTGAAAGAAGTGTCTCAAAATTAGGAAAGCGGGGACATTTACTGCTCCTTTGGACAATTTGTGTATTCATATCCAGAACGAAACTTTGGCAGAGAGTAGTTAGAATTAAACTGTCACCACCAGGGAAGTTTTACTTTATATACTGCAAGGTTATACGAGTTTTATAGGTTCATTTATTTTGCTGATTAACAGTCCAGTCCTGCTCTTGACAAAATCTGTTTTTTTCATTCCTGTGGCTTCCCCAAGATGAGCAGAAGAGATCCAGGCAGAGGGAAATGTGAGAACAAGAATTTCAAGGGTCAAAATTGCATGTTCTTCATTTCCCTCTCCCAGCATGAGTTTGTCTGGACCTTGTGACAGCATTTTGTTTTTGTGCCATGCAGAAACCGTCCAGACAGATCTAGCAGTGCAAAACCTCAGTACACAAGGGAGCCAGCTACAGGTAGTGTCATATGGAGACTAATCCACTCTGGTAAATATAAAGCAAAGGAATACCATCAGCTCAGTGTCCTTCTGAGTGTGTGCAGCCAACTCACCAAGCATGATGGTAGCTCCAAAGGTGGCTGGATGGCAACAGATCAAGATGTTTTCCTTTGAGGTCCCACCTGTTTGATGGGTATTTCCCAGTGACTTATTGCTGTCACCATTAGCCTTTGACACAGGAGATCACTGGCCACCCATCCTCCTCCTCCTCAGCGAGGACTTGGGATGTCCCATGCTTCAAACAGACGGAGAGATCCTGGAAAACTGAGAGGCAGCATAACCATTAAAAAGAAAGGGCTTCAAAGGGTTGCCCAAGTTCCTGACCTTGTTGAGAACTTACTGCTCTTTGTATCAAGGTGCTAGCCAGAAGAACTGGAAGATGTGTGTCGTGTAATGGAGAAAGAAATCAGGATCAGACAATAATCTTATGTTCTGTCAATCTTTAAGCTTTTTCAGTTTGTTTACTCTATGAATAGGAAGTCAACAAGTTTAAGGGTCCATGTGTCAGTTGGTGTGCTTTGCTGCTAAAGGATTTAATACATTATGCTAAGTTCAAGGAAAATCCAGCTAAATTCAAATACAGCTTTGTGTAAGTAGATCATAATAGTGTAGGTTAGAATACGTTTTCTGTAATGAAATGTAATTAAGATATTCAAAGTAATAAATGGGTTTAGATGTTCCTTGTCTTATTTTTATTCTCTTATCAGATGGATGATGAGATTTTTTAAAAAAATATTGCGTTTTCTTGTCTTGAGTGGATTGACAAAATCTGTAGCCTACTTGGAAAACAGTTGCCTGTACTTCTGTCTGCCATGGGAAGAAATAGCATTCTGAGAAAATACTTGTAACAATGTTATCTTTGTCTTTTCTTGCTATTTCACCACTGCTGGAGTGGAATGACAGGCTAACATTCTTTTACAGTAAACTAAAGATTATTCTTCAACTAAAGGTATCTTTCAAATATTATTAAAAAATAATTAAGAACATTAGTAACTGAATGGGAGAACATCAGTGTTTCCAACAAACGATACGCTGTGGTTTCCTTTTCCACAAGCAAAAAAGGTGATTGAACCAGCCATCAAGGTGATAGATATGAGGAATATTGTACCTAAAGGTGCAAAAAGCAATATAAAAAATTCTGAAAAAAAAATATTTTGGGTTCAAATGGTAAAGAAACCTGAATATATGCCTGCTTGTAGGCAAATTTGAGGCAACTTTGAATTTTCTTTCAAAAGGACTGCATTGCCATATCTATCTCTTTTTCCCATTGTAACAAGACTGGGAAATTCCTTCTGTGTCCAGGTAGTTCAGAACTGTTTTTCTACTGTGTTAAACTGCATGGTGACTTCCACCAAGCTCCCTTTCTTTGGGCCGTATGTGTAGTAAAATATGTTTTCCAAGGTAAGAGGACATAGTGGTCATAATAACCCTTTGACACACTGGAAATATGAGAAGCATGTGATATTGTGACTTTATTTTAAAGGGTATAATAAAGAGGAGATTGGCACAAAGTAGGACGGTGGTTATCCTTTATCTTCTGACATGACAGCTGGCCAAGATGCTATTCTGCTTTTCCTTTGCCATCATCCCTTCTTCTTTCATATGGAAAGCATCATCTTCTTGCAAGAAGCAAATTTTCTCCCTATTTACCTCTCTGTTCCCTCATACATGTTACTTAATTTTCCTTTATTTGCCTTCTACCTCATGACTGTGTTAGACACAGCCTGTATCCTGAGGGCATGGTAGTTGCGTAGGGAATCTGCCTATGAAATTACTTGCAGAAAGATTTTTCCCAGTGGTTATGGAAAACAACAGCTATGCCCTGTGGGTGTATTGTTTACTTGTTAATTCACCTGAGTGCATGCAGGAAGAGCATGCTGCTGACTGGGGGGGCATCACTTCTGTTAGTTTCTAGGACTCTTGTAACTGATACAGGATGCTAGCTTAAATCTGTAGCCCTGAATAATTTGAGATTAAGTTATCACAATTATCACATTATTCCATAGTTGAGGTGAAAATAGGGAGCATTTATAGGGGCAGGAAATTCTCTGTAAGGAATTGTTACTTCTAAGCCCAAATTATTATTTTTACATCTCTTTCATTTGTTTCATAGACTTCCGTGATGTGGCCTGGATGTCCACAATTGTATTTTAAAACTTTTAGCGTAGTATTTGTTTCTTTTTTGCTTTTTGTTAACAGTGTTCTGAATCCAACAGTTGGAAGTGTTGTCCCTAAGCGCTTCCTGCTTTGTCCTTAAAAGTTCACAAATATGATTCCCTTACTGGCCTATGGAAATGCATTTCCTAAGGCTCTCTGAGTACTCATAGCTTGATTCAAGTCCCTACTGTGGTTTAAGTGGAGTGTGGATGTAAAATGGGATCTCACTTGTTTGGAATACCATCATTAAAGCACTAAAAGGTGCTGTCAGATAGATTTCCCTCCATCCCCCCTGTAGGAGTGGGTCCATTTTGAAGTGTAACATTTAGTCATAGAGAGAAAAAAGTCTGCAACCCAGTAGCTGAAACCCATGGGAAGCAGGGCACATCCATGCTAGTCCCTGCTACCATGAATGTCTAATTATTTATGCAAAACATGAAATCACCAAAAGGACCAGTTAAACACTGAGGCTTGGGGAGGTACACATAGCTGGAGAGAGCAGCCACAGCTTTTCTTAGTTCCTGCAGTATCTATTGTAACCAGGACTGTTCTGGAAGCTTGATTCAAATCGTCTAATAATTAGGGGTAGCTGAAAGCTGTATTTTTTTTTCACTGAAAAAAATTCCATAAAGTCATCATCCCTAAATTCAAAAAAGAAGTGTCTTGTTTGGAGTGGTTCCCACCAAGAAAAAAAAAATATCAGAAGTATTCCCGTCACCAGTACCACATTTGCCCTGTTCTCTGCTTTGCAGGGTTCCAGCACACTCCCCTTATGGCTCCATCTTGCTTGATTTTGATTTCAGAAGATGGGTATATGCTTGTTTGTTGGGTTTTTGTTAGTTTGTTTTTTTTTTTTAAAGTAAAAATCTTTCATTGGATTGTTCTGCCTCAAGGCCAGTTCTTCTTGTACTCTGTAGGAGTGATTCCCCAGCTTGAGTTGCAATGGAAGATTTGTTGTTTGTCCTCCTGTAAGGGGGTTTAAGCTAAGTCATTAGAGACTAAGTTGGGAATGCTTGTAGCTCCCGAGAAACCTTTATGGTGAGACCAGTGCCCAGTTCCAGCCCCAGTGGAACAGAAGGCATCAATTAAGTTCATTTTACTTATTTAGTTGCAAGTTCATGTGCAGACCCTTCCTCTGGTTAACAGCTAAAAAAGAAAGTATGACTGAGAGGAAAAAGTATACTTTGTAGCTAGATGTTAAATATTTATCTCCTTAATTGCCACTCCACATTTTCTTTATGTTCTGTTGCAGGAATTCCATGGGGAAAAAAAGTTTCTGAGTCTGGGAGAGAAGCTGTCCAAATGTAGTTATAAAGACGTTTGTTTCAAGCTGGGGATTTTTAAACTGTTTTAAAATTCTTTTTTTCTTCCCATTTAGTAACTGATCCTGGCAGAGACGTGGGGTTTTGTTGCAGATGGTTGTTATACATACTGAAAAGACTGTATACTTGCAATATGCTCCATAAGCTCTTAAATGCTGTAAAAGCCTGGCTGACTTTATAGTTTGCATCCTGCCATTAGAATTCCCTCTGAAGTCTGTCAAAGGGATATAATTCCACTCTAATTAAAGCTATTCCCCTTTTCCAAATGTGAAGCTGGGCTAATTAATGACTAATTGTTTCACAGGCATGAAGTAGGCCTAATTGTTACTTACCCCCTGACTGCAGTGCCCTGCTTAGTCCCAGCTAAGCAGAAACCCTGTGCTGGGTGTTTTGGCTCTGTTAAACTCCATCAGGAATATGGTCTGTAGCCAGAGGAAAAGGGAAGTTATTATTTTTCCACTGATGGTGAAAATGGTCTCCCTGAGGTGGTAGTAGGTGGGTGCCCAGATGCCCTACAGACCTCAGCAGTGAGATAAAATTTTTACAAATTCTTGCACTTTGCGCACTTCTGAAAACACCGGCTCTTGACTCCTCTTGCCTTTCAGCAAGGAGAGGGGAAAAAGGACCAGTTACTTGAGGCAAAATTAAATTAGTGTTATAAAATCCGTGGTGCTGTTACTTTGTCTGAGGGAAATGCTGAGTCATTTTTACATCATTTGGCACACCAAAACCAGTTTGTTGCAGCTAGTTCATGTGTATCACTGAGTACCTTGGAAATACACGCAGCATCTGTAAATCATAAAGGGAGAACATCATACCATTTACTAATACTATCCTAGTTAACTTTGCCCTCCATTCACACCCTTCTAAGGCAGTGGAATTTGATTCCTTTTTTTTTCCTTTCCTCATTTTGGTGTTATGACTGGTCTCAGAGTGCCCTCTCCTTCACTGCTCATTTCCATATTATTGTGGATCAGATCCAAACCCCACTGATTAGAGTGGGAACTGAGCAGGATCTGGGCCTTCAATCTCTGTAGTTCATACCTGAGACTGTGTAAGTTATTTGCTCAAGGAGTTCCTCTGCAAGACATGAGCTGCCTGAAGATGAAGCACACAAATAATACGCAACCAGTCCTGAAAACGCTCTTAAAAGTAAACTTCCAAGTTGCTTCATTTAAAATTATGACATACTCCAACCACAAGCATCAGAGAGAGTCAAAGTGACAGTGCTGATTTGTTTCTTCTTAATCCCTGCTATATTTCATTAGCAGTTGTGCAAAGATCTGTTGAAGCTTGGGATGGAAAGGATGGTGTTTTCTACTATTTTTTATTTCAACTGAAGAAGCAGGGTCATTGCTGTTATAGATCTACTATTTGATGTTTATACACACCTGGCACATAAAAAAGTGGAAGAAATTGGATCTACATTTAAAGGAAATATTTTGCATCACTCAGTTAAATTCTTTGAACTTGCAACTTGCTGCTTTTTTTTTTGCTTTTTTTTTTTCTTTCAGTTTTTTGTTTTCTTTCAGGAATACATTTGTTTAAGGAAATGCAAGACTGATGTTACAGTAAATATAAATCTTGATCTGCATGCTACCATGTCTAAAAAAGTTCTTTAATACTGCCACATATGACTTTTTCTAATGGTTAATAATTTTAGAGAACACAATATGAACTTTTAGAACTCTGTCAAGAACCCCATTACTAAATCTACGATAATACATTAGTTGTGACATGGCCAAACAGTGGCTTGAAGAACTGATGAGGCCACAGCAGCCAAATGCCTTTTCTTTTTTCTTCTCTGACAAATGGCAAAAAGATGTTTTAATTAGTCAAAATGACATAGCTACAATGCCTACTTGGCTCTCATGAATGAAGCGTGTCCTGATTCACTATTTTAAGGGATCGTATGTTCTTGAAATAATCCCTTCAGTTGTAAAACTACACACAGCTACAGATGTACTAATGAAGATGGACACCAAAATTGCCTTTTTTAGCTGAACTGAATTGCATTAGTACCTGACTAATGGAAGCCAACGTAGCATTGAGCAAGAGATCAAATGCATGAATGATAACAGTCCATAATATTACCGCAGTCTTCATCTGCCTAGTGGGAAGGTGTAGAGAAAGACAGCTCTACACTCTTCTCATCTGTTCAAAGTATTAGAGCTGCAAACTGCAATAGTGGAGATAGTAACTGGAAACAAGGAAAAAAACACTGTAAGGGTGACCACATCAGTAGTGTAATTCTGGCCTGTGAGATACTCAGGACTTGACTGAGCAAGGTCCAGAGTGATCTGCTGCAGCTTGTCCTGCTTTGGGCAGAGGTCAGGCCAAATGACTCCACAGGTCCCATCCACCTGTGGTTCTCCTGCCCCTGGAGCTCACGTGTGTTCTACCACATGAACACAGGGGTGCTGCAGGCAGTCATTAGTATCAGGAGGCAGTGCTAAATGCATACAGCATCTTCTCCCATAATGCAGGTAGAGATAAAAGTGGTATTTGATAGCTCATGCATTTCTGATATCTTTCAGAGTAATACTAGAAGTACAAGTTGATCTGTGTTATTAGAATGCAGTTCAAAAGATCACAGTTCACCACCACAGCTGGTTTGGTAGACCTTTGCCATCTAGATTAATTCTCCTTTGCAAGATCTCTGTCATGGCGTTCTCAATACAGGAACACCCAGGGCAATGTGGTGGTTGGAATCCTGCTAGACACACCACCTCCACTGACAGCACCTCTGTAGGAGACACAAAAGCCATCTGCTCCCATTACCATCAGTACTGTTGATTGTTTTTTGAGCTGGTCAAAATGAGCACAAAAGAGTTGGGAGTGTTTGGAAAAAAAAATGTTGGGAAAAGTTGAATAATTTTTGGATGAAACATCTGTCAGCTCTTGATGAGCATAGGAATGGGAGCGAGACCTGGAAATAAGGAAGATTTTAGGCATGAACATTGCTAAAATATGTGAGTAGTTCCTAAGTCTAGTGGGAGCTGGGGAAATGCACAGAATGGTGGTGAGGACAGGTAAAAGAAAGGGAATTATTTGTTGCATTAAAGCATACTGATGGGTCTTGCTTAAGGGTGCACCTTGGGGGAAGAGTGGCTGAAATGCAAACAAATGTGTGGAGGTATATAAAAAGCTAATCTAAATTTGGACTCTACAGTGAGATTTTGAATCACCATACAATTTCACAATTGTACTGTGTCTGTGTCTCAGAGCTTTTTAACAGGAGAACTTGAGATGTGATATGTTGCTTTAGAGGGAGAAAACAAAAGAAAACAATCATAAAAATATTGGAAGAACCATTTCTTGAGAGCTAAACTATTTCAGATTACATCTCTTGTGACAAAGCAGGCAATGTATGACTGAATCAGAAAAAAAAGGCTGAACATCTAGAGCCTGGGCAAGCAATGCTAATTCCTGTGACAAAGTACCATGCAAAGGTACCAACCCCCAAATACCATCCAGAACATACTAGTTTCCTAGAGTCAAGGCATTATTTGGACTGCCCTTGCTAAAGAGACATGCAAAATATTTCAGTCTCTACAATTGTCATGTACTTCTGCCAGTTTTGGGAATTAGCTATTTTCTGCAACATCGTTCTCCATTAGAAGACTTGCTGCTTCCTTCCAGGCACAAAATCCATCAGAAGTGGATGAAACACATGTGCATGCCCATATACTCATTGGAGTCTGATCCTGCATGGTTGAAATCTGTGACAGTTCTGCTGCTTAGTCTAACATAAATGGGATTGGGTCCTGTGCTAGTTATGTGCTTTTGTGAGCTATCATGATGGAAGGCACAGCAATAAATACAGTAAGATAATAAAGTTTGGCCGTATTTCTATAGCAATGTATAAGCCCATCTGTATGCCGTATGTCAATAAAAACAACTAATTACAGAATAACTAAATATAAAGGGCCCCACTCTTCAAGAAAACCCTCCTGTATCCCATTCCCAAACTTCCTATTACATCTCCAGCAAGTCTGGACCATAAGCTGTATTTGTTCCATTAAATCCTTATTTTTAATTAAAGCTAAGCAAGGAGATAACTGCAGCCTTATCCTTGCAAAGGCTTAATAATGTCTTTATACATTAGACATGCCCCTTTTTGCTTTGGGGGAAAAAGGGGTACTTCTCTAGATGTAAGTACAATGTTTAATAATTATTAATATTTCTTTTTCACTTATCCACATGCACAATGCCACGTCCTGCTTTTGCCCTACTTTTTGCCTGCTGTGAAATCAGGCTTGGTGAACTAGATGCATTCCTCTTCACTCTGTTTTTAAATAGGATATGAGGTGGAATACAAACATTTCCCTTGTGAGACGTAGAGAAATAAACATACTAGGAGTTCTCAGTTGAACTTCACGAGTGTCTTTTCCATGTGAAATTTGTTTCTTTGCATTTCTGAGTTAAAGTTTTGCTTAGCACAAGTTCAATAATGTGCTGTAAATTTTATGTTACAGCTTTACAGTCACTAATAGGAAATACATTTAGATCTGTGAAACATTGTTTTTCTAAACACTTAACTTTAGACTTTACAGTTTCACAAGTGACAGGTCTGTGTTTCATCTAGCAATCTACTCCACATGCTGAAAAAATGATCCTAAAATTATACATTCAGTCCATAGTAGCTATTTATAGACATTCTTCAAATGCAATTGAAATACAAATGAAAACAAAACTGTGAAGGTCATAAATCAAAGCATTATTGAAGATGACTTATATCCTTCCAAGGTACTTGCTTGCTAAGGATATGTCATATTTCTATTTTCATAATGCTTTAGAATTTTTTCGATGAAGTGAAATTCAAGCTGCAGTTTTTGCAGTTGAAGTCAACACTTAATGGAAGCCACTTTGTTTCTTAAATACCTTGTGTTTATACAGCTGTTCAGGTTTTGTTTTTCTTTTTTATTTTGGGTTGTTTGTTTTGTTGTGTTTTCTTTTTTTTTTTTTTTTTTTTTTTTTTTTATTTAATCAACAGGAAAAAAAAGATTTTATGCCAAGGACATACAAGAAGAGTAAAAAGTGCTTAGTTACGGAAAGGAAAATTGGTCTGAAGAACTTCAAAGGCTCTGCTTAGATTTGTTCCGTAGTCAAATGATCCTTTCCACTGGAAGCTGGCTTAATTTACTAATAAGCTGAAGGAGGATCACTGCATGTATTTACAGTTTGTCTTACGAATTTTTGGAGAAAAAAATGGTGTTGCCAGTCATGTTGGTTGTCTTCATGTTGTTCCCTATGAAGTACCTTTGCTTATCCTCAGGGTGAGGTTTCAAAACAACAGAAATCCTGCAGAGGATTTTGAAGTCACCTGTGCTTCTCCATCACCCTCTCTGTCATGCTTTGCTTATCCCTTTATGGAGGTCTGAAACCCGTCTTTTGCTGATGCAGAAGATGCCCATACACGGGCAGAAGGGCAGCAGTCTCCACAAATGCCCTTGGAAACAAAGCTGTGCTGGAGAAACAGACTCCAGACACCTCAAATGACTATTTGGTCAAGTATTGGTTTACTTTCAGTGAGTGCCCACAGCTAGCTCCGGCCTTCTTCTGGAAAATTCCCACATATGAGACCATTTTTCACACTCTCTGGAAAACCTTAGGCCCACAGATGTAATTGCTTGGATGTCCCCAAATCTCTGTAGTAATTTTCTTTGTGGTAGGGATTGTCATAAAGTGACATAGGGGAATCATAAAGTGTACTTCAGCAAGTGGCTATGGGATGGAGTTTACATTCACAAGTCTGCTCTTGATTTAACTTGCTTCAGAAAAGTTCCAGTAGAACTCATTTTGGGGCTTGATACAATCTTTGCTCTCCCTCCAAGCCCAGTTTTTCTCAAGGGAACTTCTACTTCTCCCACCCATGAAGGGGACAGCTGAGTGAATTTGGCACGGGGAGCCCCTCAGTGAGGTACCACAGCAGAACAAAAGGGTTGGTAGGTCATGACTGGAGTGTACACTCTGGGCAACTGCAGTAGATTCTTGCCACCAATGCTTTGAGACAGCTCCAGAATCAATGCTCAATGGAGCCGTCTGGTGGGTGAGTTCCCCAGGACTCATTGCCACCTTTCCTCTTCACAGCACCCTGGACCAACAAGAGTGAGTCTATACATGCAGAAAAATCACAATAAAATTATATTCCTCATTAAAATAAAGATTTTTTTCCTTAGAATAAGAATCATCCCCCAGAAACCTAGAGGAAGAAAAAAGGAGGACAACTTTCCAGTGCAGATTACTGAAACATTTGCTGCATCCCCAAAGTGAGCTCTTGCATGCAATAGATTCAGTGCCAGTACATTCTGTTCCTGAACAGCATATATGTTTCTTAAATATGGCAGCCGAGGAAATTTATTGAAAACAGAGAAAATGTTAACTGTTTTTTTTTTATTTCTTGCTCATATCTTTCTAAGTTAAGTGACATTACACTTCAGTTCTCCCATAAATCTAGTTTTAGATTTTTCAGAATTTACATACTGTTTTTAACTTTCACAATTCACTACTTTTCTAGGTTTGGCAGAACTATGCAGATAATGTGCATTAAATAACGTACTAATCTAATGAACTTGGTAATTACTAGAAGTGTGTGGTGCATGTAATTTTGGAATATGCAAATGTGATCAAGTATTTATTCCTGAAAAAATCTGTGAGCTGTTCCCACATTTACAACTTTAAAAAATCTCTGCTGTTTTCTGCTTATTATGCATATGCTATTAGTTGGTTCTAAATGCTTGAATATGGTTGAAAATATTAATGTATCATCTGAATGCTGTGTGTCACGCAAAACCTAGACTGATTCCTGCCTAGCACTTTCTATGGGTTTATCAGAAACATAATCTCTTGTTAATAATATTAAATATAAAGGCATAGGTATCTAACAGCTAGAGGGCAGCTAGAGCATGTAGTTCAATCTCCTGTACATCATTCCTCCTTCACCTTCGCAAAGCTACTCTGGCCTGGAAAATTCAGGTACCAGAACCGTGCAGAATGCCAACAGCAGCTAATCCACAAATCTTTCTCAAACAAACAGCAATAAATTGTAGGAGGCACTAGCCCAAGAAGGTTTGAAGGAGCTGATAACACACACCATGGGGCATTGATATTTAATTCTTGAATTGGATCTTGTCATTTCACTTTCAAAACCACTTCCATTTGCTCTTATCTTTCAAAAGGAGATACCAGTTTTCTGTAGCTTGTGACTTCAGTCTCAAAATAACAGTGGCTGTATCTTTTCACAGGTGTAATTTTAAGTGGAACATCAGTTAAAAATATTTGAAACAGGCTTGTGCTGCAACAGTGGAACAAATGCAAATTGGAAATACTGTTTGTCACTATACATCTTCTGATGGCTTCCTGCTTTCTGTACAATACACTGTTTTTCTTTGGAAAAAAATCATTTTTGCAGAGCACTGAGGTCCTTAATTATAATCTGCAGACATAAATTATGCGGTAGTTGCTTCATAATCATGTGTCTTGGGACTGGAAGACACCTTAAGCTAAGTGCGGAGCCGAGTTTCAATAGTTAAACACAGAAATCTGAAAGGACAGCTCTAGCATGAAACAGAAAGGCAGCAAAGTGCACCAAGGAGGAATTTGGCTTGAAGTGGGAACTTCTCTGGTGACTTCTGCGGTTTTCTCCTTGGAGGGCACCAAGTCTTGAATTCATTTTTTACTCTCCTCTTGGTATCCTGTGTATGTGTATAGGTATCCTGTAACAGGATAAGCATCAGGGAGTAATCATTATCAAACACCCGTGCGTGGTATTAAGATAGACAGTCAAAACCCTGAGCTATGGAAAGTGGTTGATGTAGTTAAATGTGTCAGACGTGACTCAAAAGTCTCTTTCCTTTCTGAAGATATTACTTCATTCATGGTAACCACATTTGTAAGCGGCCTGGACTGAAGAGATAGTGTTTGGGGAATTCCAAACTCTTTTATATGTAGTTGGGAGTTTCAGGAATAGCTGCTCTGCATTCCACATTGATATATAATCCTCATTATGGCTTTGAATAAGAACATGGTAATTTGCCAAAAAAATAAATAAAGCAAGTTATGGTCAGAGGCGTACTATATAGGGAGTACTAATAAAAACAAATATTTTTGGCTGTAGTCTAAAGTTCCTACTGTAAATGAGCTGATTTAGGGCTGTATCCTCCCCTGAGGTCATGGGCTGGAATGTGAGATAAGCAGTAGCTGCACAGATACATTTGGGTGGTAGCATAGAAATGTCCCTTCTCCACTGGCTCCATAGTCAAAGGGAAGAAGAAAGGGAACATTTGCTATCTTTTCCCTGTGAGTGGGTTGATCCCTTCAAGAAGGGGAGCACTCTTCATCTACTAGGAGATACCCCCTTGCACCACCAGTTCCTTTTCTAACTCCTTGGAAACATAGGAAGATCAGCTCGATGTCCTAGAAGAAAATACATCTTCAGTTTCAGTGAACTGTAGGAAAGACAGACATAGAGATTGATGCATCCATTTACCCCTCCAAGCATTAAGGACCTGGAGCAGTGCTATTAGTACAGAACTAGCTGTAAGCCCCAGCCCTCTGTGCCTTCACAGACAGGTGGTGACACATGGTTTATTCTTCAGTCACTGACTTGTTTATGGCAATATTCAAGTTGTGGTTTCACAATCAAAACCATAGCAAGCCCACATCTGCTGCCTCCAGGGACCCTCCCAGACCCCCCAGCCCAAGCCAGTAGGTGCTCCCTCCTGCCACCCATCACCCTGGGGGTTGCAAGGGTGCCCCCAATAGCTGCATCAGGGAACTTGTTCTGCTGAAGGGAAGTCCCATCAGAAAGGCATTTCCAGACCAGCACTCTGATTGACAGAAATAGCGTTAACATTGCATGGGGAATAGAGTTTAACCACTGTGAGCCAGTAATAAAACCATATCTTTGGGAGGCTTTACAGGAGGAGGGCTGGGCAGGTAACTTTTCTCTATATCCAGAGGAAAAAAAAAAATAACATCTTCATGTGTTTTTTTAAAGTGAAAAAACTTTCATTTTTTAGCTGCCACAACTGAAATCCATGAAGCAACCAGACCCACTCAGCTTTTGGTTTTCTCACTTTTTTTAAAAACAAATAATACCATATTATAAAAAAAAAAACAACACAAAAACCTATCAAAGAGATGTAATTGGAAAATAATCAGTGAGTTATTCTTCTATTTAAATTGTTCACAAGTAACCTACCATTTACTTTATGTGCTCATAAATACAGAATAGACAAGTTCAAGGCTAGGAACATCTCCTAGCCCAGATCTATGGCTTCTAATTTACTACTCTAATAATCAATGCCACATAGCCTTGCTTTTCTCCTGCATCTGAGTACTTCAGGAAGTGCACAACACATCCATTGTGTTCTGTCCTGCAAAGGCAGGATGAGTACCAAAAGTTTTCATTGAGAATGGAAAGTTGTAGAAATCTTGGTGGACGCACCTTTTCCAGTTTTAGTTTCTTGTCCCTTAGTGTTTTATTCATGATATCCATCTGGACTCATGAAGTCTTACACAGGCAGCAAAGACACCTTGACTGCTGATGATTTGCTTTGGCAGTAGCAGTTCTTGAGGATAGCAAGATTTTTCCTCAGAGTTTAATTGTTGTTTACAAATTCTGAATTATAAACTTGTCTATGACTTCAGGTCTGGGCTTTTCTTCACTAGATACTGCTGGGTTTTTCTCTGTGAGTGGTTTCTCTCTCAGAAATAGAGGGATGTACTGCAGGATGGGTCATGGTCTTCCTCAGTCCCTACAAGGTCTTGCAACAGGTTCTTGGCAAGTCTTGGGAGCAGGCAGGAGCTGCCCCTGGCTGCTTGCCTGCCTCTAAAGTACCTTCTAAACCTGGATGTATTAGAGAAGGTGAAGGGCATAAGTCTGCAGTACCATGCTGTGCAAGCAGCTTATGGTTTTGTTTCTTGTTTAGCAGTTTCCACACTGCATTCTTATAGCAATCTTCTGTGTAATGAGTTTTGCGCCTATCAGCTAAGGCAGAGTGGGTGAGTTTCTGGCTTGCCTCAGACAGTGGCTAAAGTTCGGTTTATTTCAGTGGATAAAGATTTCACCTCTTCTCTTCTTAGCCCTGCTAAAGGACTTAATTTAACTAACTTAATGATGTACTATAATAACATTATTTCAGAAAAACACTGGTACGAATAAAGCTGCAGAAGCAGCAGGGGAAGGATTGCATGCTGGTCCTTGCAACTCCTCAGATCTGCAGACTGCCTGCAAACTTCAGCAAGCCTAAACTTGACTTCCACTATAACTGGAATGATTTTTAGGTGTCCACAAGTCACAGAAAGGCCTAAAACCTCACGTTGAGCATTCATCTACCAAAGATGTACAGCTTTATGTTACAGCATCAGGGCCTTGCAGCGTTTCTACACAGCATTTAAAGCAGGTTTATAGCCCTTCTGCCTTTTGAATATCCTGACCTATCTCTCCTTTATACAGTACCAGTAGAACAAAGATGCACAAAAAGAGATTTCCTGAAAAAATAATACAGAAATGGATGTCTCAAAAGTTCTCCAACAGCTGAAAAGCATCAGATCTTATAAAATATGTGATGAGTACGGTTGCATGAGAGTATGAGAGGATCTGAAAGTCCTGCTGGCACACTTCTGGGATAGTCTGCATAACTCTTCTGGGATTCACCTCCTGTGGGTAATGACAAACATCCTAAAGTTATGCTGGTAGAAATTCGGTGCAATGCCACTCTGTATTATTCATCATAGGAGAGTGTGTATCTCTGCGTGTGCACAGATCTCCAGTGCTATGTGCCATCCACAGCTTTTCATACCCTCTGACATGCAGGTTATTTGTAAAGTGGATGTTTTTATCAACCCAGCAGCAATGATACAGAGCTCTTCAGAGAGAGCCAGTGTCCTGCAGGCAGAGTTTTGGGGTTGCTCTCTCCCATGCAGCCTTTGCCTGGGTAATCCTTCGATGTCATCCTTGCTTTCAATGCACCAGGATCCTGGACCAGAAACTCTGGTGTCTTGTTTCTTGCTGATTAAGCAGCCCATCATTATCTAGTGCTGGATACACACTGTGGATTTACTTTGAGTATTATTCCCTTTGCAGATAAGTACTTTGGGCCACATTCATGCCCGGCAGGACACCAGCAGGGTGTTTCTTTATTTGCTGCAGTCAAGCTCTGCTACACATGGGCATCACTTTGCCAGGAGTTTGGCCTGGAGCCTTTTTCCATCAGTTTTGCTGACTGCCCAGTCATGCTGTCTTGTAGCACTTTAGTGCAGGATGTTGCACACATCGGGGGGAACCTAGTTTGTTGGATTTTTTTAAGTGAGCATAGCATGTCGAATTATGGAAAAGGGACCTGTGTTCCTGTCTGCTAAGTAACGTGAATGCAAAAATGTATGAGACGGGTGCACACTGTATAATGGGAACATCCAGCCTCTCAATAATTTGGCAGTATATGCGTACATTTAAACCAGTCCTTTTGATATGACTATAAAAAGGAAAAACAACGTAATCACATCTGGTGAACTCTAGAGCTGTACATAATTCTGTGACCCTTTGATGTATTTACATAACTCAAAAAGAAAACGTGGGTTGCATGCATGCGTGCATAGAAACACAACAGACTCCAGAGCTTATCTGTCTTCTTCTGTGTGGGGTTGCACAGGCATACCCAGATCTGGCTGGTTTTGTACAATAATATGGTTTACCTTGATATTTTAATCTGTCCTGAATATCAGAGTGGAATTTGTGTCTCCCATCTCATAAGCTGTATTTCTACTTTTCACTATTACCATTATTCTGGTATGATGATTTGGATGCACCAAGGGAAGGGAACCAGATCCTATAATGAGTATTTCACGCTGCCCACAGCTTGGTGACAGCTATCCTCTTTTCTTGGGGTCTTGGCCAGGGCATATGATTATGGTCTACTGTCCCAGCATTCTCTTGCCTGTCCTCTGGTGCCTTCTCTCCCAGCACCCTTGGAGCATGCTCAGGACATGCTTTGTCCCCCATCCATATCTCTGTAGCTCTGACCAGACATGCTCAGTTCCTCTGGTTACACGGACGCGACCTACAATAATTTCTTTCACCTGGTGGGACGGCTGCCTGTTGTGTGACAGGGCCTCTTTCCATTCTGATTGTCTGATGGCCTTGTGTCTGGCCACAAAAGATCCCTCCCTGGGGTGCTTCCAGGACTGCTGCTGCCTCTCTGCTCTCTGATGCCCTGCCAGGCTCTAGTCCTTTAGAGAAGGACTAAGGAAAGCTGGTCTTGACTCAGGATGCTGGGAACTGCAAGAAAAGCTGCTCCATGACTATGAACATCTCCTTTCAGGGTTAAACTCTAAACTTAGAAAGTCACTTAGGAACTGATAACTTTTGGTTTGTGTTATGATTTCCTTGTTTCGGTTTCCTGAAAAGAGATGTCTCTCTAAGCCAGGCTTTAGTGTAATTTTGGCTCTTATGATAGTGTCATGCTAGCCAGGAGATGAAGAGCAAAATCTGCAGCCACGTACAGACCCTGTGACAGGCTGTCAGGCACAAACATGACCAGCATGAAATTTGGGCTGGGGGTGGAGGAGGTTCTGGCAATAAATACCATCTGGTTCAGCAAGTTAGGACCAGATGTCTGAAGGCTTCCAGTTTCAGCCAGTAAAGGTGGAGCTGAAATAATTAAAATTATATTTCTGTTTGGAAAAAGCAAGGAAGATTGTCAGAGATTTTTTTTAATGATGGGTTCCAGAAATGAAAAGACTAAAGTGGTGTCTTTTGCAAACTAGTACATTTCCTACTTCAGAGCAGCTATAAATGAATATCCAGGTGAGAAAGAATACCCTGCCAAAGGTTGAGTTTAAATTGAAATTCCCCCTTTTAGGATGACTCTGCACAGAAGTGTAGGGGAAAAGTCAAATGGCTGAAGCAGTTGCATATGCATCTTTCCAACTAATAGTGGCTAACATTTGCTTGTCTTTAATTCCCAGACCCATGTGGTGTAGAATTGGCGACTGGTTTGCAAATGTTCTCCATCATCTTCTCTTCTATAAAGAATCTGTCTTCCTGGGGAAAAATTGTGATATGAATGAGCCTGGACAGACTTTGGACAATTTCTCTGAAATCCCAATAGCTTCATGAAAGTTTGAGCTCTGAAAGAAATATCTGTTTTCCCACCCCAGAGTGACATGGGGCATTTCTGCAACGGAGTCCATACCTCTGATTGTAACTCATGCTTCAAAAGCACAAAATACTGCTTTTGTTGGGTGAAATACCCAGTGAGAACTCAGGAGAGACAGAAATCCCTTCACCTTTGTCAGGCATTCCCAGCTCAGCATCTGTCTGAGTTGCAGTATCTTGGTTAAGATGGCAGCCCTGCATGCTCCATCTTCACCCCCATGCAAGGTGGCATGCTGTTGGTCTTTGGTCAGGGGAGAGTCTGCAGGGCAGGGGACAAGCAGCATTTCTGGTGAACAAAGAGAGGTGGAGATATTCAGCTCTGTAGGGAGTGTCAGAGCCTCTTCTCTTTGTCTGGGTCTTCTTGAATGTTTCTTGCCCAAATGTTTATAAACGCACCTCTCTTCTGAAACCTGGTTTAACCAAGTAAAATACGTGAGTAGGGAGGAGACACACATACTTGCATGCTGAGCAAAGATGTCAGAGAAGCAAAGATAAGTACTGAAGTGTCCCAAGTCTACTTTCCTGGGTAGGCTTCTTTGCTGGGGGCGAGGTACTGTTATGGCAATACAGTGATGAAAGTGTGCGAACTGTGAAAACATGATCTAACACTGGGTTCAAAATATTTTTCACTTGAATAAAACTTAGTAGTTTCCAGAATCTGTGTATAGTGTTTCAAAAGCTTAAAATACGAATCCCATAAATCCAATGAATAGTGTGGCGGGTGTGGATTTACTAGGGAAGGAAGGAGGGGAACTGAAAGGCATGTCAGTGCTATTAGTGTTTCTATATGACTTAAAACTTAACAACATCACTTTTGAAAGTTAACTTTTACCAAGAGACCAAGTCTCTTGCTTTTGAAGATATTTAAGTTCTGTGGAAAGAAAAATCTTCACTTAAAACCCATGACATCCATACCCAATTGGTCAGCTGAGCTCAGGCAAGTGTACAAAATGAGATTTTGGCTTGTTTTGGGGTTTCTCTTAAGAGGCCATCGAATTAAGTACATCATTTTCATGGATTTGAAGAGGGATAAAGCTGTTTCCTTTCAGCAGTAAAGGGGAGTTGTACCAAGATCTAATTGGTGATACCTTTAAATACCACAGTTTATAAATGGTTCCCTTACATCATGACAACTGCTTCTAGGGCAAGCTGCAACTCAGTTCTAGTCAGTCTTGACATTGCTTTTGAGTAAACAGGTAGAAACTATCTGCAATTTGTTTTACAAGTTAGGGTAGATGTCAGAACAGATAATGAAATAAAAAATTAAAAAAAAAAGCCGATGCTGAGGAAAAAGATTTTCTAATGGTGCCATGCTGCTTTAAAAGATGAAAGAAGTTCAAGGTCATGGGCAAAGGGAAACCAGGTTGTGGGAGAAATGGGAATTTCCAAGTTTTTAGGGAGAATGGAGAAAAAGCTAGATTACTTTAAGTCACATTCATGTTCCTACATCTTTACATGTTGTCTAGTTTCCTGGTTTATCACTCCCAGTGTATTAGCAGTTATTTGATGAACTAGTTACTGACCAGTATTGTACATGATTTACATTATATATTGATATTATTTTTAATTGTTTTAATGGTCTCCCATCCCTTGCACATACAAAAAAGTGCACCTCCCCTGCTGTAACCCCTCTGTATTTTATTAGCAGACATGGAAAAGGGATCACAGAAGATCCATGCTCTGAAGTGCTGTTTATTGAATGGCTGAACCAAATATGCAACTCTTGTAAATGGGCACAGCTTCAGTGAAATGATCCTTAACTTATAGCAGCTACAGATCTGTCCCACCTCTGCTGTATATTTCTAAATTGGGAAGAAGGGATTGTGGAAATCCCTGATATCCTGGGTGAATAGTGGGGCCGTGCAGGTCAGAGCACATCTCAGAGTTCTTATTTTAGGAAAACTGTCTATTACAAGTACAATTTTCCTTGAGAATTTCAGGGCCAGCTGTTTTTCCTGTATAAAATATATACTAAACAGACTGTATGGAAAAAAAAATCTCCTTGTTCTACAGGAGATCTGGGAATGGAAAGATACTTATCATTCTATTAAAAGATAAGAGATTTCTATTGAAAATAAACTTTAAAAAATATGTTTATGTGACTTGTCTTTCTTTGGTTATGCAGCTGCCTTGGGATCTGAGCTCCTGGTAAACACGTTTGCCTGTTAAAGGACATGATTCAGACTGTCCCAGATCCAGCAGCTCACATCAAGGTTAGTTTCCTGTTTACTGTGAGTCCTCAGATGTTTTGAGAGTCATAAAATTAAAGAATATGTATAGGTACTGAAGGTTTTCTTACATGTTTATAGATTGTGCTACTTCACAACACTGGTTCTTTTATTCCTTGATATTTATGTTATTGTCTGAGTCAGTCCTGCAGTTTTTGTTGCTGACACCTGTACTGTTACGCTCTGAAGTATGTGAATATTTTGCGGATAAATTTTTCTAGGATTAAAACCCCTTGATTATTCTTTAATATTTGATACTCTTCATCAAAAACACCTACTTGAAAAAACCTGAATTCTTATGTCTCCATTTCTGCTCTATGAAAGCCACAGGCAACCATTGTTCAACTGGAGAAGGAAAATGTCCTTAATGCAAAATTCAACACCAAAGAAACAGTATATTGAAAAGATTTGATGCATAGTTTTATATAAGTCTTAGTCCAGCCACTGAACTGTTCTGTTGCTTTAAAACCAACATTTTTTTGTTACCTTTCAAAAACTGCTCTACTGTTTTTACTTTATTGTTGCCATTGTTATTACTACTACAATTATTATGCTGTCTTTCTCAACCTTCTTCACCATAGACCGGGAACTTGCTAGACTTAGCAGGCCTAGATGAGGATGTGTTGCTAAGAACATTTTGGGGTGCTATACATGAACAGCAACATCTGAGCCTCCCAGATGGATTGGCTTCAGGGATACTCTATTTCTGTCTCACTATTTCATCATCTCAAGTTTGGGAAATGGCTTCCTGACTTCTTCTAGAGAAGAGTGACAATTCACTTTTGAAAAAGGAAAAGACACTCTTACAACAGTGTTTTTGGTGGGGAAAGCCTGCTAATTCTTATATACAAATCATATGATGGAATTGCATACTTATCATTCACACGGATTGTGCTCTCTGAAAATATTGCTGGTGTAGTAAGATTGCTGTAATCAAAGATAGATCAGCCATGCTAAACAGACTGTAAATGAAAAGCTTTCTTCTTTCTGTCTTTCTGTCTTTCCTTGAAGTTTCGTTTTCTACAGTTTCTTTCATGAGTTTCTTCGTTCAGGAGTTTCTTCTCAGTTGACAGCTATCTACCAGACAGCAGCTCTCTATAGAAAGTATTTATTTTTTTAAAGCTTCTTTTTAACTGAATAAAAATTAAATATTATTTTAAACAAGTCACTTTTCCCCTTAAAAGGCAGTGAATGCTCTCTGTATCTGGAGAGATACAATCCCTGGAGTGTTTTGGATTGTGTTTAGATACTACAGTGATGGGCAGTCATGTGAGAGCTCGTCTCTTCCCTCTCTCCAAGTTTTCCAAAGACCTTCAGCCTTCTCATACTCAGCTGCTTTTATGGAAAGAGCAGAAGACCACCCCCACTGTAAGCACTCGTGCTTCAACATGTCTTGTCACCTGGATTTCAACCAGTAAGACTTCAAAAGTATTAAGACAATTTGGCACCTCTTTGTCCTGTTTAACTGTCTGCAGTGTCAGAAATAACTTTAAGAAGAAAGGAGTTTCGTGTTTTCTGCCAAAACTGGGATCAGAAGCAGGTTTTATTTTTTAACCATTTTTAAGAGTTTGAGAGGGCATCTTTTTATGCGTGCTTCATGTTACAGCAAGTAAAAGAGAGCTGCATAAAAATCTCTGTCGTTACATGTTCAGATGAACTTGTAGGATCCTTTTTACAGCAGGACAGAATGCGTTCCCAATTTTGGGAATGTTCTTAGTGTACGTGTCCTCTTTTTGTTTGGTCAGCTTCAATCCAGAGCTGCTAAAATCAGCCTTTACATTTTTTAGCTTGAATGAAGCATCCACAGTTGATATGGTGAACTGGTGTTCCTGTTGCTGTACATATAGATTCACCTGAGTCACAGCCTTGTGTTTTGCCCAAGCATAAAGGAAAGAAACATTTGATGTTGACAAGAAAAAGGATATGTGTTTTTGGACTTCTAGTTTTAGTTCAGCAAAATAAGGGGAATTTTGACTCTTATCTTCAAGCAGTTCCCTTTAGTTCCTGTGAGGGCTGAAGTAAGACTACTCAGATCTTAAAGCTGAGTGTGTTCCCAGTGTTTTGTGGGATCACCATCCTAGTTTAATCAGGTTTGCTACTGCTAAAGGATGATAATAGTACTGTTAGTTTGGATTAGTGGCAAACTCAATTAAAAAAGTGTTTATTTGATTTAGAGCAAAACAAATTATTTCTTCCTATCCAGTATCCCTAATTAGAATTAAGACATTGGTTTTGGTTAGTCATTTGGGCAGTTTTTGATAGCTGAAAGGGCTTAGGTATAAGATTTTCACATTCATACCAAGGTTTATATATTTCCTCACTCTTCCAGAATACATTTTCTTTAACAAGTCTGCACATTGGAGAGGAATTTGTAGACAGGGCTCTCTGCAACCAGTTCTATCTTTACCTTTCACCCTGCCACTGTCACTGAAAAGGGCTGTCACTTTAATTGGGAGCTATGCAGTTTTCTATGTTAAGCAGGGTTCTAAGGAAGATTTTTCTCCTGGTGTCAGGGGATCAAGGTTGTTTTATCACCAGTTGCTGCCAACAGCCAGATGGAAAGCAGTTTTCAAACAGAGCAAAAGTGGATTTCTTATTCTATGTACCCTAAGGGTCACTTTTTGAACATGAACCATTTTTGCTCTCTTTCCAGACAGGGTGTTAAATGGAAGTGCTGAATACTGTTTTCACCTAGAAGCTGAGCCTTTGCTTGTCAGTCTGAACAAGTTTGCTTCGGGTAGCTCGTAATTTAGAACCTACATAGCTGCTTAGACTGGTGTTAAATATAACATTTTAACAAGAGTTAGATCTTATCAAACTCAAAGGCAAGGTTAGTGTTTTTTTCAAAAAGTCAGTGGCTAGGTTGTCTCTTTGTACACGCAAGAGTAATTGTCATTTACATGAACTTTTTAACATGTTTTTTACTTTTTAATATTTTTAAACTCTTTTCCACCATTATTACATAAACTCTAGTTCTTATAACAGTAGTCACAGAAACTGTGCAAGTGCTATCTGAATTTTTAGTGTTTTAATTATGTGCTCTTTCTATATATTGACCATAATATAAAATTCCTAATTTTTTATGGGTTAAATTCTGCTTTCAGCTGCCTCATTTGCAAAGAGCAAGTGATTGCTTGGCTTTAGTTAGCATGGGCCATCACTGTGGAGAGGATTATGTGGAACCAATTCTAAGGAAAAATGAGTTACAGCTGTTCCTTTGCCTTTCACTGGGAGAGGAAGAGTTCAGGGTACCGCTTCTAGGTAAAGAAATTACTGCATTTATAAAGAATTGAGTGTAATCTGGATAAATGTGTATAATATTCATTGAATCTAGGCTGATTTATGCTGGTGGAAGATTTGGCCTGTGTATATCTAGAAGATAGGATTTTTCTTCTCCATGGTGATGATTTTGAGATCTGGGATGATGAAGAGACAGATGAATGGCAGCAGCTAAATAGTGGTTCTGGTGGATGACATAGCCACCTTTTGCCTTGTACAATTTGAAAAATGGGGACACTTCATGTCCCTGATAGCTTAATCCAAGAGGACATCTGTTATAAAAAAATTCTCAAAAGTCACCAACACTTTGAGCCAAATTCAGCTGGTCTGTATCCATACAAGTTCATTTTTTTCTGTCGATGTAACTAGAGGTTGTTTTTCTGAGTCTATCAAATTGGGCTAAGCAAATCTGAAAACTGAATTTAATGCTACAGTGAAGGAATACCTTTTTTTAAAAAGAAAAATGAAAGAATGACTCCGTAGATGTTTCTGAAAATTACGTGCCTGGGTTGTGGATCAAGTGGCACGTTTACATGTCCATGCACAGCATCCCATGTTGCCACTGGAAGTGTAACAAAACCTGATCCCAGAGCTCCTTTGTTGGCCAAAGATTGTGTTGAATTTCAAGTTGTAGCAGTGTAGAGATGCTGCTGGATGTACCTAATCTGTTGTGTTATGGTTAAAGCAGATTTTCAAAAGCTGGTATTATTTATTAAGGAGCATATTCTGTGTCTGATATAATCTGTTATTTTTTCTGGAATTTTAGAGTGCCTAAATAAGATCCAAGACTTCATTACTTTGGGAATTGTGTATGCACAGTGCAGTCTCTGCCTGAATAGGCAAAGGGGACGAGAAGGGAAGGAGAACAGAATTACTGTTATCCTCCAGGATAAGGAGAATAAAGCCAGGCTTTTCCTCCTGCCTCTTTTTAGGGTCTTGACTTAAGCTAAGATCCTAGTCGTGTGGATTCTTTGCATTGCTAAAGCACTACTTTCATTGCTTATAAAATGATACTTGGGCAGCTCACTTAAGAGTGAGAACATAGAAATCTGAGCCAAAGATACAAAAAGCTTTGCCTAAAGTCACATGTGAAGTAAGCTAATGGCAGACACATTGCAGCCTAGCTGAGCAGGCAATCCATATGGAGTAGGTAATACTACTGTATCACAGTATGTCACCACTGGAGTCAATTTGATAACATACTCCCATCCTCTCCAGAAAATGCAGAAAAACCACTCCTGATAGTTGTTGGCTGATGAGCCAAACCTCCCACAGGTATGAATCAGTGATGACCCCGTGGACGTGTTGTCTGCAGTGACCTCTAGATGTGAGATGGTTCCCTTAGTCCCAGCACACAGAGGTGAACAAGCTACTGTGGGTTATCTGGGCTGCAAGCTTGCTGCCTGACAGCTGCTCTGGGATAACTGCTGCATGCAGGCTCTCATCTTGTGGGTTGCAAACGTCCCTCAGTGACAGATGTGTAAAAGCATTGGTATCAGCAATCCCTGAAGCCGAGTAGCTGTAAGTCCCACCCCCTTTGTTTACCCCTCACTGTGGACTTAATTCATTATTCTGGGAAAACTTTAAAAGCTCTTCCCCTGCTTTTGCACTGACAGGATAACACCGTTGTTTCAGTTACATTATGCTTTTTTACTAATAATGCTAGCTGAGCCACAGTTGCTAAATCTTCCTTGAATGATAGCATGGTTTACTCTGGGTTCTCATAAAATTAAGGAACTGAGTTTATCATGAGTGTGGGTGACACTCCTCCACACCAGCATTCACTCACCGAACCTCCAAAAAGCCAGGACTAAAATATGGTGTGTTATTTCCATCCTCTGTCAGCACACATCAACTACCTGTAAAAATGCCATAATCACTACTGTGTTTGAACACTAGATTCTCTTTATATGCAGAAATTGTGATTTACTTCTAAGAAGTTTAAAGTTCTGAACTGTAACGAAATGGTTGCCATATAGTTTACTTGAGTAAATTATTTGTTCTTTTAAATCCTGGTTTGTTTTGGTTTATTTTGTTTTTTTCTTATTTTCTCTTGAACTCTACCTCTTGTAGAGGTAGCCTTGCCTGAGCAAATACCTCCTTCCTGAAGGAAAAAAGAGATAATGCTTCTGTTCACTATAACTGATGAACTTTCAGCAGTTCGGAGAAAATCCAAGATTGCTGCCAACTGCCAGATGGAAAACAGTGTTAATGACATGTTCCAAGAAAAGTATGCTATTTTGATAGGGGATGGTCTAGAGACTTTAATCTTCATTGTTCTGGAGACTAATGGCATGGCTAATTCCTTAAGTGAGGCCATTTTTAAACAAAAATTATCTTCTCCATAAGCAGGAGAGAGCAAACTAAGGAGTACCAAATGCATTTTCAATGTTCTGGCTGATATATATGTTTTACACTAACCCTTTCTTATGTGGAATCAGATGTGCCCAAATCTCCTTCCTGCAGGCTGCCAGACGATTAAAAGTCTGAACGTTCTACTGCAGCTGGGTAGGAATCATAAAATGGATGGTCATGGAAAGTAGAGCTAGGATGACAAGATGAGGGTGGGGAGAAGTTACAAGAAGATGGGAAGGCCAAACAAGACAGATTGGGACAAGGACAAGGAGAGGACAAAAAGGCTTTGGGAAAACTGAGAAAAGAGATCCTCCCTCTTCCACCTTTCTAAGACCTGGAGTGGGGTGAAGGGTCCTGAATCACAGTTTGGGTGTTCTGCCTGTAAATCACTATCAAGCCCTTTGCCTAAGCAGGTATCTCCTCCTTATTAAGTCCTGGCCAGCCCAGAAGATGGGGCCCATGACTCCTGAAGTCCAAATGTCCAGTGCTGTGTTTTATGCCTCCTAGCCTGTCCCTTTTGTGTGTGGCTTCAGTGAGAGCAAGAAAGAGTGCAAGGAAATCTGCTTCGGTGGGCTCCACCACTGTGATTTTTGGATAGCCTTGGGACTCTTAAAGGCTGTAATGACAGTCTCCTCCTTCCTTAACAAATGTTTACAGAAGCCACCTGCCCAAGACTGCCCTTGAACAAATATGCATGTGCTAAAGATGTGCAGAGATTATCTCCCATTGAGTCAGAGATCACTGTTTAATGTATCATGGGTTTGCATTTTGCCATGATGCAGCCCCAAATGTCCCAAGCAACAGGTTATCTTCAACCTTTCCTAGGAGATTATTCCCCATGATTCGTTACTGTGAACCTTTTCCTCATATTCAGATACCCATCTCCCCTTTTTTACTAGCCTTTGTATATCTGCTCTGTACAGATACAAACTCCTTATTTTCACACTGCTTTTGCTCCTCCTCACCTTCTTAAGGGGGAGATTTATTGGGAGAGCTCAGGGGCAGTTGCCAAGCATCCCACAGCCTGTCTGCATTAGTTCTAGTCACAGTCCATTTCAGGTGATGGGGGCCAGGCAGGCTGCCCCTCTTGACCACTGCAGCTGCATCCATCCTTGCTCTCGGCTCTACTTGTTGCTTGGTTGTGAATCACCACATTGTCATCCTTCTGGTCACACTGTCTAGAGCTGGAAGGCATTCTCCAAAGGTTGTTGATCCTGCGACCCACAAACAGGGCAAGATGCTTATCTTGGCCTTGGTGTTGTGTTTCCTCTGCACACGATGCTCAAAAATGAATCTCTTCACTTTCTCACTCCTCCTTTCTCTCTCTTCTCCTCTCTCCTTCATTTTGATCTCATATTGCATGCTTATACCAACAACCATCCTTAAATCTTACTTCATTATTTTCTACCCATGTTCTTATCTCAAGACTCTTTTGGACTATTTCATCAGTCCTGTTGGTGTCCCAAAGTTGACTTCAGAATGTAATATACTTTGCCGATGTGCTGTTTAATTCCCTTCTTTAGATTATTAATACAGACATTACCTCATAAACAGTTATGGGAATTTGATTAGATAACATCCACCAACTTGCTATGTTATCATTTGCCATACGTTTTTTGCCCGATATTCAGTAGGACATTTTGAGACTCTCAGTGCTCTTTCCCAAGCAAATTTGAATTCCTGATGTGACAAATATTTCTTCTTTGGCTCAAGCCAGTAGTCAGTATTTTGATATTTCCAGGCATGTGTCATTAGAAAGACAAGCTGATTCTGTACCATAGGTGTATTCTTGGTAAAATTTCAGGTTTTTTAATTGAAAACGTGCATCTTGACCTTTTTGCCCTAGAAGCACAGAAGGGACTGAAAGGAACACTCTTTGCCCCCTCCCCCAAAAAGAGAAAAAAAAAAATTCCCATGGCTTTCTTGCCAGTGAGTCTTGTACCCAACAGGCTTTACAGTGGACTCCCTTCGATACCAGATCCTACTCAGAAAAACAGCTTTTTGCTGCCTAGAAATCTGCAAAAATATAAGTGTTACCATCCAGATTTACGATATGGTTAAGCTAACTAATGTGGGTGGCTTTTACTGTATTACATCTTCTGTGTCCCTAGGCCAGCACTTCTGTTACTTCCAGTGGTTTGGGTTTTTTTGTGACAAAAAAGGGAACAATTTCTTCTGCTTCTGAGAGCTGAAAAGAGTGTTTGGCATGTCCATTATATATTTCATATTGTCGGTGATTACCTTGGATCAAAGATAAAATTTCTGGGAGTCATTATCACCTCCTTGCAGTACAGTAGAAGTTTGGTAGGACACTGTAACCTGCTTTTTCAAATTCGGCAAAGCGGCACTTAAAAAGATGTAGATAAATCTGCCTTGCTGCAAGCCTTCCAGGATGATCTGACATGATTATTTGTCCATACTGCCTTGGTCATATATAGAGATTTTCCAGGGACCCAGAAACGTGGCAGATGTCAGAGCTGTGAATAGCATGGGAGGAATCCTGCATCCAGCATGGCCAACCCACAGGCTGAGTGCTGCTTGCTCTTCTGCAGTGGGTGTCGGGGCAAGCACAGTGGGGCATGTTGGCTTAAATCAGTGATAGTATCACTGCTGCAGAAATCTGAACGTGCACCAACAGTCTTGCCACTAGCCCTGAGGGACCCGCTGGAGATTGGAGAGGGAGCTATTTTCCTGAGGGTGTAGCATTTTTAACCTCTGTGTTTTCTGTTTTCTGCTCTGACGGGGCTTGGCATTGCAAATGGTAGCTCTTGTTTTCTGCCTTTTTAGAAGGAAAAAATAGAATAAGATGGGATAACTTTAAAATGGCAAATTATCAGGGAGAGCCTGAGGCTGTGCTGGACAAGGTATGTAACTTCAGCTGCTTTTGGTTGGTATTTGATTTAATCAGTTTCTGAGTCTTTAGAGAATGGGGAGAGACCTACATTAGGAAGTGGTGAATTGTCTTGGGAAGCTCCTTCTGTCTTTCCACTGCTTACACAGAGGCTCTAGAATAATTACATTAAGCATACATGAAGGGGGACTTGTAGGTGGCTTTTCATTAGATAACCAAATGCTATCTTACATGGCATATCCTAAATATGTAACATAGAACTAGGGATACACCTGAGCCTCCTCCAAACAAGCTAGCTCCAAACCTAAAAGCGATATAATCTTATCAAGATGACATTTTACACAAGTGTAGGAAACTTTTGGGAATCAGGGGGTTGATGGCAGGCTAAGCAGGAGCAGGCATGTCCCAAACCTGAGTCTGGATGTCAGGGAAGGGCTCAGATTTGCACAGTAGGAGCACAGGTGATATCTTGAAGACACCTGGGGCACAGTCCTTGCTGCCTTATCAGCAAGAGGCAGGCTAAACCACTTTCTTCCCAGCCTCCAAGCTTCCCTGTGAAGGAACATGTGTAGGTGAGTAGGCAGGGACCTGCACAGCCCTCCTATAGGATTTCTCCACCTAGAGGATTTGGGCACAAGGCTGCAGAGCACAGCGTGCTGCATGGCACGGACCCACCTGGCATGTGTGTCCAAGTCTGGGACAGCAGAGCTTCTCTGCCCAAAATTTACACTAAGAGGCCTTCAAAATGTACAAAAAATGATTAAAACTTGGAGTGGAAGCCAACTGGGAATTTAGATTCATTCAGCTAGAGAAACTAAAGGAAGCCACCTACTCTAGTTACAAGTTCAAAAAATCTTTCCAGTTCTCTCAGAGCTGTCCCAGAACTGCAGCCAGTTGGCTAATGGTATGTGATCCATTGCAGAGACATTATTAACTCAGACAGAGGAAAATATACTCTCAGTTATTACATGCTAATAAAGCACAACCTAAACAAATTTAAGCAACAGAAGCAATTATATAATTAAGCATTTAACTGCAAAATTGATTTTTAAATTGCTAATAATTCAAACCAAAGCATGCACACAGAGACGAAGGGGGAGGAAGGTAATTTTAACAATTGAATCTAATCAGTGCTTCAGTTCAAATAGGTGGCTATAAATGTCAAAATACATAGGATCTGATACAAGAACAGAAGTGGAACAAGAATGATGAGCATTCCTCACTTGACCAGATTCCTCTAGGTGGGAGGAAGTTAAACACGTGGAGCGAGGGAACTTTGTGGGATGGGTTATCTCTAGAGCTGCTTCAGATACCAATCTATGTTCCTGAAAAACTTTTCAAAACCATCAGGAAACAGTGAACTGAGGCACAAATTTCTGGATCAACCTTGTGCTTGGATGAGATTTTCCACATTCTGTTGCCATTGCCTTCAAAGGAGGATAAAGTGTGTCCTTAGGGAATAGAGAGAGGGCTGATGTGAGGGATGGCTCCCCACAAAGGCAATGAAGAAATTCACATTTCTCACCTGAAAATCCCCTGTTTTCTGTTGCTCTTTGAACTGCATTGAAAGGAAGAGAGACACTATCCTGGGTTGCAGCAGAAGGTGGGTTTGATGAAGATCAGTGCTGTTGGAGTGTAGCAGGGTGGGACATTCTCTCTGCTGCAGGACTGTATTTGTTTTCATAGTTTATGGCAGGGGTGCTCCCTGTGAAAAAGTATAAATCTTAATCAAATAAAACTGATGTGCTGCCATATTTACCAATCTCACTGTCTGTCCTACATCGTGTTTTAGCATATAAGTTACATGACAGAGTTATCCAGGGGTTGCCAGCTGACAAAGAAACAAACCCTCATGTTAAATTGCCTGCAGATGTCCTCTTCTAACTCCTGTAAGGAACTTCTACCAGTTCTCTCTCTCTCTCCTTTTTTTTATTTTTTTTTTTTTTTTTTTGTGTGTGTGTGTGCGCGCGTTAAATAAAAGCAGCAGAAGAGGGGGGAAACAATCTCAGTTGAATCTCTGTGCTAGTGCCTCTGTGCCTCTGTTTCCAAGGACAGGAAGCCCTATGAAGACAATGCAATTTATAGGCAAGAGCAAAGAAAAAACCCTGTAAGGATTTCCATGGATGAAATGAGTTGTGGTTATTTTTAAGACTGGAGATGACTGAATAATGACAGGTCTAATGCTGCCAAGGTGGGCTTTTCAGAAGACTCAGACCTGAGGAGGTGAGAAGATCTTTATGTTCTGTTGACTGTAATTTATTTGATACTAGAATTTATGGGTTAGAGTTTTGACCAGGCATCCATTCAGTTCTGATACTGATCTAAAGAAATCAGGATTTTATGTGAAGGACTTAACTTCTTGTCCTGTTTGGCAGAAATCTCAGAGTAAGATTGTAACATTCTTGAAAACATTCACTGTTTGCATTTACATAATTAGGAATTTTTGTTTTGTTTTTCATTGCATGAATTTACTGAAGTTTGTGAACTTTTTGCCTGGCTGTCCTCCTTGGTCGGGGCAATCGCAGAATGTTGTTTCTTTTTCCTGGCTGGAGGAGTAAGGGCTATTTATGTGTAGTTTTAAAATACGCTTTCTATGAGTACTTACATGTTCCTCATTGTGATGTGATATTTCTGGATGATCAGTCTAGCCAAAAGCAATTGCCAAAGGTTAGCGGAGAGCAGCGATCCCATTTAGACACCTACATGAAATACCGTCCCTTCAAAAGCTGTGAGTGCCAAACAACTCCCACTTGGAGTAATGGAAGCTGGTGAGTGCTGACAGCTTCTGAAATTCCAGCCTCACACAACTTCAAAAGAGATTGATTAGCAAGCCCAGCAGATTGGAGTTTTTTTCCTCTTTATTTGCTTAGCTCTACATGGAGAATATTATCTGTGCTAGAATAGTACTCAGTCATTGAGGGTGATTTACTAAGAAGAAGGTTCCTCCTGGGAGGGTAGAATTCCAGGAGAGTTGGTAGATAGGTAGGCAGGCAAGTAGCTGGGTGGGTGGGCAACTTTTCCCAGGTTTGCTACAGGAGAGCTTTGGCCAGGAGTGTTGAACTTTACCAATCAGGTAGAAGGAAAGCCCTGGAGAGCTACCTCTGTAACTCCCCCATACAGATCTTTTTTCAGTAAGAAAACAAAAGCAGTTTTCCCAGTGTTCTTAAACTGCTTTGGAAGTAACATAAACAAAACCAGAAAAGGCCACTCTGAAATTACTGAAATAGGGATGTCCAGATAGGAAATTATAGTAATATAACTCTTGCAATTGAATTTCACGCCCTGTGTGACTTCTGTGTGTGGGCAAAGGAGATAAATTTGCCCTGTGGAGCTACACGTGTGTTTCTTTCTTTTGATTAATCCTGAAGCCCTTTTGTCTTCGCTCCTGTGATGATGAAGTGATGTCCGCGGGACATATAGGATTAGAATTTTTTTTTTCTGGGAGCTTTATTTCTAAACTTCGTTATATATCTGGCTTTCTGAAATGTGGTTTGGTTTGGTTTGGTTTGGTTTTTTAATTCTGCCTGTCACAAATGACCAGCCATTTTTTCGGTTAAGCAGACCTTTTAAATACATGAACAATAGGACCGTGCTAAAATGAGGAAAAGTTAATTCTGAAAATCAAATAGCGAGTTTTTGTTATTGTTTTTCAGCCTGGTAAATAGGTTGGGGACCAGTATGCTTGCAAATGACCGAAGTCTTCCTTTCCAGTGGTAATCCGTATTCTTTTGAAAAGCTAATAAAAGTGGTGTATGAAAGAAATTCCTGGGGCACTGCAGAACTCACCCTCCTAGGGAGAGAGCCAGATGTGCCGGTTAATAACCTAGCAAGCATTAAAAGCCAGGGCAGTAACTACTTGGTATCACCTAAGCCAGACGTTCTGTGTTGATGCAAGGCAATATTGCATACTGGTCACATTTGCAATGAAGGGCTGGAAGACATGTGCAGTCTTATTGAAAGAAGAGGGGGGAAAAAAAAAAAAAGGAAAAGAAAAGGAGGGGACAAGGAGAAAGAGAGGGAGACAATGCGTCTGTCCTGAGAAGCAGCAAAGTAGCAGACACACTCCTCCACATGTGCATTAGTCTGTCAGCCTGGATTCTGTTATCCAGATGTTGGGGTGGATCCTATGGCAGGGACCATGAAGGAAAAGGCTTTTAAAAGAAATCATATTTCAGTCGTGAAATTAACATTACCAGATTTTTCAAATGCAGTCACTAGTGTAATTTTTCAGAATGCCTTAATAAAATAACAAATTTAGGATTTAATGCTTTTTACAGGCTTATTGGGCAGTGCAACGTATGTGTAAGTTGTCAGTCGCTTTTAGAACCAAGATATCTTAGAGTAAACAGCACTTTGAATTGTTCTCAAAACAGTCCTACTGAACTGAAAATGGAGGGGGTCCTGAAGTCTGATGGGCTCCACCCTCATCATCAAACCCTTTGAGAGCTTTGGCCATGACAACAAAACTATGCTTATGCATAATAAAAAAATATGTATTTGCAGTGGCAATCAGAATACATCAGCATCAAATAAGTTGGGTTGTTTTTTTTTTAATCCCAAATTTGCTTTCCCAGACACAGCAGAGAAATAAATTACTTATGGCATTTGTGGTATATTTGTAATTTGAACCTGACAGCTTCATGTTACTGGGCATAACGTGTGCAGTGTATAAACAAACACTGCACAAAAAGACAAGTCCCAGCTTTGTCCCTCTGACACTTTGCCTCTGTGACTGGGATCCCAAAAGGAACAAATGCCATGTGTATTTCTGCTGAGCTCATGTTTATGTTGAGCTCAGCTCAGCCCTGTGCTGATCTTGCCCACTCGTGGTGGAACCAGGGGGTCTGAGGGGAAGCCAGGGTGTGAGGATAGGAGACCATGTGCATGCCTGTCCATCCATGTTCATTGTAAGGGGAGAGGGAGAGCATCTGTGAATAAATATTTATATGAATGTGTTAAACGATGTGGTTGTTGTTCTTGCCTGTAAATTTTTCATGAGGCCTCAGGAATGTGACATTTACTCAGAAAGACGGTGATATGCAAGTGTTACTAAACTTCATATTCATGACTGATAATGAGTTGCTGCGCATTCAGCTATTGCTGAAAGCAAAAAGTGGATTTGTGAAAACCTGAAGAGTTCATTTGTGATTACATTACAAATAGAAAGAAGGCAATTTTACATCAATATTAGTACAGTGCACGTTGGAAGAAGTCTGGATGTTTTCATGCATAATTATGGTTTCAGTAAAATTGTAAATTTATAGAGACAGCTTATGCATTTTTTTCCCATGTTGGAACAGTATCAGCTGAGTAGGTCTTGTGAGAAACTTCAGTTGGTAGTTTTGGTAAAAGCCAGACTAGCAGATGTATATTTCTTTGTGGCATTTCAGCTTAGGATACAGTCTTGATTCTGCCATGCAACGGAAAAGTTAGTGGACCTCTTGCATTCATCCCACGTAGTGCATGGGGAGGCGTAGCAGCACCACCACACCAGGGGAAAAAAAAAAAAAAAAAAAAATGTCCTTTCTGATACAGCCAGGGTGTAGCTCTGAGTGCCCTGCAAAGATAACCAGACTACCTGAGGACAGGACAGCTTTTGTGTGGTGTTGTCTGCAGCAGAGGCACACTGAGGTGATGCTGGCTTGCTCACCCACCCTGCTTGGCAGCCACACTGTATGGATTCAGCATCCCCTCTTGCCCCTGGAGAGGGGACGAAGGGGTCTGTGTCTGTCTGCCCCTGCCCTGCGGGGCCTGGAGGAGCTGAGTGTTATCTCAGACACCCATTAACCCTGCAGCCTGCCCCAGCAGTGAGCGCACGCCTCAGACAGGGCTGGGCTGGGGCTCCGTGGGCGAGAGCTTTCCAGGCGGAGCAGCCCGTCATCACACACTGCAGTTTGTCAGAGTGAGAGCCTTGGAGCCGGCAGGGTGTGATTCATCCATCCCGGCTAGGTCTCTGAGGCAATCTGACATTATTCGGACTGATATCATTAATTAATGAGGGCTGAATGTTATTCTTAGACACTGGATTGAGTATTGGGTAGAGAAGCCTATGAAAGGGCTCTTTGATTTTGGAAAATTCCTATGGCACTGTCAGATTTGCTAATAAAATTAAATCATCTGCCAACTTTCCGACTTCAGGAGCACATCCCTTCTGGAGGCTTGACTGAGTCTCCTCAGTGCCTTCTTGGGATCAAGGGATTATTTGATTTATATTAATGCCAAAATAAAATGATAGATAGCCTCCAAAACTCAGTCGTATTAAATCTATCAGGCGGGCTTTGGAGAAAGCGTTTTTGCTTGTTTGCTTCAGCACAGATTTGATCCTCCCCCTCCTTTGTTTGACTGTGTTTGGTTTAATACACTCAAGGTGGAAGAGAGCCAAAACCCAGATCTTTTGTACAGCCTGGGGTTGGTCGCCAGGTTGTGCCTGGGCTCTGCCCTTCAGCTGGGGTGACCCACATCCCCTAGACAGCTGTGGCTAACTCAAACAAACCCAAAATTCAATGAAGTTTTCGTCTGGTCTTGAAAAACATTAGGGTTTACTCTGAAGAAAGAAATTCCTCTTGCTCCTAGCACTTGTGTTCTGGGGGGCTGGCCCTTCTCTTCCCTCCTCCCGACCCTTTTCTTCCCCGGAGCCACCTCTTGCCCAGGTGCCAGACCTCGCAGGTGTCCAGAATTAGCAAAGCCTTCGCAGGCCTTTGGCGGCAGATATATAAATATAACTCTGTCATTCTTTTAAAACCCCAGCCCAGCAGGGCTGGGAGCACGAGAAGCACGGCACACATGTGGGCTGGCCCACTGGCCATCACACATGGATCCCATTGCAGCCCTATAATGCTGGGGCCAGGGGGAGGAGGGCAAGGGGGCTGCCAGCAGGTCAGCCTCTCCCCAGACCTGGTTCATCTGTCTTCAGGCTGCTCTCAGTCTCATGTAAACAAAGAGGTTCCCAAGTGCAGCTGGGTCCTCAGTTGGCTCTTGCTGCTGTGTTTTTTGGGCAAGGAGGTAGCATACATAGCCAACTGGTCTGCTCGGGTGGCAAGAAATCATCGAGTAATTGCTGCACCAAACCCAGCTCTTTGTGGTTGAACTAAAGTACGTGTTGTCTGAGGTAGGCACTTTTGGGATGCTATCCACTTAGTCACAGTAATCACGTCACCAAGTGTTCATCTGCAGCATGGGTCTGGTTCTTCTTTCAGCAGTAGCACATTGTCCTCAGGGCAGCTGCTGCGATATGTGTTTGTGCACGCACAGAGTTATAGAGCTGGGATCATACCCACAGCCTTCTTAGCTGAATAAAACACATGAATGCTTTTTTCCCGTTATTTTTTTCCATTTGGGAAAATAATCTGTTATAAACTATGTTGTTTAGAAATAGTTTTAATGTGGTACCATACATTCAGTAGCAGAAAACCTGGGTTACTTGAATCCCCCATTTGGTTCGGTGTGGCTTGTGTCCATGAACCAGGCTGTAATCTGTAGTTCTGGCTGCTGGAGTGGGGATTTTTCTAGGTATGTGTGTGTGACTTTAGCTATCTGCTCTAGAGGCGCCCTTAAAGCATTTTCCTTCCATTGCCAGGATCAACAGATGAGGTGCTGGAACAAACTGATAAATTAAAGAGCAACAAGTTACCCAGACCTGATGGTATTAATCCAGGAGTTGTGAAAGGTCTAAAGAATGAAGTTGCTGGGCTGCTCACAACAGAAATATAGGGACACAGGGGAAGCAGAGAACTTGGGAGTGACAGTCTTTGTACTTGCTTTTGAAAACAAATATGAGAGCAGTGCTGGGAAGCACCTTTGAGCTTTACTGCAGGTCAAAAATAGCACCTAACTAGTCACTATAATAAGCAATGGTGAAGTTGTAAATACACATCCTAAATCAATGATATGAAAGATATGGAGTGGGATATATTTTCCAAAGGAAAATTGCAAGTCTTTGTTGTACCACAATTCTTAGAAATGGAAAAAAATAAGAAATTGGAAGAACAAGTTAGTTGTTTTAAAAAGCTCAAGGAGCTTTTTATCAAGGGAGAAACTGACATGCAGTCAACCATTAAAAATGCATAGGAAAGAGAAAATAAGAAAATAGTAGACATGCAGTTTTCAACCTGGCACCCAAGATCAGCAGCAGGGTGTCTCGAATTGCATCCTAAATCTGGTGTTGTTTAATACATTTAGTAATGAGCTGGAAAACAGGAAGTAGGGCCCCAATCAGATTGGAGATAGTATGCCTGTTCATGGATTTTTTAGGGTATTCAAGACAAGCTGAAGGAAATACAGCATGTTTCACCAAGCCAAGCAGAAAGCTCTGTGCTATGACATATCAATATGAAAATGCGTATGAAAAGGTTATGTGGGTAGGAAAAAAAGATGTGCCACTGAATAACTATCACTGCAATTAGGTACACTGAATACTGCTTTTGAGACATACTGCATTTATCTTCTTCCATGCTGAAAACTGGACTCCTACTCCTTGCTTATCACTTACTGCTATATGGAGAAATATGAACCCTCATACTATGATAACCTTTCCTCTTTGATAACTTTCTTAAAGTTATTCTTCAGGAAGCCATGAGCTTATAGTACACTTGTATTCTGTCCGTACCAACCAGTGATCCATGTGGTGTAGTGGCTGACAAATAGTAGTGATGGTAATTAACACCATAATCAGTCCTTGTAGCTGCTATGATGGGCCTCTGTGATTTTGACTGAGTGTGCTGGCTGAGGTGGAGGAAGGATTAATTAAAAATGTGTGTCGTGGTAGTTCTTCTCCACAGAATCATTCTTAGTGCTGCTGCTGTTGGTTTTAGTACAGAATTTTACATACCTGTATCGGGTATTTTCAGCTGGCTTACACTTACTCTTGCAGTATGGAAATGTTAATTTTTCAACTGGTATTATGAGGAGTGAGAGAAGTTCAGTGATTTCAGGAATAGAGAAATGGAATATGACAAACAAGTACAGATGATTTGGTGGTCAGTGACATACTGGACACCCTCTCTGTAAGTCTCCCCTGGCCAAGGAAATTTCAGTCATTTTGAAACTGTTAACACAAAGAGCCTCTGGCCATATTGTCAAGTGGTGTCCTTGGAAAAATGCTTTTAGTGAGCCTCAAGATTATCTGTGCCCCCTGCATTACTCGGTATTATTCTGTTAGGCTTCCACTTGAGCATCATGTTGGTGTTTGTGTGAGGGTTGGGCACTAGGAAGGAACTGTGAGACCTGATGACTGGTGACCACTATTGCCCAGGAGAACAGCATGGAGCAGAAGGAAGCCAGGTGAGCATCCTTCCTGTCATGTCAGTGCCTTCAGCACTGGACTTGAACGTCCACTTGCAAGATGAGAGAATAGTTTGGTCTACATCCCTCTAGGAATCCTTCTTCTTTCTAGTGGAGACTGCCAGTGTTAATAGCCATGTGTGGGTGTAACCTGAGGTGTGGTCAGTGTCTTGTGTTTTGGGCTCTGGGTTAAAACCAAAACTAAATAACCAGATACCTACTGGTGACGACTTCTGGTTGTGACGAACCGAGCTGGATTTAAAATGGTGATGTGGATGACCCAAATCCTATTTACAGTTTCCTTGGCTCTCCCATGCTCCCAGATATACCTTTACTTGGGAATCTACATAAAGCACTGCCATGTAATTCTTTCAGAGTTTCCATTATTATCAGTTTATGGGAAGGGTGCCACATCCAGTTGTCACTTATGTCATCAGGATCTCTGTGCTCCTTGAGTTCCCTTAGATGAGGGAGCTGGTGCAGCTGATCTGCCCAGTGCCGCTTGTTTGGTTTTTTGCCCTACTATCCCCCATTATTTCTGTCTTCCTGATGTCCCGTAGGTAAGGTCTATGAAGCCCTCCTCTGACTTTACATGCCATTTTTTCATTACTTTAAGTCACTAGCGTCAAGATTTCTCTCACCTGACGTGTCTGAAAGCCAAAACTCTCTTCAGAGCTAGTGGAAATAGAGGCATATCCAGAGGGTATTTAATCCCATTTAAAAACAAATTTTAAAAGGAGCCTAGGACTCTCTTTCAGCCTAGATGTTGAACTTTGGGCAGCTAAGGTAAAGGAAAGTTAACCTGGAAAAAGGATTTGCATACATTTCTACTTTTTGATTCTATGGTAGAAAGGTGCATTCACAGGCTTGAAAAGTCTGCTTAAACTTTTAAAAGAAAAATCTTATTCCAACTTTGTAACAACAGATAGCTAGATTAGGAATTTGGATTTATAAGTTGCTAACTTTTTTAATGGTTACTGTGGGGAGTAGGAGGGCAAAAGTCATTCCTTGCCTCATGGGACTGTGACTTTTAAAAGTTCTGTAACAGTTTTGTATGTAAACTTTTCTTTCACCAACACTTGCAGGTGACATATAATTTTAAAAACATATTTAATCCTGTCTGTTTATGAGTTGGGTGAAATGTTTTGCTTTTACCCTTTGTGTCTGCTTGGCTCTGCCTAAAAATTAAATACACGCTGAAGTTTATTCTTTCCCTGCTCCAGAATGAGGTTATTTTAAAATGTGTTCATATGTACAACCTTACTACCCAAGTTCATGGTATCCTTCCTAGCTAGGATCCTGCACTTCAAGATTTTAGCTTTTGCTGACAAGGAGGCACAGTGTTCCCAGCTATTTACACCATATGGTGAACAACTGCAGCTTTTATCATGAAGGAATCCCCAAGTACTTCTCAAACTGTTTTTATAGGAGTCACTTCACTCATCAGTGAAATGGAGCCAATGCTGGGGTAAAACATGGCAACCATTCAGTAGTAAGCAGAGCCTGCAGTGCTTCTGAAAAATGGAGACTGTGTTGCAAAATGACAATATTTCTGATGATGTTGGCCAGAGGAGTTCAGGTCATTAATAAATTAATGTTTTGGCTTCACTGGTGTCTTCAGAGTTGTTGTGATTTCTACCCATGGCAAAACTGACCCTGTCCAAGTACTTTTCACTCTGAAGCCTCTCTTACAGAAAAGCCACTGTTGTCTGACTTCCCACTTGGCAAATCTGGAAGCAGCTGTCAGAGGAAGCATCCAGTGTTGTCCATAGTAGACACAAGCACTGCCCTTCCCTTGTCTCATTCCTGCTGCTCAGTGATCTTGCTAAGATTTACCCAGAGTCCTTCTCACTTCAGGTTGACTGGAAAGATAGCAGCCTTATCCTTGACTTATGTTTGTTGCCAACGTGGAGGAGATAACAACGCAGGTGGCCTCTGTTTTCTTGATCTTCAGACAGATTTGCAGCAATACCAGTTGCCTGCTCCGTCCTGAGCGTGGCATGAGGTCTCCCTGTACCTTGGTATCCTGCTGTGCAATGGCCAGCAACAAAGAAGGTAGCAGGATTTTCCCACTTCATGTATCTGTTATGAGGGTGAGTCATGTAACATGGGCAAAGAGCTGCAGGGTGGGTGTGTAAGTTTAAAAAACCCCACAAGGTATAGTTCCTGAGGTATACAAGACTGTCTCAGATATCTAAAGCATAAATGTAAAGAAATCATACCTTTCTGCCATCAATCAAGACAAATGGAATTGGGTATTATTTCTATGAAATTTTTTGAAAGAAAACTCTCTTCTCATTGAGTCCAAAATCTCTCTTAATATCTGTGGTGCATTTGCTTGCATTGGAGCCATACGTTCTGGCCTGGCATACATCACTCTTTGTCAGAGGGAAATCTTGCACTGAAGAAATAAAACTGCAGCTCCAAGATAATGTTTATTTGCCTTTAAGATATGCAAATTCTCATGATCTTAGAAGTACATGCCTTAACTAGAGTCTCTCCAAGTCAGGTTAATGGGAACCCTGGGATCTGGTAACGCAGGACTTCCCACGGCATCATCTCGGCTTTTTACTTCCAAGCCAAACCATTCTATGATTCTGTGATCATGAGAGTCTGTCCTAAAAAATATGATAAAAATAAGGGCCATGACGTTATGGGTGGAGTTGCGTGGAAGAAAGTGTGTGGCTGACAGCACTTTTTCCAGGAAACTGGTCAGTGGGCCTGTGATTTCAGATGCTTTACTAGATACTGCTGGTGACCTTGATGAGCAAACCAGGCTGCCTGTCTGCTGGCTGCAGTTCAGATAATGCCTATCACCACTGCTGCGTACTTTTGTGTGGTTTAGATATAGTTTATATTGTTTTGAATGAGATAGACTTTAATGAGAAAGCAGTTTTGGAAGTGCTGGCTGTAATAGAAGCATTGTTAATATTACTGGTTTTGGCATGGCAGGCACAGGAAAAGTCTTTCTAAAGCCAGAAATCTGGCAGGCTTGACAGGGGGTAACATCTTCTATCTGTCTTGGTCTGCATGTGGTTATAAATTAAGACTATTTCCTCTGTGACAGGCAAATTATTTTGGCTAAAAATTGACTTGGATGTGGGAGACAAAGATCAGCTTCACACATGTGGACATAAATGACTGCACGTCATCTTCCACCCTCCTCCAGAGAAAAATTGGGAGGGAGTTTCCTGAAATGTTTCACTTACATGAGCATGAGAAGCAGATAAGCAGGTTTTTGTTGTTGTTGTTGTTGTTTTTTGTTTGTTGTTAGTTTTTTGTAAGTAGAGGTGCTTAAAAGAAAGGGAGAAATCTGTAATTACACGACTTTAATTCATGCCAACTTCCATTTTTAATGATTTTTAATGATTTTCATTTTCAGGTAGCACATCAGCATTCCATTTTCAAATAGACTGTTGTCTGCATCACTCTCAAGCATTAAAAGATTTCTGTATTCAACCTGTATGCTTTCATTTGAAAGCAAAGCTACAAAAAATATTTTTAGATTAGTTGGTTTTTGTTTTTTTTAAGGAAGCACAAAAATTATAAATCTTTTAGAAGGGATTGAGAATATGAATATTTCAAATTTTTAGCTATATTTCAGTCAATAACAGTGTAACAAAATGTTATACTTCCCTGCTTTGAGGACTTGTGCTCCCTGAATGGAATAAATTGAAGAAATGTAGAAGAATTACCTTAGAAACCTAGCCAGGAAATAAGAAAGATGTAAAATAACTTTACAATTCTTAATTTAAGCATAGTGGCATTTCACAAAAAAAGACAATCACATACAATTTACTATAATACTTCCAGTCTCGTTTCTTGCAGACTGGCTAATCTTCATACCTTTGGGATGCAACCACAAAATAACCAAAACTAGAGGTCTCTGGAGCCTACACCTGCCCTAGGTAAGGAGCTGGGGAGGTGGTCAGCTTGTGACCCACTGAGGTGTCACCTCCATGCACTCACAGGGGAGCTCAAAACGGGTGTGGCATGAGGCCAGTTGTGGGGCTACAGCCCAGGGGAACCCTTTGAATTAACACTTTTAAGTTCAAAGGTTGCCTTCTTGGGCAGAAGGAGCTTACATGAAGACATGGAGCTGGGCAGACAGCAGGTCCATTGCAAGAGGTCAGGGAAACAGTGGTGGGGGTTGACCTGAGAACCCTGCACCCAGGCTGGTCAAAAGCAAAAAAGGAACTTTTTTTTTTTTTTTTTTTTTTCCCTAGGAGAATTTGCCTAACTTTGAACAGCTTCTTCTGCCATATCATATAAGGGTGAGGAAAATATTCTCTTGGCATCCTTGGAGTGCTCACCTTTCTTTAATATGAGGGTGTTTAAACACATATCTTGCCCTTCCCAGGACATCATTCAAACCACAGGGTCACAAGAAAGCTCAGGATGTGGTGAAGAACAGGGAAGGATGGCGGGGAAGAAGTGAAGGGAACCACCCTCTCATACAGGGCTTATGGAGATAGAAGGCTAGATTTAACCATTCTTAGTGCCCCTTGTGGCAATGATCAGTATCAAAATGGGCTCAGAGATCCAAAGGTGAATTTTCCCTCCATTTCTACACGGGCAGAAATTTAGCCATTGTGGATGTGACTCCAGGACCAAGATTCGAGGACTTCACAGTAAAGCTTCTACCAAAAGGAAGTGAAGAAAAAGTTCATGGTGTAAACTTTTCTTCAGTGCAGTGCAAGGCATTTTTTTCTGCCTGAAACCAATATATAGGCACATAAATAAAAATACCTTTATTTTCTGAGAAAAGGTTGGTTAAGTGAGTTGCTTGCCCTTGTCATTTAACTCTGGCCAGCCTGAACTTAACATCTTAGAAGATGACTCCAGAGGGACTCCAGTGTCTTCAGGGGGAGCCTGTCTGACTAGCCTAGAGCTTTCATGCAGCTAGTATAATCAGAAATGTATTCCCTGCTTAAACACAGATTTAGTCTGTTAGGTAAAATATTTCAAAATTGCCAGAAGTTTACTTTCAACACTGAGGAGGCTTTTAAATCTTCCCCCCTCACAAATGCATGTATTTTGGCTGCTTTTTATCACTTTAAGTTCTTCCCTATCAAATATGTAAAAGTGTTAGGAGTAGCTAAGGATGAAGTGCAGGCTCTAAGGAAGACAGTGACAAAACTCCCCTGGCCTCAATGAAGACAGGATTTAACACTCGCCATCACTTTTTGACATTTCATTTTGGCAGAGTTTAGTGCTAGATAATAGCATGTATTTTTTAAGTCAAGTAGCTAGCTTGGTAAAAGGCATTTAAATAGGTTATATAGTTATATATAATAATAATAGTTATTTTAAGCATAACTAGTTTGTTGAAAAAAAAAAAAAGTTGTATTAAGGTGATAAAACAGGAATCAGTAGAGCCATCCAGAGGGACATGACAAGATTAACTGGTGAGTAGGGTTCTCCAGGAGGCAAAATATTTGAGTATTTTTTAAGCTAATGAGTCAAGTTCTAACTATTGTCCTTTTCTTCTGTGGTTGTCCATGAGCATAGGATTAGTTTCTACACATTGTTTAACCTTTGAAGTAATTCACATGTTGCATCAATGCATTCAGGCTGTGGCTTCCTCACAAGCTATAAATTCACTAGGTTGATTTAAAAACTTAAAACTGTATGACCAGTCCCTTCCCTGCATTTCTTAGTGCACATTTTCTGAAGAGATAATCAAAACTCTCTAAGACACAAGGCCAGAAACAAACCTGGCAGTGCTCAACTGTATTCCACTGAACTGTATTTCATGGGAGAAATAGTTCCACACAGAGCTATGGTAGAAAGACATGGTGGAAAGACATTTGTATCCTTACCTTCCAAAACACCACATCCTTGTCATAAAATTAGGTTAGGGATTTCAAAATTTGACTTGGAGAATATGTGGATTTTTAAAACTACAGAATATATGGATTAGCAATAGCTTTTTTCAGAAGAATGATGTAGCGCACAGCCTGGTAAATCCTTTTCTGCGTTGAGTTACAGTTACAGTAACTAATGGTGCTACCATTTTAATGGAATTTTTTGAAAATAATATTGAATTTTTACTAGCAGATGTTAATGAATCTCAAAAATAAGTGATGAAAAATGGGCTTGTGAAGTATCAAAAACGCCAAACTGAATATTTTTTAAAGGGTTTCAAATATTTGCATACAGGCTTGCATTAATCTAAGTATTTTTACACATAATCACAGAACCATAGAATCACAGAAAGTTAGGGGATGGAAGGGACCTTGAAAGATTATTGAGTCCAACCTCTCTGCCAGAGAAGGGTCACCTACAGGAGGTCACATAGGAACATATCTCAGTGGGTTTTGAATGTCTCCAGAGAAGGAAACTTCACAGCCTTCTTGGGCAGCCTGTGCCAGTGCTCACCCTCACAGTAAAAAATTTCTCCTCATGTCTAAATGGAACCTTTGATGCTACCATTGGGCATAACTGAGAAGAGACTGGATCTGTCCCTTTAGGTACTGTCCCTCATTCACCTCTTCTCCCAGCTTCCTCAGCCTTTCCTCACAAGGGAGATGTTCCACTCCCTCAATCATCTTGGTTGTTCTGCACTGGACTCTTTCAAGCAGTTGCCTGTCCTTCTGGAACTGAAGGGATAAGAACTGGACACAATATTCCAGATGTGGCCTCACCAGGGCAGAGTAGAAGGGGAGGCCCTATTAGCCACCCCACTTCTAATGCACCCCAGGATGCCATTGGCCTTCTTGGCCACAAGGGCACATTGCTGGCTCATGGTCATCCTTCTGTCCACTAGAACTCCCAGATCCCATTTCTCTGTGCTGCTCTATAACAGGTCAGTCCCCAGCCTATACTGGTTCTTGGGTTTGTGACTATCCAGATGTAAGACTCTAAAGTAGTTAAAATTCTCAGAATGTTTCAAATTAGATTTGTGTGATTGTTTAAGTCCCCTAAACTGACTGTTCAGTTTACTTTATTATGTGTTTACTTGCATAAGCAAATACAGAATTAAGCTATTTACTTTGGTTTTCAGTTTCATTAAGATAGCAGTACTCATCCATGCACAAGCCCTTATCTCTGACAGAATAGATAATTAAGAAGTATGAAGATGAGATTTCCCCCTGCCTCCCAGTTTTGGAAATAATCCAAAATGGAGAGCTGTGACACATACATAAACCTGAGACATTCCTCTGACCATTTTCATGTGGAATTAACCACTACATTGTTCTTCTACTGGTCGTGAAAAAGTACCACCTATATGGTAAAAGGATGATGTATTTTCCTGTTTTGTTTTTTTTTGTTGTTGTTGCTGTTGGGTTTTTTTCTTTTTTTCCTTAAGATTCTGTAAACAGTAGAAATTTTAATTGAATATGCTCAATCTATTAAGTAATTTTAAAGGGTATTTGCAAAAAGGAAATGGAGTTCAGTCTGCCTACATTTATGAAGTAATATGAATTAAAAATCCTCTCTTAAAAGGACAGATTCATGTGACAATTCTTTCCCTAGAGTTTCCATCTCTGGATGAATGTGCTTAATGAGTTTTTTTTTCTCTGCATCATGCAATACTCTCTGTGAAGAAAAGGAAAAAGCATTAGCATGAGGAATACATTATACAAAACCACGATAATCACTGAGATACTGTAACATCTTGATGATCTTCCAAAATCTAGCTGATGTAAACTTTGTTAAGCTAGTAGTAGCTATGATGTAATTTGCCATGTAAACAGCTTGAGGGATTTGGATGAAAAACATCAACTGTGGCACTTCACTTTTTTTAAACAAGCCACAAAATTTTTTTTTTTTTTTTTTTTTTTGGTAGACTTAATCTCACCTAATTTCAGATGTCTGTAACATCTACATTTAAGCTATTTATCCAAAGCTCCCATTACATGAGGGGGAACCAACCATTTTTAAAGGCAGAAATGATGTCAGCTGAAAGCAGTCACTGAAAATTAACCACAAAAAAACCCCAAAACCCAAGAAAAAAAATCATACGGAATGCAGTCCTGCTTCTCCCAAAGATGCTTTGGGCACAGTGTCTTCCCAGAAGAAGCAGAGGCCTGCAGGAGGAGGGAGGCCCTGGGCAGGGTCCCTGGTGGGTGTCCTGGAGGAGAAGTGGAGCCGTCCAGTGGTGCCCAACCACCCCTGCAGCTTTGGGGTGCGGCTGCTGCTCCCCCTGGATGGTGGGCAGACACCCCCAGCCTGTCCCTTCCCACCTGTCCCTTCCACCTTAAAGGCAGCACTGCACTTGCATGCTTTGCAGCTGCAGCTGACATGGTTTTCGAGGTTCCCTTGTTTGTTTGCAGGGGCTAAGGAAGTACCCACTGTGCTTGACACCATCCACAAATGTTACACACAAGCGGAGCTAGGTCGACGGAAGTTCTCCTTTGAAACATGCTTTTGCAACACTGCAGTCTTCAAAGCTGGCTTACATGCCCCGCACTGTGATTGATACACAGGCTTTTGTTTTGCATAAGTGTTTGTTTTAATGAGGTAGTGCAATGCAGCTCATCAAAATGAAAAACATATGATGCACCCTAGGCAAGAGAAAGGCAATAACTATACAGATTTTTGAAGAGGGCTAGTCATACCACAGGCTACCATTATAACAGAAAAAACAACAAGAATTTTAATATAGCTGTCTGGCCAAATATATTAATTTAAATTGAATGGCTTTTTCTGATATTATAGCTGTGAGGCACAATGTTCTACTGGCAAGCATCTTCAAAACCTTTTTTAGAAGATTTGCTTCAAATTATTTCTGTGCACCAGATCTTGACGGTATGTACATTTGGGCGTCTACCCAAAGAAAAAAAGCTTTTGATTAATTCAATGACCTTTCTTGGAGGTTGGATGAAATGGAGATTGTAATACAAAAAGCTACCTCCTCCAGTGTTTTCTTCAAAACATTTATTCTAAGCTGTCCTCCATTAAGTTGGCCCTAACTTTTTCACAGATGTTCATATCCTTCTACCAGCACAGAAATGGACTTTCCCATTAGCAAATCCTTTTAAATTAACTTTATTAATTTTCATTATTACTTCCCCAAACTGTTTGCTAACCGCTAGCTTCTGTTCTTTGCCAGAGAAGACTGTAGGGTGCTGTTTACTCTTGGGAACTTGGTCTTTATTGTGTGTTGTTGTTGTCATGCGTTGTTGTGCTTCTTTCAAAACCCTAGTATTGCTTGAGTCCTTCAGCTAATTTCATCTCTTCCCAAGTGTCAAACTGGAGACCTTTTTGTGCTGATGTTAAGAGTGAGTGTGATCGTTTCTTAAAAATTGTTTTCTGTGTTGACTTCACTGGATAAAAAATGGTGCCATCTTATCTTGGCAAATATCCTTGCCCTTTGTTATTATTCCATGAAGCAGAGCTCTGGGATCCCACTGAATCTGAGAACAACGTATAGCATCCTCCCCGGGAGCTGGTGTTAGAGAAAGTTGACTCCCACAAGGGAACCAACAGCTTGCATGGTATTAGGCTGCCTGTTATGAGATTAGGCTTTCCATCATATATTTCCAAGAGGCAGAGGCTCAGTTTCAGCTACTGTGCAGAGCTGTCAGAGAAATAATATTGCCTTCCTGCTCACCTGGGTGGCCTCGTGTTCACTTGGGTGGGGGGAAACACAACTTGAAGTGGTCTCTTAGGATTGCTGCTCATAATTTCTGAGGTGGATACAGGTTCTTTGCAACCAAAGTTGTCTTCCACTATAAAAGGAATCTCCTTTAGGGGAGATTCCCCTAAAGGAATCTTTAGGGGAACCTCTTGGGGAGGTTTTGGTTGTTTGGGTTTTTTTTGTTTGTTTCTTGATTTTTTGTTTTTGGTTTGGTTTGGTTTTTTGGTCTGTGCATGTCTGATGCACCATAACCAAAGTGATCAGAATCTAACAGTCTAACTGTATGCTGATAATGCAATTATTTTAGAAAACAAGTCTTGTCTATATATTTTTTAGGAAGACAGTCTACTGTTTTAATTCCCACACCACCACTGCTTTTCCCAACATGCTTTCCATAAATTTTGACCCCTAAGCATGATATAAAGCAATTCTGATAAAATCAGTTAGGGAAACAACCTTCTAACAACATTCCTTTCCATCCTTTTTGCATCATACATTACTTTGTTCTGCACTTCTGAAAAGATGGTTTGAGTTGTCTCTCACTCGAGACAACAAGACTCTTCAATCCTTCAGTTTCATGTAAAGACATCTCCTCTATCCACAAAGGGTACTCTTTCTATTATAACAGCTCTGCTGCTCTGAAACACAAAGTGGTGGCCAATCCTTCTGCCACATGTACCCTTCTCTCACCCTTAGCCTGTAGTACCTCTCTGAAATACCCATGCAATCATCCTCTGCAATTACTAGGAGTGCAGCAGTGGGGCAGAACCAAAGAGCTCAAACCAAACCTCCTTCAGAGAGCTGCAAGTGAAGTAGATTTGGCCAGAGAGCTTCATGATTCTGTATTAGTTTCCAGGTTGCATCAGTTGTCTCCTCAGGAAGGTCTGGATGGAAATTGTGGAGTACTACTGCTGACAGGGTGTAGGCATAGCACTGCTGACAGCAACACACTGCAGCCCCAAGCATATAGTTTCACACAATTTAATAACAGTGCAGATTCACACTGTTATGTTTTGTTTTCAGTTGCTTCCTTCGCCTTGAGTTTTCTCCTTGGAGGCAGTTTGCTGTCTGTGTTTATTTGTCCCGTGCCCAAACTAAAATGCAAGATTCATAAATTACAGCCAGGTTTTGCTACCCTATGGGTTTGAATGCAGAATTATGCTCAGTCCCACCAAAGACATAAATGGACTGAAAAGTCTGTTTCAGTGGACTGAAAAGTCTGAATCTAAGCATCAGTACTCAGGAATGGTTTTGTCAGCTGGTCTTGCATATGGACAGCACAGAACCCTGATCAGTTGCACTTAGCTGAAAACATGTCAAACAGGAACTTTTCTTCTCAAGAAGTAATGTTGTACTTTAGCATGATCAGTGTTTTTTCTTTAGCACAACCAGATAAGAAATTATTTCCTAAAATAAGTTCATTTTTGTATGATGCCAAAATATCCATGTGATACCAATACCATATATGCAATGACTGTTTTCATATTCAGGCAATTGTAGGTGAATTTGTTCCCTTACTTGGACATTTCAGAGTTTTTCTTCTCTCTTCCGTGTATTTGATTACCTGATTTGCTCTTCTGTTGGAGGATGTCCAAGATTGTGTCAGACCTGAGTATTTTCCAACAAAATGTTCTCCTTTGTAACCCTGGATTTTATGAAGCAGAGATGTATTTTCCATTTGTCAGGGCCCTCAACTGAAGCTCTCCCATGGCCTGACCTGGAGAGGTGCTGGTGCCTCAGAACACACCCTGCTTTCAGAGATACCAGTCTCAACACAGAATGGGCTTTGGCCCATCCTGTAATGGCCAATTTATCTCTGCTCAGAGGTGAAAGGGGCAACAGGCAACAGCTGATTGATGGGTGTGATCAGATAACTCCTACAAATCACCTTGTGGCAGCACAGTGTGTCTCTCTGTTCTGCTCTCCTTTCAATGCTGGACACAGGGATGATGTTTGTGACTTCAGGAAGGATACCACTTTCTAGTTCCATTGACTTAGATTTTCTTCTTCTTTTTCTAGAAATTCTACTAGTAGTAACTGAAATTCTATTACAACCCGGTCTGGTTTGTTTGTTCTTCCACTGGTTTCTCCATAGCAAGGAGAAAAATTTGTCTGCCTTTTGTCTACCTTTGTCTACTGACCTTAAATTCAGGGAATTACCAAAGTCCATGCATAACTTTGAGAGTGATCTTAAATTTCACCAATTTTAGTGGTATTTAAGCATGTGCTTAAAGCGAAGCATAAAATTAAATGTCCTTCCTGAATGAAGATGTTCTTCTGAGTCAGATCCTGCATGCATTGCCTTAGAACAGATCCTGGCTGTCCCTGCAGTACGTTAGACATGCCGGATGATTTCTGAAGTGGTTAATCTGATGAAAGAATTTGTCTCAGAGTCATAAAGAAACCACAAGTTTCCTTCACTTTTAGTCTGCTGCTTTGCTATCGCTGGTCAGCTGCCCTTGCTGCAAGAGCACTTGCATGGAAAGTGCCATAGTCTCATGGTTGTATAGATCTAGCCAGCTGCTCACCCATTTGAAGCTGAAGCAGGTTACCCAGAGAGGTGGTGGAAGCCCCATCCCTGGAAGTTTTTAAGGCCAGGCTGGATGGGGCTCTAAGCAACCTGATCTAGTGGGAGGTGTCCCTGCCCATGGCAGGGGGGTTGGGACTGGATGATCTTAAAGGTCCCTTCTAACCCTGAAAATTCTACGATTCTGTGACTCTTATTTCTTAACTCAGTGCTGGTAACCCCCTTTGTGAATACAGACTGGGCTCGTGTACTGGGCTCATTGGAGTTACACCAGGTGAGTTTTAAACTAGATGTTAAGAAGTGTTTCTTTACTGAGTAGTCAGGCATTGGAACAAGCCATCCAGGGAGGTGGTGGAGTCACCATCTGTGGAATTATTTAAAAAAAAATACTTATACATGCCACTTCACGGACATGACACTTCAGCACATGCTCTAGTGGACATGGTGTTTTGCTGTGGGTAGATGGTCAGACTACGTTATCTTAGATGTCTTTTCCAACCATGATGATTCTGTGATTTCAAAAGTGGAAGTTTAGCCTAGTTTATCTAGTCCATAAGGATGTTTGTCACTCTCCTGTATCCTTTGCATTTCCTTAGTACATCCTAATTATTTAAGGAAGGGGGTTCTTTCCATGTTTTGTCCAGGAAATCACAATGAAGTGAATGAGATAGCCTGAAACAGCATGGTGACTAGGCCATGGATTTATTTATATAATTTCCAGAAAGTATTTTAATGCATTAGATTTATTTTAGTCTGTAGATATTTCATCTTGAAAAGGGCAGAACAACTTAAATTAAAAAAAACACAACAACGCAACAAAACAACAACAAATAAACAAAAAAACCCCAATAACTGTAAGAGAAAACCCCCACTAGAAGAAAGCTATCCTGAGGGAGAAAATCCTTCAAATTAAACTTCACCCATAGCAGCTAAATATTTTGTTAAGAGCTGAACACACTAAAATCATCATTGTATTTGAAAAGCCAACTGTTTTTCCTTCTTTTGTGGAGTCTTTAAAAATAATAACATAAATTACCATGTATGAATCTGGCTATTCATAGAGCACAAAGTTCTGTTGTTTAGTGTAGGAAGCTTGCAAAAGCATTCTCCTTGTTCCAACCTTACTTGAACTAACAAGTATCATTTTATTTGTTATCCACTTCAATATTTTTCTGAAGGACAATTTCTAGAATGACAGCTCAGTAACATCAGACTTGCTATAACTTCTTGCATATTTTATTTTTCTATTAGAAGCTCAAGCCAGAAAAATACCCCACATCTTGGCAGTTGATTAGAGCTATAATTTTACTATAATTTTTGATGCTGCAATTATATGATTCTCTGTCAAATAATTCATTCCAAATTCTTTCCTCATGGAGAGAGCTGTGTGGCTGGCAGTATCTCGATGGACTTGCTTGGATCATACTTGTGATATTGGCAGATACACAGCTTTGGTTCTGCATATGCTTGGCTTGAGCAAAGGCTACACAAACATGACGTTCAGAGAAATGTGTTCTTTTATGACTTCTTCTTGTCTGTTATTTGTACTCCAATGGCAAATAAAGCTTTCCCAACCTTCCCCTCCCCCCCAGTCTGGGGCTAACATACAGAACCTGGTGGAATGAAGGTTCCGATATAGGGGAACGTCTGACCAAGTGCTGTATAGTAGTTCAGTGGCTTGAAATTCTTTCTCTGATCAGGACAATTAAAGAGCAAGAGAGAGGCTGAGCTGGGGAGTGAGTGCCTGAAGGATGAAGCTGCTGTCTTGGTTGGAGGCAAGTCCTGTTGGCCAGGGATGGGGGTGATCTGAGTGCTGTGCTTGGGCTCATGCTGGGCTGGTGTGGAGCAAAGAGGGGCAGCTTTCGCTCCTTGAAAAACATGGAGATTCATGCCTTGTTCTTCCTTTGCTTTCATGACAAATGCCCTGTAAACAAGCATTAAAACCGCTTCCAATATCTGCTCCTGGGAATGTCCAGTGTTTTCAAAGCCCAGTGGTATTTTTGTTCTGGGCAAAACTACTCAACAAGTTTGTCTCCAGCTACTAAATGTCCTCAAACTGCATGCTTTGTCAAGTTTACTGCCTTGCCCATAAAGAAACACAGTTGCACCAAACTGTGGTAGAAATGTAGTGCATACAGTAAGAGCTGTTTGCAAGACTGGAACTGCATCTTGGAGAGGAACAAGTGCTGTGCCTGAGTGCAAGGGTATTAAACCACCTGGCCATCTTAAATACCTGTAGCTAGCTGGCAAAGAATGTTGATATAGTGAGTTAATTCCTGTGAAGTACTGGACCTAACAGTAGTGTCAGCAGCTTAAGGTAGGAAGGTCATCCATGCAAGACTGTTGATCAAACAGCATTTTAATAAACATTAATTATATTTTTGGTCAGCCCATTGCCAATCTCATGTCTAAAAAATGTCTGCTGAAGACTATTTATTTTCCACATAAGATGAGAAGGTTCAGGTTTTCTGAAAATTGACTGCATCTTTTTCACCTGTAGTTTAGGTCTCCTAAAACTCTGAATGTCTGATTACACTGGTAAATCTTGCAGTTGACTGATCTACACTGGACATCCAAACCAGTGCCTTCCAGCATTTGTGCCTATGGTATGAGAAGGCATGAACAGTCTCAGTTACAGATAGAATGAAAGTTCTCAGAAAAAGTAAAGATATAAAAAAATGAAGTCCCAAGCCTGCAAAACCATACCTGTGAATTCCTTTCTTAAATTTTATGTGCTCTTCCTGAATTTGATGAGAATGTAGTGTTCAATTGTGTAAAGGTAAGCCCATATATGACTGTATGCAGGACTGAAATTCACATCTGTGCTGTTATTTTCAAATTAAAAAATGAGATTATTAAAAAAAAATCCAAGAGTTAAAGTTGTGAAGTGACAATAGGTACCAATAGTGTCCTTTGTTGAACTTAAGAATGGAAAAACTGAACTAGTAACACTAAAAGAAAACATAAATCTTCATTTCTTTGAAGTCTAAGGAGAATTTCCTACTTTGTCTTTGCCATTCCAATTCCCTTTCTCATTCTCTTTTAATTTTCCTGTTTCCTTTTTTTGATGCCAAATCATTAAAAAAACAACAATGACATGAATAATATGTCTGCCCCCCTCTCCTCATAACAAATATGCAATTTTCACATCAAACAAAATTTTCACCTTTATTCTCTTGGTTGTTACAATAGAATTGTATATGGGATACTGGTTGCAACTTTATGGCTGAAAAGAGGATCAGCCCTCTGTTGAGGCAGCCATTCGATGTAGAGGCAGATTTGACTCGAGGGACAGTCTGGGGCAGATTTGACTCGAGGGACAGTCTGGGGTGGGTTTGTCCTCAAGTCTCAAGAACTCATCTGTCCAGATTTCTTAAGGAAACAGAGCTCTCTGTCCATTCCGTAGAGGGCTTGAGAGCTCAAGGATAATCAGCTGAGGATAGTTCTCTCTCCATGAGGTTGTGCAGGTCAGCAGGAAGAGAGAGCAAGTGAGAGAGACAATTTGTGTGCCTACCATGGGAAGTTGTGTGCCCATCAAGGGAAAGGAGGAAGGAGCATTTTGTCCTGCACTGAGTGCATTTTTCATTGCATTTGGGCATGGCTGCCTGGCGTCTGGGCATCTGCAGGGACCCAGACAGTTTAAACTGTTGTGTTCAGTTGATTCAGTCTTTGGAGAAGACAGAGATGTAGATACACCATGAAGTTAAGTGACGTAAACTGGAAAAGTTTGGCATCTTCTAGGGCAGAGCCCAAAACACAGATCCTTTTTAGAGTAAGTGCCCCACTATAGAAGACTAATGACGCATACAAAATTTCATTTCTCTTTTACTGGATCCCAGCTAATTGCAAATTGTTGGGAAAGTCACAGGCCACCAAGGTAATTCAACACACATGTCGTAGCAAGTTTCTCACACATGTCTGGCAAACCTTTCATAGTAGGATAAGGCTGTAGGGATTCTTTTCTGGACCTTAAATCATGCATTAAATCCTATCAATTATTGGTTCCCTCCCTGTTTTAACTTCTGCTCATTTTTTGTTATTGGAAAGTACTTGTCTTATAGCTTGATTTACTTAGAAATCTTTGAAACTCAGAATTTCCAGTTTGCAATCTGTGATAATGTATAAATTTGTTTAATTATCAGTAGGATAAAATCTTAGTTCCATTAAAGCAGAATGAGTTTTTCCATCTGTGTTGGTGTAAGCAGCACATTGTCTTTATTTTTCTTAAAACACTATGTAACCTAAAAAGTTCTTTAGATATGGGTTAAAAGATTATCATATTGATGACACATCTCAGGTCTGGTCTGTAAAAACTCTGAGTTAGAATTATCTTGGTAATTAACTGTATTCAGTGCTTCCTTTTTTTTTTTTTTTTTTTTTTTTTTTTTTTTTTTTTTTTTAGTGATAAGCATGTTATGCCCACAGTGTTTTATCCATTAAAGTAACTGGGAACTCCTTTGCTGCCTTTCTTGTGGGTATATTTAGTCCCCAAGAGAAAATATTTTGGTTTATCATTGCCAAGTCCTTTTGTTTTACTTGTAGTACTTTTAAGATAACAAACTAATTTTATTGTATGCTTTCTCTAAATGTACTGAGCTTTAGAAATATGGTCAAAGAGAGAGCAGATCAGATAGGTTTTGATCAACATGGCATTTCTCGTGTGTTGGAAATATTTGGTATTTATCATCAGGCTTTACCAGGCTATTGATCTGTAGAGTTCTTTAGAAGAGTTCACAGGCATGTTTCAATCTGGTAGTAAAAATTTATTTTATAAATTGCTTGAATAATAACAAAGTCTAGAGGCTTGCCACTGGCAGTTGCTGGGATCACCCAGTTTCCAAACAAAAGTCCTTCTCCTACCCAGATTATCCTACAAGTACAGAGTAAAGCTCCCAAACATGGATCTAGCAGAAGAGAGGAATGAGGGATTTCATCTCTAGAAAAGTGAGAGTTATATGTAGCGCATCATTGTGCTGTGATTTGAAACCTCTCTTCAGAAAGCCACAAAACTGCAGTCTCTACAGGAATTTTTGGCTGCTATTTCCTCAAAATCTTTGCTCTGCTCTTCAATAAGGTTATAAATATTTTTAGTTTAATTGTACAGCTAAGAATCAAGATAGGCTAGCATTAGTTAACAGTGATTTTTTAAAAATTGTTTTTCTCAGAAGGCACATGGTATTACTGGGTCTTAGAGAGAGCCAGAAATATCAGACAGTTACAGAAATGGGTGACTCTTATACTTTTTGGATCACACAGCCTCGCCTCAGCAGTATTCCTAGAAGACGTACTATCAGATTTTCCAAGTGCTGAATTTCTAATTATTTTTTGAACCTTCTTGCAAAACAGTTTTTCAGTTGTTATTATTTTCATTATTTCAGTACTTAAGAAGGCCAGCTAAATATATTCATCCATCCTAGACAGAAAAAAAAAAGAAAAGAAAAGCAAGTTACCAGTGCAGCAGAAGTAGTTTACTTTTACTGCATATAGATATATATATGCAGCATGCATTTAGTGTTTGGAAACAAGGATGGGAATGGCATCTCCTCCAGCCTAAAGTTCTCCTTCATAATTTTGACAGAAGAAAAAGAATTCATGGAGGAGTCTAATTAGTGAACTGCTCCATCAGGCCCCACCCCATTGCTCTTTGAATTCTACCCTGTCATCCACTGCTGGCTGTGGTACCAGGCTAGGTGTCCTTGCTGAAGAAAGGGCAATTATTTCAGTGTTAACATAAGATGCTGTGAGATACCCAGCAAGGATTGAGACAAACTAAGCAGATCAAAGCTTTGATTATACATCTGTTGTTTCTTTTGCATTTTCTCTCTTCTCCACTGCTGAAGAACTCACCTCTGCTGGATGACAGCTTTCTAAATGGAAAGGAGGCTGATAGATACCAGGGAAAACCTGAATGGGGAATCCTTTTTTTTTTTTTTTTTTTTTTTTTTTTTTTTTTATGTATAAAAGTCCTGAGGGTTTCTATTTGTTACTGTCTGCTGACGTGGGATGTTCCTGGGTATGTGCATATATCTCAAGGTGGTCAAAGGGTGGCAGATTTCATTTAAGAATGATCTGGATTAGCCCTTGTCTTTCTGGGTCACTAAGTTTCAAACACAGATATTTCACATCTGTTTCTTGTTCACAGCCACTAACAAAGTAGTACAATACCAACAGAGTCCCAATTTTAGATGTGTGTCTGGTCCCTTAAGGAATTCACCTAGTTACTTAGAGACAGGGGAAAAAACAGCTCAGCTATACCTTCTATTCAAATTTGCAGATTAGGCAAAAGCCTAGAGGTGAAAGGTCAAATAAAACAGTTGAAAGTGTTTTCTATAGACTTCCTGGTCATGGACAGGAAAAAAGAACACACAGTCCTCCAAAGCATGCTATAAAAGCCAGAAGAGTGTGAGAGAAACTTTAATAGGTTCCATTCTTGATGAAAATCTTGAAACAGCCTTACTAATATGGTGTAGAAATCCAATATGCCAGACATATTTGCTGTCTTCAATGCCCATCAATCTAGGGATGGTAAGACCTTGAAGGATAGTGTTCTGTAATAACCAGTTCAAACTGTTGTGTATTTAAGTTAAAATGATCTAAAACATTTGGAAGAAAGTGATGAAAAATGTTGCCCTTTGCCCTCACAGTTATTTCTTTTTTCCTTGCAGAGAATTTGCTTTTTTGAAGTGATCTGGTGTGGGATTGTTTTTTTGTTGTGTCCTGGGGCACCATTGTCATTTAACCAGCTTCAATTTATCATAAAACAGGAAAGGAATATCTTTCATATAAGTGGCAACTTTCAGCTGAAGGTTTCAGCCCTCTTAATCCATACAGCACTCCTTCGGCATTTGGCAGTAATATTGTTAACATTTTGGAGATGAGAAAATTAAGGATGAATGAAAGGAAAGTTGGTTGAGATTCATCTGATGTAAGCAGAGTTATCCAAAAGCTGGATGCCTCAGATATCATGTAAGAAGTAATTTAAAGGTGCTATTCATCTCACCTCTTTTAAGCAGTTTTTGTAGGTGAGACTGAATGAAGACATATGAAATACTTGCCCTGACTATTGCGAATAAGTCAATATAATAGTGACTGTGCCAATGTGATTCATGTAAACAGAATTCCCATTTTATCTCACATTTGTTTTGGGTTCTTAATGTAGACAACATAGCTGGTCTCCAGAGATGATTAGAACAGAAAAGATGGGCAGCCAATGCTGTAGTCACCAAAAATCACAGAATCATAGATTGGTTTGAGTTGGAAGAGACTTTAAGGACCATCTAGTTCTGAGGTCCCTGCATGGTCAGGGACATGTTCCACAAGACCAGGTTGCTCACAGCCCCATCCAGCCTGGCCTTGAATGCTGCCAGGGAGGGGGCAGCCACAGCTTCCCTGGGCAACCTGTGCCAGTGTCTCACCACTCCCCCACTAAACATTTTTTTCCTAATGTCTAATCTAAATATACCCTCTTTCTGTTTAAAACTGCTACCCCTTGTCCCTATACCACATGCCTTTGTAAAGAGTCCCTCTCTTAAATAGTCATAGTTAGAGAGTCAGGGTTAGGTAAATGAGGTGGTTTGACTTTCACTTTGAAAACTTCCAACATTTCTCTAATATTCCAATATTTCTGTAAACTTTGTCTATTGGGAAAAGATCCATTCTTGGTTGCTGTTGTTTCAGGAAGTTGAAGAAGTCGTGTAGCCCACCTATCAGGGTCTCTCCCAGCTTTTCAGCTCTGTCACTGAGCGAAGTGAATTCATTGCTTTGACAGGAAGAAGGTGAGGTTGGCAGAAAGATATGAAAGGACTAACTGGCCAACCGGGCTGGAGCAGCCAGAGGTAGCACATGGGGTGATGGAGATGAAGCAAAGACAGGAGAGTGGGAAGATGTTAATTCATAACCAACACTGAGGGCAAAACCGACTGTGGCTGCCGCCGCTGCCGGAAGAAATGTCTTTTATCTGCTTGTGTTCAAGTGCTCCTTTTTTATTACAAGAAGTGATTTCTGTCTTTGGGAAGCTCTGTTGGGAGGAAACAGTGCAGGAGGCAGCTGCACTCTTTTAGAGGGGCCAGGAGCACCCTCTAGTGCCCGCCACCTCCGAGCTGCTCTGCGGGCAGCATCGTGGGGCTGAGGACATGGCCCATCCTGTGCCACTCTGCTGTCATACCTGGCCCCGAGGGAACGGAAAAGCTTGAAAGCTTGGAAACAGTGGCAGAGGAAAAGTTGCTTTATGTGGGATATGTGCCATGTTTGCCAACTTTCTGTGATTCTATGTTGCCCTCATAGTAATAATTAGTATTAATCACGTGGCTTTACATGGGCAGCTTGCTTTAATATACTAATTGGAGTTTGACAAAAACAATTGCCCCATTTCACTCAGATTAGTGTTTTCCTCCCTGAATTTACCTCCATGCTTCTAGCTGTGGGTCATTGGGCATGAGCCCACTCCAGAACTGAACCCCATTTTTCCCTGGACAAGAACTTCAACTGCACCCTCAGCCCCAGTGCTGCATCAAACCCCCTCAGGTGTGGAAGGAGGAGGTCCCTTGGCCAGCACTATAAGCCCAGAAGTCCTAGGGATGGGCAGCAAGGGTTGGTCATCCCAGAGAGCAGCACCTAAGATGCAGTCTCTCACCCTGCAGCCTCTTGTGGAAGGTTGTGAAATTCTGTCTCCTGGGCACTCCTTCTTGTTCCCCTACTAAAAGCTGACTTGTGAGAGCTTTCCTTGTGGTGAGGGAAGAGTTTCCCTTCCTGCAGGCAGATTTACTGACTTTCTTCAGAGCCAGCTGAAAGCTGTGAATTAAAGGGAGGAAGTCCTGCTGAAGGGCTTGCTGAAAACCTGGTAAAAGTGTATTTGGCCCTCACACAGTGAACTGAGTATGGCCAATACGACATCTGGAACTACATTAAAGCAAAATGCTCTGTCTTTTTGAGAGGATTAAGACCTTTACAGATGTCTTTCATGTCCCATGATGTAGCATTAATTTGCCTGCATATCTTAACATCTGTTTCAAAAAATGGCAGTCTTTTATTGTACTCAAGGTTTTTTTCATTTTTGGCTTGGTTCTAGCTAGAGGACAACCTCCTTCTTACCTGTAATATTGATAAGAGGAACAGAGGTCACCTTTTCTTTTCTCTGTTCTTTTCTTTTAATACCACATTTGCAGACACTGTATATATGTATGTATACAAAGCATAACAAACAAGGGGATTTTGTGTCCAGCTTGCCCAGTTATTTACCCAGAATTATTTAAAATGCAAATAAATCTGCACTATCAAAGAGATGAAAGCCATATTATTAGCAGTACTAACAACACTTTGACAGTAAAAAGGACAGAAGCTATATAGATAGACTTGTGAAAGTAAAAGACATAGCAGCATTAGCATCAAAAGGTAACTGAGCACACCTCTAGTCCCTTGGTGAGCCCAGGCTGAGAGCAGAGTTCTTGGTTTACCTCCCAGACAAGATGGATTGCAGATCTGTTTACATAGGGAATATTGCAATATATTTCCTGCATTCTAACCCTCTATCAGATAATATATGAACAAATCTGAGGACTGGATTGCTTTTTAGTTAGTAGTGCTTTTCCCAATAGCATGAGAAGCGGTCTCTCTGGAAATATTTTACGTGTGTTCAGGTGAGTACACACATATTCGACATATTTCTAGTACATTCTAGAAAGGGTGCAACAAGGAAACCATCTTTTTTCTTTGGAAATTCATATTTTTTTAAGATATGGTCTAATTCTTTTGCATGGTCAGACAGAATTTTTAGGTCTGTCTGTGGCTCTGCTGGTTTAAGTAGGTTTAGATCAGCACACATGGGATCCTGTGTCTACAAGTTAGAAAGCTCATCTTTAGAGAGAAACTCTTTAGTCCTGAAAGTTGAATGCACTTAAAGCAGTGTTTATACCTGTCTGTATTCAGGAAACACAGCTTAAGTAATCTTAAAGCATGTGCAAAACCCATGTTTTGGTCAAGAAACCTAAGCACACATGTAATGCTAAGCACATGCAGTACTGTTTTATTCCTCTGTGGATTCTAGATGCAGGCTTGAATGTAGAGGAAAATTATCAGAAAGGAGCCCAGACAAATTAGTGTGATAAGCTTGAGAGAGAAATTCAGGGGTGAAGGGGGTGTTAGGTGAACTGTGGAGATTTTTATTAATTTTTTTGTGTGTTTCCATTCTGTTTGTTGACCAAGCTGCATTTTTTCAATCTCACACAGCATTTTTTCAGACAATAGTACTATGCTAGTTGCCTAGCATAACAAAAGCGTATTTTCTTTCTATTTAACCTTAACAAAATGCAGAAGAGAGAAAAAGAGTAGAAGTGTTTTTACTAGTTTTCTTTTGCAGCTAGATGATGGTGATTTGATAACCCAATATTTTCCTTTCCTTACAATACCAAGGCTGTGTCTTACAATTGGATCGACATAAACATAAGCACTCAGAAATCTGCCTGTGGGTATTAGCTTCAAAGTCAAATAAACTTCATGGAATTCTTTGGAACAGAACATGTGCCAGTTCAAAATGGCAAAACCCTTACTGGGCTGTGGGCTCCATAAAACTTATATAATAATGATATTGCTCAGAAGAGTCTGGCATTGCCTGCCTTATGCTTCCAAAAGCCCTATAAAAATCAAAAGGATGTTTGTCTATATGTTGTTAGTCTTCAGAAGAATCATTACTAAAACCTGCTTATGAATGAATTTGTTAGATCCCATCCACTGGAGAGATGGAGATGATACTTCAAGCCTCTCAATATATTTGACAAAAAACCAAAACATCATGGGCTTATCTGGAGTGGAAGTCCCCCAACTGAAACATTATACAATGCTTTGAAATTTTAAGTAAAATGTTCTAATCTTTTGGCTGTCTTGTTCATTGTTTGGAGATGAAAAGGGAGGAAATCAACATCCCCATGAAATAGAGTTATTGTAAGTTGCTTTCTTTTCATAATGTGTGTGATGAAAATAGGAAAGTTACCAGAAGTTACCTACTCTGCAGAAGCACATTAATTTGGTGGATCTAGACTGTAAGAAGACACTTGGCAGTGCAACACCAGATTTCTAAATGAATCAACTAAAGAAGAATGTAAACTACTGCACAGCAGTGCTGACGCTAGATTGCTCTAAAGTGACCAGAAGTCATCCTTGCTGTGAAGGAAACAGAAGATCCTTAAAAGTAAGGTGCTATTTTAATGGTTGGATTTATGTTCTTAAATAGCTTTCCAACCAAAGTGATACTAGGATTCATTAAGCTCAAGATAAACTTGTACAGGAGTTGAACCTGTGGTGCCTGAGGAGCCAAAGAGGGGAGGAAGAGCAAGGCATCTGCTCTTCCACTTCCAGCCTGTCCATTGGGATCTGGATTCTGCTGGAGGCTTGCTCAGCACCTTAGGATGGCTGAGGAAGCCCTGAGGCTGTGACTCAGCTGGAGATGAGTGAAGATACAAGCCCAGGGGAGAGACACACCACTATACCTGAAACAGGGAGCCTTTATGTTGTCCCGAAAGCAGGGTCAGTTGCCTGGTGTATAAGAAGCCAGTGCACACACAGAGTCGAGATAGAATCATAGAATCATAGAATTGGCTGGGTTGGAAGGGACCTCAGAGATCATCAAGTCCAACCCTTGACCCACTACCGCTGCGGTTACCAGCCCATGGCACTGAGTGCCACATCCAGTCTTTTTTTAAATATCTCCAGGGACGGAGAATCCACTACTTCCCTGGGCAGCCCATTCCAATGCCTGATCACCCTCTCTGTAAAGAAATTCTTTCTAATATCTAACCTAAATACTTGCTTTGATATCCAGTTCTGCACAGAAAAGGGAGCAAGGTGGTATTCCACAAAGCTAGCTCAGCTTCCTGAAACACCAGGACAAAAAAAACCAAAACAAAAACCCAAATGCTTTATTCACTAAAACTTGTAAAATTATTTTATCTCTATGCATATTCTATCACTCATATGCATGACTGGACAACTAGTTCTTTCCTTCCATTTAAAGAGACACCATTTAAATTTCACTATGCATGCTCAAAGAATAGGGTTCCCTCTAGCCTGTGGGTGGGTATTTTAGTTTGCTAAAAGTACATTAGTATGCTAATGGTATGTTAATACAGTGAGTCCAATTACTCATTGTTTTCTATCTAGTGTTCAGGGCTAGAACCAAGGTAAGTTGTGGGGAGTACTCCCTCCCATCCCTTTCATCTGTCTTGCAGGCTCATGTCTCAAGGATGGGTTGTTGACTACTTGGGCCATGTTTACTTCTGTTTCAGTGTTGTATAAGCTCTTTTTTTTATTCTACACATTTCTTTATTCTCTTTAATGTGATTTTTTTCTGCAAAATTTTACCTATTTCAAATGATAACTGCCATCGCTCAGGGTCTGGTCTGTCAGAACCTGATTCTGTGCTGTTCCTGTGACACTCCATTGTGTTCAGGGATTTCCAGCTCTTCGATCTCCACAGGGCACCTGGAAACCAGGATTTTCCACCACCTAGTGGATAGCAGAGCCACTCTCTTTAGTTTTTATCTATCCAGTGCTGCAGGGCTGTCAAGAATCATGCCCATGTTGTTTGATGTTGTTATAGGAAGCATTGAGAAACTGTAGGACTAGATTTAAGGAATTACAAGATTATTAATAAAGTATTACATTGTGACATTTAAAACTTTTCCTTTAATTTTTGAAGGTCCTATTTTCAAGCTTTTCTCTTCTGGCTGAAAGCTCAGAGTCTCTTGACACCAGAACTATGTCTTCTACAGAAATAGAGTGTGGCAAGACTCATAAGAGCAAGAGGATTGTGCCAACATTAGCTCCTGAATGACTCTTTACATATGGACTTTTATGCTGGCTGGTACTGTAGAGACACTTTGCCTTTCTTATTTTCATACTTCTGTGTTGGTTTTTTTCCATTCAGCACTCCTAAGCAAGGCTTTGGGACAGGGACGGTATTTTGTTTGCACAGCTGGTAGTTTTTGGGTGCCCTGTGACTGCCAAGTGCTACAAAAGGACCAATAAAAATATAACAGTGAATAAAAAATTACTATCACACTCCAACCAGGAAGGGAATTGCCAGTGGAACTGTCTCATTTTCACACATGGATAGAACTGCGAAGTAAAGGAAGAGTGTGGAAAATTTAGGACTATTTATGGCATTCAGGCATTTGTTTTGGAAATATATGGCTTTTTTTGACTTTGTTTCCTCAGTAAGAAAGAGGCATCAAGAAGAAATTATTGTCTTCAGGCTTGTGGCTTCTCTGAAGAAAAAAATGTGCTAGATCAGATAGGTTAGAAAGTGTCAAGAGCTCAAGAATCCAGGAATGAAGCTAATGGACAAATATAGATGTGGTGTAAGCAGGGCTTGACTTAATTAGCATATGTGGAGTTACACCCGCTCATACCAAGTCTGCCTTTGGCCCTGAATCAGCAATTCCCCAGTGAATACACTGCATGAAACTAGTGCTGAATTTGGCCCATTGCATCTGACATCTGCATCCTGCCTCAAAGTGGCATGTCACACTTACTGCACATCAGATCACACCTGCCCAGGCAGTCACAGGCAATTGACTTTTTTGTTAAAAAAAAATAAAAAAATAAAAAAAAAAATTTAGTCACATATCATCAAGAAAAACAACATTGTTTTAGGACTCTTATCTCTTCACTCCCAAATATCCTGTTTCTTCGAGCTGCTGTGGCCAGGACCAATAGAAACCTCTTCCTGCCATTGGCTGACTTCATTTCCCAGAGTTAGCACAATCTCATCCGCTCTAAACAACCTCATCAAAACTTCTTTCTGGTCAGAGCGAAGCAATAATTATTATTAGCAATTATTAGCAATCAATAATCTTGATCACATTATGGCAAGCACTATTAAGGTAAGAAAGGGGTATCTTTTTTGTTGGAATTATTTTCAGTGGCATGTTCTTTGGTTTCCTTTATCAACCTAGATAAGTTGGAATTGGGCAACACCCCCACTACCACAATAGAGGACAACAAGATTTCCTTTGTACTGCCTAGTAAATTTCCTTTTTCCTACTCCAACCATCCGCAAGGCTTAAAAACTTCAAACTCGGAAAAAAAATTGGTTTTTTTAAATTCACTGTTCAGTGCTGTGGATTGCATATGCGAAGCCCTTTTATGAGAGCTTCTGAAATTTCTTGTAGGTATCTTTCTGACAACTTGGATGTGTTCACGGACTGCCATAAGTGGAGAGGGTGCGCACTGGAAGGAAAGAAAGGGTTCCTAAGAGCCCTAACCTTTTGGATACTTTTAAATGTTTCTCTTGTTGATGGGGACACAAGTATTAGCAAAGGGGGATGAGAGCTCTTGCTTATATCTGATGCAGGTGTTAATTATGTGCTTTTCTTGAAACTCTGTCCTAATACTTGGAATCTTTCTAAAAATTATTTAAATGGTAGAGGCAAGGTCTCATGGGTGTGTTCTTTTTGTTTTAATTTTTTGGACAATAAAATTCTCCCATTGGCTTGTAAATTTATCTTGGTGCATGTTTGCTTTTTTTTGGTTTTGTTGGTTTTTTTTTAAGTATTAGTTTGATGAGCTTTTCAGGTTGTGACACTTAGAAAGTTGAATAAATCTATATGTTGATCTATCTATATAGTTTTTGCTTCTCTGCATGTTACAATAGATAGCAGTAACAGCTATGGCAATAGATGTGATTAATTGCAGAAGTATAACTAACTAAAAGCTTTGTGATAGTGAAACTAATTTCCACGTAAAGCGCAAAACAGCATGTACAGTGAGGACTCCGTGGCGTTGTATCATCAGATTTGGGATCAAGGTATTTGTTTTCTTCATGGTATTGTGTATTTCTGTGTTTTTCTAATTATGCCAGAGATTCGGGCAGAGATACAGAATAGCAGTGGTGCCTGACCATTAGCTGCTGTTACTGGAGCTGCTGTCTGATTTCTCAGTAGCTTCTGCTTAAATGTTTACATTTTAAAGATCATTTGATTCTTTTTGTGATAGTTTTTGAAATCTGAAAGCCTTGCCTGGAGACAATGTGATAAAAAAATCTGATGAACTGTCTCTTTTTGCAATCACTGATGTTTTCAAGAGGTTATCTGTGGAGACAAAGATCTGAATCTCTTCTTTATTGCTGGCCAGTATCTATGATATGCTAAGTATTTTCTGAAACAGCTGAATTCCCTTTTTTTTCAGAGCACAGAGGGCATGACAGGAGCTCTAGGAAAATCTTGAGGTTCAAGTAGTCAGGTTTTGCATTGCTAGCAGAAGGGCTATGTGCTGAGATGATAATAATGCTGTTTTTTTGTGTCTATAAATCAGAATGCACTATCGATGTTGATGGGAAAATTACCTTTTCAAAAATAGTGGTACTATGAGTTTAAGTGTATGCGTTTTGAGGAGATCTTGTTTATTTTTTTATGTTTTGTGTTGGCTGAATTATATTAGGATACATGAAATTAAACAATATGTCAGCATTATGTGCCTGCACCTTACACTTATAGAGGTGAGAAGAAACTGTTTGCAGCTTTGTATTATGCAGCCTGTTAACAAAATGCAAACACCTAAGACTCCTGAGTGGAAAAAAGTTCATTTTTGTCTTCTTACTCGGGAGCGTGAAACTTGCAGGGGAAAATAGACACCCCAAAACATTGAGTATTTTTGTGCCCGCAGAGCTTGGAAAGCCTTATATTCTGAAGCATGGATTTTCTTAATGTGAGTGCAAAATGTTAAGTGACTGAAAAGAAATGACAGGTGATTTGTACTTTAGGTGCAGGAAATGCACTCTGACATGAAGCTAAACCAGTCCAAAAAGATTCAATTCCTCTTCTGTACCGAGTACATAAAGAAGTCATTTAAATGAGAGGTTTCTGAAATAAAGGGATTCCATTTGAATGCCAAATGGGCATTTGGGCTGATGCTAAACAGTTACGTTTAGCAAATGCTTTTTGCAATTTCAATATAATGACCTGTACTGTCTGCTGGCAACAGGTAGCCCAGCTATTCCAGTGTAGGTGGCAAGAGGCTGTGGAAAAGCAAAGGGGAGAGCCCTGTCTGGGATCTCTGCACCGTGAATTTACTCTCTTCTTCAGAGAAGCCTTGGAGTCATTACATGTCAAAATTGCGTTGCAAATGGCTATGTGTTACTTCATAACCACATACAAATTGCTCTAAATGCACACAAGTGTGGAGGTGGCCTTGCAGTAAGACTTTAATTCATCCTCTTACTGTCACAACAGACCCAGGGCTCAGGGTCTGTGAGAAACCGAGCTGGCTTAGCTGGGGCTAGTCAGGATCTATGAGGGCAAACATTTGTGCAAATTTTCTGGCACTGGGGTTGACATCATGAGCGTGGGTTTACCGGGAGATACGTCCCTTCTCATCCTCTGCCCTCCTTCTGCTGCCCCCTTCCCCTTCTACCCATGCCAGGGAAAGAGAGCAGCTTCCCATGGGCTTCCCTGCCCGCCAAGGGCAGCTCCTGCATAGCCAGTGTCCTTGGTGGAAGGCTTCTCCTTAAGGAGGAGAAGGCAGTGGTGTCTTCTTCCTAGGGTACAGTGTGGATGGCTTACTTTAATTCTGACATTTACACTGTAAGGGTGTCACCCTCTCTCAGACCAAGGGCCTCTCCCTCTGGCCAGGAGCAGGGTTGGCACCCGTGGAGGGCAGCATGAGAAACGGAGGAAAGGAGGGTGGTTGGAGAAGGTGTGAGGCTCCACAACCAGGATTTTGTTTTCATTACGTAGTCAGGGGGCTGATGTTTCTAACTCATTCACTCCCTTATACGTGGTCTGCACACAGCTAATCTGACTGTTACGTTTTTTGGCATTTGAGAAATTATTTTTTAATTTTTTCTTTTAGTTTTTCAACTTTTTTTTCAACAGTCAGGTTTTAAGCAATACGGGGATGTGGTTTAATGGTGCAGGGCACCAAAGGTGAAGACTTAAAATCAGTTCAGCACTGATCATTATAAGCCTCTCACTAGGTACTGTAAATGCAATTTTAAAAGTATCAAAGGCTTCTGAAGTAGGCATCTTTTTTTTTGTGAGGTTTTTTAATAGAATGGAGTAAAAAGTACTTTAGTGTTACCTTGGAGTGAAGTAAAAATACATAGTCTGAAGACCATCTTGGTTTTTTCATCTTATAGTAAAGAACATTAAATAGTAAAATGTAACTACAGTTCTACTTCCTTGCCATGTAGCAAGTCGTCTTATTTTGTTCTCCTTGCCTTCCAATCCAATTAGCATTATAAAAGCTGTTCATTAAACAACCTTAATTTTACAGTGACTTACTGATTAAATTTGTGGATATTTATTTTACTCTACTTTACTTCTAAATATGCATTTTTCCACTTTTTATTATTGTTTTCTAGTTGTGGTCCATGTGGAAGCTACTATTTCTGAGTGAAAAAGTCTGTGATAAAGGACAGGAGAATCTTTGTGGTTTCTAAGGCTTAAGACTGCAGACATAATTATACTCATTAAAGCAGTTATATAGTGACACGTTGCTAGGTTGGTTTTTTTAAATGATAAATCTTAGCTAAATCTTAGCAATCTGTGCCTCTCTCTACAGTAGTACTTTTCTATCACTTTCTTTTAGAAAATTTAAGTACTCACTCCGATATTTCTGAACCCAAGGAAAGCTGGAGACAGTTTTTATTTTAAATTGTCTTGGCATATGGAAATGCTTAAGTCTTTAATTTTTGTTTACAGGACTGCATCTGCTCTGAATCCAAGAGAATTAATACAGTAATTTGTTCTTCTGTTCCTTTCATTAAAAAATTATACAGATTATTCCTATGTGTTCTGATTCAGTTAGCAAATGATCCAATGGTATATTTAACTTTAAGCTTCTAAATACTTGCATTGCACTAGTGATATGACAGAAACCTCTTTCAAAGCTAAGCACACACCTGAGTGCTCTGATGAAGCAGAAGCAAGAATATGAAGAATGCCTTAAAACACTTAGCTTGATCTTGCTCTCAATAATTCAAAGTTCCCACCAAATTCATGAAGATTTTGTTCCAATAAAGGCAGTAGAATCAGACCTAGAATTATTTACAGGTAAAATACTATTTCTGACTCAAACACAAATGTACAATACCAGGGAACAAATAGAAGAACAGAAGAAGATATTTTGGGGATTTTTGTGTTGTTTTCTTTTGCTTTCAATCACCAGTCATCTAACTCAGGCTGGTTTGTGGCTACATATGCCAAAATGAAATAAAAATATAAGGATTTTGCTTTCCAGAATTAAGTCTCCAGGCAAGGAGCAACAACTGGAAAATGCATATGTTTGACTGTCTGAGTTGTCTTGTTTGTTTGTTTTTTCTTAACAAGAGCTGTATTATCTTTTAACAAAATGTTTTTTCAGCAAGTTCCCTAAGTTAGAGAAAGCCATTCAAAAATAATATTAAAAGAATCAAGTGCTCTGGGAGAATGACTTGGAGAAAGATAAATACAAAAGTAGTTTCCAGAAATGTGAATGCCAAAAGAAGATATTTATTTTCCAAGTAAAAGTTTATAATGTAGTAAACCCATATAATACTCCTCACCCAAAAAGATAAGCTTCATGGTGCAAGTTTCTAAAGCAAGCCAATAGAATTATTGTGAAAATCAGCAAAGGAGAGAAAACAAAAAGAAAAATTTGGTTTCCATCACTTGTATTATTAATTTTAACAAAGTAAAAAATGATTAAAAAGAAAATATTGCTTATTAATTTATCAAGTTAATAAAAATCTTTTCATTGACCGCAATGTGGTGTCTGAGATTTATCATTAGTTATTTAAAAATCAATTACTTTTGATAGATAATTATACAGTAAAGAAATACCATCAGTTTTTCACACTATCAGTAATGTAAAGCCAATGATCTAACAAAATGGCCTATGTTCTGCTAGTCATCCTGCTGTCCTTAATATATATTTGTGTGTTATAGAAGAAATGTTGACTGTGTTCAAAACACTGACAGAGAGACAGAAAATTCAAAATGCTTATATGAAAAAAGTATCAATCCTGTCCTTGAAGGATGAATGTGTCTTTAAGGGATTATTTTAAATATAATCAAGCCTGCCTGAGGTTGGATAGTTCTGTGTCCCTTGATTTATTCCCCTCCTCACCCCTCCTCTCCCCTCCTCCACCTTCCCCTTAAATGAAGGAATATTTAATCCTGTAAACAACTCATCACAGTGAACAGAGGGGGAATTTTCAGGAAATCTGATGAGAATCAGGTTGCAAAACTGTGTCACAAGGAAGTTACCTCTCTCCTTGGCATGCATTCTTAGGCACCAGGTTGTTGACTTTTACCATATACATAGTCATCCTATTAGAAACATTACACATTGCTTTCAGGACAGAGATATTACTTGGCAATAGACAAATAATATTACTAATGGTTTTTAATAACTACTGCGTACAAACCAGTGATTACCACTTCTGTTAATTATTGACACAAATTTAGTTTGATCCAAAGTGAAATTAATATATGAAAATTATTGCCATTAAAATGTCATTGAAAATCAAAAGGTTAAAAAACAATAGCAAATTTTTTAGGTTAGGCTGAAAGACACACCAAACAATCGTCCACATACAGTGGATCAGGCAAATGATCTTTTGGAATGGTGAATTTTGGAAATAAATGAGGGGAGAGGGGAGTATATGATCTGATGTCTCCTTTGATTTGCAACGTATGTTTGTTTGTATTGTGGCTGTGTCTCACTTGATGGGTGGGAACTGGGGTCAGCAACTCGCCTGGTTAAGTGTATGTGTTTCTGGGCTGAGCATGCCTGATAAATGGGAAGGAAACACAACAACACATTACTAGGACTGGGTATATGCAAATACCTGCCGGAAGGGGTGGTGAATAACTATGGGAACTGGCAGGACTCTTTAAAATGACCTACCTGCCTTAGGAGAGGTGAGAGAGTGAGAAACAGTGCTATAACTGGGAAAAAAAATGCAGGAGACTAGAGATGTTTTGTTTGTCAAATCTGTAAGTACATTTGAACTGAGGGAAAGAAGTAGCAGCATATTAGTTCTGCACAGAATATTTTACATAATTGCAATGAAAGCCTGTAAGATTTTGTTTTTAAGCCTCATTCTTTAGAGCTGAAAAACATCTTTTTTTAGACGATATGTTTATTACCTTGATAAACAGTAAAATGCTGCCACAGCAATTACCTTGATGATAAAGAGACTGTAGACAGATACTTCCTGCATTCATTTCCTACCCAGATAAGTTGCCAAAATCAGGGACTACCAATACAGGAAATGCTTTCAATAGGAACTTCCCATCTGTTAATATATAATTCACTGAAAAGATCTAAGCCCTTCTTGTTTGATATAAAGGTAATGTACTGCCTGTTACTGTTAAAACATTTAAGCCACAGTACAACACATCTGTGTAATAATTTAACACCAATGCGTTTATGTTGGAAAATGAAATAGCAGGGAGTTTCTTTGCAAGGGTAGAAAAAGTGGCCCTGCATTTTAAAATGCTGAAAATCAGGGTGCTTCAAAATGCATTTTTGTTCTGTCAGACGAAGAGCAAGCAACCTCCCTCTAGTTCCTTGTTGCCTGCATCCTTCCCTTGTTTGTATACATCACCAAATATAAGAAACATTTCACTAGCCCTTGAGGTGGACTGTTCAATAAACATGTTGGAGCATATTCTGGATATATTAAAATCATGGCCATCTCTTCACATATGTATTCAACAAAAATGGAAATTCTGCCTGACTCTACAGATAAGTAAACCCATGACTAGCCTGTATATTTGCACTTCTGCTAAGAAAAAGAGAAACCTAGAGCAAAAGAAAAGTAAATAAAGAAAACTTCCATTGCTAATCATAACTTCAGGGTAATTGCTTTCAGGGAAATGTATAGAATGAATGAGGATTTACAAAACTTGAATTGAAAATGGTGCAAATGAAGTGAAAAATATTTGGCCAGTGGTTTGATTGAGGCCAGGCTTTCACCCAAGTTATTCAGGAGCTCAGCCTAAATTTTGAACGTTGCTTTACTGATGATTCTTCTCGAATTATTCCAGATCTCTGCCACTCTTACTGAGATTGGTAACTTGGCCATTCCCCATGGATTTGATTAGTCCACTGCTGTTCTGGCTTAATACATATTGCGCCTGCTCATCTTTGAAGAATAGACCCATGTGCAGCTTTCTCCTCAGACTACTGTGGGAAAGGCAGTTGTTTAAGCTCACGTTGTGGTCTAACAGGCTGGGAATCTAAAAGGCTGGATTTACAGACCCTTTGAGAGGCTGCATCACTTGGAGCTATTTGATGGGAAAGCTGGTTCTGTGGGGACCCAACCCAAAAGCCAAGTTACTGCAGATGGGTTCTGCAACTTGAAGTTAGTTCTGGCAAGTAATTTCCACAAGGCCACAGGCGAAGAAGCTCTAGGAAGTTGCCCCTGAGCTTTGAGCTCACAAGAGAGCTGGGGAAATAGATGTTCTGTTTGAAAGCAACGTTCCTGGGATGTGGTTAGCCAGGTCTTTGCTACTTGCATACATTTTTATTGTTGTTAGTCTTTGGTGTATTCACATCAGCTTCCCTCATGCATAAGGTATTCCATTGGAAGTGCTCAAATTGTTGCTACTAATCAGATCAACTCACTCAAGTGGTGGCCAGAGACATAGTTCAAATTATTTCCATACAGCCATTACCTTTAAAAAAATTTTTCCTGCAATTTGTCATCAAGGCACTGTTACGTGTAGCATGTTCATGGAATTCAGAATCTGATTGTTTAGTCTACGTAAGGGGGGAAAATGAGGGGGATTCTGTGCCTTTAATGTTGTTTATAACGGTTGGACAGAGTTTGTCAGGTGAAGGTTAATTGCTCTCCAGTTAAAGCAGTTCTCTGCACAGATGGGTTATCAGGGCTGAACACTCGTTACAAGATTAATCTCATTTCCGACAAGACTTCCCTTTCCTTCAACTGATTTTTGCTCAGCCATTGGACCTGTCACCAGCCGTTAAAAGAAGGGTGGGTTACCTCTGGGATATTAATGCTTGTGTGCAGTGAAACAATGCAAAGTGTGTGTCATATCGGCAGGGAACATCTTTAGGAGACAGCACATTTCAGTGCTGTTCTGAAGGTCGAGATTCATAAACAACAGAAACAATCAGGAATGTTTGTTTTAACCCTCTTAATGAACACAAACTGCAGCTGAGTCATTGGTAGGCTCCTTGTTCATCTTCTAAACATGATTTTTTTTTTTTTTTAATTTTTGAAGGTGTATTTTTGGTGAAAATTTTAGTCAACAAAATAGTCACTCACAAGATGTGGAACCCAGGATTATGCTTCTGTCCAGTCAATTGACTGATGAACGTGGCCACTTCTGTTGGTGCTCGTTTTAGGAAGAAGAAATGTAGCACAGTGGTCACTTGAAGAAATTCAAACTTTAGGAGTTTTTTCTTGGGCTCTCAAGTAAATCTGTTGTATTTACCTCTTTCTCTAAGCAGGAGTAACTCAGAACTGGATCTACTATATCCAGTGGGCTACAGAGGTATCAGATGGATATAAAGTGAGAGGAGAACTGGGCACATCATGTTCTTAGCATAATTTTGCCTTGCTAGCCAAGAAGGGAGCATATCTACCAGGACGGGGTAATCCTGTACATTCAGATGGAGTGAGTTCAAGGATGCTATGGCATGACCACAAAAATCTCACTGGAGTTTTTGGTTTATTTCAGGAGTTGATACAACCAAAATAACATGACTTGGCAAAGGTCTCTGGCTGCCAGGTTTCTTCCATGCAGCTTTAGTCATTAAATTCCAAAACACTAAACAAATATTCAAGGCAACAAACAGGGTAGCTCTTATGTTTCCTCAGTTTCCTGTGCTGGCTTGGGATCAGCATGGTCCTGTCGATGGTGCTGAATCTTTCCATTGACTCCAGTGAATTCTGAATCAGGCTGGGTCACCCCAGCCAAGAAATTAAGGGTCGCAGGCAGCATGGTATTCATTGTATGGTCGTTGTAGATGTGATCCATCAAACTGCATGAATGTGTGCTGAACAGAAAGCATCTGAGCTATTCCACCGATGTTTTAGATTAAGAGCGTGCAAATGTGTTTCATCATGCTGGGCTCTGCAGTGGTGAGGTGACGGCTCCCACTTTCTTTTTATTAAACTAATAAGATAAATCCAGCACATCTTTTGGACCCGTAGGGATGAAGGTGTCTGCACATACACATTATAGACAAATTAAGTAGTGAAGAGACTTAACGTTCAGGGACACATCAGAAAATCGTGATATTTCGTCTGCTTTGGAGTAAAAATATAGGAAAAGGGTACAGAGAGACGGATCATTGTCCTGTCTGCTAAAAAGGACTCCTTGTTTCCCGTGCATGAGCTCCTACATAGTGAGAAGAAAAAAAATTAATGCATTGCTAGTAATAGTGCTCTGGTTATTCTCCTGGAAATGTTTCAGTGATGGTCTTTACTGAAACTATTTAGTTTTAATATATGTTATAGAAACATTTACCAAAATTAACAAATTAACTGGAAAATAGGCTTTGTTAGAAAACTTCTATTTACAGTCTTCTGACAATCTCTTAAGTTGTTTTTTGTTTTTTTTTTTAATTTTCTTTTAATCATCAGTGTTGTCTAATAACTTTACTTCTGGATTCTTAGGATTTTTTAAAATATTAGTGATATAAAGGAAAAAAATTCTTTTGATTCAGAATCTACAGGTTTTAAGGAAGTGTACTTACTGCAGTTATTAAACTAAAATGAAAAGTAGGCAAGAATTTAACCTCTGGATGTCTCACTCTTCACCCCCAACAAAATTGAAGTAGGTGAATTCCATTACTGGTTCTAATAAGATAGGAAAAGTACATAGTAAATCTTTACAATCCAAACTAAATCATTGGTGCTTTATGCCAAAGGAGGCAAGTTCAGTAGAAAGTCTTTAAATGGACCAGGTTGAATTTTTCACAGAAATGGTCTCTTGGGTTAGGTTATTAAATCCATGCTTAGTGCCCTGAACAAGGATTTTGATTTCCCAAGGTGATGATCAACTTGAGAGTTCCCACTTTTTCTGCTCAGTGAGACTTCATATAGATTTTTTAAGGCAGATTGCTTACTCACAATTGGAAAATCTTATGACACTTACCTGCTTTCACTGATGTGGAAAAAACACTACTTAGTAAATGCTACCTTTCTTGAAAAAGCAAGGAAAAGTTAGTATTTTTTTTTTCCTAGGAAAATTCTTTCTTTAGTAAAAAACGTTACTGAAAGTTGAAGAAAGTCACACAGTGGATGAATTTGAGCAAAATGGCTTGACTGTACTCCTCTTTCTTTTATCTTCCTCCTAACGTGTGGTTTCAACCAGCTGAATGGCTAGAAAATTGCTTGGTTTAAGCTTTTATTCACATGACCAATGACATCATTTAGAACAAAAGCTTGCCACCAGCTATTTTTACTCATGCAATGCTTTTGTATTTTGTTTTCTCACTTAGGATGGGAAGCTTTAGCTCCAAACATTCAAAATGAGTTAACAATGAACTGCAAATTGGAAAACTGCTTGGCAGGCCAGTGTGTTGCAGGTCTGACAACTACAACACCTTTAAAAGAAACCCCACATATTTAAATATATGTTAAAAATAATTAAATTAAAACAAAATCAATAAACTGTATGTGTAAATTATCGACTTCCAACTCATTCTGCTTGTATTCTTTCTCCCTGATTGTGCCCAAATCCTTCCAGTTAGCATCAATGTTAAATTTTAGCTGTCTTCAGATTCACTTTTTCCCCCCACATCTTCATCACATAGTAGTCTAACTTTTTAGAACCCAAACCAGTCAAAATTCAATTCAAAATATGTTTATCTTCATAGTGCTGCTTTTCTCTTTCATAGAGGTTTTGTTTGGCCTCAGTCTCTGTCAGTCTCAGCTACTTCTTGGAGGATGCAATTCTTGCCAACTCTCACAATTTTTTATCAAGAGTCTTGTGATATTTAACTATTTTTTTTTTGAAGAATAGTTTCTTAAATTGTATGAACACTTAAAGCCTCAGTTTTCTTCAACAAAAGACTGGAGTAATGAAAGATCTAGCCTAAAGGCTTAAAATCCAGGAGACAGACCCAAAGTGTCTTGCTTTTAAGTACTCTCTACCTCCGAGGCCTGGCTTAAAAACTTTGAACACTTCCTGTAACAGGTCTGAACCCATCACAGGGCAGAGACCCTGCAGAAGAACCACACACACCACCTGAGCTCTTCTTCCTTGTTTGTTAAGGGACTGCATGTGGTGTTAAAACCACTTTGGTCTTCTCATCTTATATGCAGAGGTAGATCTGACACAAAATTAGTACCTTATCTAGGATCTGATGTTGATAAACACTTAGTAATCTAGAATTTTAGGATATGCTTCTTAATGAAAAATATAATGAGTCAAATTAATTTTTGCTTATTTTTCTGGTTTGTAATCTGGGATTTAGATGGTTATTTGCCATCATAGGTCCAATACTAAGTTTTACTCCTCAAGCTGTAAAGAAACAAAGCTGGCAGTCTAAGCTATTGGAGAAATATATTTTCTACATAGTAAATGACAATAGCTGCAGCTCATTTTTTAAAATCTGAAAATATCTAATGTTCGTAATATAACAAATTAGGACTCTGTACCTTTGTTATCTTGGTAGCAATTTTCTCTCCAAGTATTTAACTTTAGGGGCATTGAAGGCTTTTATGAGACTGGAGAAGATCAATTAAGGGGGCTGGTAGGCTACTTGAGGAAGGTCAGCATTAACTGGGGTGTCTGTGAGCCCCAAGATATTTTCTTTTTTCTTTTGTTTTCCCTAGCTTCTCTTCCGTTCATTTCTTTAGTGCAAAGAGAACAAGTCAGAGAAATTCAGAAAGTTGAATAAGGTGAGGGAAAATTATGAAAAAGGACCTATGTTAAAGTTTCAAGGTGGACGGTGAGAGCAGCGGGCTGCATACTGAAATTAAGGTCACAATGAGCAATGTTATAATTTTTTCAGTAAAATAAAATCAGAATTTATAGTTCACAAGATGTTGAGGTTAAATATCACAGTTTTTCAGGGAACGGTATATATTGTATTCATCTTTTTTCCTCTTAAACCTTGAAATTAATATTTATTAGCTGAAATGAAAACTGATAGTCCTAGGTTTTCAGCTGACTGTAGAATTAAGGTTCAAAGGAACCTAAGGTTCACAAAGATCATGAAAGTTGGCAACTCCTGTTGTTAAAAAGGAAGCTCGATAAATCCTCAGAATTCACTCTTTTCAAATCCTAGATAAGATAAAGCAAATAGGACTGGGATGATACTGAAAGTGAAGTTTTGAAATTTGATAATGACACTAAAACTGGATTCTGAGCAGAAGCAGGAACAAAGCAGTTTTTTTCCAAAATAATATACAAACTACTGCGTAAGCAGTAAAGCAATAATAATCAGTACCAATCAGTGCTGAAAAAAACAAAGTGAAAGGTGAGAAAACAAAATCTGTCAAGGAAGTACTTTGAATCATGAAGTATCCCAAGAGAGACAAAGTTTTAGACAGTTCGAAACTATAAGCTTAGTGTACAGGGGGCACTAGGAGAAAAGAAAAACAAAGCCATGATACACTTAATTTTCAGGAAAGTGAGTATAAAGTGTAATCTCCAGTACTTCAGAGACCATTTGCAATCCCAAGTCTGGTGTCAGTAAATGAGAATGTGGCCAGTAGAAGAGAACAGAGGCCCAGACTTCCAAAGAAGTCAAACTTTGCAAGCAAAGAAGTCCTACACAAAGCATCAGTAAACTTTTTAGATTTTTCTTATAAATTAGGCAAACGCAGAGAGAATCCAAAGCCTGAAGTACAAGCCAAACTCTTGGATTTTTTCTTTTACAGAACAATGGGAAGTTGTAGAAGACTTTTTTGTACAAAGACCCTGAACTTCTCTTATTCAATGTGACTGAGCTCAGGCAGAGAGCACTACTGCAGCCTTCAGCTGTGGCCTGGCAGGGGTGCTGTGCAGGGGTGGCCACTGCCATCCCCTGGGAGATCTCCATTGCCAGAGGAGTAGATGTGCTCCTCTCTGCAACAAGGATCTGTCTTCCTTTCCAGGAAACCTTTGTCAGGGCAAAGGCAAGCACTTCCCTACCTGCCTTGTACTTAGTAAATTGCAGAGCAAGTCGAGTTTGTTTTAGGGGTTGTGATGCCTGTGGTGGCCCCAGCACAACTCTGGAGATTTCAGGTGCCGGGATGGGCTGCCCAGGGAGGTGGTGGAGTCACCATCCCTGGAGGTATTTAAAAAACATATAGATGAGGCACTTCAGGACATGCTCTAGTAGGCATGGTGGTATGTATATATGTGTGTGTATGTGTATTTATTTTTTTAGGGGGTGTTGATGGTTGGACCCAGGGAGCTCAGAGGTCTTTTCCAACCATTACTGTGATTCTGTGAAACTGTTGGAGGACAAGGGGGAGTCCTGAGTTTATACACAGATGAATTATGAATGCATTCTCCTTATCACAAATATTGTTTGCAGGGCAGGTTATTTAGCAAAAGGCTTAGCATAGCATGTCAGAGGAATATTCATGCAGGAATATTTGTAAACTCATCTGGGTTTAGAAAGACATTGCGCCGTGATTCCCTGGGTTGTCCTACTGCTAAAAAGCTGCAACAGAGATAATCTGGAAAAGGTATTTAATCAGCCACTGTGTTTTTCTGAGCTGTATCTTCTGTATTTGTTGTAGTATGACTGTGTTTATACCTATCAAGTCTATTCCATTCTGTTACCCTTTGTGTCCTCTAAATTCCAAATGCTATTTCTATATTCTTTTAGGTTGCAGGAGAATTAATGCAGGAGATTGTGACACAAGCGGTAAATTCCTGGGCCTTTCTGGCCCCCACCCCATCTCTTAGTATCCCTTTCTGATTAGCTTCCTAAGCTTCCTTGATCCTGTGGGTTTGCTAATCAAATGTCAGAATTTTTCTCTAAACTAAAATGCATAATTTTTAAATGTTAGTTTTGTATACTGCTAAAAAAAAAAAAAAAAAAAAAAAAAAAAAAAAGAACAAAAACAAACCTCACCTAATTTGTCTACATATGTTGAAGTCTTACAAAATTAAGCAATGGGTAATCTCTCATAGAAACTGCAACCACTGTGTTTATCATCAGCACACCAAACTCCTCATGAGCATTACCTCATTTGCCTCCAATTTTCTCAGGTTCTCTGGCTGGCTTTTTTTGTATTCAGTACTTTCTCAGTGCATGTTTTTTAATCATCCACATTCTTTCCTTCTCTAGATTTCTTTCATCTCCTTTAGGACTACTTCATCTCATCCTCTGTTTCCTTTATCACTCAGATTGCCTTTCCTCTGCTTTATCTAATTTAATTCTCAGTTGCCCTCAAGTTCTAAACACATGTTTCTGAAGGACAGAGCTGGTTTCACACCGACTCCTGTATCTTCACACAGACATCTTGATAACCCTTTCGACCAGAAACACAGTTCTCTTGACTCCGAAAATTTCAGCACCTTGCTTGTGTGGAAAAATATTTCCTTCTGAATAATGAAAATGCAGGAGGAAAAAATGTCCAAAACTCTCCTATTTGTCTAAACACTAACCTGCTAATGACTTCTGTTTGTTGATGGCTGAGTACTGGATATTTTGCCTTTTTGATTCCCATGTGCTAAGACCAGTGGAAAAAGAGTTACGTAGCACCAGTGAGTCAGAGCAGGTTCTGCACATGGATGATCTGACAGCTAATGATTTGGGCAGAGGACTGGAGGGAAGGCTTTTCAGTTTGATCCACAGATCCACAATGTGACTTAAAAAAAAAAATAAATCACGGTGTATTTTCAGAAACAGCTGGTTTTTTTCAGGTTCCCAGCCTGAGACACTTACCTTGGGATTTTCAGAGCTTTTCTATTCCCCACAGAACTGGTGTCTTTACTAACCTCTCTGCACTTTTAATCTGGTGTGAAATGGGACATTGTACTACTCAGCTGCTAAAATTTCATAGACTGCGACAATGCTCAGTTAATACTGAAGTTGCTCTAGTGCTCTGGTAAATGCCTATAAATTAAAGGGTATTAGATCTTACTTACAAATAGCTTTATTCATGCCAATAGAAGTGCTCATATAAAAGATCAGTGTGTGATGCAAATTTTTTAACCACCAAGTTTTAAAATTAATAGGATGATTTTCTTTGCAAGAAGCGATTATTTCACTGAAACAAAAAAAAGTACTGTAAAAGTTAGAAAAATATCCTCAGGGATTGTACTAGAAATACAGAGTCAGGAACTCTGGACTTCAAAAACTGCATAAATAAGTAAAGAATTTTCAAATAACTGATTAGAAAAAATACCTGTATATGTGACAAATGTAATATTTACTGTACTCAACATGCAAAGAATATTTGATGAAATACTGGTTAAATAATCATATGAGGAAGCAAAAATCTTCCTGAAGAATTAGATCTGTTTACCATAATCTTACAAAGGAGTTTGTTTCTAAAGATCTGTTTTCAATCTGAGTTTTACTTATAAGAAAAGAGTTCAGAAACCTTTCATATATTTAAAAGACATTCAGAGTAGTCCACATCCTCTTAGAAAAAACAAACATGTGTTTTAGTTACCTCTGATGTAAAAAAATTAGTTCTCATTGAACAATTTAAAATAATTTTGTTTTGGTAGAAACAGTGCTTGAAATCCTCAGCACTCTCTTTGTATTTGGCTGCAGAATTAGAGTCTTGAGAGATTCGTGCTTTGAACAGATGCCTAGTTCAAATGTGGATTCCAGAGGCTGAACACCTACATGAATGTGTGCCTCGTGATTATTTGCTTGACTTGCAAATGTATTCAGCACACACAACTGCAAAAGCCTCGTTAACTGGATGTATTCCAAGTGAATTGAATTATATAGTAAGAAAACTCTTAAGACTTTCCTTGGTCAAATTCCAGTCTTCACTCTGTCAGGTTTTCAGAGGGAAAATAAAACATAAAAAGCCCACCTTCCTGCTGTCATGTCAAGTGCTTTTATTGACTTACTGTTGCCTTTGGCTTACCTCAGCTGTTGGCAGTTCCTGACCTTATCAAAAGCTAAGCCCCAGATTTGTAATAGGGCAGAGGGATTCCACACAGCAGGAGTGAGAGCCGTCTTCCCTTTGGTGGGACATGGTGCATTAGGGAATTTGGCCCAGCAGAAGCCTCCAGGGATATTGCCTCCCACCTTGTATGGGTATCTATAGCATGGGTTTGGGAGGGCTTGGGGCTGATGAGCATAGAGGAGCAGTTCAGTACCACACATTTCATTTTCTCCTCCATCTTCTCCTCACTGTGAGGCTCTGGGATGGTCCTTAACACTCAAAGGGCATGCAAAATTGAAGACATCCCTCCATTTTCCCCCTTCACACCATGATGCTGACACAGAGACAGACCTCAGCTAGAGCAGAAGTTAAAGAAGGCAGATGCAGATGGAGCCTGGGCAAGGATGAGTCGTTTGTATAGTTTCAGCTGGGCTTACTCCAGACTGTGCCAAATACCTCTTTGCTCCTCCTTCCCCCCTTCCTCAGTCTTTTCACCATCACTTCAATTCTCTCCTGCCCTGCATAGTGGCTTTTTATTTTTTATTCTCTTATGCACAGCACATTCAAATTGAATGGACACACAACTCTGGCACAACTGCAGCAGTCACATTGGTCACACTATGTGCTTAACTTGTGCTTTGTATCTATTTCCCTCTACTTATATCTTCTCTTTGTGAGCTGCAAGGATTTTGTGACAAGATCTGTCTACAGCTTTGCCACAGGTCCTTGCCCAAGATAGCAGAGTTTATTTCTTTCTTTCATCTAGCACTGCACAACGTTCATGGTTAGTAAATACTATTGAGTCATCTGAAAGGTCTTTTTTTGCTGCAGTCCCATGGCCATTTCGAAGTCCGCAGTAGGAAGTCAGGACACTGTCATGAATGTTACCTCATATCTCCTTCTTGGTAGAGCACACCTTTCACAGCAATGGGAGCTCTTGATGACACCTGATGGTGTTTTGGACAGAGGGTTTCAATTGCAAGTGATGACAAAGTCTGTGTTTTTGCATCTTTTATCAACAGAAAGAGAAAGCAACCACATTTTGTCACTGCAAAAGCAGTGTCTCCCTACCTAAAGATTTTAAAACTGGTCAGATTCTTGATCTGGGGAAAAGCATTCCAGCTGCTGTGTTAATTCTGCATTTTTTTCTTTCTTACATGTATAATTATCGTGGACAGCATGGCTAAAATAATTTGTTCCTTATTTACTTTTATTCATTCTTTCTGGTTTTATACCCTTGACAAGCCAAAGATGGAAACAGGATTTTAAAATGACACAGTGACATTCATCATTGACTTTTTGTCTTTTGCGTCTCAATGAGCAATATGAATTAAACCTATGGGAGTTTAGCATATGGGTTTTCTTGGTTTACTGAATACCAGGAACTTTGGAGATTGCTCAGGTCAGCCAGGAACTAAATCAACACGATTTGTTTTTTACTCCTTACAGTACAAATATAATTTTGCTTTATTTAGTACACGCTTTCACTTTACTAGATTGCAGAGAAGCATAAACATGTCTGTTTACATTCCTTACTGATTCAACGTGAAATTACGACCAAGTATGGTTTGAGTAGTCTGTAAAAACTTATGATAGTTTCTGGCTCTCAGACATATAAAGGTGTTCCTGGAAGCTCAAAACCCAGAGTGCAAATCGGTTAGCCTTCTTGATGATTTTGAAACCTCAAATCCTTTGAAATAGTTGGCAACTTGCCTGTTGCATATTTACAGTTACACAACTCTTCCTCTCTGTGACTTTTAAAAGTTCCTCCTTCCTTTTTTCTTTAAGTCTCTTGGCAGCATCAACACAGCTTCTCTCCCTCTCTCTCAGTCTTTCCCCTCTCCCCAGCACTCCCCCCTCTAGCTCTCTCTACCCTTGGTATGGCACATTGTTCTGTGGAAATGGGTTGTTTTGAGTTCACACTTTGTTTTCCTGCTGTTTTTCTGGGAAGTTGGACATGGCACAAAAGATATGGGAACGGCTTGTAGGAAATGGGTTTGTTTGGGGAAACAGTAAAAGAGAAACAACCTGCATACCTCTCTGTACGTTTGAAGGCATAGCATACAGTATGTAAAGACATTCTAGGCATCACTGAAAAATACAGTCAATATCAGAGCTGCAGGGCATGGGTTTAATTGAGAGTAATAATGTTGGTAATCCTTAGTTTAGAAGAAATATTGCTACAGGGAAAAGCTGCAGGATTTTTCTTGTTGCTACCTCAAATATCACCATGTGCATTTTCCTTTTCTTCTTCATATCTGCAAGCAAAAATGGGGCCCAACCTCTTTATGCCGTATACCAGAATCAGCAGAAAGCTTGGTGGCAGAGCCACAAGCTGCAGAATAAAGGTAAAGGTTGAATTTGTGAGGCAGTTCTCCAAGAAAAGAGAAAAAGAACAAAAAAAGTTTGAAATTCTCTAGACTGGTGATTTTGTTTAGACAGACATTGCTTAAATAAAGTAATAAGGACTCAAATTCAAAGTAAAACCATGGATGTAATTGGTATTTTTTTTTTTTAGTGTCACAAAGCTATTTTCTGTGTATTTCTGTGAGGGTTTCTTTTTTTTTTTTTTTCCCAAACACAGAACATTCACACAAAACTTTGCCATAGGTAAGAAAATATTTTTCTTCTCATCCGTTGGCTTGACTACCTCTTCAACAGCAATATATCTAAAATCACACTAGTCTCTTTGACTGATCTCATAGTTAATGTTTGAGCTAAAAGCAGCAATACTGGTTACTTTATACTAGTTCAGCAGAGCAGGTTAAATACGCTCAAACATAAGCACACACTTAACTTTGTTGCTATTTTACTAAGCACTCTGGGTTAAAATTTGCACACGCAGAAAGGAGTTAATACTGTGGCATTCAACTCCTTATTAATTTCATTAGTCATGTTTTATGGAAAATGGCTAAAATAATGTGTGATGAAGTATGAATCAAGATATTTGTTATAAACAATTATAGGAAAGTATGTTAGGCTATACACTGTAAAGGTTATCGTGACAGGAAGTCGTATTTTACATACACAGTGGGCATACTTGGAAAGTTCATTCCAAATTTAGAAAGATTACCCATCTGAGCAATTTTCCATATGCTCGTAAAATGGGAAATACCATGAGAAGCATCATCATACTATATATGTGTTCAGTCAATGTATAAATGGAAGATCCAGACTAAAGAGTGACTGAGGAAAGAAAACTAATGTAAACAAAGAATTTTCTGTTACAACATTGTAAAAAATGGAGAGCTCTTAAGGTACTGGATTTCCAAAAAAACAATAACAATTTGCATTTGAAATTTCAGTTATCTAATGGAGAGAAGTCAGACAAATTTAGAGAGAAATATGTTTGGAAGCAAATAAAAACATGCTTACAAATAAAGACGTCTTAAGCAGCGTTTGCAAAAGCAATAAAATTTAAAATTAGTAGATATTGAATATGATAAGTGTTCTTTAAATGGGAAGGTTAGAATTTTAAGTGTGTATGAAGGTGAACATAGAAGAGTATATGAGACATTGTCATCCTGATGCATCAGGGAAAAGCAGCTTCAGCACCAAGAGATCCCTGGGGAGGAAGCTGAGCTGCAGAAAAGCATCTCTGCAGATGCCTGAGCATGATTTCCCCTTGTTTGAGCATACCAGCCAGATTTAATAGGTAAAAAGTGAACACTTTTTTTTTTTTCATTATATCTCTGTGGTAACTAAAATCCATCAGATCCTAATTTTGGAGTTCCAACGAGAAAGTGAGTGACCTGTTCATGGCAAATGTATGCATGCACGTGCACAAACACCATACACAAAGTCACTACAGGGAAGTGATGGGTCACCCAGAAGTTCAGTTCATGGCCACTGTCCAAGTGTTATTTCCCTAGTGCTGTTAGGCATTCATAAAAACCAAAGGTTCATTGGAAAGGAAACTGATTTTGTTGCTCTTTTCAGTTTTATCCCTCATACATTATTCTTTCATTGATGCCATGACTGTAAAGGTCTTTTCATTCCTTTCTATACATTTCACATCACTTTGCTGATAAATTTGTCTTTGGTGTGTAGTACATCTTAACAAAAGGTATTTTAAAGCCTGAATTACCTTTGCTCTAATTTTTTTCAGAGGCTGGGGATAGGATTATCTCAAACTGTATGTGTATATGTATTTTTTTGTGTGTGTATATATATAATGGACATATATAATTATATATAAAAATGTGGTGGATCAAAGCACCACAAATCAATATTAAGATTAGTACAAACATGATGTATAATCTTGGCATTTTGTCTAAAACATAGAGAAAAGTGATGCAAATGCTACGCCCTTGTGATAACGCTGGACAAATCTTTTGAATAAGGCAAAAAGTTACCTATATGGTATCTTTATGTTAAGAATTTTCTGAATAACATTACCAAAACTAAAGTAGCAGGGTAGTTACTGTCTTCAAGCAAACCTTCAGTGCTGCACAGTGGACTAACTCCAAGAAACACCCAGTAATTCCTGAAGACATCCCATTCAAACTGCAGGGGCTACACATGATGCCAAAGGAATCATGCCAGAGGAAACAAAGAAAGGAGAGGATTGCATGCCTAGAACTGGATTGCTGTCTGGTTTTGGGGAGCACTTTTGGCCCCAAGACTCTCCCAATACCAGTTTGATTTGTTAGAAGAAGTACATAGCAAGTGTGGTGTGCAGCCCTAGTTGACTTCTGATTGGGCTGCAGGCCACTTTACAAAGTTGCTACCTGTTTGTCCAAACAAATCTTTGCTTGAAAGACTGCTGAAAAAAAAATCCTAGATGTTCATATTTTCTAACAAAGTAGGAGATTGGCTGTTCCTTCAGATTGATGAAGTCCTATACTAGAAAAGCAGGGTAGAAGCAGCAAGCTAGCCGTGGGCTGACAGAAATGAAAAGGAGATTGATATCCAAGTTTTCTCAGTTTTCTAGGCCTTTTGAAGCCCTAGAAGTTAACAGCCAAACACTAAGGAGAAGAAAACTTCAAGCTTTCAAAGTTCATAATGAACAATATAATAAAGATGCAAAGGAAGAAAAGTCTATTGTATTGAAAAAAATAGTCATTCAAACATCACCGTAACAGCTCTTTATATGCATGGAAGTGCTAAAATAAGCATTAGAGTTCCTTTAAAAAAATGTGCATACAATATACAGCCTGCAGGATACAATTATATTGTTTTTAGCATTGGTAAATTAAGGTTGACATAATCATTCAGGAATATGTATTCTAAGCCCAACTGATTATTGAGCTGCTCCAGCCTTGCAGCACTAACCCTGTTCTTTCAGCTACTGTTGCAGTGAATAAAACCTGGAGTTGCCTCAGCCTTTGAGTAGCTTACTGACACCCTACTCATGCAGAAAGAGAAATGGAACTGGACTCAACACCTTATAATAGCAGATTGTCTGCTTTATTCCCTAGACTTCTGATACATTCTTGTGAATTTTGAGGTCTGGTTTCATTCAGAAGCCTGGTGCAGTTCTACAGTGGCTGTGCATGGGCAGAGCTGCTTCCAGGCACACCCCTCTTACAGTCATTCTGGCATCAAACATGCACTGAAATGGATGCAAAACAATGGCTTTTGACACTGCATTTGAACAAGCCTGCTGTGTTGCTTTGATGGTAGCCAAGTCATAAGACATGTGGGAGAGAATTTCCTATTTCCATTTATTAACTCTTGGTTTGGGATTAAACTATTTGTTTGCACTTTACTGACAGGTAATGATTGCAGGTGAAATAACTGATTGTGAAATGGCAGCATTTTGAGTCAGATGCTCATGGACTCTTCCTGATCTTTGGAAATTAGAGGTTCATCAACTCTACTCCATGATAATTTTAAACTGCGAGACATAGGGTATCCCCAAGCATGGCATGGAGCTTGGCATGTGGGAGACAGTTTTCTAAGATGAGACCCACATTTAGTCATTCTTATCAAAGTTTCCCCACCTGCAATAGTGGAAAGGTGATTTTTTTCTTATTTTATGAAGCAATTGGGGGCCTGGAGCTGAACACCTCAGACTACAAAAATTACTTTATGATGAAAAGATGTAATAAAAATAGCTTGGGAAAAAATAGGACATGCTAACATTTCAGGGAGGATAATCAGCATGTTAGAAATAATGATGAAATTCCACAGTCTGTATCTGAATTTTTACTGCCTCAGAATTTGTTCATTAAGAGACAAAATGTTAAGCCTTTGGGCTCAGCCATGAGGTCTCTGCTCACTTTACTGCACCTAGGGAAGACAGGAGAATAACTTACACAAAGAAGGCTGCAGAATCAGTCCTTAAACATATGCTGCTCTTTCCCAGAAATTAATCTACCCTGCAATTTCATAACATCATTTTGAGGAATGGTTGATTATTCCTTCTTTTTTCAAGCAGGACTGCTGCAGTGGCTCTCCTTTGCTTCCAAACATCCTTTGTATTTTATTTAGCAAGAGGTGAAGATATTAGATAAGTGGCAGCACCAGTGCTGTGTTTAGATTAGCATGGACTGTTCAAGGGCTCTTTGCAAATTGGTGAAGGATGTTAGCTGAGCTGGCAATAAGATTCTCATGGGTGGAGGTGAGGACAACATCTGTCTTTCCTATCTTGTACTTGCCAAAGCCTTTTGTTGTTCCTGAACTCTCTCATGAATATGATATGTGGATTTTTGTCTGATCTAATGAATCCAAGACTCAGAGATTTAAAAGGAAAACATTTTCCAGATGTGAGCTGCAATTCATGACTCAGGTGACTGCTTTTTAAGTAATAACCTTTCCCAGCATTTTCAGCACACCATATTGAATATCTTGTTAAACATCTTATTTTGTGAATGGTCAGAAGAGAGTTGTAAGAGCAACATGATTAATAAGTAATAGCAAGGCTAAAACATCTATCATTTGTCTTCTATTTTACCAATTATTGCTGGAAGTAATGAATCCAAGGCTCAAAGACTTGGCTTTAAAGCGGGATGGCAAATTTAGACTAGAAGGTCTTTAAGCAGTTCAACCACAGCTTGCTTTATCAAGCAGTGATGCCTGTTGCAGATGTGAGTGGAGCAGAGTTTCAGGATCGAAGACTGCCTGATGATCTGCAAGGTTCTTGTGTCCAGCCTTGTGTGTGCTCTCTGTTCCACTGTGGAAATGACATTCCCATCCTGTTTGAAATTAGGCTTTCACTCCAGATAAACAGGTTCCTAGACCGTCAGAAGTTGTAGTGTGAGGAAGCATAGAGGAGTAGGAAGCAAGAAGAGTGACTTGGTGATGTCTGGAGGAGCTGTAGCAAAGTGCCTATTTGGTGCTCTCTTTCATACTTCCACCTCTTCTTTCTTTCAGTTACAACTGTATGTAGTTTGGTTGTACACAATTTCAATGACAAATGTTACAAATATACAAAAAAAGGATACTGGGTGCAAAGACGCATGGAGGCACTTAATAGAGATAATTGTATGGTATTAATCAGCATAGTCTTCCCTCAGAAAATGCAGGTCCTCTCCAAATGTAACTGTTTATAGGAGTCCTTTAACATCTGCCAAACACACGCCAGTGTGTTACAATTCATCCTTTTAATAAATGTTTTGGTGAAAGTTTTTGTATAACAGCTTTTTGTCTAATTTAAAATGAAAATAAGTCCCAGAATGTCAGAATTCTTTATAGAATGGATAATTAGTTCTTCTGACCAGCTGTAGACATCTGACAAGTAATAAGAAACAGCCTGTCTCAATGGATTGTGTGTCTGTGTGGAGCTCTAAGCTTGTGCTTAAGTATATATTATCATGAAATCAGTTAGAGAAAAAGTAAAGATTATTTGCATTAATGAGGAGAACTATCATAAAACTGGTGCAAAAATAGATTATACAAATGCAATGACATATAACAGAGCTAATTAAAAGTTCTTGATTACAGTTTTGTTACAATCCTTCATACTTTAGAGAATGGGAGTGCTAACTCTGCAAGATGACTCCACAAGCAAGAAGTGCATTTCACTGTCTGCAGCACCTCTCAAAGTACAAAGGGGATTCTTGCTCTATTTGTGTCTGTTCATGCATCATCCTCTTAACATACAGCTATTGCCCAGCTATTGCTTCTGTTGTGAAGCCAGTGTTTTTCATCATATTGGTGTGATGTTGTCTGTTAGGATTTGGACAGTAAGTTCTTCACTTTCAAAGTTCTTGAAGCATTTGTTTTGAGCAGCAAATCACTTGACAAATTTTAGATAGTCAGTGGGGATAAGAAAGATCTACCAAACCTTTTCTGTGACAGGGATTAAGCAATAAACCATGAAAGTATTTGAAGAAATTAAAAAACAAAGCTAATTTTTTTTGAGATATACATACAGAAACACACATACAGTCGGTATATCCAAGGAGACATGATTCGACTGCCCTAGAAATGAATGGAATTGGTATCTAAAGTGGAATATGGGTTTATGACATGGAGTAACAGTGAACAAATCTATCTCATGCATAAGTCACAATGTTCCTTAATGAGAATCAACTTGAGAAAAAACATTGCTAGGTTAGAATGGCTTCCAAAGTCTTTCAAAATCCTGATGAAGTATTTTTTCCCTAATAGCCCTCAGTGCAACAAAATTATGCTAGAAAACTGCACACCTAATTGTCTTCTTTAATTATTTCTTAAGTTTGAGCAAGTTTAAAAAAAAAAAAAAAAGGTTTTGTTTGTCCTTAATTCCTGACATTGCATATAAAGTAGACAGCTCAGCTTGTGTATACTGCTCATGATGGGAACTACTTCAGTCACATTTCCTGTAACTTCATGTTTCTAGGCCAAGTAATCTTGCATTTGATTAAGTAAACACCTTTGTCCTAATGACTTTATGCCTGCTCTGAAGGCGTTGCTGTACCTATTGTTCTACAAATTTGTCAGTCTGTTATTCATTTGTTTTTTAACTTACCAGTAAAGTGTAAGTCAAAACCAAATAGAGAAGTCATTTTGTTCTTGATATCCTTAGTACAGAAAGTCAAAGTGAAAAGCCAGGGTTTGCATAATACAAGTGATTATAAAATCCAAACAAAACTTAATGAAGGAATAGGTATTTATAGTTTGCTGGCCATGTCATGAGAGGAATTATGTGGAGGATAAAATAAAGAAACTCCATGTCCAGTAGTATTGACCTCAGAGAGTACTATCACTGTCTCTACTCCACGGACTTTCGATAAAGAACTTTGCCATCTGCCACTGTAAGCACTATGTGTTGCTTTCTTCATATTACATTACCCCAGACACTGGTTACTAGAAACTAAAGGCTTCATTTCTGAGGCATCATTAGAATATGTATTGTCATGGACAGTCCAGGAAGATGACACATTCACCACTGAAATTACTACCATAAAGGTGCAAAACTTGCCAAGATTGAAAGAAGCCTTATAATAAATCTATTTTATAGTATTTTTAACGTTTACCTTGCTCTACTTTATCCCTCTTATTGCTTGATATTGCCAAACTGCTTTAGAAACAGCATTAATATGGATCAGAAAAAAATATTAACATGTAAATGAATAATGAAAAGTATTTACTAGAAACACAACTGGCACCCATATGTAAAAAACTCTTGCCAAGCATTGTCAGTATTAATAGCTCTGTCTACATTTCTATGTGGCCAGACCATGGGGCTATTTTTCATGATGGTGAATGCTGACAATTTTTACTTTATGTTTGGTCCAGGAGTTTGTATTTAGAATTACAGCAGAAAGCACCCTTTTTAAGTCCTTGTGCTTAATTAAAATATATCCATACTACTTTTTTGTCAGCTGTTCAGTACAGTATTTTGTTGGTTGAGCCTTCCTTTCGTAGCTTATGTAGGGTTAAGTTTTGAAGGCTTTTATAGAAAAATCAGGGTAAGGCAAGTTGAAGCAATGAATACAAGGAGCAGCTGAAGGAAATTTTCTCTCTCTTTTTGTAGATACCAAAAGATGTCTGTTATCAGACATTTTTGTGTAGCTGAGAAATGTTTCATATTTCTTCATGCTGTTTCTGTGCTTTCTCACAGTGTTAAGTTTCACATGAGATTATGTCAGGTTGTATTAGCTCTCGTTGTTCAGCATCACTGTGTCTTGCAAGGTCAGTGGATACAGAAATTCTTCATTTTTTAAGATCACTGACAAGCAAGAAAGACAGCAGTTGCTAACCCTTGATGCACAGCTCCCACCTGGGTGATGGAGAAAACTTGTGTGACATGTATGTCACCTTTAGCAATTGCAGATGAATTGACATCAATGGTCCTGACTGCATTTGAAGGAGAGGACAGCCCTGGCTGGCAGGAGGCATAGCAGTACAGATGTTAAACATAGTTTTCATGTTTCCCACCCTGAAACCTCAAGTCCACTTAAGGGAGAGAAGAGAGAAAAGATGGTTAAAAAGGAAGTAAGACTAAATCTAGTTTAGACCATGACCTCTAGTTCTGCTGACTCCTCAAAATATGCAAAAGCTTAGATGGCCAATTCAGCTTTTGTATTGTGTTCATGGAAGTGGTAATATGAGTTCTATTGTCCTTCAAGACAAGCCAGCAAAGATCAGTGAGAACTTGGAGTAAAACATAGGAGAAACTCACATTTTTGAGTCCATTAATAAGCCTTCCAAGTAAGGACAGACCCAACAGTATGCAAACTTGGCAGAAACTCGATTATTCCTAAAGAGCCTTTACAGACCTGTCAGTGTGCACTTACTGATAACTAGCAGGATAGAGTACAGATGGGTGTTTGCTGTTAAACCAGAACAAAACTCTAGCTTTTTTTGTCCATGAACAAGTGGGCTTTTTTTCCCTGAAGTGTTAAGTCTGAGGGTTTTTGGGGTTCATTTATGTTTGTCTTGGTTTTGACATAGTCTTTTATATACTGATACAATCCTTAGTAATTTGGCTTATATTTCCAGCATTTGCTGATCTCCTCCTGAAATGTGTGTACTATTATGTGCAACAGAATAGGCATCTGTAACACAATCAATATTTACTGTCATTAGGAATGCTGATAAATACAAAATTCCAGGGTTTTTTAATTTACATTTCTACTTACCCGTATGCATAAATTAACTAAGATTAGGTGGAATCAGGTTTAAAAAGAACTAGAATAAATTTGCTGGATTTCACTTCTGTGTGAGAGGGTGAAAAACAGTTCCATTATACAGTCTTTGATGCTTGTTTTGTAAAGGTCTATTAGTAAATGCTTTAAAGAATAAAATAATATTCTGCCACTTGTATTTGCAAGCTTGTATCTGCTTTCTCCTGTATGATTCACACTTTCATGTATTTACTGGAGACAGCTCTTCCAAAAGTAACACTTCATTACATGTTTTGGGTTTTGGTTTTTTTTTTTTTTTTTTTTGGCTCATGTATTAGCTCTACAGTTGGACAGAGAAGAGGGAACTCTGTAGTAAATAGTCTCAAGTATGAGATGCATTGTGATCCCCCCAGCCAGGCTGTGTATACCTATGCATCTATATATGTCTTCATGAAGAACTCTCATAGACTGTTGAGAAACAACTTTTTTTTTAAATCTTTCAGAGTAAAATTTTCTTTCTGTAATTTCTTTGGTATGATCCCTGCTACTTTACCATCTAGGCATAAGTCCCCACACCCTCTAGACATTATAGGGAAGGAGCAACCTCTTCCTTCATAACTCCTTGAAAAGCAGGAGCTGTCTACAGGCCTTCCCAAAAATGAATCCTCAGAAAAGCTTCAGACCACCACCAACAGCAGCAGTTTTTTTGCAGAACAGACACAGAAGTCTGAGAGGAATGGCAAAAAAAGGAGAAGTGTTACTCTGGCATTCCTCCAGCACTTTCACACCCCCAGATATCCCAAGAGGCAGTGGTTTGGTGTCTGAGGGCAGGTTGGGGAAAGCACCTGAAAGCCTGGGTAGTATCTGGGGAGTTAAAATTGATGGTGATAGCAGTGAACCTTGCACTCAAACAACGTCAGAGCAGCAGTACTGAAATGGTGCAGGTGGCTGTCTGATTTTATTGTCCTGGCCTGTGGTGGGAAGAGGGAGTTGGCGAGTGTTAGTGATTCAATCACAAGCCCTGTGGCACTTGGAGGATTGCTTGAGATCCCATTCCTCAAGCCAAGAGATTAAGAGGTGATCTCAATTTTCGTGAGAAAAATGATGTTCCAGCCCTTGTGTCTGCAGATAAAATGATGAATATTAACAGAGTACACCCTGAGGGCTCACTAATTGGGTGAATATAAGGAATGATAAATGTATACCTCCTTAAAATGAACAAACAACAACTGTTGGTCTCCAGGACAGCATGTGGCTGCTGAACCTGTGTAAAACCCTCTTCCAGCAGCTGAGGAGGTAGATGCTTGCAGGCAGCTGCCTGGATTTCTGGATCCGGAGGGTTTCCATCACTCTGCCTCTTTTCCCCTTTGCTGCCTCCTCCATCACTGACAGGGCCACAGGGGTTGATTGTCCTCCCGTCAGCCATCAGCAGCAGGGCTGGCGGCCATGCAGGCCCACACACACTGCCTCACACCAGGGTACAGCTGAAAGAGGAGCACCCTGCCCCAAATCTGGATGGGGCTCCTCCACTCCACACCCCAGTCCTTGGCCCCTGCACCTCCAGCCATAGCCAGCTGGCCACCTCCATAGCTGCTGTCATCTGGCAGTCCAAGTGTCCTTTGAGGACCTAATCCTGGGCTTGCTCCCTGGCCACCCATGGGGAATGTGTGGGAGGGAAGAAAAGAGGGAGGGAGGGAGGTGATGGGCAGCCCCTTGCCCTATTTCAGTCACCTTGGGGCAGATGGTGGTGCTGGGGTGGGAAGAGGGACTTGCACCTGGGGTTACCATCCATTTTCACTCTTGTGCCCTCCTTTTCACCCTAAGTAGCCCCTGAAGATGAGGACTTTACTTGGAAGGCTGCTTTTGGAGGGATGGTTCCCTGAGCCTGTGAGGCACTGGCAGCCAACAGGAGAGGGGGAGCTCAGACCAGCTCCCATGGCTGGGAGCCTTGGTCCAGACAGGGTGGGTCCTTTCAACACCATCAGCCCTTCCCACAGCTTCCCAATGGGCCCCACAGGCACAATGCCTGCCCGATCCAGGTCCGGGCACTTGCTTACTACCATGGTACAGCTCCAGATAATGTGGGGAAGGAGTTGGTGCCAACGTGAACGTATGGGAAGAGATGGGAAGAGAGCTTCCAGTCCTTCTGGCATCTGTCTGGTCTCCAGCCAGCCATGATGGCAGCCACCTCACCACGGAGGTGCCTGGTGAGCCCTGCTGTCCCCAAAGGCCTTCACTGCAGAGCTGCCACAGTGAAAGAAGGTGTTTGGGGAGCCATTCCCACGGTGCCAGAGTGAAATGCCCAGCCAGGTGGCCCACCAAGAGGGGTCACTGTGAGGAAGGTGGCTGGTGGGCATGGCATCCTCTTCATGCTGGTGGTGGGCATCTCCACCAAAGCTGGTGGCAGATGCTAGCAGAAAGAGAAGTGTGCATGGATTTGAGGTTGTGCCCAGCTTCCTCGACTCTCTGTCCAGAAGGGACTTGGCCTCAGGCCCAGAGTAAGGAAGAGGAGCTCCAAGTGATCAGCAAAGCCTGGCTTTTGATTCTTCCTTGCAGAGGCAAAGCAGCAATGGCATCTTGCTTACACCCCCAGCAGCTCTAGCCCTCTACATTCCAACCTGGGATGCCAGAGGCCCAAGCTTCACTGCCCCTCCTCCTCTCTCCTCTCTCCCAGCTCCTGGCCACTTTTCCTAAATGTTTGGTATCATGTGTTTGTGCATCTTCTCAGACACTGGTGGGAAGGTTCTACCCAGGAGAGAGGTTGTCCTCCCACCATATGCTGAGGGCTCATCTGGCACCATCACTCCTTCCCTCCACCAAGAGCAGTGGTGTCCCTAAAAAGCAATGAGAGTTTAAGCAAGTGACCTACTGTTCACCTTCTTGTGAAATGGACAAGCCTTTTTTTCCTTGGGATATACTGTAATGTCTGCTCTGAACCATGGTCACACTGACTTCTCTGGTTTGCAGGAAGCATTATCAGTGGTGAGTGAAGACCAGTCCTTGTTCGAGTGTGCCTACGGATCGCCTCACCTTGCAAAGACAGAGATGACGGCCTCCTCCTCCAGTGAATATGGGCAGACGTCAAAGATGAGTCCACGTGTCCCCCAGCAAGATTGGTTATCACAGCCCCCAGCCAGAGTCACCATCAAGATGGAGTGTAACCCAAACCAGGTTAATGGGTCAAGGTAATAAAGCCAGCATTACCATGGTTCAAATATACGTTTTCTCATGATGTGTGTGTAGCACTGTTGTCTAAATCTGTGAATCTATCACCATTTTAGATGCCCCAAGATAACCCACCTGGCAACCAGCTGCTGTCCTGAAGGTCTAGAGCTCTCCCATACATTGTACATTACACCTGACAACCCCATTTGGGTGTTACACAGGGTCTCAAATGGTGCTACAGGCACAACCTTCTCATGAGTTTGTACAGTACCTTTCTGTGTTTCCTCTGACTGGGTAATTTTGGATGCGAACTCGTACTGCACACGAGGTGAAAAATCATATGTTAAAATTAGCAAAATGTGAGTTTACTGTAGTCAGAGGCAGCACCATTGGCACAGATAAGGGTGTGTCGTGTGATCTAATGCTCAATGGAAGTTCTCAAAATAATATTCAAAATAATAATTCTCAAAATACAGTAATTTGAGAAGTTACCTTTGCTCTAAATATAATCAGACAGGGAATCACAGGGGACTAAAACTTTGCGCTTACAGAAGGATTGAAATATGGAGATTTATTTTTATATTTACTGTAAATATAGTGCCAAAAAGTGTAATTGTGGAGTTGGATTTAAGAAGAGCTCATGCTGAAGAAGGATCACATGTACAGAGGCAAGCAGGGGAGCAGAAAGGAACAGGAAAATAAATTATTCAGCTCAGTGGGCAGTAGCCAGATCCTATCAGTTTATTAATTGTTGTCTTGGGACTTTACAAATGTTGCTATAAAGGAGAAATGTAATGATAAAGCTGAAAGAATTACACACTGGAGTTGTGGATATTGACTGGTAGCTCTCCCAAGCATAGAAGCACTCTATGTCATTTCTCCCATGCACAGATGAGTTATTTTTGATTTTTCAAGGAAACTATCCAAACAAGTGCTTTCCTGTTTAAAATGCGTGACTGTCAAAACAGTTTTCCTCTGGTGCTGCTGGAGGGCAGAGGTCCAAAGACATGGTTGCTTACAATTGTTGGTGATGTACCAGTGACAACCATGCTTCAGATCTCTTTGTCACGAACACCTGCCTACTAATCTCATCTCCCAGCATCAGTTAATTAGAAAAAACTCAGCTATGGGCACTGTGGCTAGTGTTCACACTTGCTGTGCTAATGTAAAGAACACCACAAGCAGAACAAAGGGTTTGACAGCTTATCACACCTGCACTATTCCCTGGTAAAGGTGGAAAGTGTGCTTGAAGTTAAATCAGAATTTCCAGTGAATAGTCAAAAATTTGAGATATGTAGAAATAAATGATGAACTGAAGTTACAAATAACTAGGGGATGTCTTCTGTTAAGCCTACTTATTCAAAAGTTTTTCACAGTTTCAGCATGTTGTTTGGTTTGGGGGTTTTTTTCCTTTTTTTTTTTTCTTTTTGTGGTAAGCAAATGTACAAATATAATTGCAAATAGGATACTGATTCAAACCCATTTTCAACTGCTGCCTAAAATTAGCTTCATGCTGGTATTTTTGTAAGAGAACTGATCAGTTTTTCTCAGTGCAAATGCTATGAAGTACTTTGGAGTAGATAGTGTTAATTGTTACTGAGATGAGTTGTAATAATTTCTAACACTATACATAACTAAAGTCAGTTATACACAGTCCCCCACTTTGACATATTCCCAGGTCTTAAGGAAGAGTCTAGATAATTCAGATGAATTTGAAATTGTTGGTCAATCACATTTTTAAAATAACCAAACCAGAAACCCTCTTTTATTAGCTGAAACCTTGTCCTAACTAATCACTGTTAGCAATACTGGTAAGGATTATACTCTGATTTAGGAGGTCAGGGCCCTTACCAAGACCAAAACATGTTCCTACAGTCAGATCAGCTAAATTGGGTCTCCAGGAAAACCCATGTAGCCCGTGGGTGAGAGCACAGTGCAGAAAATTTGCTGTTACACACCTGCATGCCCCAAGATGAGTATGGACTGGTAAGAGCCCTGATCTGGGAACACAGGGAGGTTCCTGCACTAAAGCACCCAGCTCTGGCAGGGCTGCCTTGGTCCAAAGAGGGTGGGACACCCTGAGGTTCCCCTGCTATTGCGGGGTGCCTGCAGAGGCAGCCGTGTGCTGATTTGCTATCCAGAGAGGCCTGAAAGTTTAGTTGTGGATGGATATGTGTTTAGGCATGCATCTGGGAGCGATCCTCTGCTCAGCACCTTTGTTTCTCTCCTGGGGGCTGTTGTTGAATAAAACCAGAAGTAACTCAGTGAGCAGGGATCTGCAGCACAGACACCAGGGCAGAGCCTCCCAGCTGCAGGGCTGGATTTAGGCACCCTGTCTCTCGCCTGAATCCACAGTTCATGTGTGGCATGTGTTCAGGAGTCAGGACAGGGTGGGCTTGTGTTCATCATGGTGTTTGGGGACATGGACTCAGGTTGGGGGGCTCACTGTCCCTATCACCCAAATCTAAGGTGTGTCCACCTTGTATATGTGAAATCGGAATACTTCCCAGGCATCACTGAATTACAGAATGGATTGGACCAGAAAAGACCTCTTAAAGATCATCTGGATCCAACTTCCCTTCCACAGACAAATATTCAGAAGCCCTGAATCAAACAGGCTCTTTGGAAATACCTTTATAATGCCTATAATTTATCCTTCTTTTATGCTGTTTTCTATCAGTGTGGGCAAGCAATGAATCACTTGGGGTGGTACTTAGGCTACTTGCACCATCAATAGACAGGAATTCATTGCTGCTTTAGGCTGCCAAAGCTGCTTTTTGCAAAGAGGGATATCTGCCTGGCCTTCAGAGGTATCCTGGTCTCTACACAAGACAAGCAACATGCTTGTGCATATGATCTCCAATGTTACTAACAGAACAGGCAGCTACTTTTGCTGGTATATATAATCTGAGTTTAGGGGAAATTGTCTTTAAATCTGTCTTTTTTTATTAGCTACAGGGCATAATTTTGATTCATGCTTTTCCATCAGAAGTGTTAGTTGTTATAGATAGGTGGCACCCAGGAGTTGTCAAGGCATCTGGAACCCCAGTGACACACTGCTGTACCATCCTGACCACCTTTACTGATGTTACAGAAGTAGAAAGATGACAAGGATAAATTTTGTGTGCATCCTCTCTAAAAAGGATAGCATTAGTTCTGCCTACTCCAGCATTAGGACTTGGAGCTTAGTGCAGATCAGCTGAACAGCACATAAAGACCAAGTTACTCATTTTTCTCTGAGCAGCATTACTCAAGGTTGCTTAATGTGGCCACCATTAGAAAGTGAACAGCTCATAAGTGGCCATTCTTTCCCAATATCAACCAACATGTGAGATGTACAACTTACTGCTCTGAACTGCAAAATGTTCTTGATCAGAACACTGGTTTTCTGAAGGGGGCATTCTGACTGAAAACAATGGAAGAAATCTAATTCTTTCTATATTGTATTGAAAATAATCTGCAGCACTTGATGCAGGGTATAGTTTATTAGTCTTGGATTTGACAGCCTCCCCTACTGACAGAGCAATACAAAGTTGCTAACAAGAAGATGAGGAAAATTCATACTTTGTTTCAAATCCTAAGACATGGCATTATGCAGTAAAGAAGACCTGACATGATGAAAAACAAAGAAAAAATCTCTTGTAGACTACCAAAGATTAGATTAGATTACAACTAAAAAAATTAATGTGTATATTGCCTGCTTATACCTTACACAAGATTAAAAATTGTTTGTAATTAATATGCACTTTTAATTTCATTATAAATCTATTATTATAAGGCCTAACACACACCTGGAGAAATGGATCTTAACAGTACACTTTAATGGAGATCTAATATTGTCAAGTAACAAATACAAATACGTTATGGCATTTCTAAAACTCATATACGTGTGTGCATGCAATATTTATAGTGTAAATACTTTGGAAAAAGGTAAAAAGTAAAAAAAAAAAAATCCTATTATGTGATATTCCTGCTTGAGTGTATCACTCAAGTCTTGCATAAAATGGAGTTACTTATCAGTCATATTATTGCAAAACAATCACAGCAAATATTCTGATACATTGACTAGTGCTGTCAGTACAGACGTATCTACAGGTCAGTGTGAGACAAGTGTTTGTTTCTTACAAATATGAAAATCATTTTTTCCTTCCTAAAGTCCTGCTAGGCCTTTCCTATTTGTATGTTGGTGTTTCACGCATTTCCTGACAGATCATCTGCTGTTTGTCACATACATAATATTGGCCACAATTTATACGTGAAGATTAGTGGTTCCCTGCAAATATACGTTGCATATTCTTTTCTGCAGAAGCCTTCCTAACCCTGCTTATTTGAAGTCCATGAATTTATCTCCTTAAATGAAACAGTTCTAAAAATGCTTTACATGTCAAAAACTAACACATGCAGTAGCAATAGAGATTGGATCCGCTTTTCATTTTTAGTAAAACTGTACCTTCTATGTTTAAATCTGTTTGAAAATCTGTGTTATCCTAAAGCAGTCTAAAATACCACAGACACATTGTGGGGTTGCCGAAGTGCTACCCTTAGGATCTCCAGAGCACCCACTGTGATAATTTTCCTAGGAGGGAGCCTCGGTCTGAATAATATGGTGTGAAGGCAATGCAAAACAGGGTAACAGACCCCACAAAGTGGCAACCAGAGAATAGTTAGCTTTTTTATTTTTTGCTGTCCAGCTCTCCCTTCTGACTGTGTTAGGCTGCTTCCTAGCCATATATTTTGTTGTCTGGGAGGGCATATAAAATTTTAGGAGTGTACTAAACTTCTTACACATCAGCTATTAAGTACCCATTCAAAGCTGAAATGTGCTCGCTCTGCTAGGACTCTACCCAGATATACTTTGGCTGTAATTGCCCTACATTAAATCTCAAAACATAACAGTCTCAAAACTGTTGTGCCTGTGAGTACTGAAGAAATAACATTAGAATGAAATGAAAAAGTTGTTTTCAATGTGTTGCAGAGGGATTAGCTACACAGCTTTCTTTGACAATGACAGTATTTTTAAAGTTAAACCCTGCTGCATGGTACCAGAAAATATAGCCTAAAGGCCCAAATTAAATTAAATAAAGCAAGAAAAGTTTAAATTAAAGCTGTGATTTACCTTGCTGTTGTTACATATACAATGCAGATTTTCACAGGTGTTATCAGAATGAATTTCTTCAAATCCTTATGTTGCTACAGCCACTATATTTCTTCCAGGTACATAAATCTAATGAAACCTTTCGTGCCACCATACAGCCAATCTTTCTTTAGAATGTAATAATATTGTTTCCTGCAATATGTTGCTCTTGTGTCAAGCCAAGAGATTCACCCACTAATAGTAATACTCTACAATATAAATCTGAATTTGCATACGTCATTCCGTTACTTAGTTTTCTGTTTATAGTTCTTTAAATTTTTTATCAAAGTATGGGCAATTCTATTACAATGAACGAATGCAATTCATGTTATGCAGTTAGGGTGAAATTTGCTCCTGTGGAATTGCTTCATGAAGCCATAGGTACTGCCTAAGCAACATGTAAATCCATGGATTGCTTAAGTGGTCTCTGAATACACTCATGCATGGGACTCTGCCATGCACGGAGATGGGACTATACAAAGGTAGCTTGGAAGAACTACATTTACTAGTCAGTAATCATTCTTTTTAAGGGAAATTGAAGTGGAACACAGAGTCTTATTCAGGCCACAGATAAATCTCACTTGCCATGAGCAGGGTGATGATTTCATTGAAAAAGCATTTTAAAAGTTAGCTGCAGTGAAAGCACAGCAGAATTTTTCCAACATCTTGGCTGATACAGAAGGTTTAAAGAAATGCCAGAAATAATTAGTTGTCATTAATACTTAATCATGTGCAAAATGTTATTTTAAGTGCTACCAATTATTGCTCAAAAACCATTTGAGAATGAAATTATCACTTAATGTATCTTTTGTGCTGGCTCTTTTGGGAAAAAACATTTTTCTTTCCGTGTTACTGTTCTAAGTTTTCATCAAAGAGCCTCTGTACTAGCTGGGTTGAGTGCATCTGACACACAGGAGGACTTTTCTGAGTCCAAAGTGACTTCAACTTTTTGTTTGATTTTTTTTTTTTTTCCTTTTCCCCTTGATGTAAAGTCTCCTAAGCAGTAGCTGGTTCTTGCTATACAAATCAGCAAACTGAATGGGAAGCACTTGTTGTACCCTGCACAGTCTACCCATGTGCACTGATGCATTTAGCCAGTAAGGAGGGTGCATTCATCCATACAGAGCTCTGTATGGCCACCACAACAGAAACATCCTGCTACCAGGATACAGGCTCATGTGGCTTACATTAGGTGAGACCACCTGCATTATGGTCTGTGGCATGGTACTGGTGGATGTAGTGAGAATATTTGCACACCTTGTGTGGAGAAACAGGATTGCTCTGCGGTCATCGCTTTGACATCACTTGTTTTTCAAGGGCATGGCTTTTTCCATCCCTGGAGCACAGCCCCACAGCTGAGGCTCAGTGCCATCCCTTCCACATCTGGTGGCGTACCACCGGCATGTGGTCCTGGTATTCTTGGTAAACCTCAGCTCAGACTAAACAATAAGCATGGTTCAAACCCCATTGCAGTCATTGGGACTTTCTCCCCTGTCTCCAAGAGGGTTTGAGTCAGCCCCTACATCAGTCTGCAGAAAAGCTGTCTTAAGAAGATGACTTTGCTAATGCCTTTATTGGAGCTGACTATATAAAGTAACACTAATCCTGGGTAAAAAGACACAGTGGTAGTTATCTCAGACTGATAATCTTTTTTTCCCACTGACTGGGTGGTTGGTGGAGTAGGTCCCTCCAAAACTAAAAAAAATGGAAAAACAAATTCAGGATCTTCACCATTTAGGGCTTTTTGTGTAACTACTTCAATAAGATCATCTTTGCTCTGAAAATCCACCAGCTTAGTGTGCGCATGTGCGTGTCTGCATGGTTTGGCTCTTATTCTTGAGGTAAATATATTGCCAAAGAGAAAAACAAACCCAACCCACCACTACTATGTCTATGGTTTTTTTCCGCTTTTCCAGAGGGTACTGGGCTGGCAGGTGCTATCTAAAAAACTTTCCACTCTGGGATAAGGTGTTCATCCATTATTGTCATGGTTACATTTTGGATTGACCCCTGAAGCTTGAATTGTGTACTTAGCTTCAGGAATTTAGGAAGGTGAGGATCGACAGAATCTCAAAAGTGTTAAGCAACCAAAATTTCATATGGATAATGAAATATAACATTAGTCTTCAAATATTGACATTGGACCCCCACAGGGGTTATGTCATTATTGATGACTATTGATGTCATTACTGCTTTATTTCCAGTATAATATTTTCTGTGTCTAGAGTGTTTAAAGCTGGTGGTTGTGGTGTTTACTCAGACTGGCATGGCATAGACACTGTCAGTAAGGACGTTGTCTCTGACCCAGAGCTTTTGGAGATGAGTCTTCTCCTCCCCTTTCATTGATAGATGTTTTATTTTGTCAGGGTAGTATCAGTGGGGGTGTTCAGTATTTAAAGGTTGGGAATAGCATTTTAAAACAAAGCAGAAGGCAAATAAGAAAAAGGAACGTGGCTAATCATTGACTTTACCATTTCACACCTGTTATCCTTACAGCCTGACAATGCCAATCACAAAAATCAGCAGACATCCCACAGACAGAGTGGATTATGGTTTCCATACAAGATGTCATTTCTGTTTATGCCAGGCATGCTCTACTTTACTACCTTTCTATATGATCCCCAACCACAAAAGAAGGCATATGTGGTTTAGGAAGGGCCCTGTCTCCTGGTATTTCATATTTATGAAACCACAAATACAACAGCCTTACAAGCTGTTGAAATGAAATACAATTTAAGAAATGTAATCTATTACTATTATAATAGAATTTCTATTAAAATAATAAAGGAAAATAAGAGAAAATAGGTCCTGAAAGTTATAGGCCAACTGGGAAGTTATTGTGGCTTTGGACAAGCTATCACCAAGTCTGACTTCTGCCTTCTCCCAGGCAGCAGGCTAATTGTAAATTAAATATATACAGGACATCATTTCTTAGGTTTGGCTTTTAGTGACCCTCTTCCCTTCTTCCCCTTTCTTCACTCCAACCTCACACATAAGAAATATTGAAGTGTTTGTGTTAATGGAGAAATGACAACGTGCAGTCAAACTTAAACCAGCTGTTTCCCTGTGCTGTGAACAAAAAGAGCCAGGCCAGTAATATTTATAGCTTGACTGGCCTCTAGTGAGCCAGACGCTGACTGCCTTAATTTGCCATGATGGCCTGAAGGCTTGAAGCAGCTGTGGACCACAAGATAGCTGGGGAAGGTTAAGAAAAAAAAAAAATAAATTGTTTCAATTAGCAAAAGTTATTATTTGATTGGAAATCAACGGCTGCTGAATGAACAGCTCAATAAACAAGCATCTTGTGTTCTGCTTACAGAAGGCCAGAAACATTGCAAGTGTTGGCACGTGGTGTTTGCTTTCTCCTTTCACTCAAGAAGGGAGCCCGAGGCACCTCTACGTGCCATGCTGTGACATCTCTGAGCAGCCCCTGGGCTGGCCCCATGCAATCCTGAGCACCTCCTGAGTCCAGAGTACCTTTCGCAGTGGTATCTGCCCCTGTTTTGGATCCTGCAGGAATGTATTAACTCTAGGTTGCCCCATGCCCAGTTTCTTCACAGCCCTGAGCTCTTGGGGCTGTTGAAGAACATTTTGGTTCCCCCTTCATAGCCCAGCATGGAGCAGTGCACATCCATTACTGCGTGCTCTAGTGAGGACTTGAGTTTTGGGGTTTTTTTTATTTTCTTTTTTCTTTTTAGGACTGCTTTTGACACTCACCTTATAGCAAAGATAAACAGACTGTCTCCACAGTTTCAGCCAGCAGCATGAGTCCTGAGGGGTTTCCCTCCCTTTGACAGACTGCAGCATCTCACTCCCACTCTGATTGTCCCCTTCCCTGTGGGTGAGCATCACCTTCACCCAGATGCCCTACGTGGGTGAGGGAGTGACTCAGGTTATAAGCTAAGCACTGATTTACTTACCCACCCATCATTTTGATGCCTCTGTTACCCCAGACTCTGCTGCAGGAAATTTTGCACTGCTTTCACTAGAAGCCTTGGAAGGGAAAATAAAGCCTCTGTTTTCCTTTCAGCAAGTTATGTGTGGCTGTGCTCATGCAACAGATTTAGGACAGCTGCCTGCACAGGAGCAGGGGGCTTAGTGTTCTTGCAGAGCTTGTCCTGGTGGATGTGAAGAACAAGCTGGGCTCAGAATCCAGCTTGGGCTGGGCTCAGAATTTGTCTCTGGGTGGTGAGTGTGGGTGTGTGGTGAAAGCCAAGCTCTCTCAAAGCAAATTCTGAGACCTCTGATATCACCAATGAATGCACTGTTTACTGTCTCAGCACCATTGGGGATCACCACTGCAGGAAGCCCCTGCAAAGCTGCTGATGCAGCCACTCCTGCTGCCAGGGAGTGTCAGGTCCTTCTCACCAGGAAAGGTTGTGCAGTCCCTATTGATTGCTGCCAAAGTGCACAGCACTGCTTTGTGAGGTCTCAGCAGATGGTTCATGCAGAGGAAGACAGTGCAGAGAGGGGGGGGGGAAGAATTTAGGGCTACAGCTATGTAACTCTTTGAATTGATATTGTGCACTAAAGTAAAGATGTGATCTAAGAAATAATGTACCTCAAAGTAAGAAATTTCAGGAAAATTTGTTTTTCTTCATGGGCCCCTTTTTCAGGGACAAACCATTTTGCAGGGGGAAGAGCTGACCAAATTCACCACAACTTGAGTAGCTGCAGTAAAGACATGAGCCTGAGCACGCTTTGTAATACACTCAGTATGAGCTGACCTTTAAATGATGTCATTTTGGCTAAATATAAATTTACATATGTTGGTCCAAATTATCCGAGGGAGCTGGCTTTGCAAAGCTCTCCCTCTTTTACGTAAAGACAGGGTGGGGACATAGCAGGCCTGCTGGAGCTGCTCCCCTCTTAGATCACTGTTATTACCAAATGGGAGAGGAGAGGTGAGGAGATGAATCTTTATGCTGTAAGACAGTGTATTGGTTTGTTTGCCAGAGCCTCACAGAAGAAAAGTACCCAGTAACTCACTGTGTCCTCTGATTTGACCAGCCTTGGATGGATGGGAACAATGCATGGAAAACTCTTCAAAAATAATCTTATACCACTCTACTTTCTTGAGACTTCTTTTCTATAAGTAGCTTCTGTAAGGAAGTTATCCAAAATTTGGCTATTAAAAAAACATATAAAGACATAAATATTTTTTTAAAATACAATATTTCTCATTTGTTTTCCTCTGAAATTCAGAAATTCAGAAATATTAAATAGAGAAATTTGTACTATGGGAATGTCACAGAAATAATGTAAAATTTTGCTGATTCTTAATCTGTGTTTCACTGACACCTTGCATTTTAGCACAACACAGGTGTTTCGTGTCACATGGGGAAAATGGTAAAAAAGTAGCATAGTGACGATGCAGAAATGTGTTTCATACATTTATTTATGAACTTACATCTGCTTTCATCAGAGTCAATGGTTGGCAAAACTCCAATGGGCTCCAGTAGGAACAGGCACTAAATTTAACCATGAAATCAGCTTGATTCTATGTAACCCTGAATAAAGGCAAGGGATCCAGGTCCAAGGACCTACAGAGAAGCACTTTCTTCAATAGACATCTATCAGCAAGCAAAGCTGACTCAGCTCAGGACTGCACATAATGTTCTTGGGTTTTTTTTAATTCCAGGTGTAACACAGTATATTTACTAAGGGTAAAAATAACATTCAGCTGTGAAGAAAAACATCTCAGGTTTCATTTCAGACCTAGAGCTGAGGATGAATCACTGCAAAGCTGCACCCTTTACACTGGGCACGCTTTCTGAAAGCTGCTTTTCCATTGCCCTGATCCCCGGGTGGTTCAGAAATAAAGCAGACTCACAGAAAGTCCTAAAAAAACCCTTTGCAGACAATCATTCTCTTGTTGTTCTGGGCACTAAAAATACTGGGTTTTAGTGTCTGCTTGCATTTTCAGTTTTGCTTTCTATATGGTAGAGGCCTGTTCCCGCCATTTGAATTAAGCCTTGGTTCAGTAGTATGCATAAGCACATGCTCAATTTGAAGTACCTGAGGAGTTCTGATAGCTCCCATGGAGCTGCTCTCATGTTTGAAGTTAAGCATGGTCTTAGAAAATGTGCTGAACTGTAGGCAAACGGGAGAAAACTCTTGACCATTTACTTCTAGATTTTAATGAAAAGTTATGACTTATTTATGACCTTCTTCCTCACCCTTGTCTGTTTATATTCAAATCAGAAGATCAGCTCAGAAGTTCTGTCAGATTGCCAAAAGCCATGTGCTACTACTGGATTTTTCACATCATTTACTATTCAGTGTTTACAAGAGTGTTTTTAATGCACGATTGCCTATAGAATTGGTGGAGACTAATACTGATATGATATTTCACATCAGCAGCAAGGCTTGATGTCCTGATACCCCAAGTTCCTTTTCACAGAAAACCAAAATAAAGTAACTGTGTCAGGTAGGCCAAAGGATACTGCAAGTTCTCTACTTCCCAAAAACATCCCTAAAAAGTCAGTGAAGGGGCCAAAGGGCTCTTTCTTTTGTTTTTGTAAAGTAACTAACACCCTTGTTAGACAGGGTGAACATCCACACAGGTTTAAGGGCAGGTGCTGGATGTTGTTTCCAATTATACGTGATTTACTATGCAGTGTCACTTATATATCTATATGTATATCTATCTATCTATATATATACTATTTGTATTTGTTGAAGGTAAACAGAAAGACAGCATTTTAGTCACAAGCAGCTATCACAAGAGCTCTTTTTCAACATGTTTACATCTGAAAGGAAAAGTTACTTTGCTTTGCTTAACTCTGTTTAGACAGAAACAAGCTGCAGCCCGGCATTATATTTAGAGGTATGTAGTGGGATAGAAAATTAAACCTGAGAGAATAATGCCCTAATATTCTGGTTCTGAGAGGAAACATTAAGCTCACCACCACTCAATGACAGATGAGACCATGTGCTGACTATACCTTCCCTGTGGTTATTCAGTCCTGTGTCTGACAAAGCAGTTGTATGACCTGTACACAAAGCAGATTTCACATATAATACGTTATGTAGCACCTGAAAAAGCTACGTGAAGCCAACATTTCCCAGACAACATTAAAGGCCCTGTTCCTTTTCCTGAAGAGGAGAGTACCCATTGAATGGGTCTTTTATTATTATTTTTAAACTGAAAGCCGTCACCTGTTTGGTGGTTTATTTGTCATGTTGTTTGGTTTGGTTTGGTTTGGCTTGATTTGTTTTGTTGTTGGTGTTTGTTTTTTTTTAATACACACATTAACACAACATGGTAAAATTGGTAGTAGCACTGCATAGAAAAAACCTGATGCATTTAAAATGTACTTCTAGTATTTGAGATGTATACTGATTTTTTTCATCTTTCCAAGTGCTAGTTACTTTTTAAAACACACATGTGAGAGTTATAAATGTGTAAGTTCCTGACCCTGCGTAGTGCTGAGCAGTCAGCTCAACCAAGTCACTTGGGCATTGGATAAAATGTGTGTCACACTCTTTTGAAGTATGTTGAGCAGACAGTGGTCCAAACTGTGTATTATTTTTCTGCTTTTGTCCTTGAAAAATAACAACTTTTTTTTGGGCAATCACAGCAGATGGGCTTAAAGTGATATTGCTACACAACACTTCGAGCAAGATCTGGGATTTCTGAGCTGGGGAGAGCAAGAAGCTCTGGGTGAAACACACTTTGGGGGCAGATCCTGAAACATTTTTCCAGGAGTCTGGATCTTGGGGGGGTCTCTTGGTTCTCTGGGCTACAAATTTGTTGGTTTGCAAGGAACCAAAATGAACCACTGCAACCTGATTTGCTTCTTTTGTAAGACCATGGTACAGTTTCAGGAGTTAAATGGCAGGACTAAAAGAAAACTTGTTAGTAAGATAGTATCACTACAGAAACCAAAACCCAACTAACACCCTCCTTCCCTTGCCAAACAGCCTCTGTACATTTAAAGGTATTCCCTACGGCTGTGTTCTTTATTTTGATTTTTGTAACAATTTTTCCTCTCTGATGAAACACGTTGTAGACATTAAATTAAGGGGCAAATATGGCTGTGTCTGCCAGAAAGAAAACTGTGATGCAATTAAAATGCCATTAGGGAACCCCTGTGGGATGTTAAACCTAAAGACTCTATTCAGAAAGCAAAGCCAAAATTAAAGAGGTGTCTGGTTGCAGATCCTCTGCAGATTTCCATTCCTTGACTACAGTACCATGGAGACTACTAGTCAGGAGCTGAAAGGTTTTTCCAGTCATGCGTGTGGTATTTTGAATCACGGCTTTGGCAAATGTTCCTTTTCTGTAAGCCATACGTAGAAGTGTGTCTACATTGCATGACATAAAGTGCAACTGAGCGTGACCACGTGGAACAATGGCAGCAGTGGAGGTGGGAAGCTGTCCAAGGCTTGTACAGGCCTTGTCCAAGGCTTGAACAATAAAAACTAATAATAGCTTTCCCTCTGAAAATTTACATTGAGTACATCTCTATGTTTGATGAGTTGTCTGTGACATGCTTGGAGAGAGAAGTGCAGCTATTCACAGACATTGGGCTTAGCAAGCTAGTGAACAAGCCTCCAATTCTAGCACCAGTCTCTGGAAATAAATCATATATGCTTGGAGAAATAAGAGAACATGATCCTTTGAAAATAAAAATAAATATATGGTCCATTGAGGCTGATGGTTTTTCTGCGGCAGCTGAAGGAATCAGCAAACTCATTGAGTGGTAGGTACTGAATTTTCCAGTGACAACCCAACCCTGGTACCTTACTCTCAGTTTTTCCACCTCATTCAGCATGATTCTTTGCTGAGGATATTAGTGAAGACTGAAATAGTAATAGAAGCACACCTCTTTTCTCTGTCTAGGAATTCTCCTGATGACTGCAGCGTGGCAAAAGGAGGGAAGATGGTTAGCGGCTCAGAAAATGTTGGGATGAACTATGGAAACTACATGGAAGAGAAGCACGTTCCACCCCCAAATATGACTACCAATGAACGAAGAGTCATTGTGCCTGCAGGTTAGACCCTCTACGCAAAAATTTTAAGAAAAAAAAATGCATTTCCTCTAGGTCTACTAACATTATTTAAGAAGATTTGGAGAAAAGTGGAAAAATAATACAGACAATCAGGAATAAAAGAGCAGTAATTTCCCAGGGTTATCAGAGAACAAACTGAGAAATACTACAATGAAATTACCTTCTCAAACTGTTCTCATTTCAGAAACAGAACTAGCTGATTACAGGCACTCATATCTTGTCTGAACTCTCTAGTTCCTTTTGGAGTATTTCACCCTAAAGTGGTCAAAATCAAGAGCCACTTACATTTCCTAGAACCATGGACCACCTGGGTGCAGAATGTGGGGGAGAGGGAAAGGATCACTGCAAATATGCAGTCCAGTCCTCAGGATGCTAAAAAGACAATAGCTTCTATGAAATCAAACAGTGCATGGAAAGCATTTATCTAGGTTATCCCCTGAGTTTGGGTGGTGTAAAACATTTTAAGCAGCAAACTGACAACTCTACTGCAATTTAAGAGCACAGTTGAGAAATTCTTGGTTAGTCTTGGCAAGCTTGCTTGTAGGATTCGGCAATTAATTGAACAAGAAGGCATTCACTCCTGTATGCCTTGTCCTCCAAATAAAACTCTGCTAGAAGATTTGTTGCCTCAGTTTGCAAAATAATTAACATGCTAATTTCCAAAGTCAAAGTATTAGACTGTCATAACATATGTGGGTGTTCATAAACCACTGGATACACATGGCATAGACACAACACCTGCAACCTGCAACCAGAAGGGAATGTTTTGCTGCTAGTTCCTCTCCAGTAGACATGTGCCTGTCTGAAACATTTCTGCTACTGCTATGTTGCTTAATATTCTTACAGTTTTTCAGTTGCTAAGGTATGCAAGAGTACTAACTGTGGCCAATTTTGCAAGCTGTGATTATTTCAGTTATTTGTCAAGCTAAGTGTGGACAAATATTGCAGTGGTATTGACAGTTCTATTTTGAAGCACAGAAGAGGGATGCACTGAATAATGAAGTGTCCTGCCTAACTGGAAGCAGAATATACTGAAATTCACAACGTTCTTCTAAATGTTCTTCTAAAATATTTATATTCTCAGTGGTTGGCACTTTTTTCAAGCTTTTTAGTAACCCTTTGCACGATGAGCTCAGCAAGATCCTTTTTTTTTCACAGTGTATTCTTGGAGATGTGTTTTGAGGTGAATTTGAGTGGCGTTCAGGGAGCAAGATGGTCACAGTCACAGCCTTGCTATTTTGAGGTCCCTAGAAGAAATATGTGGATCAAATAATTTGGTTTTGTTTGACTACCACAGAGGCAGTTTGCAGTTCATCTGGCAATATTTATAACTAAAAAAAGCAGACCACATATTTCCATCTATGGTAACTTACTACTTACAATAATTAAGAATAATTTTTAAATTATCTTTTGGTAAACATCCTGGTGTTTTTTTGGTGTTTTGTTTTTTTTGTTTTACTTAAAATGAGACTGAATGTAGTAGTTGGAGTTCCCTGCTGTGGGCAATCTCATCCAGACCCTAGATTTACTGACCAGAGTTTCATTTCTCTAGGTTCCTACATATTTCATAGCTGATGGAAGGGTTCTTTTAAGTGTTTTTTTATATACTTCAGAGAACAGAGAAACCCTCTGAAACTCCAAAGGATTAAATATTCTGACTTCCAAGAACTTAAAATGCCAGAAGAAACATTTAGTGGGTGAATGATTGGGAGTGAGCAAACAGTCTGACAGACTCTGAGTAGTTCCTAGCCCATGGACAGAGTTCCCACCTCTTTCAAACCACCCTGAACAACAGTCAAAAGGGAGAGGATGGCACTGAATTAAGCATCAGACAGGATATTTAGGTTGTCATTCAAATCCTAACCATTCCACAGACTTTTATGTGACAGACTACAACCATTTGACCTTTGCATGCTCCATTCTGTCTTCAGGATATCACAGAATTGCTTAGGTTGGAAGGCAAAAAACCTTGAGGAATTTATTCCTCCTTGAATTTATTCGTTTCTCTTCAAAAATCATAAATTCTAAATGGAAGGAACTGTCTTCCGTTATGAGGATGTGCACTGCAGGTTGTTAAGAAACTTCATTTTGATGGTTGAAAAGAACAGGGAAAAGTAGAACAGAAGTGGAATAGAAAAGGAGGAGTTAAGAGGCAAAAAAAGAAGTCAAGGTTAAAATTCAGGATTCATTAAAAAAACCAAAAACATTTGTTCTTATGTTTTCCTGAAAAATCTGGATTAGTTCTTGTATTTTTAACCCATATGATTTTGCCAGTACTTCAGGTAGTAAGTAAAAACCCATGCAGGTGCAGCTATATACAGAAGTACAACACAGCAGTCTAGAAAAGAAGTGCAGAATCTTTTAATATGAGCCACTCTAGTTTATAAAATAACTAGCCAAATCTATGAGTGCTTACTTAGCCTAAGCCCAAGAAACAGTACTTCTGAGTTGAGTGGAAATTTCACTTGAATAAAGATATGAATTCAACAGAGTGCTCTGAAAACTGTTCAGATATGAGTCACAGTGCTGTTAATGGGCTCTCTCAAATAATTTCTAAAATGTATTCTCTGCATGAGGACAGGAGCTTATGTTAATCTGTGTATAATAATGAGGAAAAAATAAAATCATAAAAGAACCACATGGGAGAATGGGTAAAACTGCAGAGGGTTTGTTGTCAATAATTTGAGCTCACAGCTCTTCCCTGGTAGCTTTTCACACCATTTGCACTGCCTCCTCCCTTGCACTCAACAGCCCAAAGTGATTGCTTGTGTGTCTCCAACAGCCAGTAAACGGGGATTAAGGTCTCTCCAGTTTGACTGTGCTCTACATTCATTTTATGCTGGTCCACTGCATCAGCACTCTGCCCTCTGTGCCTAATTTTGTGCTTTGTGATACCACCAGATCCTACGTTATGGAGCACAGACCATGTACGCCAGTGGCTGGAATGGGCAGTGAAGGAATACGGTCTTCCAGATGTAGACATCTTGTTGTTCCAGAACATCGATGGGAAGGAGCTGTGTAAAATGACCAAAGATGACTTCCAGAGACTTACCCCAAGCTATAATGCAGATATTCTTCTGTCACACCTACACTACCTCAGAGAGAGTAAGCTGGTTTTCTGTCATTATGTTAGTGGCTACAATCAGTCTTGGTTGATGTGTGTCTTAGATTTAATGGTGTGGATACACTCAGTTGGGTTTTCAAAGGTCTGCTGAAAATGTTGCTGCTCTTAAGAACATCGTGGGGAGGCTGATCAAAAGCCTTTTGAGTTTGATGTAATGATTGTTATTAATTTCAGTTGGCTCTCACTCATGTTCATCAAAGAAAAGAGGGAATATTTCTACATGTCCATCTTAGAGAAAAATCAAATTGAAACCCAGCATATTCATCAGCATACTATAGGAAGAAAATCATATGGGATTCAGTGCTAATGTTTTTTCTGGTCACATACTTGTTTCTTTCCATATTGATGAGGAGAATGCTAAATGGAAGTACAAACATTGATTTATAAAGTGAATTCCAGGCATGATTCTAAGGACTGACAGCATTTTGCTCTATTTTGAGTAGGATCAGGAAGATTTCACTGAATTCAATGAAAGTTCTGTAAATTTATGGAAAAAAGGAACAGTCCCTGAAGTCTAACTGCAAAATATTGTAGTGCATGGCTAGCATTTCAAAGGGGAAGAAGGGACTAGTGAATTCCTGGCTTGAGGGCTTTTATCTAAGCTTGAGGAAATTTTGCAAGTTGGCATCAGTTTAAAGAAGTTAAAGTGAATATGGTTAAAAAAAATAAATATGAGCATTGCAACACCAGTGCGGTGCAGTCTTCTCCACACGCACATTGTCAATAATCAGTCAGAAATATTATGCATTCATCATGCTGAATTAATGAATTCCCTAGTTTAAGCTGTAGCACAGGTACCTCCCTCCAAACTTCAGACTGAAAATGACGGTCGCTAGGCTCACATTCGATCAGTCCTGCCCGGGGAAAATATGGTTTAAAAAGATAATTCACAATTTTTTTTTTCATTTTGGTGTTGCTTTTTGTTTTGTTTTGTAGCTCCTCTTCCACATTTGACTTCAGATGATGTTGATAAGGCCTTACAAAACTCTCCACGGTTAATGCATGCTAGAAATACAGGTAATGCTGGCACTGCTCCCATTGCTATAGGTCATCTTCTAAAAGCACAGGATTCCTTTTTATGCGTTGCTTGCTAAAAATGGAAATGGTAAATCAAGAGGGAGGAAAAAGTATCATCTCCTTGCTGTGTGTGTGTGTTTTATGCACAGACACACAGAAACAAGTTAAAATCACACAGGGCCAGATAGTGCAAAAATGGTAATTTCTTGTGTCCTACAGGAGAACAGGGTCCCTAACACATGATAAACTGCAGGCTCAGAGCCTTTGTCTTTGAGGACTTTTTTTCTCTTTCTGTCTCCCTGTGATGTCAGATGTACTCTATGATGCCTATAAAGTTGATGGAGCTCAAAAGCACTTTAGCACTTGCCTAAGTGCTGTGAGCTTTGGTGAATGGGGACTGGCTGCCCTCCCATGCAGTATATATCATATAATTCAATAAAATTGCTGTTCAGGCAGTTACTCATCTCAGCTATATGTATATGTCAGCTATATGGGACTTGAACTGGAAACTCCACAAATTTTACATTGTAATTTCCACTTGTCTGATCTGAATGTAAAATGATTTTTGTTAATATTCACCCTTCTGTTAATTTGGCCCAGGCAAGTGTTGAGTGTAGGTAGGAGAGCCATACAATACATGCCCAGAAGCTACTGTCTTTCAGGATGTGACTTAAAATATTTATGAAAATAATTCAAAACAAATTTTATCTTGCTATAGCAATTGTGCAACAGAGGATGGCATGGAATTGTACATATAGGGTGATATACATACTGATTAAAGATGATTGGAACATTGCATGATCATGCCTGAGTGTGTTAGTTACCTATGGTGACCAGAAATAACAATTCTTTAGAGAAATGAAAAAGATAATACAAAGAACAATGCAAAAGAAGAGAAAAAAAAAAAAAAAAAAAAAAAGGAAAACCTTGAATTGTGATGCCTTTTTCCTATCTCATTTAGTTTTTCACTGATTTAACTAGCTAGGAAACTAGCTAGGAATTAGCTAGATTAGAACTCTCCCTGAGAGTGCATGCTTGTCATTTTATATAAAATCCTACTGTGGGCTGTAGGGCTGCTGCAATCCCCACCAATAGCAACAAAAACTTTTCATTCATTGACTTTGATTGAGTTTGGAATAAGCCTTAAGCCCTCTATAAAAATAGGTTGACTCGATGGTCTTTTTTATCTCTGGCTTCCAAAATCCTAATTTTCCAAGCAGTTTCCACAAACAGTTATGCAAGTGTTCTTCAGCCATTCTGTGTGTTATCTTTTTCTACGTGTGTGCACTGACAATGGTATTTTGAAATTAATTTTACAAAAATGAGATAGTCTATATTTCTGTCATTGAGAGTGTAAATATCATGCTGATCATAAGAATGAGGAAAATCAGGTATTCTGGTTGCAGATGAACTTTGGAGTGAGATTTTTAAAGGACCCTAAAAAAGCCAGGCACCTGTTCTTGAGTTAGTAGTAATTGCACAAACCCTTATGGCTCTTTTCATGTTCATAGAGGTGGTTCTTAGGAGTCTATTGATATAGCTAGAGCAATTTCAATGCTTGAGATAAGTGAGATACCATTTTCTAGATCAAGCTCAGTATTTAATTTTTCATCCTCTGAAGAGAATGAGATTTTTTGAGGGTCTGACCCAAAGCTGACCAAAGTCTGTAAGAAGATTCCCACAGACACCCATAGGCTTTGGCTCAGGTCTGCAGTCTCTGTGGAAAATATGAACTTCATTGGCAAGGGCAGGAATTAATAAAGAAAAGGCAAAGAAATTTTTTTCAGGAAAGATGAAACCTCCTGCCCAGGTGAAGGTGATTGTGAGGAGGGTAGAACTGTAGACTTGACTCTCTCCTCTCTTAACACAGATTTTGCACATACACTTACCCAGTAATTTGAATGAATTTACACAGGTGCAAAGGCTATTAGAATTAAAAGTTATTCATAGTATTTATTTAGACACACTACAAGAAAGAAAATGTCAGTGGGCTTAGGGACTGTGAAAATGAATCTTTAGGTGTTATGTCTTCTTCTTTCTCTTTAGGAGGTGCCACTTTTATTTTTCCAAATACATCAGTTTATCCAGAAGCAACACAAAGAATTACAACCAGGCCAGGTACGAACTATGATCACCTTTTGTATGCTGTGATCTTACTCATTTCATCTCTTGAAGTATACAATTCTTTTTCTCGTTCAACTCTCTTTGCATAAATCTTAGTCTGTGATTTGAATACAAGCATATATATATATGTATACACTATATATATGTGTGTGCATATATCGTTGTGTAGAGAAGACTGAATAGAGCAGTTTAATGTCTTTCTTCCACTTATCTCTGTCTTTGAAGCAATGATGTCCAGGGTTTAAAGCACCAGAGAATGAGAAGACCAGAGCTGTATTGACTGGTTCTGTTGCATTGTCTCAGTGCAATCATTTCTCAATGTGTTTCAGCTCTCTGTCTGTAAAATGAGGCAAGATACCCACTTTTATAGTGTGTTTTGAAGTATATTGTGAAAAAAAATACTCTCAAAAGACAGGATGCACATTTCTCTTGCTATGTACTTTTTATCTGTGCTTGAGGCAAGTAAACCCCACAGTGTATGACTGTGAATTTAAAATACTAAATAATTAAATTCAAAATACAAGAAATTTCTTACTTCTCAAAAGTTTGAAGCCCACTAAAGTATTTGTGGGTGTGCTGGTTTGTGAAAGGCTAACGGGAATAATTAAAGAAGATGAGGACATTGCTGTGAAGCCAAAGATTTTCTTTCCATCACCCTTCACCACTGCAGATGCTGGAAAATGCCTAATGTGGACATTTGCTTTTCCAGTAATAAGCACAAAATACCGTGAGACATCAAGAGGAGTTGCAGCAAAATACTAAATGTAAAGGAAATCTATTACTGAGCCAGAGGCACACATCCAAGTGTTATGAAGGGATGTACACTTGAATTGACTGAGCTCTTTTAAAAAGATACATTCTGTCATTAAACACAGGAGGTTTTGGATGGTAAATATTTTATCTATCTTTTATCAATACTCTATGATATAATCCAGGAGAGTATACACAAGTAACTATTTTATATGTACTTGTATACGTGTATATATGCATGCTTGCAGATTTGTTAATTGATAACTTAAAAAGATAAGAAACAGCCACCAGACCATTACATGAGGACATCTGTCCTGCTCGGTTTCTAGGAAAAACAACCATTTTGCTACATTTGTCAGGAGGTAACAGTGCTGTAGTGAACAGAAAGGAAACCATTGGATACATTTGGCATTCAGCTTTCATAAGACATTTTCCAAAGTGTCCCACAACTATTTACGATCAAAGTTAAATAAGCATGTTGTAAGAAAGAAAATATTTTGACAGATCAAGAACTGACTAATTAACCTGTTTTGAACCCTAAATAATGAACATCTTAAGTCATGGCTGCTTTAACGTACTCTGCCACCATTTATAATTATTAAAATTGGTAAAAAGACACACAAAAAATTGGTATAAAACATAAAGGTGGCACATGTTTTTTTCATTACCTAAAACTAGAGATTTCTCTAAGTGGTCCCTGTACAAGTGCCCAAAACCCTATTAGAGATCAACAAACTGGCAGTTTGTTGAAAGTTGAAAATACAGGTTGATAAATAAGACACAAGTTATTTGCATACCTTAGTGATTTCAAATCAACCCTTTTTTCTCATAAAAGAAGAACTTAGCATAAACATTGCACATGCCCTCCCTGGAAGTGTTCAGTGTCAGGTTGGATGGGATTTTGAGCAACCTGCTCTAGTAGGATGTGTCCCAGCCCATTTAGGGGGGCTGGAACTAGATGGTCTTTTAAAGTCCCTTTCAACACAAACCATTCTGTGATTCTTTGATTCTGTGATCTTTATTTATGACCTAAAGAAATCCCTGCTCTAGTTGGTGGCCAAAGTGGGGGGAGGGAGGGAAAGTAAACAAATGAAGAAACACAGTGGAGAATCATATGGGAAGGCTGACTGTGCCATTAAATAAATCATAAGTGTGGCCTTGTACAGAAAGTTGTGTGAATGATCCCTTATCAAAAAGGCTCTCTGCAGATTTAGAAGGCACTTAGGACAAGTCATGAGAATATGGAAAATCTTTCAGGCATGTTGAAAGATATAAAAGTTTGAAATTATTCACTCAGGGTCTGAGGATGAAGAAACATGATATAATTACTAAAAATAGAGAGTCTCACAAAGTATCTGCCTCATCTCAGTATTAAAAGAGAGAACACTAAAGAACAAGTAGGCATTTTCATAAAGCAGTAAAGCATACTGTGGTGCTTGTCACAGTTTTTAGTAGCACTCAGGAGCTTTGAATGACATGGAGGAATCTGGACATCAATATGGATGAGAAGACAAAGCATAGCTACAGAAAAAATTGCCAACCATGCAATGTAAAACTGGAGGCCTGAACCTCTCAGTAGTTTACCAAAAAAAATTAAAGTGTAACATAAGACCAGAGGGACCTAAGTGTACTGTAGGAAATAACCATGCCAACTGAGAGTCTTTCGGACAAAGACTAGAATGAGTCTGCTGTGAAGGAATACCATTTTCTGGGTATGTTTCCACTGGACTTGAACAAAACTGGATTTTTTTTAATTTCGCGAGGATTCTGTGACATCAATATTTGTTTCATCCTAAATTGTGATGGAAAAATAACACTAGTTTTCTCTGAAATACAAAGTTCTAAAAACCCCACCTATCAGAAATACTGAAGTTCTCAATTTCATTATTTCCATACAAATCTCATTTAGTATGACATCTACAAAACAAAAGGCTTTATGTAAATTTTAAAAGTATCTCCCTGTATTAATACAATTCCTTGTGGGAGCTGTAATTTGGGTTCTTCTATTCTTCTGTGTAAACTGGTGTATCTCAACTAAACATTTCCTACAACAAACTCATTTTATCTTTTTACAATTTAAATTTAACAAGCATTTTTAAAGTCAGGGAAGGAAGAAAAGATTTTTCTGCAGAGTTTTCTGTTCAGAAACATTTTTGTTGGCCTATTTCATGTCTTTCCTTTTAGTTAAATGACATATTTCAGCTAGACTGCAAAGAAACTTTGGTGTAAAAATGTACCCTTTATGTGAGAGCAACAGTAGACCCCGGGGACCATCACTTGACGGCATGAAAAAGGTCAAAAATGAGGAGGGGGAATAAATAATGTTGAATGGGAATTAGCCAGATCCTGGGATCCAATTGTGGTGAAAGTAATTAAGTATTGCCATTGTTAAGGCATTACAATAGAAAATAGGAAATGAGCAGGGCCTGCGATGAACTGTAGTGACAAAGGCATATTTCTTCAGTCACCTTTATATCAGAACATGAGGTTTCAGCAAGCTGAAAGTAATACAATGAAGCTATCAGAAGCTCAGGAAGACCTAATATGGGTTTGTCTACGTGGTCATCAAACAAGAGCATTCCCATCAAAGATCTGCCCAAGATAAGGACATGTTGTACCAGTATCTAATGAATAAGAACAGAGCTGCTTATCTGGGATAGCAACATGTTTATCAGGCCACCATAATGAACTAAAAACGAATCTGGAATTCTGTGCTATTTCAAGAAACCCTGATAACTGGGTTTTTCTTTTAATGGAGAGGGCGTAGTCAGAAAGCTTTATATATGATGTGTTGAGTTAAAGGCAAAACAGTTTTCTCACAGTACTAAATTTGTATCAAATATATTTAAGGCTGCAAGTGCCACCAAGTGAAAACACACAATGTCACACAGCCCTGTCAGTGTATAGGTGTCTAGTAGTTTGGGGGAGAGGAGAGGAGAGGAGAGGAGAGGAGAGGAGAGATTGTGGGAAGAGTTGCACAGCATAATGACAAGCACACATCTTCTATGTGATCTTTCTCCCCTATTTGTCTGTGTTTTTTAAAGTCAAGGAATGAAAGAACTAAGGGCAAAACAAAGGTTCCTTATGTCACCAGAATCTCCCTGGTAGAGATGTGGACAGGCAAGGCAGGACTAGACAGGGTACATGCAAGCAGCCCATGACTGAGTACTGTCCCCCTCTGTAAAGACAGAACTCATAAACACCTGAAAGCACGACCAGAGTCCTTCTGAATTATTTGGTCAGATGATAAAGTCTTTGGGCTGTAAGATATATGTAATTATAACAATTAATAGCAGTGTTGATCTCATCCTAGTCAGGACATCTGCATGTTACATTTCATCTGCACACCACTGTTCTGCTCAGAGATGAGCACTTATGCAATTCCTACTGTTTTCTTTGAGTTTCTGAAGGACAAGACTGTTGAATATTTCTCAAGAAAACAGAGATAAAATGGCATTAGTTATTCAAATGTAATATAAAGATAAATTGCATATCTCAGCAAAAGCAAAGTTTTGGAAGTGTAAGATTCCGGGAGACTGCAGGGCTGGCAGTGCCAGTATGCTCCTTATGCCAAACAGTCTAAATAAATTAAAGGCAACTTGGTTGTGAATTTCACATGACAATTTATTTCCATGTGATACTTCTGTTCAAAGTGCTTGGAAATGAGCAGAAATATATCTGTTTTGCATGGAGTCAGTCTGTGACTGTTCCTTTACTTCCAAACTGGTTTCACTTCCAAACATAATTTCTAAAATAAAGAACAAGTACTGTTAAAAATTAAATTGTCTCCACCAACTTAGTTCTACCAGGTGGGTACTGCTTCCTCCCTGAGATCCTGGGCAGGCTATGTAAATCTCTTATTTTGGCTGCAATTTTAGCTGATGTGTTAAAGCCAGCTATAGAAAAACATAGGCAACTGAGAAAGATTTCAAAGGATAAACACACATTTGAATTTACTACATATACTTTATCAAGAAAGCTTTTAAGTTTTAGTTTCTTTATTTTTACATGCTGAAGTATTTAAATGAAATAGAGGTAATGAGTAGATGAAAGAAAAGGCAAACAAAGATTTACATGTGTAAAGTTAGGGAGCTTGTCCTGAGAAGCAGAAAAGAATATTTAAGTAGATGAAACAGGAAAAAAAACCTACCCACTTCTTGGAAGAAATGTAAACATGCGTAAATAGGTTTAACATTTAAGTTCACCGGTTTGTCCTTATGTTTCTGAAAATCTGCAAGGATATTGGGTTGTGGAAGGGAACCTGAAAAGATTTATTAGTAATTTAAAATGACAAGTAGGAGAGAAACAAGTGAGCTTGGTGAAGTGCATCCACCAATGATCCCAAAAGTCAGGATTCTTAAATACGAGACTGGGACCAGAGGGTGCACTTGAGGAAGACAGCGCTTGCATGAGGAGTGATCCCAGGGGGAGCACAACAAAGTGCATGATGGCAAGGAGAGCTGGTGCAAGGACACACCACAGTAGTTCAGGGGAATCTCCAACAGACAAAATCAAGACTTTGCTGTCTCACATATGTCTCCAACGAGTAGGTGGCAGAAAAGGGAACTCTCAAACTCAACCTATCAAGTTTGATCAATCTCAAGGGATAACAGCAGCAGAGTAACAAAGAGCGGCAGGTTAAATCAACTAAAGTCTCTCTTAAAGTATTGTTACATGCTGAGATTGGGAGGGAATAGTAGACTATTTAATCTGAGCTCTGATCTCTTGAAGGACTTTTCCTGCAAGACACTAGTTTATATTGTCCATCATGTGCAGTGTGTTTTGTTCCTTGGTGTCCTGGGCAGAGGAAGGAGACCCAAGGGAGCAGTCTGAACCTGGCAAACTATAGGATCTTGAATATTTGCACCAGCTATTTCAGTGCAATTCAGGCATCATCAAGAATAGGCACCTCTAAAGAGCAATGCAGAGGGCAATGTGCTACGGTTATTTTTAGAGACGATAAAGATGACAAAGATTTTAACAAGGAGTGTCCTTCCTATTTCAGCAATATTTCCAATCCAATGGCTCCCCTAGGAATGTGCCCCTTATGGACATAAACATTTCATTACTATCTTACTGAATCACTGTATTTTTCCTCCACAGATTTGCCTTATGAGCAAGCCAGGAGATCAGCATGGACAAGTCACACCCACGCCAGTCCTCAGTCAAAAGGTAAACCACATCTGCATAGCGCTTACCTGTGGGCCTGATGCACATCTGGTGCAACCTGAATAGACTCTGAAGTGAACTGATAGGAGCTACCTCAGCGTTCAGTTCTGGAGGTTTTTCATGTGTGCCTTGTCTGCAAAGCCTGTTAGCTGTGTACAGGCAATACTTAGTGGAGTGACTGGGGCAGCCATGTCATTCTTTGAACTCAGGCTTCATCAAGTCCTTGACCTTATTGCCTTAATAAAGCTAAAACTTATTGTGACCCTCATTGAGGGGTGAGCAATAGGAGTCACAGGCCTGTGATTTAGCACAGGTTTGGTTACCACCTTCACGACTGGAAAAATAACTACATGGTTTATTTCATTTTCAGCTACTCAGCCATCATCCTCAACAGTTCCCAAAACAGAAGACCAGCGTCCTCAGTTAGGTGGGTGTAATTTTGTTTGAATTATGCCTGAATATGACAGTGTTGCACATGATGAGAAGGACCTACCAACCAGAAGCAAATAGCAGTATCTGATCTGACCACTAATGAGATCTCCAGGTGGTGACCACTAAATCCCCAGATGTGTATGAGTTGGCTCTACATCTGGATCCAAGATGGAGGTTCCCATGGCCATTGAAAATTGCTTTTAGTAATGTTGAGTGTCAATTATGACCTTGCAAAATGAAAAAGTTGTTAAGCAAAGTACCTATGTACAGTTTGGGTACAAAGGTGGAAGGTAAAGATGTCACATATGCTCCACAGTAGTTGAAATGCTAGCAATTGGAAAACAGGCATGAGCAAAGGAAACAAAATGGTTTACAGCATACAGAAATCTATCTGAACCAGGGTCCTGAAATTAGACAGGAAAGTGAGAAGGACTCTTAAACCATTGGGAAACTGAGGAGACACCAGAAGTTTATGAGTTTTTGTAGACTAGTGGTTTTGGTAAAAGGGTGCATTTTATGTTTGCAAAGAAGCTAATTCATTGGGTAGGCCCTATTCCCTTAGTGTGAACTAGGTCTGTGCTTTGGGCAGGTAGCTAGAAAGCACTACAGAGATTCTGAGTCAGTTAGCAAAAGAGTAGAAATAGGAAATAAAAGAGATTTGGAGGATACTGTTAGCTCGGAAGACTCTGAACCTGTGTTGATCACAGGGATTTCAAATCATTACTCTGGTTTTTGTTATAGCTAAATAAGACACTGCTCATGACTGCATCTTCTTAATTCATATGCATGCTGCCTGGAAGTATTATACTACTTTTTGCCCAAATAGCATTTTATATAATCTGGTCTTTCAACCATGAGAATCTTTTAAGAAATGTACTCATTATTTTTGTAAGTTCTTCCCACCATTTAATGTTTTTGTGTGAACAGGTTATTTAAATGTATAAGGATTGTAACCTGATCTTATTCTTGCCTGTGAAACTGGTGGCTGGTTGAGAGCAGTGGTCTGCAGATGAGACAGCCCTGTGACGGGATCATTCATTGAGAGGCTCCAGGCTGTGCTTACAGCCAATTGCTTTGACTTTTGTACTGAAGTCACAGCCTTCCCTTTTTCCTGTGGTACTTCAACATAGACCAAAGTAATTTTTCATTTCAGGAGGGAGTTTCTTGAGGAAGACATAGAGATGGTCCCTGGAAGTGTTCAAGGCTGAGCTGTACGGGCCTTTGAGCAACCTGGTGTCCTCTACCCCTGCGAGAGAGTTGGAACTAAAGATGATCTTTAAGGTCCCTTCCAACCCAAATCATACTATGATCCTGTGGCTGGCACAGGTTCTCCTGAAAACCCTAGATGCAGTGTTCATACAGGGGATCCCTCACTGGACGCCAGTGGCTAAGAACAGACCCAGCCACATTGCCCAGGTTGAGCCACGCACTTTCAGCCCTCTTCTGGAGGCTCATTTGCCACAGAAAGTTAACAGTGCTTGGGCAAAACAAATGTGGCCTCACAAGAAGAGAGGCTGCTGTCCCCCCTGGGGGCACTCTCACCTCTGTGCCTGTGGGCCCTGACATGCTGCAGGGGTTGATAGCACTAAAGGGTGCTTGTGTGTATGTGTACTTTATTTAAGTATTAGCCAGAATACTTCTGGGCCAAATTTACAGCATGGCTGAACATATGTTTGTGCACTCTAATGCAGTACAAAAGGCAAATGTGTATCCTAGCAATTGTTCCCTTGCACACCCAACTTTAAAGGGAAATATGCAACTATTGTGACATGGAGAAAGGAACCGCTTTCCCCAGTGTTGGACCTGCTGTCCCCTCATGTGGTATATACTGTCTCTTACAAGGGTGAAAAATAACACCTAAAACATTTCATGTCATTATTATATGATTTAAAACCTTTCTTTTACAATTTTGTAGATCCATATCAGATTCTTGGACCCACCAGCAGCCGACTTGCAAATCCAGGTGAGAAGGGATATTACTGATTTAGGAGGGTTTCTATTTACTGCTAGTGTCCCCACTGCAGCTTTAAGGCCAGAGTTGGGAGGTGATGTGACTGATTTTACTGCTTCTCAGTATGACTCTGTGGGAGCTGATGGTATCCAAAGTGTTGTAGGATTAGGTTTCTAAATTTGTTACATAAGAGTAGGACTGAGGTCAGAGATTAAGACACATAAACTCATGTACCTTAATGTAGGTGTCTACATATGAGCTAGGTCTCTTATTTCCTACAGTATTCATTTGAGACATAGTTAATATAGCCTTCTGTAGAGGGCTATTCAAATCATCCTGGAGCAGACATTTTCATTCAATCAGTCACATACCTGATTTGATATATTTGAACTCGCCATGTCAATAGGAGTTCACTTCAGTTGCCTAAACAGCAGGATTTTGGTAAGTGCTGTAATATATCCCATCTGGTCTCCAGTTGCCCCTCCAGATTTGTTCTACCAATCTGTGTCATTTGTGTCCTGGATTATGATAATTACAATAGAATAATCTTGTATTCACAATACAATGTTATACTGACCTTGACAAATGTATAATTTTGGGATAAGTAACCCAAACCAGCAAAAGTATATAGGGAAAAAAATAGGCAAGCATAATCTATGTGCAAAGATTAATTGGGTTAAACGCTTCAAAATGTTATCCCATTTTAAGAAGAAGGCAGTGCTGTGCCTTGTGGACAGAGGCTTGCAGTATACTTTAGCTAGAGATGAGGAACTTTTTTGGGGAGTTAATAATACTGATTGTGAAAGTGCAGATTTCACTGTTGCTGCTCTGAGTCCACAGGACACACTGTGGCCATACACCACCATAATCAACACCATAATCTGCCACAATGGATTGACACTGTATGTGCCACTTCCTATTTCCCTTGCTTTAACAGCCACAGGGCACAGTGTTCCTTGTTCCACGTTACAGGTCTCCTCAGACCTCAGCAGTAATGTTTCTTTTTACAACCATACCATATGAAAAGCCATACGGTTTTTTGGGCATGAAATTGCCAAAATACTGGTCAATTTCCTATCACTACTTCCAGTAACAGCAAACAGGTCTAGTTCTTTCCAAACAGTTTTGCATGAATAGGAAACCGAATAAATAAGCATTAAGAAGAGTATTTTCCAAATGGCCTAAGGTAGTGGGTGATCTTAACTGAAGTGGGGGTCTACCTCTCTTTAATTTTTTGGTAAACCATAACTTGCAGTTTTGTCAAGTGTCCATTTGGTAGCCTTCATTCCTGTGAAAGACACCAACATGGTCTGGATTGGGATACTTGTTTAACATTTGGATATGAAATTCCTATACGTTTTCCTGTGCGTTACCATGTTTTATGTGTTTATAAGTTTGTGAAATTACTCTCTCATTAAAAGGAAATTGACAGCAACCATTTATTTTCATAGGACTGTATATTACATTTGGAAGGCAAGTGTTTATGTTAGAACATGTGTTGGATTGCTTATTCAAAAATTTGTGTTTTGTCCAGTGCTGAACTGTTTATTGATTTTCAAAGGCTAATCCTTTTGTTATGTTTCGTGTATTAAAACTTGCATGCCTTGCTCATACCATGGATTCTTTTGTTTGTTTGTTTACTTAATGCATGTTAATGGAACAGAAGAAATTCATTAAGGGCAGTTTGGATAAACATATTTTAAAAGAATATGGGTTTCAGTTGCACTGAAGGATAAACTGCTAATGGATTTCAGATGCTGCTCTAACTTGGTATTAGAATTCACTACTATAAGATTTCTAAAGAAAAGCTTGTTTATTACACTCACATATCTGGTTTGGGAAAAAAAAAAAAAAAAAAAAGAAACCCAACTGATGCCTGGTCAAAGATGTACTTAGAAGTTAGCACATACAAGCTGGTTAGCAAATCCTGCTGACATTGTGCTTGTGAAACAGATTGCCTTACAAGCTGCTTCAGCTGTATTTTGCATCATTTCAGTGCTGCTTTATTAAGAAATGCTAAGCTTTTAACATGAATATCAGTGGCAAGGCCCTTTCAAATATACTTTCCATTGCTTAAAATGGTCAAATTAGATTTCTGTAACTCTGGGAAACAGACTTCTGCAAAGTTGACAGCAGACTAAAAAAAATTTTTTAACATGAAATTGGCAGAGGAGGGCGGAAAAAAAATCAACATTTTAAATCTTAGCTTTAATAATCATTTAAACTCATTTGACACAGAACGATGACAAGAACATATTTTATGGACCTTTTCACTGTTCTTGCAAATGTTTTTCCCTAAGATTGTATGCAATGCAACAGCAAGCTAATAAGTTTCCGTTCTGCATTTCCCCGAATGCTGCAAAGGGATGATATGGTTTGGCACGAGCCCAGCTTTCTCTAAACTTCTCCATTTTATGTAGGCTTATTCCATAGCAGAGAACATTTAGTTGCAACATAATGCTGTGAGAACAAGCAAAATGTTACGCAAGTGAAAGCTGTTTGTCCTGAACTTTAGAGATTAGTTTCCTAAATGAGCCCTGTATTATTTCCCCATCAGTTGTCTGCACTGAATGACATTAGGTAACTATTAAATCTCCATGCGATGGCATACTGCCACTCAGAAGTGGGAAAACATGACACATGACCATTATCTCTGCTCTTTAGGATTTCATGAGGCTGGGAGAGAGGGTACTGGTTAAAAGTAAGAAGCAGGAACAGACATTGGAACGTTTCCTGGCAGGGTCTTACGTGAGAGCCTGTAAGAACTGATGTCTTAACATCTTTGAGTCACTAGTCCTGACATATGTATTTTGTCTCTGCCTGCAGGGAGTGGGCAGATACAGCTATGGCAGTTCCTGCTGGAGCTCCTCTCAGACAGCTCCAACTCCAACTGCATCACCTGGGAGGGCACCAACGGGGAGTTCAAGATGACCGACCCCGACGAAGTGGCTCGACGCTGGGGGGAGAGGAAAAGCAAACCTAACATGAACTATGACAAACTCAGCCGTGCGCTTCGCTACTACTACGATAAAAATATTATGACTAAGGTTCATGGTAAGCGCTACGCCTACAAATTCGATTTCCACGGAATCGCTCAGGCTCTCCAGCCTCACCCCCCAGAGTCGTCCATGTACAAATACCCTTCAGACCTGCCCTACATGAGCTCCTACCATGCACACCCTCAGAAGATGAACTTTGTAGCTCCCCACCCCCCTGCTTTGCCCGTAACATCGTCCAGCTTTTTCGCTGCTCCTAATCCATACTGGAATTCACCAACTGGAGGTATCTACCCCAATACCAGGCTGCCAGCTGCTCATATGCCTTCTCATCTTGGCACTTACTACTAAGCGGGGAAACAAAGAAACACCATAAAAAGCAAACAAAGACACTTCTCGCTGGGATACAGTCCCTGATGAATTGTAATGAACTCTATTGGAGTACACGAATTAAAAGTGCCTAAAGAGACAAGTGAAGGTGTGGCTGGGAAAAAAAACACAGTGAAAAATAGATGTCAAAAAGACTCTTTGTAATAGGGATTTAAAGGAGATATTCGAGAAGTATTAAGATACTAAAATGTAATGTATATGGGCATCGACTCTGTGGACCAAGTAACAATAGACTATTGTAGGTAAAAGCATGAAATGATAAGGAAAACCTACAAAAGCCAGTGGTCTTAAAAAGTTGATAAGCTTATGTGTAAAGTTTGATATCTTGTTAGTGCAAAACTGGGACTATACTACAGCAATATAAGGATAAGTCTATAGTGACCTAACATACAATATATGAATCATTACAGAAGAGAGGGGAAGAAGGGGAAAAACAAATAAAAAGACAAAAAAGCCTACCTGTATTTAAAAAAATCTAAACATATCAACAAAAGAAACTGGTTTAGTGTGGAAGCTGATTTGGAATATAACAGCATTGTTCTGGTTAAAATCAAATGCATGCCATTCAACAGGGTGTTATCAGCTATTCAAACTGTGAAGACAACCTAAACTTTGAGATTCCTTGACAGTATTACAGGAACCCTGAGCCAAACATTGGAAATGAGAATGTGCTGAAGGGCAAGTGTATGATAGTAGATCAGAGGCTGCACCTGACAGAGGAAGCAGAAAAGGAAGAGGAGGAAAAAGGTGGTGAGAATGGGAGAAAAAACCTTCTGTACCAGTAGAGACTGAAGACTGAAAACTTAGTAGTGTTGGGACTATGAAGAAACATTTGTTTGAACGTGTGAAACATATTGCTCAGTATCATACCATTCCCAGTATTACAGGAGAAAGAGACTTGATTTTTGTAGTAATAAAATAAGTGAAAAAAGGGAAAAGCAGAAGAATTCAAAAATCAGAATATGCATCTCTTTAAAAAAAAAAAAAAAAAAAAAAAAAAAGGTAAAACTGGAATTGTGTTTGGTATTTAAAAGTTACCAGTTCGAACCTCATCATTATTAAGGGAGTTTGTTTTCTATTGGTTAAGCAAGAGACAACCCCTGACTGCCAAAATCAGAAATCATTTAAGTATTTTTGTTAGGCGGGCGCCAGTTTTTCTTTATCGAGTCGCGAACGCTGTGCGTTTGTCAGAATGAAGTATACAAGTCAATGTTATTTTTTCCTTTTTATATAATTATTATATAACTTATGCATTTATACACTACGAGTTGATCTCGGCCAACCAAAGACACAAAAAAGGGACAATCAAAAATATTGTGGCCTTGAATTTTAACTCTGTATGCTTAATGTTTACATTATGAACATATTAGTACTTAGAATGCAGAATGTATGCAATAAAATAAGCTTGGCCTAGCATGGCAATTCAGATTGACACTGTAGTTTGCATTTGCATTTTTAGTGCTTGACACACCGATCAGATCATCTACTCACTGTGTGTAAATATGCTAGGGATTTTGTTTTAAAACAAAATCTGACAATAATGAAAAGGTAGGACCAAATACCAATGCTTAGCCTAAGTTCAAAGTGGACAGGTGCTGTGTATCTTCTTTGCCAGACATTTCTACTAAAATACTCGAAGCCCTTCTTTAACAGTGCCTTGCCATTCTTATCTTGAGCTTCTTTTGCCCAGAGGTTGCAGCCATGCCCAAGTCTTTGGCAACTTTATGGCCAAGATTGACAATGAAATGTTAATTGACATCTGTTCTTCCTCAAAGGAAGAACTGACACCCAGAAATTATCTTTTGTTGCCATCAGATTATGCAACATAATCTTAGCCTGAGATGTATTTTCATACTGAATCATATGTTGAATGACCATGCCCCCTTGCTCTTAATACATATTGTATCATTATTAGTAAATAAAGTGAATAATGAATAATTTCCATTATTCCTCACTTTAGAACTGATTGTATGGTAGCTTGTTAATTTGTCATTGCAGTCAATCCTGTCCTGGCTGTTTACACAAGGCAGGATGTTTTCTGTCTGTTCTAGATTTAGAGGCTTCCTACACTGTACCCTGGGCCCCAAAACTACATCTAGTGCCTAATGGCATGACTCCATTTTTTTTGCAACACCAGCTGAAGAACTGGTCTGGAAAATCAGCACTGACATTTATGAGTGTCTCTCCACAGCAGGCAGTGTTTACTGCAGAGACCCGAGACAGCTCAGACCTCCAACTGTAGCCCTCTTTTTTTTGCTGTTCTTTTGTCTATTTTTCAGACAAAATGGGTGTGGTATCAGGTTTTATAGCAAATGTTCCACATATCTGTTTTGTGGTGCATTAATGGGTGCTGTGCAATGGGAACCTGCTTGCCAGAGTCCCATGTTACGGGTGTCTTGGTGGCATTTTACAAACACAGGATTATATTACTAATGTTTGAGATTGAGCAGTGGCATCATAAGCCTTGTGATCGTTTGGGAAATAAGAGCTCTAAGTCTGTATCTCTTAAAAAATAAAAACTTATAGAAAGCTTAGAAAAACTGAACTCTTGGAAAAGTTTAGTCATGATTTTAGAAAGCTATGGCAGGCACACCTACATGCTGACTGTAAGAATTGCCTTTCAGTGGAAATACATCTACAGATGCTTGCTATCTACTTCATGTGTACTTCCCAACTCAAAAAAACAGTAAGTGTATTGTTGAACCACCTTTTAATTAAACACTTGAAAATCCAGATAAAACAACCGTCTTTGTTTAAGTTGGCAAAGACATGCCTGGAGGCCTCCAAAGCATCCCCAGTGCTCACAATGCTGCCTGCAGGATTTCCAGATTGTGTTGCCTGGCTGCTATCATGTACAATGGGAACAACATCCTGACGTTAAGAGAAAGGGTCCAAATCCTGGGATAGGGATGGAGTCCTAGCAGATAGTGTGATAGAGATTCCTTATGATGAGGAGCAAAATCTACAGTAGGCCATGGGTGAGCTCACTAGTGAACCAGAACAGGACACCTGTCTTTCCACATGACTAGGTCCTAGCTGTCCAGGAGCACTGGAAAACCTGGATTTTGCCAGCCAGGGGATAAAAAGGAGAGTGAAAGATGGAGAGTGCCTACTGCTGCTGCACTGGGATGGGAGGCTCTTCTACCTGCACGGCCTCTCTACCGCAGGGGCGGCAGTCATCCCATAGGATCTTCCTGCTGGAGGGCAAGGTGTCCCAAGGCACTCACAGAGGGAACATGGTGTGTGTAGTGTCTGCTGCTCACTGCCTGATACCCAGTCGAGCCCTTCTACTGGGACCCTGGAAGACTGGAGTGAGGCCAGAGTTTTAGGGACTGATTCCTATGACCACGACAAGGGACGGACTTAGTACAGCCAAAAAGCTGAGCAACTCTGCAATCATGAGAGACATTCATGTGAGGCTCAGCCAGACCCCAAGACCTCATCAGAACATGCAGTCTGTTTGCCACTTAAGCATCTGGATGCAACATGGCCTTGATGAGTTCACATATGTACCGGCTGGTCATGTTGATAAATTTTGTTCAATCAGAACTTCTTTGAAAGTTAGTTATCAGTCAAGTGTCATACCTTATTATAGCACATTGAACACTGCTCTGAAAGTAGAAACTTTATTTGCCCTGAAATATATATATATATATATATATATATATATATTTGCTTGCCTTTCACCAAGAAATACACATCTGACTGAGAAGCTACAATGTAACATGGGAAGTGACAGTGAGAAAATTTTAAAAGTAGAGTTAGGAAACTCAAATATCACCGTTCTTCAAGATACATCTGATATTAAATTCTTCTTAGAGACTATATAAAAAAAAGTCTTTGAAGGATGTATTTTACAACAGTTGTATTGTGACTCTTAAGGGAAGAACAGCACAGCACGATCTGTAATGAACTCCTTCATTCCCCACACTTTTCCACGTTCAGAAAAGCCCACGTTGGGTACCTCAAGCGCCACATGCTTTCTAAAAAGGGAAACACATGGATCCTCAGTGATTTAGACTTTCTTCTGCAAACTCTTCTTGCTCAAACTGTTTCTTACACATTTTGAAATAAATTTTTAATTACAGATACATCAAATAAGGCAAAAACCCCAACACTCTGCTTTATAGTATATGCTTAATTGATTCCATGATCTTTTTCTGTGCCATCTACTCAAGTTTTGGTGTTATCAGGGAAACAGCCCTGAGAATAGACTCTTTTCACCAAAATCACTGTTAAGCACTGAATGGCTTCTCATCCCCCCAAAGGATTCACTTAACTCATGGCTAAATTTTAACTGCTGAAGCAATCCTGACCGTCTGAAGTGGAGAGAGACTTCAGGTATCTTCACAGCAGATCCTGCCTGTCTTTGGTTAATGATAATATTAGGGAAACTGGAATGTAGAAAACTGTTTTAAAATGTAATGATCGTCATTTTTTTAAAAGGCAAATATTTTCAAGAAAACTAAATAAAACAACCAGGCAGCTTAAGATAGGAATAACCCTGAGACGTACTTTCATATCACTGGAGTGAGGATTTCTCAAAAGCAGGCTCAGAAAATTTCAAGGGCTGTGTACCAGAATCTTGGGCCATATGTATTTCATTGAGGAATAAGGGGCAGAATAATTTTATATGAACAATCCTAGAAGTCGTAGTGAGAAAGTCTACTTTGGAAACCCCATCTATCACCCTCACATAACTATTTTCTATTGTATAGTTACTGATGTTTACTTAACTGTCTTTTCATTTGAAAAGGTCTCAGCTCCAGAGTATTTCCACCCATTCCCTTAACACAGAGGGAACCCATCTCATTCTCAAAGGGGGTTGGGATTTGTTTTGTTTTGTTTGTTTTCCTGTGATATTTGTATTTTACAAGTTATTCTGCTTATGCTCCCCATGTATCACACTCCAGTCATCCTAGCCTGCCTCAATGTTTATGGCTTTCCAAATATTTGTAGTTGGTTATCATGCTCCCTTTGACTGGATGTTAGCCAAGTTTAGACATATTCCACTTCACAAACCTATCCCTCTTCTTCTTTTTTTGGTTTTTTTTTTTTTTTTATGTCTCTATACATGAGCAGGCCTGATGTCTTCTGCTGTCTGAACTATTTCTATCTATGACTTCTCTCACTGCCAAATCCTTCCTGCTGGAGTCTATGCTTCTCTCCCCAGTCAAGCACTTAATGTGCTTTTACCCTCATCTTGAAGAGACCCTTCATCCCTTCAGTTCTGAATGGACTTACACATTCTTCTTTGTTTGGAGCACAGTCTTGTGAACCCAAAAGCCTCCCATCTTTGGATCTCTCCACCAAAAAACAACTAGAAAGGATTTTCCAAAATGTTGTTGTGAACTCGCTGCACTAATCCCACCAGCTCATCTCACCCAACTGTGCCGTGTTTGTTTTGGCTGTGTTCTGTCTGTGTCCTGGTCAGACTGAAAGCTGCTTTAGCCAGAACATGGATATCCACAGGGTACCCAGTCTGTTCTTACTTAGTACTAGATAACAGTGAGTAGGATTGCAGAAAAAATTGCCTATACATTTCCAGTTTTCTTCACTATTAAGGTGTCATTCTTCTCCATTAGAAACTTCAAACTGCTCCGCAGAAGATACATACAAAATTCTAGGACAGGGCTAAATGATTGCCATGGTTCTTTAAGGTTTCAAAGAAGTCCTAAGGAGATATGAAATACAAGTTTTAAGTTTTAGACATGTCTTTCATCCAGTTCTTTCACAATTTTTTGCAAAACTAATGACCAGTTTGTATCAGCAAACCAGCTGATACCATGTAGACCCTCTGGCCACCTGAGACATGAGCACAAGACTTACAGGAGTGATACTGGGCTTCAAAAGCCTCCTCTTCCTGCAACCACCTGGAAAAGAACTGGGGGACTTGTGAAACTCTTCTGTACATCTGCAGCAGCACAGCACATGGAAATAGTCAATTTTTAAAATAATGTCCCTTTCCCCTTGTGGGCTGGGAAAAAGTATGTTCATCTGCATTACTGTAGACAAAAATATAAGGGGAAAAAACAAAACAAAACAAAACCACAGCACTCTCCCCCACCCCCCCACC
>JAAWXA010000004.1:24457527-24607305 GCA_038090715.1 Florisuga fusca
ACCCCCCCACCCCACAAAATCAAACAAAATTCAAAATACTAGTTTGTTTTCTCATTGAAAAATGACCCCATTCTGCCCATGCTACCTAGTTCCCAGAAACACTAGTCTGATGCATCATTGTACTTCAGTTTCTTTGGATGAGAAAGGCATTCAGATGACCCAGCAATGAGTGGGATCCTATTGTGCTGGATATGGTAAATGCAGATCATGACTAACAGATGTTGCTTTGAAGTGCTCATATCTCTAAATATACAAGACTAATAAATGCTGGAAGAGGCTGTATTTTTCACAAAGGCTAGCTGAACATTTTCCATTTCATCTCTTTCATCAAGGAGGGAGGTTGGGATTGTATTTTTCTTCTCACATGGTCTGAGGATAAATCCAGGAAACATGCAGAAGGTGCTTCAACACTGTGATGGGCTCATATCCTGACACAGCAAGCTCACAGCCTGGATCCCAAAGGAACTGAAGTGTCTAATCTTTCCCTGAATGACCACTGGTTATGACTGGAAAAGTTGGTTGCAAGCAAGTTGTAAATCTCCTATCATGAATTTACAAGAAAAAGACAGAAAATAAGGATTAAAGTAAGTGACACACAGCCTTTGGAGCAGAGAATGTATTGATTCTCAAAACAGTGTTGATAATATAGGTTATTGCCTTGGCTTTCCCTGTAAGAGTGAAGTGAAAGATGGCAGGAAAGGAGGAATGCAACTAAGGATGCATGAAAATGGTAGACCGAGGTGTTATCTGTTGGACTTGGAAAGGGTAAGGGAAAATAGGACAAGAATGCCAAAACCAAGAGGGAAAGAAGAAGAAAAAATGTTATGAAGTGCTGTTGGAGGGAGCAGTGATGTGTCACTATGCCATCCCCTTTATTAGCAATTAATGGAAGGGAGTGTAAGTAGACCTTTAGGATATTCTCTCAAAGATTGTGCAGTGCAGAGTGTTAGACCTGATTTGATGATGTTGATATGAGATCAGATATGAACCATCAGCAAACAGAGAGGCCAAAAAGTGGGCTGAAAATATAAAGGCAGCAGTCTAAGATGTTGACTAAGCTCAATCTCCTGGGCCCCTTAGGGAAAGAGGAATTGCATGTGATCAGGGAATGCCAGGGAGGCTTCAGTACCTGGCAGAACCCAAGCAGTGTGTTTTCCTCTATAGGCATGCAAGTGAAAGATGGATCTGAGGCAAGTGGGGAAGCAGACATCTAGATATCAGGAGGTAAACAGAAAGAGAGGAGAAAGTGGAAGAGATGGAGACCTTAGACCCTAGTGAGTTTAGAGATTCAAGAGATCCAATAATAAAAAAAAGACTGAAAGAGAAGATAAAGTCAGATTTAATTCAAAGGAGATGCCAGAGCAGATCTGTGATGCATGTTTCCATAAGAGGTAGGTTAGCACATCTGGGCTAATGTAAGCACTGAAGTGCCTGAGCTGCAGAGGCAATGGAGTTTGTAAATGTTTTACTTCATTTCTCTTTCTACACTTATCACTTTAGTATATTTTCAGCTAACATTTCATTATAATTTCCACAAACATTTCATGTAACAACTTCATTACAATGTAGACTGCACACTGAACAGCTGTAAAATAGCCTTGCCAATGCTGGTAATTTGCACTGGGAATGTTATATCCACTTCCAATCACTGATGAGTGCTATGCAAAATGAGCTAACCAGCATTTTTCATTTCTTTAACCACTTACCTCAACAATTAAATGTATTGCAATGCTAAATGTATAGTGTGTAATAAATCATCTCAGATTGTATAAAAGCATCAGATGATACATCTCTGTTGTTTTGTCATAAGCTGTATAAAATGCTGGCTTAGCACTCTGTAAAGGCTTTGTTCACTCTTCTTATTTTCAGTTGTGTATCAAAAAACAGCAGAGTTTTATGCCAACTGTGTGTCTCCCACTATGTGCCGAATCCAGTATGCTCTCCTTTTGGTACTTGATGCAAATCATGGCGGAAAGTTTTAGCATGGGAGTCTGTGGGGTGGTAAACCCATCACTACTTTTAACATTTTTTATGTTCCACGTAACTACTGAAATAGCTCTTGAGCTGAGACATGGTAGGTGCTCCCAGATACGGCTGCATTTTCAGTTCCCTACTTTGGCTAAAAGCTGAGACATTTAGTTTGTGGCTCAGTCATCTATTTCTCAAAAATGTCTGTAATTATAATTACGTTATAGAGAGTCATTAGAGTCTAGAATGCCTTTTTTCTGCAATTTTGGTGTAGTACAATGTAAACACAGAGAAACTGGGAGACATAAAGCAGCTTTATTTAGTCAGAATACCTGGCAAAATGTAGGTAGCTGGCTGATTATAAGGTTACCAGAAGACCCAAAGCAGCTTAGGCTCTAAAACCTGATAGTATTGCAGTAGGATTTGTGTTCCTCAGTCCCTCACTGGAAAGGGACTTGCCTGGTGCTTTGTCATTTAACAAAGTCAAGTTTTTTTGGAAGGACTTGAAGCTGAGTGCCCCACCTTTGGAGTGGCCTCCAGCAAAGGCACCCAGCATGGGGTAAAATGCCAACATAAAAATATTCACTGTTATAGAAAAAAATAGTACACCAAAGCACTTTTCAAAACTTTGATTGGTAGCTTTATGTCCCAGTGGTGGGGCTTGGAATGGTCTTGAGAAGAAAAATGATGGACAACAATGTTGATTTGAGGTTGTGTTTGGGTACCTTTGACTAGTCTACGATCCTCCATGTTGTAGAAATATGACTCTTGGACCCCAACGAAAAATGACCATGCATTTTCCTAACCTTTTGTGTGGGGGTGCTGGGGCCTCTTATGGCCTTTAGGCTGGTGGCAGCCCACAAGAGTCTGGGCAGCCACCTGTTTCAAGGCTATAGAGCATCTGTAGTCAGCAGCACTCTCACAAACTGAGAAGGTGTTAACATTTTTCCTAAACAAAAATGGAGTGTGAGACACTAAGGAAGGTCTGGGTTCTTGTGGCATTGTCTGACTGCCAAGAGATCTGGGAAGGGCTATGTTTCCTGGTCAACCATACTGTAAATTGACAGACCTCTGGGGAAGGAGCAGAGCTCCTATATACCAGCTGGGCCTTGCACAGTTTATGCAATTAGCCTATAATTAGGCTCCTGGAGGCTCTAAGGCTTAGTCCCCTGCACCTTCTGTAGAAAGAGGCGACCTAAATATTTTCTAGGAGTTTTGTGGTTTGCTTGATTGTTGAAATAAGCACAGCAGTGCATGATGGGCTTAGCCTGCATATGCTTCATGCCTCCACTTTGTACCTCTCTCATGTTACACGATGACTGACTTAGTCATCTACCACTCCTCCTGTCACTTAGCTCAACTTTTTAGGTCCAGAAACCAGGGCTCTATCAGCAGCTGGACACCCCAACTGGTCAGTGCCTAGAGTAAAGGTTCCTCACAGAAGACCAAGCATTTTTCTCTTCAACAAGAAAAACATTAAAACAAATCTGTTTAGAAAAAAAAAAACAAACAAACAGGAACTGACTAGTGAATTTGAACCCCATGAGTTACGGTGGCATCATGTCCAGGTTGGATGGCTGGATCATAGCTATTCTGGCTGTACTCCTACAGAGCAGTAGAACAAAGCAGGCTTCCAGGCTGTGACCAAGCCCTCTGCCATGGCCATGATGGTAGCCCCAGTCCTCAGCATCTCTGGGCTGTGGACAAAATCTTTGTAGGTTGTTAGTGCTACCTATGCCAAGGGGAGCTGGGGCAAAGGGACACCAAGTCAAAAACTCCTGCTTTTTCATCCTGCATAGCCACTGCTCTCCTACCATAGTGAGCTTCATCCTGCAGCATGAACCTGTGTGGCTGGGGTTTTGCAGGCAGTGATCTACCAAGCTGCAGGCTGAGTGTGCACACACATGGCTTTAATGTCCATCCCTGTAATGCTCCCCCATAGACTCCCCATAATTTCATCATTCCCACATCCACGAGTGCTCTGTGGTATTGGGTGATCTTCAGGGTTCTGCCAAGTGGCTTATAACTGGCTTTTTGAGAGCTGTGTTTTGTGACACAGGTCATATTCACTGTCACCCTCTCTCCTCATCTCTTCCTGTCTAGGCTACAGCTGAGTAGCTGACAAGAGCTAGGACATTATTAGATGCCCTCAGGATTTTAGGTGCTCTCTGAAGTTTCTCTTTGAAGGTCCTGAGCTGGGCACCTTGCCCCAGCCTAGAGTAGGCTATGGTGCTGAGCCTGGTCCCCCCAAGGCAGCAAGAGATAAGAAGGAGAAAAAAAACAAACCAAAACAAAAGAAAAAAAAGAGATGTGTGAGAGCAGGGGGTGAGGGCAGCAGTGGTCTGAGTGGGCACTGCAGGTCGTGCTTTCCCCTCCTGACTTTACTGCTGGGTGGCACAGGGGGTACAATCCTGCTGCTCCTTGGAAAGAGCCTCTACAATTCCCATCCCTTCAGCAAGTTCCCATGGCATGGGTGACAGCGTACACACCCCAGGGGCATCTAGTTCCCAGACCAGGGCTCTCTCCCTGCTGCAGCACAGATGAGAACCTCTGGGGCTGTTGTTGGATGCCACTCTGGCCTATGTGGCCTGGGCTGCAGTCCTGCTCACAAAAGCCAGCTTTGGTTTGTCTACTCAAGTTGCTGCAGTACCAAGACACCCAAAAGGCCCTGCACCTCCAGCCCTCTCCTGCAAGGACATCAGCCCCAGGGATGTCCTGTTCCGCCAGTATCCAAATGCCAGGGAAGAGAATAACCAGAGCTGCTCTCCTCACATCAGGGCATATTAGCCTGCTGTCCTGGTTTGGGCGTGGTATCAATTTTCCTGTATATTTAGTAATTTTTCCTGTTTATCATTACTGTTTCATTAAAGCTGTGTAGTTTTGTTTCCAACCCATAAGACTCTCTCCCTTTTTCTCTCTCCTTTCTCTATCAGGGAGGAGAGGGGGATTAATAGGGAGCACCTGTTACTGGGTTTAATTGCAGGACCAGTGTTAAACCGTGACACCTGCCAAGTCTTATTCCTATTTCCCCCAAAAGATGGCACTAGGATTCACCAAAAGGGAACCAGTCGGCATCTTGAACCTTTTCACATCTGTGAAAAATGACACCTGGGCCATCCACAGTCTGCCCACACCCCACCCCTGACAACTGAGGAGGACCACTGGGAGTGTGCAGCCACCTCTTCCCTGGGGCAGACCCTCATGGCTTGCTGGGTTATGGGCAAAACCAGTAAAGTGATAAATGAGTTGCTGCCTGCTGAGAGTTGGTAGCAGAAAGGAATGTCTTTTGGTAGGATAAAACCACTCCCTCCACACACAACCTGTAGTTTATTTCATATTAGAGTTAATCTTCCAGTATGCCGACGCTATGTGCTGTAGTAAAACTGGCATCATTCGGACTTCTCAGTAAAAGTTAATTATTTTTTAATTTGAGCAACACAGCCCATAAACCCATGAATAGAGTGTCTGTCTGGTAAAGTAGGCCATACTTCAAGTTTTGGGTGTTTGTTTTTTTTTTTTAAATGCAAATGTTTCTGCATAGTCGCAATTATAGAAATATTTCCATTATTGAAAAAATAAAATTAATGAAAATAACTTTGGGGGATACTATTTTTCCTTCCAATTTTTAGAACATATTAAATAAAGCTTTTTATCTGTCAGTGAAGCAATAGGTTTTTTGCCTGAAAAACAATCCCCATTCCAAGATAACGGACTTGTATTCATTAAAGTCTCTAATAGAACTATCACCTGAATAGCTGGGATTTTTCTTTTCATTAAAGAAAATGATATGATCATAGCTCTATAAATGAAAAGGAGTTAAAGCATGCAGATGAAGGGTTTCTAAAGACAGCACCACTCCAAGGCTGAAAGTGCTGCCTCAGTACACTTTAAAATGAAGGAAGGGCCTTGTCAAAGCATCTCACCTTTCCAGGAATCTCATCAGCCTCCAAGGAGAACTGAGTCCCACAAATGCCCATGCAAATAGCATTCATTGGAAATAACAAGTTCAGCAGTGACACTTTCTGCAAGAAGGTCTTTTGTTTTGCAAATGCTGGTGTCTCCTGAAAGATGGATGTCTGATTACCACACACTTCCTTTTTTTTTTTTTTGGACCAGAGGTTTGCACACAGTCATTCCTACTGCTAGCAGCCAGAAATATGCTTTGGTTTTGTTTTTTGTTTTGTTTTGTCTTCCCCTGCATGTTACTGCCACTGAAGTGTAGTTAAAATCACAAGTGTGAAAGACCATCTGAAGACTTACTCCTGATCTGAAGAATCTACGTGGCAAGACCTGGGGAATGCAAGGTCCTTAAAATTACAGAATCATAGAATCATAGAATGGTTTGGGTTGGAAGGTACCTTAAAAATCATCTAGTTCCAATCCTCCTGCCATAGGCAGGGACACCTCCCACTAGACCAGGTTGCTCAAGGCTCCATCCAAACTATTCTTGAACACTTCCATCTTCTTCTAAGTACATAAGATTTGAGGTGTCAGTTGTGCATGGTATTGTCCCTGAGCGTTACCTTAAAAATATATATATTTTATATATAGTGTGAAGTAGGATCTGTATGCCCCACTTTCTGCATTGGCCATCCCTTTTGTTCTACTAATCAAAATGCTTTTGCTACTCTCATCTTTGGTTGGGAAGACGGTCTGTTCAGTGGACTGCAGACTGTGATGAACCACACCAGCATAATGATTAATGGAATAATAAAGTGGTAACACAGCCCCAGAAGAGAGGACTGTTCCAGGACTGAGTCACCTGCTGAAAAGCCCTAAGTCTTCTGTTTGAAGACTTTTGTAAACTCAGGGGACCCAGGAACAAAAAAATCCACTTTAAAAAAAACACCAAAACCAACAAACAACCCCAAAACAATAAAAAACAACTGAAAAGAAAAAAAAATCAAATAATGAAGGCCTTATGAAATAGACACTGATTGTGGAAACGGACTGTGTGTGCAGCAATATTAAGGATGCTTTAGAACAAAAAAGGCGGGAGTGGGGGAACTGAGTGTTTTAAGATATCCCGACACTAGATGGTGCAGTTGGTTAGAGCAATCTCCTATTTGCTGGAGCCCTTGTTTTGAGAACATTTCAGGCATCTCCTGGGATTTGGCAGGACTGTGCATGTTTGTCCGCCTCCCCTCCGGAGGCAGGAGCCATGCGGTTTTGGGTCAGGACGGAGGTGCTGTGCAGTGAGGTGCTCAGCTCCCTGCAGCTGTGCCAGCCCACCCTGACTCCAGCTCCTCTTCTCCTTCCTTTGCTCTCATTGCCCAAAAATTGCATTAAAAGCAAGCTAATTACCAAAATGAATCAAGACAGGGTCTAACCCCCAAGGCCAAAATAGGCACTGGATTGAGTCTAGCTCTGCTGCAGGGCCTGTTTGGCTGCAGCAGGAGTCCAGCTCTTCAGGGCTGCTGGGTCTGGCTGTGGATGCAGGATCCAGCACGTGTGCATGGGTGTTGCTGTACCAGGGCACTGATGCTTCATTTGGCAAGTACCGAGCTGCCACGGGGAGCCGTGGGATCCTGCCATGCTCGCTGATGTCAACGGCAGCAAATGGGATTTGGTGCTCTGAGGATGGCTTGGCACCTCGTGGGCAGGAGGCTTTAATGTGGTTTCTTGGGTGTAACTGAAAACAGCTTTTTCCTCAGGGGAATGAATATTTTTTGCCTTTGTATCTGCCCTGACTTTTGTAGTCATACTGCTAAATATGTCTTCTGGAGAATGGTAGTTAAGAGAACATGTGTTTTAGTTACTTCTACAAAAGCCATTGAGTATGGTTGTTCAAGGTGTGACTTTTTTCCTCTTCGCAGTTGATGATTTTTTTTATATTTTTTTTTATCAATGCATGTGCTAGCAGAATACTAGTGGTCAGAAGAAAGACTTATGGGAGAATTTCCTTCATGATGCCATGGATTAGGCACATAAAACCTTACTGAACTGTGCTGAACTATCTTGAGAGTCTTCAGAAGTTTTGGTCACCCTCCCACTAGCCTAACCAATATTCTGTGTGCAATTTAAACCTCTCCTGGTGTTTGATACTTACCTACTTATTCACACTTTTTCAGTTATATGCAACCTACTATATTAATACTTTTTCAGTTATTAATGGCTGAGGCGTTCCTTTATAGCCCTTGAAGAACTGAAAAGAAAGGAAATAGAAATCATTATAATAAGTGCGTAAGGCTTTCAGCACAATCCATCATAACTGTTGTTTCTTAAATGTTTTGTTCTGTGATCCTTGCAAGTAAACCTGATCTTAGCTTCCCAGAAGAGTAAAGTTTTTTTAACACACAAGAGATGTTCTAAAAACTTGAGCTTCTAAGGCTTAAAGAAAAGTAAACATTGAAATTATACAGGAAAAAGTAAGCTTGGGGAGGGAAAGAGGCATAAGATAATGATCACAATAAAATGGTTTTAAGAATTATTTCACTCTCAGGAGTGATGAAGCAGAGATTTGTAATTTTTTCATAATTCATCAAGAGGGACAAAACCTTAAAAAAATGTCTAAGAAATATTTTTTATGAATAAACAAGGCAAACTTAGTTTTCTTTGGTTCCCAAAATTATATCTGAGGTCAGCAGGGACCAGTTGCTCATCTTAGTTGACCTTCTTCATTAGCAGAAGACACATTATTTCATTGAGCTACTCCTGTAATGAACTTGACATCAGGGGAACAGATCTTAATTTATCATAAGTATCCAGGCAGAACTATAAAAATTCTGTCACTTTCACCAGTTTTAGCACAAATGTGTATTTCTCCTAAACTTTCAGTTACTACTGTGTTTGTTTCTCTTTAGTTACTTTATTTGTTTACTGTCTATAGCAAATGTTATGTTCTCCCCTGTATAAATGCCCACCCGTCAGTCAGGGAATAAGAAACAATCCCGCATCCCTGAGGTGACTCACACACCTCGTGGATACTGAATCACCATTAAGATGAGGTGAACATGTGGTGTGCTAAGTGAAGGCTGGAACATTTTCAGCCAAAACATTCATTCGTCCATATTAAGGAGTTCATGGAAGGGCAGAGGAGCAGCTTGTGAATCATTCTTTACAATCCCAAAGGACTAAACTAACAATTCCCAAATGCTTTTGGCTGGAACCCCCATCACAAACTATTCATTTGCGTGACCCCAAAGCCAGAGAGAAGTATGGAAAATTTAGCTGAATTTTTTTCTAGCTCTTAATCCACAACCCCTACTCAGCAGGCCCCACTCCAAGTGTGGGCACTAATGTGAAACACGTAGTACTAAAAGTGCTAGCAGTGAAGCAATACACTGCCATACACCATGTACCACACAAAACTCCCTTTGTGCCCTGAAAATGAGGCTCTGCTGTGCCTGCTATCCACAGGAGAGGGATGGAATGAGTGTCAATAGCTCCACAGAAGAAGATGGTGCTGAGCTGTGATGGGGAATCCCACATTAGTGTTTCCACCCACACCCAGGTTGAGGAGGAACAACGACCCTTAAAAGCTCTCGGGCAGACTGATCCCCTGCCCAGGCACAAGGCAGGTGGAAACTGTGTGTGCCTGACCAGTGTGGTGCCAAGCAAAGACAACTGTGCACCAGGGTCTCAGTTTGTGACCTTGGAGGTAGCAATGTTCAGACAACCATAGGTCCCCCAGAAGCACTTAGCACAGGTAAAAATTGCTTGTGGTGACATGCCAGGGGGGGACTCTACAGGGGCTTTGGGAACTCCACTGCTGAATGACCGGGATATGCTGGAAGCACAGTGAAATTGTGGGAAAAGAGGCACAGATCCCAGCACATTAACGTCAGATGCTTTTATAGGTTAAAAGTAAATCCTCTTTGAAAGTCTCTTTTCCTCATGTGAAGGTGATTTGTGGTGATTATTTTGGTCAGAGTTAGATGTATGATGTTTTGTTGTCACTTGAACTGAAAAGTTCATGTGTTAAACACTGTTCCAGAACTGTACCCGATTGTGTCTAGGTTAATAGACAAACCTTTGTCAAGGACATTGTGAAAACACATTTCCACAAGACATTATTGTCGGGACACATGAGCAAATATTTGCCTAAAAAGTGTAATTGACTATTGTTCAAGAACTGCCACCTGCCCCTTGGTTTTCTGGCATTCTCGTAGAAGGGACTGCGTATCACAGCATTGCCTTCAGCCAACATTTCCACGGGAGCCAGCTCTTGACCAACAATTAAGTAAACATTCAGCTTGCTGGGTTTTTTTTGTTGGTTTTTTTTTTTCCCCCAAGGTTGCATGACCCTTTTATAATAAAGGAAGTGTTACAAAGAAGAGAAAAGGCAACGAGCCTTGCGTCAGCATTGGCTACAGGGAAATGATATACGTGGGGGACAGTAGTCTAACATGCTGGTGTAGTGATGGATCCAGAAGCAACACAAAAGACAAGCTCATCTGTGTTGTCAAGTTCATTGTGTCAGCTGAAGCTATGAGAAGTGATGACAGTCACGATGCCAGGGGATAGACAGACAAAAGAAGAACGTGCAGCTGTCCTGTAATATTTTATGTGTGACATGCCAGGCAGTTTGAGCAGAAGCACTGCAACCTCCTTTTGCATCTCCAGTAAACCTGGAGCAAACTGTAAATACAATATTTCAGAGATAAACACTTGCCTATCCACTTTAATCTTAAAGATATATTTATACAGAGATATATTTTGGAAAGCTACACTCAATTTTGAAGTGGAAAACCAAATACTTCTGTTTGAGAATCTTGAAGCTAAATATTTGAAAGGTTAATCATTGTCTTTTCAGACCTTACTGGTGAAAATAGTTGAATGAATTTGATTGGAATTCTGTTGCAGACAATCCTTTCCTGGACCACGGTGTTTTGAGGTCCAGTAGGTGTTCTTGCCAAGGTGTAAGAACAGTACTCCGAGTGTTGCCTTAGATCCAGTTAGTCTATCTCGGTGCTAACGCTCCAGACTAGGCCAACCTCTTCTCTGGCAGCTCTAGAGTGAGCTCCCCATGGGTTTGGAAGCTCAACTTTTACTGGTCCCCCAGTTCTGCTCATGCGCAGTGGGGCTCAGCCCTAATTGGGCACAGGTGGACTTAACAGGAGCTCAGGCCTTCCTCCTCCTAACTGGCAACACCTGATTGTCTTTACCTGATTGCCTCTGCAGAATTCACCAAAATATTTGGTAAATTAAAATAAGTATTTTTTAGACTTAAACCCATTTGTTGGATGTCATCTCGTCCAGTTCCACGAATGCAAACTGTATGATTGTCTGAACTCATATTTTTTTTTTCATATTTATATCAGATTTCATCTCCACAAACCACGTGATGTTACTGAGAGCTTAAGAAGGGTGACAGGTTTGATGGAGGTAGTGACTAGCTAGAAATACATAATTGCAGTGGATGTGTTCCTTTTTGGTTGTCTCAGTGTAATAAACCATTTTGCTACCAGTTAGCAGAACAACATCTCTCACATTTCCTAGCTGACTGGCCCCCAGCACCCTGAATGTTGCGATTCTGCTGGTCTCAGAGCTCAGTGAATTAGTTTCTTTGACAGCCCTCCTTCGTTTCCTCTTCTCAGACCCACACTACCTGCTGATATGGTCCTGTATTTTCAGAACTTCACCAGAATTGTTCTAATCCTGACTCTTATGTTCCCATTTGTCCTTGTCTCATTGCAGAAAATATGGTTCATGAAATCCCTACTCCAATAACACCTGACTGAATCACTGACATAGCTTGACTTCACCCCATGCTTTCTTTTTCATTGCCACCACAACCTCCCCAGCTATCCCACTCTCCAGGGACATCGTCACAGAATCACAGACTCATAGAATGGTTTGCTTGGGAAGGGAGCCTTAATGATCATCCATTTCCAACCTTCCTGCCATGGTCAGAGACACTTCCCATGATACCAGATTTCTCAAAGCCCTGTCCAACCTGGCCTTGAATACTTCCAAGGAGAGGCATCCACAACTTCCCTGGGCAACCTGTTCCATTGTCTCACCACCCTCACAGGAAAGAATTTCTTCCTAATATCTAACAGAAATCTACCCTCTTCCATTTTAAACCATTTGCCACTCCATGCCCTTGTTAAAAGGGTCAATCTAGTTAAGTTGTTGGTTTTTTTTTCCTTAAAGATCATCTAGTGTAGTCCATGCATAATACATGAGGACTTGTGACATCTGTGTGTTAATCATCTTCATTCTTGTTCAGAAAACATGATTGCCAGGACAGGGACAGCCAGCCCTGTCTGTGGATGACAGGAGTTTGCACAAACCTGTGCTTGCATGGTGGAATACACATACTGATCTGAGGCCCTTAACTACCATCATTCTTTCCCTTTGATGTGTTGCTGTACGTGTGTTATGGTAACCATCAATGCTGTTGACAAGAGTAAAATAACGTTACCAAAACTTCCCCAAAATAGCCTCCTCTCCATCACTTGAGAAGCCCTTTTTCAACACCAGCTGTCAACTACTTACAGCAGGAAATGCTTCCTCCGGTGTGTTTTCCTCCTGAGGGACTGTTAGCCCTGAAACATGCCATTGTAGAAAGCATGGATTCAATACACAAAAGGCTAAAAACTGCACAGCATCCTGTCCCTGCTATTCATAAAGTGGAGTCCTTCTCCCACTCTGTGACATGGTGAGGGGCCAAAAAGAAAACCACGGGTGCCTAACCCAGTAGTGCCATTGCTGTAGCAGGGTCACATCCCCAGAGGCTGGACCCTGTACAGGGGAGGGTTGTGCAAAGGCTCCGCTGATGAAAGAGGAAATAACTTCTTAATGCATGCCAAGGTTATAATCAGGGGGATTTGCGCAACTGGGAAAAACCTAGACTTTCTTCGTATCTCATGAGGAAATTGAGAAGCTCAGTCGCCAAGTATCTGTTGGGAGAATCAAGAGGAAGCAGAGGTGTTTATTCACTGAAGGAAATGGGAGGGCTCAGCGACTGCAGCATTGACATTATCTGAGCATGGGGCATGTACGGGGCCGTGCTGGGACTCTCATCCTGTTGCTCTGGTGGAGCAGGAAGCTATCATCCCCAAGCCCTCTGTTCTGCCAGTGCCCACACTAGACAGAGCCTCATGGGATTCACAAGCCCTGTGGGATTTTTATTTATTTATTTTTATTTTAACCTCTGCTTCAAAGACCACATGTTTTTATGTGTATGTGTATGTGTGAGACTTGCTTCTCATCCATGCCCACCTCAGCCCTCTTACTTAGTTTTTCCTGATGACTTAAGGTTTGATTCTACTCTGGAGGAAAAAAAAACACAAAAAACCAGAAATGCCTGTTTATGCATTTCACCCACAGTCTACCTCAGCCTAATAGAAATGTCCCTGTGAATTTAGTGAACAGTGCTGCTCAGGCTATTCTACTGTCTGTAGTTTGGGGGTAATTCTATTACACTGCTTTTTATCTTCCCAGGACCTGTACATGATTCCAGGAGTACATTAAATCACACGATTAGTATATGGTGCATGTGGTTTGGTTTTCCTTTTCCAGATCAAAAATTAATTGTGCAATTCTGTATTTTGATTTAGTCCCTTCAGGGGTTTTGGGATGCACTTTTTTTTTAACATCCTTATTTCTCTGTGTGTGTATTGGAGGGTGAGAAGGTACAATATAGCCCACAGCTTCTGTGGGCAGATGATTTCATGGTCTGGAACCAGCTTCCAATGCAACCTTTTCTCCTGAACAGAAGAATTTTTAACTTATGGGATGAAGTTATTGACAGTGGCAAAACCGTTCCCCACCTCAAAGCTTGAGGCAATTTTTTTAGAAATGTTGGGCTCAGGCCTCTGGCATGTCTGTGGCAGCTGGAGCTGCAGAGCAGAGCTGCCACAGCTTTCTCTTGAAACTAGCATTCCCATGGGCTGATGGCTATATGGTTTTGCTGTGGTCTACATGACAAGTGACGAAGACAAGGAAGCCAAGGACATGTCAGAAAAGAATGGCAGTTCCTAGACAATAGAATCTGAACAAAAGTGTCGTTTATCGGTGCCATCGTGCAATACTTAATACACATGGAGGACTCCCCAAAGCTGTGGGCTAAATGAATCTGCTGCAGTTGTCCCAGTTTGTAGCAGACAGTCCCAAACAACTGAAGAAGAGCTGCAAACTCTTCCACATGCTTGCTGCTCTTGAACCAGCACTGCCTTCACCCTCTACTTTGGCATTGGGTCAGAAATGGTGCTTTTATCTGGTTCTACCTGTCCATCTGGTCTGAAAAGCAACAATAATTATCCATTATGGAAACACCTCAAAGATCTGTTAAATAAAGTATAAATGTTAAAGAAAAGACCGACAGTGATCTGTCATCTTTTGTTGGCCTAATGATCCTCTGGGAAATGTCAGTGCTCTGTGAGGACAGAAGGAGAAAGTGTGAGTATATGGGGTATGATTACTCTCCTGTTGAATGGGGAATTAAAATGGCACAGTCTCTGCGATATTGGAGGTATCTCATCAAAAAACACATCATCGAATTGCTGCAGATGCACTTGGTTTTCATGTTTTTTCTCCTGGGCCATCCCAGCCTTTGAAACCCATGAAATAGCATAGAGGTGGTTCCCACAGAGCTCATGCTGGGATGGTGTGTGATATGGATGATTCCTGAAGGACCTGCCCAGCTGAGCAGTGCCACAGTCAGCACAGGAAAAAAATCCTCCTAAAACAGCCTGTGTCTCACACCCCTTCATGGGGCTAAACCACTGCCTGGCACACGCAGTGGGCAGCTCACCCCTGAGCTGTGTGTTTTTCAGAGAAGTCTTTGGGTGCTCTGGATCAGAGACTTTTTTCTTCACATGTGCAGGCAAGATGTGTTGCCTTCCGTCAACGGGCCTACGCCAACTCCTACAGAGCCTTTCCAGGAGAATGAGAACAGGCTTTTCAAGTATCTGCCCATTTACACAGTAAAAACAGATTAATTACTGTAGTTCCTATCAAAGCCCAGGGAGTATGTCCGTAGAGCAGCATGGTTTGTCCTTTAAACAGGAGCCCTTTATTAAATTGAACAATGCCGTAAAGACAAAGTCCATTGTAAATAATTTATTTTACCTGGGTAACGATGGGAAAGGAGAGAGCAGAGCAGGAAGGAGAGGGTACCTGCATTTGCAGCCAGCAAGATTGGTATCAGCCCTGGAAAAGCATCTGAGTAGGGATCAGAGAAAAATCTGACAGTGATTTTACCCCCATAACAAAAGGGGGTATAAATGTCTTCCAAAGTAAACAGCAAACTTCTCTTATTTCAAGACACAGATCCATGTGACCAGGGATGGCAGTAGCCTGTGGCTGGGATGATGGTGAGGAGAGGGTCAGAGGGTGAAGCCAGGTGGTGTCACCATGTTGACAAGGAGCCACACACCCCTGGAGCTGCCATGGCCGGGGCAGGGCAGTATCAGGGTGCAGGGTGGCAAGGAGGATTCTCTGGCCTGTGAGACACTTCTGGAAGAGGAATAACTTTCAGTACAGCCACATTGCTGTCAGAGCTAGCAAATGAAAGGGCTTCCTGACCCAAAGAGCTCCACATGCTCTCTGAACCCTCCTCCCATGCCTTGAGCCCCAGCCCTCCCTGTGCTGGGGGAGGTATCCCACAGGTCCTCATGAGTCTCCCCATACCCATAGTTTACCCCATGCCCTTTAGGTCCACCCAGGTCTGAAGAACTGCCAGGTGCAGTTCCAGGCACTTTCAGCATTGCCCACATCAATCAGATCATCTGGGCTTGTTCATGTCAGCCACTTAGACTTCAGTCCCACTGGGGCAGTGATGATGCTCTTCAGTGGCTGGAACAAGCCACAGGGCTGATGACTTTAACTTAAATCAAATCCAAAAGAAAATTAAAACCAGAAACTTTGGTTCTAGCCCCTTCCTAATGTTTGACCCGTCCCTGCTCCTAGGGACATTCGTCCCACCCTCTTTCTTTACAAACCTGTCACCTGTCACTTCCTTGTACTTGCCTATCCTCTTACCTCCCACCAGAAGAGGTTTTTAGCTCTGTAACACCCTTTTGATTCCAAGCTCCATCAATATGTAATTTTCAGTGCACTGGAGACAAGACCTTTGAACCCAACAGCACTGCTTTTAATTATAACCCTTAATCATCTTAGACAGAAAACTGGTAGGTTACTCCCTTGTTTATGTTTTCCACTTACTCCTTTAAATTAAAACACACAATAGCTGGACCCTGATACAGTTAATATGATTTCTCTTAATAACCTTCATAAAGTCATTAAGTTTATTACCTAATAATATATAGTTGGGAGTCATAACATTTGTTTACATTAGACAGTTTTCCAGTGTAAAGTAATTCAGCACACCCAGCTGATAAGGTCAGGCAGATTCCTTAAAATAAAGAAAGTTTACAAGCAAGCTCCGAGATATTTCTCTGCAACGTGTTTACTTTCCAGAATAGTGTACTTTGTCCCTTTGTTCCCGTCATGCTATGCTAAATGAAGCTGTTCATGTTTTTCTTTCTTCTTGGACCGGAACGAGTCACCTGAGACTCAACAGCTGGCAATCATCTTGGAGTTGCAGGGGGCTCAGGGGGCTCTTGGGAGGATGGGGGTGACTGAGCACTGAAGTTCACACTGTGCACTGGCACCCGTGCTGCCTCCCTGTGCTGTGTGTCTGGACAAGTCCCCAAGTCACCCCCAGGTCACAGATCACCTCTCAGGGGCTGTGCTGCAAAACCATGTCCTGGAGCACCCAGGAACACCCAAGGGAAGGAGGGACCCTGGGACACATAAAGGATCACTCCCTTACCCCAGAAGGGACTCCAGCCATACTGGGTGTCACTCCTGCACAGAGGAGGCAGAGCAAAGCCTGATGACTGCTCATCTGGTGTTGGGTCACCTGAGGTTACTGTCTGAGTATTACTATTTTAAATTCTTTGGCTTTTGGTTGAAAGAAAGGCTTTGTGAAGAAGACAGTTGCATGGAAATCAGTATCTAGACTCAGTTTTGAGTTTTGCCATGGACTTCCTGAGACAGCGTGGGAAAGTGACTCCATCTTGCCGTGCAGCACAATGTCTGTCTGGGAAGGGGGAAGGGAGAGATGATCTCTAATTTCTTCCTCCCTTTGTTCATCTTGTCCTTTAAGGCTGCAACTTCTGAGGTTAATGGCTCTTTCTCGTAGCGTGTGTAAGTACCCTGAGTTTTGCCAGGGCCTAAATCAGACTATATAGGCTATAGACTCTTAATATAGGTGCTACTCTAATACAGGCAATAAATAGTAATAATAGTAACCATGAAATCACTATCACCAGATATGAGCCAGAAAGAAATGAAATAAATGGCATGCATCTGAGCTTCACCAGTGGAAAATTTGCTAGCTCCCTCAGGTGTGTGGAGCTCCTATGGCAGGTTCTTGTAATGGCACTGCATGTTTCCCAATATTTTTTTTTTTCTGAGAATTTCATATCATAGTCAGGTGGCTATAGTTGAGTCTCAGCTTCCACTGAAAAACAAGTTTCTCTGCTTCTAATGGCCCAGAGAAAAGCTTTAAAAATATTAAACCTTGAGGAAGAGAGAGAGGTGGAGAGTGAGAGACAAGTAGGAGTGGAGAAGGAAAGGAGAGAGCTAAGGAGAGAGAGAAAGAAAAAGGTAAAAGAGAGAAACAAAGATAGAAAGTGAAGAAAGGGAAGGGAAGGGAAGGGAAGGAAAGGAAGGAGGGAAGGAAGGAGGGAAGGAAGGAGGGAAGGAAGGAGGGAAGGAAGGAGGGAAGGAAAAGAAAGAAAGAAAGAAAGAAAGAAAGAAAGAAAGAAAGAAAGAAAGAAAGAAAGAAAGAAAGAAAGAAAGAAAGAAAGAAAGAAAGAAAGAAAGAAAGAAAGAAAGAAAGAAAGAAAGAAAGAAAGAAAGAAAAGAGAAAGAGAGAAAGAGAGAAAGAGAGAAAGAGAGAAAGAAAGAAAGAAAGAAAGAAAGAAAGAAAGAAAGAAAGAAAGAAAGAAAGAAAGAAAGAAAGAGAAAGGAAGAAAGAAAGAAAGAAAGAAAGAAAAAGGAGAAATGTTCTCTATTTTCTTCTTTTTAAGGTCTCATGATGTTTATGCCAGTCTTAATATCTCTAGCGGCCTGATTTGTGGTTCCTGAATAGATATCTTTGGCAGCACAGGAATCTCATTTAAGACTTTAAACAATTATGTTTTCAGAGTCTCTAAATAAAATGCTTGTGCTTTAACAACAGTGGAAAAGTGAAGGGTTTGGCTTCTTTCCCTTTTGGACCAGCAATGGAATGAATGGAAAATTGATGCTGTGTACTGCACTGGTATAAGAGCAAATAGATTTGTTTCTAGCAATGCTGGAGCACATGACCTAGGAGGACCTGGTGCATGCTTCATCTGACTCTACTGGTCCGTGGACAGGTTGTGTGGTTCCTTCCAAAATGAGTATTTCTTCTACAAGCTAAGGGAGATCCTACCCTCAGTAGTTTTGAAGACTCCACCTTCTTTTTGATAGTGCTGTCAGACACAGTGTTGCAAGATGTTGGGAACAAAGATGTCCCAGAAATTAATAAAAAACTATAATGATAAGCATCCTCTATTAAGCCCTCCTACAACAGAATTAAGTTTAAAGAGTAAGTAATATTCCTATTTAAGGTACAAATCTGCCAGGTGGCATAAGTCCCTTAGCCCAATGCCAGTGCCCTGGGCAATGCAACAAACATGCTCACCTCAATAAGACATAGCAGTGGATGTGCACTCACCCTCAGCTAGATTAGAACAAACCCCAGTCCTAGGCATAGCTTAGTTATTGCGTGGAAGCTAGAAGTCACAATATCTTTCAAGTAGCCAGGGCTTTGACCCCCACAGGCAAACCTGCTTCAGTGGGTACTGTTCAGCATAAGAACTAGAAAATTATAAGTCTCAGTCTGATTTTAGAGCTTGAAAGCAAGGCCTTCTGGTCGTACCATGGGAATCCGTGAATGCTAAGGGGATATTTTGTGTCCTGCTCTGCATCATGTGTGCCCCCATTCCAATGATAGCAGCTGTTTTGTTAAGAATCCTCACCAGACAAATCCATGAGTTTTCCACTCTTCAATTATGAATATGAACTCTAGTCTTGGGTCAGCTTTAAGCCACAAACCAAATCTAAACTTAATCTGAATGCAGACCCAGCCCCTTCCCTTGTTCAAAACACGCAGGAATTCCAAAGCTGAATTTTGGAATTTTCCATGGTTTGTGATAGTCTCAGTGGAGCAGTGTGTGGGCAAAGCAAGCACGTAATGTGGCTGTTGAGGGCCAGATGAATGGAAGCAGTTGTTTGCTTTGTGGGTAATACCTTGGAAGTCAATGAGGCTGCACTCTAGGGAAAATATGGGAAATCAATGGCAGAATCTGGCTCTGCATCTCTGACCTTCTGTAATTACAAGGTTCAGCAAATGTGCAAGAGGCAGAGTTCACAGGGAGCACTAGAGGGGCTTCTGCTAGTCCACTGCCAATCTATTTTCTTCAAGTTTGAAACCTTTGGGGAAAAAAAAAAAAAAGAGATAAAGTGTTAACCATTTCTGAGATTCCCATCCTTTAAATGTCCACCTCTAGGAGAATTTGCCCTGTGAACAGTGGCCGAAGTGGAGCAAACTACTCAAAGTCAATAAAAATTTTCTCTTGTTCAGAGGGTTTGCACAAATGGCTTACCCAACCACTAAAGCCCAGCAAGCCCTTCTCCTTGAGCCCTCCTAGGTGGGCCAAGTGACTGCTTGGGTGGGCACAGGACTGCCTCACTGCCACAGAATGCCTGTTACCCTCAGGCAGTGAGGGTAGTGCCTGTTACCCCCTATGAATGCTCAGCTGTTTGCAACCTAAATGCCACTTAGAGTGTTTTTTCCCAAACATATTCTTGCCAAACTGTGAAACTTCAGCCATGCGAATGTGTACAAAACCCAGTGGTGGAGTTGGTTTGGGAGACACTGGGTGAGTTTTCCTTAGCAACAGTTTCAGACATATATTCCAAATAGACAGCACAAATATTTGGATTCCATGGCTGCTTTCTGGAGTCCCAGGTCTTTACCTCAGCTTCAGATCTGGATCAGACCAGAATTGTTTGTGAGTGATATTCCCTTATCAGCTACTTTACAGATGGTATGTTACCAGTCCAAGTTGCATATGTACTTTGAAGATCAGAAACTTCATCTTTTAGATAAGGTTACTCTCTTACAAGTAAATATTGGGAAGAACACAAGGAAGGGATGAAAACTACAGACAAAATGAAAAGGAAATGGCTGATCATGCTATTAGATAGTTCAGGTTGAAGTACCTTTGGAGCTGGTCAGAAAGGAAATCAGAGGGAAAAACAGTCCGTTGCTTTGTAGGACCAAGTGCAATGCTCCACATTGACTTGTGACCCTTGCAAAGTATTCACCTGGCAAGCTCAGTAGATTTAGACACTGAAAGTTAATTCAGAAAGAGTCTGAAGAGATAGTATAAATACTATTCAACTAAATGTTCCTGCTCAGTGTAACATCTGAAGTGTGTTGCATGCTAGTTCAAACTCTTGAAAGGGAAAAGGAAAGCCCTGCCTAAAAGCCTTTTTGCTGTGGAAGGGATGCTGCTCCACAGGGTAGCAGGTGGCAGTCTTGCCCACTGCTCCCCTGAGGGAGCTTCCAAGGGAGCAAACATTTTTAACAAGCTCTTTTGAAGCGAACGCCTTGGGAAACATGCCAGAGTGGGGAACCTGGGAGAGAGACAAAATGATGATGAGCTGCATCAGCTGCAAACCTGGGCACTGCATTTCCATGTGGTGCTTGGCTTCCTTGGTGACAGACACATTATAAATACCTCAAGCCAGACCCATTTTGGAGGGGTGCCTGCAGCTGTGGGAAAGCTACAGATTCGAAATTCCAACCAACTCATCACAGGCATGAAAAATATTTCCCAATGCATCTCCTCTCTCAGGGGCTTTTCTTAAGCAGATGAGCCTTCTCTAACCTCATCAAACTGTTGTTAGAGAGGCTTGTAAGAGCTGCATTCAGCCCACAAACTGATTATGGCTGTTGTCAAAGCCAGTGTGATGTAGTGCTTTCCCTTGGAGCAAAATAGTAAGACTAAGTGGAGAATTGATTGTAGATGAAAAGGCAAGGGCTTGAGATACCTCCTTAATCCCATCACTGAGCTGTGAAATGGAGGGGGCAGTAGCAAGACCCCAGGTGTGCACCTAGCCACAAGGTCATGAAGGTCAATATGTTCTTGTAGGGCTTACATCACCTGTGTCATGTCATCCAGAAGACTGCAGGCAGGATTATGACAATAATTCTATCCCAACATGTATTCAGGGAGATTAAGTGTCCATCTTCAGTAGCGTGTTTTAAATTGCCTTTGGTATTCATTACAATGTCCAAACCATGCTTTGCATTCCTAAAGAAGTGACTGCTACACAAAACCTACCTCATGGTAGGTTGTCCATGTAGGTCCTACCTTACGGGTGGCAGAAATGTTGACAGCATGGTTCACTGCATAGGTGAAATGTGAGACATATTTTATCCTGAAGTATAAACCTCCCATGTCTAAAGCCTTTCCAGGATAGACTGCTAAATTGCAAAAACAATTGTGAAGACTTAATAGGCTGAAAGCATTTTCTTTTTTGAAAGATAAGCATTTATCATTCTGGCATCCCAACGAGCTGAGTTCCAGGCAGCACAATATGCAGGACATAATCGAGGCCTCACTCCTGCACTAACAACGGGAAGCAGAGGAAATGATGCAAGGCACTCTGGAGTGTGCACCTTCCCTTTCATGAAGACATGAATGAGAAATCACCAGGCTGAATAATTTCTTTCTGATAAATGACTCTGCATTAATTAAACCTAATCACTCTAGCATAATTTCTTACACAGCTGTTGATTGTTACCAGCTTACTGATGATCATGTTTACGAAATGTAATTGAGCTACCTTCGTATTGGTGTTATCAGAGACTTCCACCCATCACTAATTTGTTCCTTCCTCCACCACAGATCCCTTCTATGTGCCAAATGTTAGATTAACTATTTATGGGACTGATGTCTGCCTGAAGAGGAAGAAATCTCCAAACTTAAGAAAGAGGCAATAAGCATTTTTAATTCAGTTTTCCTCCTTCTTGTTCACTGGTGGCACTTATCAGAACAAATAAACAGAGAAGATTGAAATGCTGCACTATTCCTATGTTTCCCTGTAAGTGCCCTTTTCCTGCATTCCCACAAAATTCCTCCTGCCCAGGCTGATATTATCATAAGGCTTGTAAGTGCTCCTGGGGTCCTGATTTCATTTATCACCTCCCCTTGCCCATATGTAATATATATATATTTCATATATGCTTTATGTCTTCATAAAAATCTATAATCCTCTTGACATCAGTTATCTGGACTAAAGTTATTAATTCAGCCAGCCAAAAAGTGATGGAAATGTGTGGAACATTTCATTTGTCACAGTCCACAGATGACGGTCATTTATTAGGTTGCTAATGTGAACAAATCCAATAAAGCAAGCAATCAGTCTATGGACTTATATAAAAAAACAGAAAGGGGAAGAAATTCCAGACCCTCCTATTTATTATTTCTGTTTGTGTGATCTTGCAGTTGAGAATATTGCCATTACTAAGCAATGGATTTATCAACTATACCTTTCAGTAAAGCGAAAAGAAGATGAAATGCTTTGAAGGTCTCCTCTGACTTCAAACACCTGAACTGAAAATGGTCAGTATTGAGACAGCTCAGAATTGCTACATGTACTGGAGTAATGTCTAGTAATGTCCAGAGTTATTTCCACTCTACTCTTTTACAAGTCATGTGATTTTATTTCCCCTGTATCAGTTCTCTAGCAAACCAAAATCAGGCTCATAATCATACAACCTATTTTATTACATTGCCACTCTATGAAAAGGAAGGCTTCAAAGATTAAGCAGTGTTTTAGATGAGAGTGACCGAACCATGACTATTTCAACAACAACAAAGAGGGAGCATTTAACTAAATGATTGTGGGAAAAACCTATTTCATATAGTCAAAATGCAATTGGATACATAACATAGAATCATAGAATTAGCTGGGTTGGAAGGGACTTCAGAGATCATCAAGTCCAACCCTTGACCCACCGCTGCGGTTACCAGACCATGGCACTGAGTGCCACATCCAGTCTCCTTTTAAATATCTTCAGGGACGGAGAATCTACCACCTCTCCAGGCAGCCCATTCCAATGCCTGATCACCCTCTCCGTAAAGAAATTCTTTCTAATATCTAACCTAAATTTCCCCTGGCACAACTTAAGACTGTGTCCTCTTGTCTTGTTGAAAGTCGTCTGTGAAAAGAGACCAACCCCCCCCTGGCTACACCCTCCTTTCAGGGAGTTGTAGAGAGCGATGAGATCTCCCCTGAGCCTCCTCTTCTCCAGGCTGAACAGCCCCAGCTCCCTCAGCCTCTCTTCATAGAGTCTGTGCTCGAGTCCCTTCACTAGCCTGGTTACCCTGGTTACCCTTCACATGGTCAATATGCTGATGGCCATGAAACTTTACTTTCCGAACCACTGAATGCAGCTTGCACCCTCTGATCACACCACAGAACAAAGATTATAGGCTAGATTCACTGCTGGCACAAGCAAATAGAGATACCTTGACTTCCATGCACTTGCCATTACTTATTCCAGCAGTGAGCTTGGCTCACCAAGCCTGCAGTGTGGACTCAGAGTCCTTTGAAGTCAATGGAAAGGGCCCATGACTTCAAGGGACTTCAGATTACATCTGGTGTAGCATGTGTTTTGCCAGCTACTGAGTTAGTTATACAGCATATCACTAGGTACATACATATTCAGTGTTGGGACATGGCCTCACCTGTCAGTGGGACTGGAAATGCATCCCTAGCAGCAAATACTCTATTTTTGTAACTCAAGACCACTTTTGGAGTTGGTCTCTTCACATTTAGAATATTTCCACTCAGTGCTCAGCCACTTAGTTTATTTGAACTCCTTACATCATGTTATTCCACCACCCCCTCAAATCACTCAGTAACTGCCTGAAAATGGAAGATATTTTAGGTGAAGCTTTGGAAAAGATGTAATTACAAACTAACATAGTATTGCCCTGCACCAGCTGTCTGTTCTTTAAACCTAGCTGTGAACATAATTTTCCCAAGAAAGCTCTTGATCAGAAGTTAGGTAGGATAAGGATGACAGAGACCAACATCGTGCTATTTGACTCTCAGTTAGAAGCATTATGTTGCAGATCTTGTTCTTATCTGATACTCTCCAGCCTGGGTACAGAAGGTTAATGTCAGCAATGCAGTGACTCCAGGTGTCACATAAGGGGAAACCTTATCACTCTCCACAACTACCTGAAAGGAGGATGTAGAGAGGTGGGGGATATGTCCATCTCTTTTCATAAGTAACTAGCTGTAGGACAAAGGGAAATTGCTTCAAGTTATGCCAGGGGAGGCTTAGGTTGGATGTTAGGAAAACTTATTTACATAAAGGGTTATTAAGTACTGGAACAGGCTGTCCAGTGAAGCTTGTGAATCACCATTATTGAATGTGTTTAAAAATCATATAGACACGGTACTTAGGGACATGGTTTAGCAGTGGGCTGGTAGAGCTAGGTTAGTAGATTTAGGATAAAGGTTGGACTGGTAGATTTTAAAGGTCTTTTCTAACCTGGATGATTCTGTGATTCTATAACTAAAGAAATGTAGAGAAAGTTCAAAGAAACACAAAGCCCTTCATAGTCTCTGCTTTCCATGACTTGGTGGGATATCTCAGATGGTATTGCTGGATAGATTCAGGATGCATCACCTGGGTGACTCTCAGTCAGACTTGTGTCCTTGTTCTGGGTCTGGAGATTAAGCCAAAGGTCTCAGCAGTGGCAGTCCATCTTTTCTATTGACAGGCTGAGCGAGTAAATGGATTTTGCCTTGTCCATTTCAGTACAACAAATGTTTGTGAGAGGAGGCCAAGAAGGGAGGGAGGCTGAGAAGACATACCAAAAAATAATCAGAGAGGCTGCCCTAACAAGTAGGAAAAGCACCATGGGCTGATCAAGACAGCTGAGGAGGAGAACAAAAATTATGCCAGTAACAAAGGTGCTTATCTCTATAGAATTTGAACTGTCTCCTGAATGACAGGAGGATGAGATAGGAAACCTGACGCATGCCGCTTCTTAGGTAGCATCAAAAGTATTAGAAATGTTTACATGCCTAAAGTAACCTCACTGAACTAAAACTCAGGTCTACAGCTTTGACCTGGTGGGCTACACTTGCCATTTTGCTATTCTTTGGCACATCTCCTCAGCTATGAAGCAGAATGGCAGTAAATCACATTGGCTACTTTAATAAAGCACTAAAGAACCTCTTGTTCAAAAGAGGAGCAAAGTCAAAATAGGCAGTTACTATTATTTAGCAGCTGTATTCAGATATGTGATGGATACTTGGTAATGGGATGGTGATATCAGATAGCAGGTTTAAAATAGGCCTTTGAGACCATGAAAGTCCACAGAGGAACTTGTGAAATACCAGTTCAACCACTGACCATGGATTAACAGTGAAGTCTAAGTTCAAATTCCAGCTAAGAAGCCAAATTTATGGTTGCAAAATATGTTTAAACATACTTGTATCTGACAAAACCGATCATCACAAACTAGAATTACAGCTGACTACAATTCTTCTGGGTTAGCTTTTAAACATGGAAGTTTAAAGCTTTTCCATGTATTGTCACAGTCTTGATAATGGTCTTATTATTGGGGGTTTAAAATTTTGTTACAGCACACTCATTTCTTGAACAAAATGAGACTCATTTTTCCAGTGGAAACAACCTGGTTTTGATGATGCTTCCTTAAAAGGTTCATCTGGCTTCTTGGATCTGCTTTACAGCCTCTTTGCAACACCAGAAAGGCAAATTGTGGAGCCAAGAATCTGGCCTCTGGATTTCAGTGACATTAACACCCAGAAAGAATTGCTGGGAGAGACTACTTCCATAAGAGAAGCTGGAGTCATTCCTTGCAGTCTGGGACTTGTCTGAACATGAAAATAAATGTATCTGGAATAAAAGAAACTGTAATCTTAAAGTGGGAGACTGGCAAAATGGACCAAGTCATGTGGCAATGTGATTCTTTCTTTTTTGTTTCTGATGGATCCAGTCATGAAAGTCAGTGAAGTTGATAGTTGGTGCAAGGGCATCCACATGTACTATCTATTGTTCTGATGGAGTTGGAGCTGGAATAAATCCATGTGCAGACAAACTCTCATTTTTCTGTAGAACTGGGGAATGGCAGAAGGCAATCAAGGAATAAATTCAGCTTGCTTATTGCCTTTCAGAATGAAAGATTTGCATAGGTTTGTGTATAAAATGGATTGCCAGGGTAAAGCAATCAGTGTTTCAGTAATAAACATTTCATGGATGAATAACTTTTTTTTCAATGTATCAGCTGAAATACTCAACCATTCCTGGTTTTCAAAACCTAAGTTTTGAGTGTCTGTTCTAGCTTTCAAGACTTTTTTTTTCACTTTTGTTGAAGGATAAAAGATCAGCTATCATATTCATCCAGATATAGTCAAAACATGGTTTTAGGACAAAAATAAGTTTCAGTTCCAAGTGCTACACACTTGTGAGAAGTTTTTTGTGTGTTTCACTTTTTATTGACTGTCTTTTGGTAAGCATATTCTCCTATTTTTTTACCAGCCATAAAGCATCATAATATGCATCCAAGTCTGTAGCCATCAGAGATGTTTAGTGTTCATACAGTCCTTGTAGGTGTTATTCACTGCTATTTCAGGGCTCCTGGTGCACAGAACAGATCCTTTCAAAATGAATTCATAAAGGAGAGGAGAGGGAAGGGGATCTCATTGGGAATTACACTTAAGTTTCATTCTGACCTTCCTCAGATACTTGCTGGTACTGCACTGAGACTGAAGTGAGTAATTCTGTCACACGAAGGTCAGTTGGACATATTTTGGGAAATGATTACTGCACAGACCTTTGTTTCTCACAGGAAAGCAGCTACCTGTCTGCAGTTTTACAATTATAAACTATCCTGACCTACAACAAGAATAGGCTACCGTGGCATATACTGTTCTTTCCAAATTTTGTTTACCATTAGTGTAGCATTTATGATACTTTTTTCTAAAAATAACAACCTGTTTTTTTCCAATAACTAGCAGATTGGTCATTTAGCATGAATCACCTAATTCATTCCAGATCTTGGACTTTGATGTTTATTTTGAGACATTTCTTATTTTTGAGCACAGAAAAGGGTACATTTTACAGACCTTTTTACTAATTTCATTGGGTAAAGAATGAATAACAATTCTCTAACTTGAAAAATGTTGTTTAACCACAGTTGCTAAGTAAAATCTTATTATGCTTATGATTCAGGTATATATCTTTGTTGCAAGGGAAAGATAAATAAATCATAATCTTAACCAATAAGATAATTAGATGCTTGATATGAACATTAGAAGTGAAAATACTTTGAAAGAGCTCTAGGGGAGGAGAACAATTTTTACTGCAATAGCCATTAATGAGTACAGAAGCCATCTGACCTCTGTTAAGTCTCTTCCTCAGATAACTCAGTTCTTTTTAATGTATAGTAACACAGACACACTGAATTTTATTTTGAGGCTGGCATGTTACTGAGAAGAGTAGATATGTAGTGAGGGTGGTCAAAGACAGCTTTATATTGCCACCCTTATTGGACACTTCTGCTCTGCATAAAAGTCAGCAGAACAGAACATGTGCCTTGCACCTCCACAGTGCAGGGTCTTAACACCAATTGCCTTCCATGAGCTGGTTTGCATTTATTTGGAGCCTCACACATATTTTGAATCACATTTACATCTGGAACATCAGCAGTGTCAGGCAGTGCTCCATTCTGCTGCCATTCTGATCCTCCATTCCTGAGGATCCTGATCTTGGGCAAAGGAGAGGACCAGGCAGGTAGGGCAGTAAATCTTTGTCTGCTGTGAAAGAAATGGCAATGTGTCTGCCAGAGACATAAATCCTATGTCCTTAAAAACTTTACTCCTCTCAATATCACAGAAATCACAGAAACCACAGCATGTTAGGGGTTGGAAGGTACCTCAAGACATCACCAAGTCCAAGCCCCCTGCCAGAGAAGGATCACCTAGTGTAGGTCACACAGGAAAACATCCAGTTTGGCTTTGAATACCTCCAGAGAAGGAGACTCCACAACCACACTGGGCAGCCTGTTCCAGTGTTCTGTCACCCTCACAGAGAAAAAAGCTTTTCCTTATGTTTACACGGAACCTCCTATGCTCCAACTTGTATCTATTGCCCCTTGTCCTATCAATTGGTGATCACTGAGGAGAGCCTGGCTCCATTCTCCTGACTCTCACCCTTTACATATTTATAAACATTACTGAGGTCACTCCTCAAGCTCCTCTTCTCCAAGCTGAAGAGCCCCAGCTCCCTCAGCCTTCCCTCATAAGGGAGATGTTCCACTCCCTCAGTCATCTTTGTGGCTCTGCACTGGACTCTTTCAAGCAGTTCCTGATCCTTCTTGAGCTGAGGATCCCAGAACTGGACACAATACTCCAGATGTGGCCTCACCAGGGCAGAGCAGAGGGGGAGGAGAACCTCTTTCACCTACTAAACACCCCTCTTCTAATGCACCCCAGGATGCCATTGGCCTTCTTGGCCACAAGGGCACATTGCTGGCTCATGGGCATACTTCTGTCCACCAGGACTCCCAGGTCCCTTTCCTTTGTGCTGGTCTCTAACAGGTCAGTCACTAACCTATACTGGTGCCTGGGCTTGTTCCTACCCCACTGCCCTTGTTTTATTTCATTGAATTTCTCCCTGCCCAACTCTCTAGTCTGTCCAGGTCCCTCTGAATGGCAGCACAGCCTTCTGGGGTGTCAGCCACTCCTCCCAGCTTTGTGTCATCAGCAAACTTGGTGAGAAGATATTGTCTCATCATCACAGTCATTGATAAAGATGTTGAACAGGACTGGACCTGCAATGATCCCTGGGGGACTCCACTAGTTATAGGTGTCCAGCTGAACTCTGCAGCATTGATTACAACTCTTTGGGCTCAATTCTGTAGCCAATTCTTAATCCGTCTCATTGCCCTATCACTAATGGTAGTCATCATGTCATTTTTGTCTGGATAAGCATTTATAGAGGACAATAAAAAAAGGAATTAATTTAACAGTCATGAGACATGGTGTGTGGCACAGTGACCATTGAGGAATTTATTGTGAAGAGGAGAAGCAAAAAAACTTAGCATGTTCTGCTACCTGTGGGATTACGTTGTTTTACTGTGTGCGCTATGTGCTCGCACAAGACAGGGCAGCTCTGAACAGTCTCTTCTGAGGGAATGTATGATGCCCTGGAAATGCTCCAAAAGCTCTTTGAAGCCATTTAGGTACAGGATGTTTAATCAGCACCTACTGCATTAAAAGAGCTCTGTTCTGTTAATCTAATATTTGCAGAGAGTATCTGCTGAAGGCTGAGCAGGCAACCCAGGGTAACATTCTTTTGTTCATGTAATCTCAATAACATGAGGGTTACCAAGACATGACTGCTTTGCCACCAAACAGCATATTAGCACTGAATAAGCAAGAACTAGAGCATATACTATGCTTTTTTAAGCTTCTCTCTGTTGCAGTTTTGATAGAGTTGTTACAGAGTCTAACATGTTCTCTTTCAAGATCAGGCTGTCATCAGACTAACAGTGAGCAAGCTCATTCAAAAGTCATCAGGAACATACAGAAACTGCATGGACTTTTCCCAGACCTTTGAGTCATCTCAGAAAATCTGAGAGTTGCTTGTTTCGTTTTTTTAACCTGACATCCTATGGAAGTGGCAAATGTTCAGTCATATGGATAAATATGAATGTGAGTTATTATTTTTTATTCTCTCTGTTTTTCCATTCTGCTTCGCTTCCCCAGTATATTTTAGACCTAATGCTTACTTGCTCTCCCGTCTCTATTCAGAAAATTAGAGAATCACATTTTCTAGAGAACCACTATGGTCTCCTGTCAGATTCCTGGCTTTCCACATTGTCAGTTTAGAAAATGAAGTGAAGTGATTGTGAAGGATGGTGAATGTGACCTTGAAACAGTGAGACTGCAGACTCTGGGGATTCATTTCTTTCCCTCCTAAGTCATTACAAGGAAGCAACAGAAGTGAAATTATAATCCTTAAATCACCTAGCTCTGCAGGAAAAAAAAATAAAAAGAGGGGGAAAAAAAAGAACAATGAAGTACTGAAGCCAAACCAAATAGTTTAAAACTCATCCATGAGCTTAAACATATTCCCATTCAACTGTGTGCTGCACAAGTCCAGATAATTAAACTTTAAAAATGTCCAGCTCACTGATACCAAATAGATAAAAGGAAAGAGAAATGTCATATTCCTCAGCAAATTTTTAAAAGTACATTTTAGTTTACCGTGACTATGTTGTCCTGAAGTATCTAATGATACATGTCCACAAAGGGACATGGAACTCCACTGTTTCCTTTAGTCCCTGCAATTTTAAAAACAGATTGAGTTTAAATTTATTCATAAAGATAGTACATTTTAGAGACTAGTATAATCACCCAACTCAGTGGTTCCCAAAATGGTACCTTCCTTTTGTGGTGCAGGGAGAGGAGTGAGAAGGTGCTGCTTCCATCTGCAAAGGGACCTGACCTGATGGAGCTGTGCATGCTCTGACACACCTGAGAGAAGCATTTGGCAGACAAGAAGGCTCTCACATCCTCAATCACCCTCTGTGCAGGGCAGTCCTTACTCACAGGTAAGGCAGCTTTGGGATGGCCATGGAATTTTTGCTTTCTGCTTCTCCATCCAGTCAGTCCTCAGATGAGGCAAATCACCATAGCTGTGTACATACAACCAGAGGAGTCTACCACAAGCAGTGTGAGGTTGTGGTTTGCTGGTGGTTCATATTAGATCCTGATGTCATGGCATTTTTACACTGACGTTCAATACTCTGCAACTAAGCATGCTGGTCCAAGGCTACTTCTGCTCTTCTTAACTTGGAGACAGAGCAATGGGAGTTATGCTTGGATGAAGGCACACAGGAAAATTGCAGTTTGTTGCAGAGCAAGGCTGTGTTCTGAAGCTGGAATAAATGAATAGCAATGCATTATTTATTTTAATAATGTATGTATTTAATATTACTATGCAATCTCTCACTATCTGATGAAAGTTTGCCTTGACTTTGCCAAATATTTTTTTTATTTTCTTTTTTGAAAGACTCATAAGACTGAAAGTTTAGAGAAGATAATTTCTGTGACGCATTTTCTGATTTCCAATGCTTTTGTTTATGGTGTTGTTTCTTCAGGATAACCTGATGACTAGAATGGCCTAGTGAACACAGAGAATGAACCTTGAGATTATTTTTCACAGGCACTTAAGTTTTTGCCTGGTTCCTTAGCTCTGAAAGTGAAGAACTTAAAAAATTCCTGCTTGGCATCTGTCAAAGCCTGCAGCAGCCTGGTCTCCAGGCTTCTAACCTGCTGCCACAAGTCCCCAGACAAGTACATTGAAACAGCTGGGTACCCACAGGACATCCTAGATCTGACACTCAGGAAATACATAGTCCCATTGGGACATAACATTTGTACACCCTACAGGGTATTTCCGGAGAACCAATTCACTCACTGTTGGTGAGGCTGTTGTACAGCCCCTGCCTCAGCTGAGACAACGACTTCAGGAATGATGTGACCATTTTTCCAGATAAGGAAGAATAGGAGTGTACATTTGGTTATCAAAACCAAGGCTAAGGCTTGGCAGAAGAAGGGTTAAAACACCTGTGCACTTTCATCTGAGCATCCCAAAGCAGTGTTCTTTGAGTTGTGGTCCATCAGCCTCAGGTCTACAAGGTGACTAAAAATTCATGGAGCACACACACTTCCTTGTAATGAAACAAGTGATCAGACAAAATGAAAGAAAACTGAAAATTAACAGTCAACAATTTAAACATTAACATAGAATCATAGAATCATAGAATCATAGAATCATAGAATCAGCCGTGTTGGAAGGGACCTCAGAGATCATCAAGTCCAACCCTTGACCCACCTCTGCGGTTGCTAGACCATGGCACTGAGTGCCACATCCAGTCTCTTTTTAAGTCTCCAGGGACAGAGAATCTACCACCTCACTGGGCAGCCCATTCCAATGCCAACCACATCCTTTATATGTGGTTGCAAATGAAAACCTGTGTGACACTAGCATAACACCACCTGGAAATTCTTTCAAAAAATGCTAGATTCATCCTGCATCCTTGTTCACATCATGATAAGTTGAGCATCTTCTTGGATTCATCTAGGTCTCTCTCTTTAGACAAATACTTGGAGCTGCAACTACTCATCAGGAGAAGCTAACCACTTACCAAAACAAGCAGTTTTAAGTCTCTGATGCCCTTCCATATCACCATCACTCCATACAGTGTATCCTCCTATCTTCTTGACATTCATTATTGGTGCCACAAGCACCTCTGTGCTCAACTTGCTGCATGGCTCTTCAAGCACAAAGCTAGATTAATTTACTCTATAGAATATTGTATGGCAAACTGCAGGACTGCATTCCACTAGACCACATGGTGCCAAGAAGTAAGTGTAATGATGCCAAAAGTCCTTTCATCACACTGGGGGCCCTCAGGCCAAGACCTGGCCCACAGACCCTATACTTGTACTTAATACTGCTTTTCCTTGCCAAAGCTTTAGAGAAGCAAAAGAAATTAGTCAGAAATAATTTCTAGGTCCCATTAAAAGAAGCTCACCTATATATAATTGGCACACTATGTGGACACCACTGCTACCTGGCAGTGCTACCTTTGCTACCCATAATCTGACTACTGCTGATTCCTGGGTTGTGTGCTGGATGCACCTGTCTAGGCCAAGCACCCAGATCTTTCAATATCTCCAACTTACCATGCCATCTCCCCGTGTCACAAAAAGATCAGGAGCTGCTCAAATTAAATTCCTTTATTAGTGGAATGTTTTTAATAGACCAAAAATGACATGGATGAAGGAATGGCTGTCCTTTATGGTTGCCAGAAAAAGTAAATATTGTCTAAAGACATTATACAGCTTTCTTTTAACCAAAATTAAATAAGGTCCATAGCAAAGCAAGCTTTCTGTAGAAATGTATTGTTATGCTGCTATTACAAGCTATTTACATTGGATAAAAAACAGGTGTTTCAAAGCCAGCTTTAATCTTAGTTGATTACTGTTATGATTCTGTGTATCTTTCCCTCATCTCCCCTTCTTGCTGTTATATATGTCAGGCATTAACAAAGTTAAACAAGTGAGCAATGACAAAACAATCACAAAACAAACTCTGAATAACAAAGACAGAGTGTGAGCTCCCTACCTCACCACCCAGCACAACTGCTCTGTCACCCTTCCTCAATATTTAAGGAGTTTGTCACCTCCCTGCAGGCTCTTCCCACATCCAATCATCTGTTTCTCCAGTCAGCTTCCTTTCAGTGTGAAGAATCCCTGCAAATGCAATACCTGGTACAAGGATATATATTTTAAATACACACATTTCAAAGGAGCATATTTTCTTCTAGCTGTACTGTGTGCTGTCTCTGCAAATGCATACTCACAGTAAAACCACGTCAAATAAATATGTGAAGGGATCAGAACAGTGCATCCAGTTTCACTTTTCAAACGGAAAGCGCTGTGTCTGCTTTTCATGGTGGTATTAGGCAGAGACTTAATACAAATGCAACTTTGCTAAGTCAGGATCATGAACCAAGAAAACCTGCCTAATTACAAAATACTTAACAACTTAGCCAAGGAAAGGGATAGGTTTACTATACACCAGAGCTATCTGATGAAAAGGATTTCACTGCTGGTTTCATAGCTGACATGCAGCACAGTATTTTTTTCACTTTGCCAGAAGAATTAATCACAATTGCTTGTCCATTCAATCAAACATTGCTCTGCTGTAACAACATTGTTCTCAGTTCCCTCTCTCTTTGATCTTCCTGCCTGTATTTCTCCTCTAGTTTCTGTTTTTCAGAGTCCACGCTATAAAAAGTAGAATCTGTGCTTCTCCTAATCTTCTCAAACTGACTGAAATCTGCAACGTACTTTCCACTTGGAGAGAGAGAAACCACAGGCATGAATTCATAGCCCCAGTGGATCTCCTCAGGGATATAGGAAGTCCTGCTTTGGCAGACAGCACTGGTGGACTCCACTGTGGCGTTCAGGAGCACTACAAGCTCAAAGTCCTTCTCTTTGAGATTTTGAGGTGTGAGATCTCTCAAAGGGCTGTTTTCGTCCAAAATATGGTAGAAGGTTAAAGGCAAAATGAGAAATGGACTCTCTGAAGAGGAGTCAACATTGAACTTGACGCTGGCTTGATTCAGCAGGATCTGCTCCCCTTCTTTGGTTTCGTATGTCTGAAGAAGCTTCCCAGACAGCTGACACTGTATCAGAAGGCTCTTCCTCATATTTGCCACTCTGATCACCAGACAAAGTTCTCCATTGTGTTTAGTAATGACAGCACAGTGGCTGAATTTAATAGTCTCTGCCCTTTTTTTAGGTCTTGCAATTTTGGCCAGAAAGGTACCTGTGATGAAGATTTCAATCAAGGTGGTGATGACCAGCTGGGCCACAAGTAAGAAAATGGCATGAGGACACTCCTCTGTAATGAAACGGAATCCATAGCCAATGGTTGTCTGTGACTCCAGGGAGAAGAGGAATGCCCCAGTCAGGGAGTCTACATTCTTGACGCATGGCTCGCGCTTTGAGGTAAACTTGTTTATTTCTAAATCACCATGAAGAAATGCAATGGCATAGTAGATAACTCCAAAGAGGAACCAGGTCATAACAAAAGTAGCAGCAAATAAGGTGAGTTTGTACCTCCACTTCATGTCTATAACAGTAGTCCACAAATCTTGAAGGTAGAGTAGGTAAATGCCATCAACTTTGTCTATCCGCACATTGCTGTGGCCACTTTTGGACATCACACGGGGCTTTTGTGCCTTCAGCATGGCAGTGTTGATGCCTCCATTAACCAGAGGGACACGAGACATATTAACCTTTGTGGTTTCCATTCTTACAGCTTCAGTCCTAAGGAGAGAATAAAAGAAGACTCTTATTTTATTAATCAAAGCCCAAGCCTGATTCTGAAAAGCATTTGTAATTTTTGTTGAAATGAAAGCACAAACATAATCTAAACATAGCAGCAGTGAATAAAAACTGTTTGAATAGAAAGCTAAAATCATACAGTATCTGACATTAAAAACAATTTTATATTCTTTTTTTTCCAGGGAAAAAATATAATCATTCTTTGATTCTGGTGACTGCCAAATACGGAGAAGTAGGTTTCTTTTATGATAGCCTGCAAAAGAAATTCAAACAAGCTGAAATTTTATATAAGTACTTTATTTCTGTAAAATACATTAAAAGGTTTTTCTTACGTTTCTCTAGAGAAGAGGCTCTTTTTGATTACTGAGCAGGTTTTCTTTAGTGCCCTGAAGAGAGACATCTGATCAAAATTAAAGTCGCGTCAATGCCTGGTTTAGAACGCAGATCCAGCACACCAGCTCTGTCTCTTCCTGCGACAGAGGCAAAATGAGCCAAACCAGCTTTCACTGTGAACAATTAACTTCCACAAGTGATTTACTCAATCGGATCTGGCTCTTTGTTACAAACCTACAACTAACCTAGAGGGAAACAAAGCAAACCTGAACAGATCAAAGTTGAGTTTTGGAAAGGAATATTTACACCTGAAAACACTTCAAAGTTGTTTGCAGAGTACAGTGCTATGACTTTAAGCCATTTAAGGGGAAAAAAAAAAAAAAAGGATGCAGATCACAAAGTCAGCATTGTAGCCATGGGCCCTGACCTGCGCAAACCCAGCAATCATTGGACAACCCGACTCCTGAAGTTTGTTTACTGTGCATCAGTCCGGATGGAGAGTAAGTGTGCAGACATTCAGGACTGAACAAAGCCCACAGAGTGAAGCAGAACGGTGCTTGAGCCAGTTTGATGAGGCAAATAACAAGACCCAGCTAGCAGGACCAGATAGTGATTACATAGAGCAAGGACAGTGCATGTTATAGTCATTTCCAACAACAAAACTTCCTGCTGACAAAAACAACAAAGAAAAAAAACATCCTATGCATCCTTTGTGCTTTGGCAAGTCCTACAAAAAGCATTGTTTTGTTCCATTGTTTTCCTCAAAAAGAGCCTCAAGTAAGTGAATCATTTTCATGAAGCATTTGAGGAGAGAAGGGGGGGAGCAGGGGTGGAAAGAACGTCTTCCTTATAACTACTTAAAAGAATTCTGCAGGAAGTACAAGATATATTTGTAGTACACACATGTGCCAGTCCAGGACATCAGCATAATTGCTCACTGAAGTACCTTTCCTGTTATGTCAATTAAGGAGAATTTTTTTCTTTCTGACTATACCCATCACAGTGTTGCAGATTTTCTGGGAAAGGACAGTTAAACTTAACTCCTATTAACACCTGTAGCTCATTTCAGTTTTGGTTTTATCACTAACATTTCTTGTTCATAGCCTAGGAACCATTGCCATATATATACATATATATGTTCGAAAGGAATGCAGCAGTGATCCCAGTAGGAGATTCCTTAAATGACAGTCAAATCAACACACAGTGCACAGCATGTCCGGATAGTAAACAGGAAAAAACCTTCAAGTGATCTGTAAAAGAACAACGGGAGGAAATAGGGGGGTTGGGAGGGGTAGGAGTGGGAAAGAGGATACATGAAACCACTCTTTAGGCAAACTCAGTCAAGTGCTAGTGCCAGTGCACGGTACATATATATAATCCACATACAGTCTCTAATGGGGAATCTTTTAGGAACATGCATATCACTTAGTGAAGAGGCTCCATTCCCCACATTAAACCTCACCCCAAATAAGCCACAGCTATAAACACGTGCAAAAATCTGTCTCAAAATAAGTACCTTTCTTCCTCTCAAGCACACGTCCCTTTAGCCATTACTTCCAGGCACAAACACTACGCTGTCAGAACAAATTTCCCTGCTGCAAACTGCTAGGCCAGGAGATAGCTGGCCTCTCCAATCCAGTGCTGGGGACATGTCCCCATCCCAACCCCCTGCTCAGCCTAGCTGGATGTCTGCTCCTGGGAGCAGCTCCCCAGGGCTGCCAGCTCCTCCCCTGGAGGACAAGAGGATGGAGACTGCCAAGGCTCCACCTTCCCTCCTCGGTGCTTCAGCTGGTGGGCTTGAGCCAGTGGGGCAGAGAAAGAGCTTGTGGGCTTGGTGAAGAGCAGACTTACATGGTTGGGGTCAGGGAGGGCTCAAGGTGAGCAACACATGGCCACTTGGCACACCACACTCGACATGGTCCTACCGTGCCCTAGAAACACTGGCTTCTGTGCAAGTGATTGGCATTTGTCTAATAAATCTGGCATATCTAATAAATCTGGCATATTTGACATGCACTGGGTATGTTGTGTAGAGCAGCCCTGTCTTGCATGCGTGGTGGCTCTGGTACTTCCTTCATGTGCCAGGTTTGGTACACATATGATACATCATTCATCTCCAGAGCCAGACGGGTCCACAGTTTCAACCTGCACAAAGGCCTGGTAAGACTTCTTTCCTTTGTCTCTGCTCTGCCCTGAAGTACATTGTTCCCTGTCCAGGAGCCTCAAAAGGAGAATATTCTGACACTGCAACCTGCCACGTTTCCAGTTGTGGTAGAGTACACCTAACATTACAGATGTACTGAAATGCTGTAGCAGAAGAGTTCCTCCCACAGGTTGGAAGGTACTTGCATGGTACAGTGTCTTCCCTGGGCATCATCAGCATCAGCATCAACAGAGGGACAGGTACAAACCTGACATTTCAGGCTTAAAATGAGAAGTAAACTTTGCCTGCAGCCCTAGGCAAATGCTTAATATGCTCCAGACTGCTTCAATGCAAACAAAAGCCATTTCTCACTGTACTGTCCCCACGTGTGAAGTTGATCTACACATGTGAGGTCAACATGGCAGAGCTGTTAGTTTTGGAGTCTGCCACAGATGAAAGAGGCTGTATGAGAGCCCTCCTGTCATCTTTCGTGTCCTCTTTTGATTCATAATTCTGTATGTGACAAAGTTACTCAGCTTTAGAGTGATTTCCTGAAATGGATCCCAGCCAACTTCTGATGCTTTTTTTGGTGGTAGGGTATTTTTTGTGTTGATTTGCTTCCTATTTTTTTTCCCTTACATCACTTTTTCCTGTGTGATCCTGAATTCCGCCAGTGTTCTTTTCCTCTCTAGGGAAATTCATCTTGGTTTCCTTTCCCTGAAGAAATACTTCCCTTCTTTTCCACCACACTGATAACAGGAAGAAAACATCTGCCACACCGCCTTGGAGCAGCAGTGTCTCCTCTCCCCTCCTTTATCTCTGACAGCAGTCAGTAGCAGTCATGTAGGGGAACAAATTCTGATAAAACCAACAATGGAACAAAAATGGGCTTCAAAGAAGGGATCTCCCCTGTCCCTCATTTCCCCACAGCTTCCTGTGTGAGGTGACCAGTACAGTATCCCACAAAAAGCAATTTGTGGGTATATTTATATATAAAGCCCATGTAATAAGAACTGCATTACCATTTCCCATCTTATACCTTATATAGACACCTCAGAGACTCACCCTGACAATCATCCCCACCACCTCAAGCAAAAGATTTTGGCTTTTTTGGTTTCTACATCTTTCACACTAAATCAAAAAGCATGTCTACCGTAGTAAGTTAATACAGGCAAACAAGCCTGAATAATAATAGTAGTAATTTTAAGTACAAAATATTCTACTGTCTATTAGCTAACTAATTTTACACCAATAAAGAATTTTTTATTACTGAAAAAAAAACCTACTCACACTGCAGCTGCAAATAAAAGTGAAGTGCAGTGCAGTTAAGGAAACAGATACCTCAAGAGGGAAGAAAATGAAAACAACTCAGACTTGTCTAGCACTTCAGTGTCCTATGAATTACCTCTTTTCCTCACCAGCCCTCTGGAACAGCCAAAGGAGACTCCCCATCAGAGCATATGCTGGCAAGGAAGTTTAGTGCAGACAAAGTCAATAAAACACAGAGCTACATACCATACCACCAACCACGAATACCTTGATATTAAGGTAATTCCAGCAGGCAGGGATATAACAAGCACATTAACACTGCTTCCAGAGACCACATTATCAAGAAGTAGAAGCCAGCTTGCATACACACAAGAATGTTCCTGTTGCATGAAGCCAGATTTGCTTGTGCAAGATCTCTTTTGGCAGACACAACAAGTGTACAGGAGCATGACTTGTCCAAATGGCCTCAGCTGTTTGCTTTTTTGCAAATCAGATATGCTTTGCCCCTTGAACAAACCCTCACCCACGCTTCACTGCCACTCTGATACATGGGCAACACCCAAACTGTTTTTTCAACCAGCATAAACCATTAGCAGGCCTGGAATTAAAAAAAAAAAATAATAAATCGTGGGTGAGGAAAGAAAACATTGAAAAGAACAACATAATCTTCAGATCTTTCCCAGGTCTGATGTGGTTCAGTAGGTTATAAAAGTTTCTCCTGAATTCTCAGTGCTCTGCCTAGCATGAACACCCTCCTCCTTTTGGGCTATGCACCAGGTCATTCCATGCAGTTGTCAGCTAGCAAAATCCTCTGCAGCTGAGTTATGGAACACAAAATGAGAGAGCAGATGTAGTAGGAGGAAAGCAGTGGTTAGAAAAGGATGCTTCAGTTCCACCAGCAGCTGCAGTATGCAGTCATCACACAGCTGGACACTGCTACCCAGAGCTTCAGAAAAGGGTCCTTCAGTGCTAGGACTAATCAGAATTGAAAGTGGTGATAGGCAGGCTGGCAGTCAGCTATATTATGAAAGATGTTGTATTAAAGAGCTAAATTAACACCTTTTCTTTCACAAAAGGACTGAGCCAAGATAACTGTAAATACCCCAAGTCAAAATCAGTTCCCAAAGCTCTGCCTTTAGCTTCCCATCCCTCTGCAGAGCCCTTCATCAGCTCTGAGCAGACCTGTGAATGGTGCCTCTGCACAGGCTTGGTACCCAGGAATGGGTAAAATCAGAGGCAGGGCCTCCAGGCAGGGCAGTGCCCAAGGGTTGTGGCACTGGCAGTGCCAGGGCTGGGGGCCAGAAGAAGGCTTTTCATCCCTTGTAGCAGGCCCAGGGCAGCAACCATTTACAGACGTGTGTTGAGAGACTAAAACCCAACTCCATCACTGTCTTTCCTAGGCTGCCTGCCTGACATCTGGACATGGAAGATGAAGTAAATTTGGAAAAGTCTCACGACGCATTGGTTCTGACAAAGATTTCTATGGGAATCTTGTTCAAGGGCAGGATAAAATTCTCTGCAGCAACTATGAATTTATGTAGATAAGTCTTGGAAACCAAAGAGATGTAAACAAATAGGAAAATAACCAAGCAGGCAGAGACAAGGCAAAAAACAACTCAAAGCTTATTGAGGTTAATGGAGAAGCTCCCAGTGACTTCACAGGTCTCTGGATCAGGCCTCCAAGTAGAGAAAAAGCACATACAGCCAGTGTCTGAACAATGCAAGTGAGCCATCTGCCCTTTCAAATCCTGACCCCCAGCCTCTACCTTGGGCTCTGTGGATCAACAGGAAATTTGGCTGTGCAGAGCCTCCAGTCCAGAACCTTCACATACACCAAAGACTTCTTTCAGAAAGAAGTAAGTCAGCTGATCAGCTTCTGACACTCTCCTTTTTGTGTTGGGTAATATGGATTATATAATGCTGCTGGAAAAGAGAAAAAGGTTCCCCGGAAACCTGTTCTGTTCTGCTCTTTTATATTTAGAAATTGCTTTTCTTTATCAGTGCAACATTCAACACTTGTGAATGTCTCCCTTGCTGGTGTGTTGCTGCTTCAAAATCTTTTCAGTCTTGAACACTTCATTAGCACAGTTAAGCATTTAAAATCTGCCTCTGCTGTGATGCTTTCCCCACCCACTAACCCTTTCCTTGTTCTTGCTGTACAAACCTTACCTGCCTCTTTCCACACAGGCAAGTCCAAACAGACTCATGAGAGCTTGTCCTTTCTGTTTCTGTGGAGCTGGGTGCCAGAACTACTCTGCCAGGCTGAAAGGGACATTACTGTTTCATTATGTTTATCAAGACCATACCCTACACTTCCACTTTCATTTATGTCTTTGACCTGCTGTAGAAACATTAGTGGTGCCCTCACAGTAGGCCCCTGACATGGACAAACATCTCAGCAACACCACAGGGACAGAACTGAGCTAAAGGAGGAGAGGAGTGATGCCCTATCCCCATCAATGTTAGCAGTGACTACTAAGGCCAGGACCAGACCTTGAGAGATCTTAATGCCTACTGTTGTCCTGATTTGCAGTCACTGCCACTATTTATTCACTCTTCCCTTCCCTCCTAGAAATGTTTTTGGGTGCTTTTCATAGCTACAGCCCATCCTTCTATCTCCCTTTCTCATTTCCATGGGGGACTCTCTGATCTGCTTTCCCCTGTTTTGCTTAGTCTTCCATCCTCTCCCCTTTCCCACTCCATGTAAATCGAAAGATCCAAACTAGTTGTGCTTACCCCACAACCACAGAAGCAGAGTTGTTTCTCATGAGACCTCACACTGGTTTATGTTCTGCAAATATCCTACTGTAAGTTCAGAGTACATGTTCCTGACCTCTCCATTATATGGCTGTTTTCAAAGGTTTCCAATTTTGCAATGGTTAAACCCATTGGGTTGAGGTTTTCCTCAAGACTGATCAAAAGCAGGCATACTTTTTAATTAATTTGTTTACTTAATGTGTCGGTCAAAACAAAATAGCCAGTTCTAAACTCAAAGCCAAGAAAATATGTTCTGTGGTGTTTCTACATTCATGTTAAGACATTTTCAGTGCCTTTTCCCTCAGGAAGTTAGGCATAAACATGCAAGAAATTGTTGGTGTAGAGACTGAAGCTCACACTCTCCATGTCCATCTGAGCACCCTAACAGCTTGACCATAGAAGAATGTTGGAGCTTTTTTGTTTTCTGTCCTTATAAATCCTCATCCATAGAGTGATGCAGCTTCCTTAGGAAGTGCAGGGTCTTCCCTCTCCATCTCCCTAGTTTCTTATCAGTGAACTCACCTGCAATGGTGGAAATGTGGGAACAAATCATTTCAGACATAGGGAGGAGTCTCACCTCTACCTCTTTCGATGGTCAGATTTGGAAACAAAAATGGCAGCAACCACACAGTTCAGGAAGAACTGCTGTACAGAAAGGAGGTGGAGAAGTAGAGAAGGGGGCATGTTTGGAAGTTGAAAACAAGCCAATGTATGCCACATTTCTGGCTCCTATTGCTTAGACACGAGATAAACTGATCCATTTGGAGTCTTACTGGGTTCTTTGTGACATGTCCAAACACAGAGCTGTTGGGCACCCAGCAAAATGAGGGTCAGAAATGGAGACACCTGCATACGTCGAGCACTTCCAGCACAAAGCAGTAGCTGGGCAGGGATTTTCTGCAAAATTGTTTTTCGCTTAGTCAACTAAGGCCTACCTAAGTCCTACTTAAATACTTAATTCCTTTTTTGAAGAACTGGCCCTTTGCCAGCTAGCTGCTCTGACTGCTGTGAGAGCATGCTGCCACGCAGCTCCTACTGCCTTCCCCATCCCAGCACCAGGACAGACCACCTCACCAGGGTATGGCTCCCAGGGGAGCACTGGCAGGCACAGGCATCCAGAGAGGCTGTGGTGCTCTTTTCTTCTTTCAGGGCTGGTTGAGTTGCTTGCCCAGAGGCATAGGTTACCTCTCTTGATGATTATTTATATACTGCCTGGTATAATCACTTGGCTATAATCTGACCGCATGAGCTCTTGTGCCAAGAGTTTCATGTTTCTGTATACTACCGTGGGATGACTGTGCTTCCTTCTAGTATTTTAGTCACATGCTAGTGGCTTTTATAACTATATAGAATATAAGGCATCCGAACCCATCTACTGTTCAGGTTGTTAAGTTTGGCAAAGTTTGTAGGGAAGAGAGTGCCCTTCCAGGTCACTGTGGAGCACAAATTCACAGGACGGGTCTGCTGCCTAGGGTCTCAGGAACTGCCATTCCCTCCTCACCCAGGTTGGTTGTGTCCTTGTTTTCCCTTCTTTGACAGCAGGTGAAGGACAGCACCTTGGTTTTAACCTCCCCAGTACTCATCCATCACTTCACAAGCTGGCAGATGCCTGCTCTACCACTTAGTAATACTAACTAATAATAAAGATAAACTTACAGCAACTGATTTGCCCATCTGCTGTTGGTTTGGCATTATTTGCTTTTGTTTCATACCTTAAGAAGTGTTAGCGGGAGAGAAAGCTTGCCTGATTTATTTTCTTGTTTGTTTGCTTTTTCTTTTTTTCCAAATTCATTTCTTGGTCTAAAAAAATCTGGTTTCACTTAAAAATGAACAAGCAAACAAAACCAAAACCAGACATTTATCCTAGATTTTCAAGTTAAGTTGTCAGCAGGTGGCTGAAAATGAATATTAATGCTCTTAGTCACAGTTATGCAAGAGGCAGGGAGAAAAGTTAGCACTTTGCTGGTGGTTCACAAAAGCTGTCTAAAATAGTCTTGACTTCCCCAGGGTCACTTCTTCTCCCTGTTACTCTGCTAGTGTGGTTGGTACATGAAGGGTGTTTATCAGGCAGCAGTGGGATATTTCAAGAAACTTAGAGTGGTTTGAAAAGAAAGGTTCTGCCCTTTCTTGGACTACAGATAACCTGAGCCTCAAACCCAGCTCTGGATACCAGGTCTCAGCATCAGCATGGTCTCATTCTGATGAGCAGGGACATCAGCTCCTACCTGTATGTCAGTCATACAGTATGAACACATCCAGTTGCTCTTCTTAATTACCCTTTGCAATGCCAATTCACAGCATGATGTGTGCGCTGTATCCCAGCCAAGTTGGGTTTTGTTTTCAAATTAGTCATTGGACACCAGAGCTCTCATAGCTCAGTGTAGGTGTGGCTGTGAGGTGAGGCTCCCTGCAGGGTGTCAGGCTTCTGCTGTGCCAGTTTTTTAATATGCTCTCTCCATACAAAAGCTGCATTTCTTGTAAATAATAGCACTCCTTTAGCACATACCACAAGACCTTAGTACCCCACAAACATCTCACTGTACAGTTTCACAAACACTGCCAAAATCAGCATGTTCATTATTTGCCATCTCTATGCAATCACTAAATCTCAAAACTGAAATACCAGTCTATGAAATGAGTTTTCCATAAAGAAAGTTTCTGCACCTTTTGAATATGTACAAATCTCAATAATGTTGAAAATAATGCTAGGGAAGCAAAAGGCAAGGAAACTGGAAGAGAAAAAAACCACATTTTCTTTAAAGGTCTGTGTATTCGTAGCCTTTTGTTCATCTAGTCCCTAATGTAGACAGACTCAAATCTAACTGGGGAAATAGTATTCCTCGACCCAGCAGGTAGATGGACCCTGCTACAGCAGCAAAATTTTCACTCTGTGACAGTTTCTGGGTCTTACATGTAGTGTAGCTGCTTTTTTGCTGCTTCATCTAGGCAGAGTGACAATAAATGCAGAGTAACTTGCTAAATGAGCCAAATGTATGGCTTTTCTTCATGGCCAGGACACACTAGTGAATTTGGCATTGTGATTTTTGCAATACTGCAAAGCACATTTCAAAGAAAGAAGGACGGGTTTGACTTGGTTTCATCTTAAAACTTGTTACAAACTGATTTTCTCAGGAAGTTATTTGGTTATGAAGAATTGCCCTACCTGTGTGAACAAGTTCATACTGTGTAAAATGTAATTCTGTTTTCATGGTACCAAAATGCAGCCTGTAAGGTGAATTATCCAATTCCCTCATCCAAACATGGTAAATTTTAAAATAGATGTCTTTCTCTGTCAGGCAAAGCACAGCTGATGTTTCTGGCACAGCAAAGACACACAAAGGTTACATATTTTTTGATAATGAACTACTTCATTGTGAATTACAGTGCAAAAGTGGCCAATATTCTTTTTGAGGGACACAACGGTTTCAAAAATGTTCATTCCTACTCCATTTTCTCTGCACTAGATTGTCCAGGTCTGATAAACATAGAGCAAGTTCTACTTGATCTCAAACAAATATTTGGTGTCTATCAAAAAAAACCAAAACAAACCAACGTTAAATCTTCTAAGTGCTGGACAGAAAATTCAATAATTTCAAATAAAATCATGACATTTTGCATGCAAACATATATGTGCACTTACATAGAAACCATAGGCTAATTTTTACTATTTAACATATTACGTCATGGTATGTGTGTTTTCATAAATGATGCACTACCTATCCTGTAAAGCACAAGCACTTTCAAATGCTATTAAAGTGGGAGATTTGGTGTTTCCAGAGTCAGTTGTGAACGCAATTTCTCTTACGTGTATTTCGCTTTGTGCCACTATTGCCCTTAATAATGTCTCTAGACCTTGACACCAAGTAATTTTCACAAATGCAACTCTCAGACACATCCACAAAGACGAGTAACCACAACAATCAAATCTACCCATGAGCTTTCCCAAAGCACTGTCCAAGTGGTCACAGCACAGTCCCTGGGAGGTCACTGGTGTCACTCCAGGGCTTATGCACCCTCTCCCTATCCCCATCTCCATCCCTGACCTCATTCCCATTCCATCCCTTCCGCTGCCCCCAGCCAAGTGGTGCCCCCTCACTGGCCCTGCAGAAGGTGGCCACAGCTCCCAGGGGGGGACAGAAATGGGCACAGGGGTCCTTTAAACCACTAAAAGGCTGCTCCGAGGTGTATACTGGAGCCTTTCACCTGGTTCTTTGAAGTGGTTGGAAAAAAAAATAAAAATATCAGTGGCACTTTCATATTGGTGTAGGGTTGCTTATTCTCAGTACTGCCCGAGTTTTCTTTCAGGGCAGTTTTCTCATTTTTTTTTCCTGACCAATCCATAGATGTGGTTAATTTAGGGTTTAAAAGGCTTTTTCTCACATATACACACACACACCCATATATGTTTTCCACTGAAGTCTGTGCTTTTTCCTAGACCCACCCAAATTCCAGTACATAGCTCACTTGTGTGCCAAACTTTCATACTCTCCATGCAATGAATGGAAAAATGCCTTTTTTCTTCTTCTGCATATTTTGGGGAAGGAGGGGGAGAGCATGTAGAGGAGATAGAGGAAAAGCCTCCAGAAGAATTTAGTTATACCTGTTATTTCAAGAGCAGAAAAAGGAGAGAGATCCAGTGTTGTCCATAAGAATATTTTGTTTCTGACTATGGGTGGAGGTGCATGCATGGGGCCTGAGCCCCACTGTTTGCTTAGGACTCTATTTGTGGATTGCTAAGGAGATTTAAAAATTAATAATTATAAAGTAAAAGTAGCATAAGCTGCTGGTTGGAATACTTTTCCATTCTGCTTCTATGAAGTACTTCAGTAACACTCTGTAGTGCATTATGATCCTACGAGAGGGGATTTTGAAATGCAAATGGTAGTTTTCAGCTGTGACGTTTTATGCTCCCATTAATAAGGTATTTCAGGCCACAAGCATCTTGGTGAAAGGTGGTGGTCTGAGAGCAAAGGGTTCCTCTGTGTGCAGTTCTGGTGCCCCCCAAGACAAGAAGGATATGGAACTTTTTCAGAGAGTCCAGAGGAGAACAAAGAGGCTCAGAGGGCTGGAGCACCTCTCCTGTGAAGACAGCCTAAGAGAGTTGGGGATATTCAGCCTGGAGAGGAGAGGGCTGCAGAGAGACCTTATAGCAGCCTTTCAGTAACTGAAGGGGGACTACAGGGAAGCTGGGGAGAGACTTTTTACAAGGTTATGGAGTGATAGGACAACAGGTAATGGTTTTAAACTGGAAAAGGGTAGATTTAGGTTAGATATTAAGAAGAAAATATTTAATGTGAGGGTGGTGAGACACTGGCAGGGGTTGCCCAGGGAAGCTGTGGCTGCCCCCTCCCTGGCAGTGTCCAAGGCCAGGCTGGATGGGGCTGTGAGCATCCTGATCTAGTGGGAGGCATCCCTGCCCATGGCAGGGCGGTTGAAACTTGATGATCATTGAGGTTCCTTCTAACCCAAACTGTTCTATGGTTCTCTTACCACAAACAGTATCCTGGCAGAGGGAGGGATGCAGGACCACAACCTTTCCACCCCTGCCCAAGCCTTCCCTCCTACAAGAGCTGCCATTGTAGCTCATGGTGATGGCAGGAGCTTCACAGGGAAGGAGTCAGCAAAGCTCCTTTTGTCCTGCTACTGCATCTCCAGGGTGAACCCCAGGACTGAAAAAAAACCCCATGAAGGCCCTGTCCAAAGTGTTTTCTATTGCACTTTCCTCCATGTGGATTCTCTGATGTTTGGTTAAGGCTAGTCCTTGTTGATTTCCTTTTCTCAGTGAAGGTATTAATAAAGCCTCTCTGAGTTACAGAGCCACCTAGTTTCATGGAACTTGTTGGAATGTAATTTCTGAAGCCTCTGTTCACCTGCCAAGTTAAGCTGAAATTAGCCTGTGGATTTAAATTTGTCGGCTGTTTTGTATCTCTTGAGCGAATGGAAATGAAAATATGCTAGGTTAATTATTTATCCTTTCCATCATCAAAATTTTATCATTGTACAGAACCTTATTGCCACTCCTATATTGTGAAAATTGGCATTAAAAAATGTATGGTGTTTAAGTAAAAGCTTTTTTCCTGAGTTTCTTGACTGGGAGGCTACACAGCTCAGGATTGTATGTCTTCCAGATAAACTCCCAAGGAAACAGAGGGAAAAGAATATTTGTTTTCCTCATTGCTTTCCCAAATTACTTGATCCTTGCCAATTTCCATGACACAGACCCCTCAGTCTGCTGCAGAGACTGTGGCTTCTGAGAGGGAGGAAATAGCATGAATGTACTGATGCACATCAATGTTTTTTGATTTTCTTGCCAAACCAAAAATACCAAAACAAACAAAAAAATGAGAAAAAGAAGTTTCGACTTTTCTGGTAAAACTAAAAAAAATTAAAAAGTCATTCTTGATTCTGTTTGTTCAAACCAAAACTAAACATTCCATTTTGCTCTGAAGTTTGTGAAGAGATGTGTGTGTGTGTCTAAGTTAAATCAGGTGAGGAACAAAACACTGATTGAAGTGACAAATCACAACATCTTGCTTCCACAAAACCAAAACAAAATTTTTTACTTTTCAAAATTGTGTCCAGACTTCTTCAGTCTAAGCTGCACTGTCTTGTTCACACAAATTCATTATATCTTTCATCTCCACTAAATCTGGATTTTCAGCACTTTCAAGACTCCTGGATGAAAATTCCCAGCCTTCTGTAACTGTAAAGACAACCTGAGTCTCCTGGGTGGTTCTGGCTGGAGTAGTGATGTTTGTGCAATGAACTCCTGTTCCTCTTAGGAGAGCATGGCTCAAGTAATGCCTGTCCCCTTTGTTAGGACCCAGGGACACAACTCTGTGACTCACTATTCATTTTGGTTTGTCCTATAGTTTCTTGGGAACCTTCATAAAAGCTTTGTGGTGCTACGTGGTAACAGACTGGAACAACAACAAGAAAAAAAAACAAAAACCAAAAAGCAACAAAAAAACCCCCACAAAAAAAACCCACAAAAAACCCCAAAACAAACAAAAAACTCCCAGCAATAATGTGCCCAAACAAGAAAAAATGCATGCTGTTTTTCAAAGTTATCATACTTCCTTATACTCAAAGGTTGTTTTTCTTGTTTATTTACACATACCTTATCTCCATAAGTGTTCCTTTATGATTCCATGTCATCTCAAAAGCTCTACAATCTTTTACAGTTGGGAACTCAGGACGGTCCAGCTTTGATCACTGAAGTAATTAGACTGAATAGAACATTGTTCAGGTTCTGATGAGAATAGTTTCCAACTACATTCAGAATACCGCAAACTATTTTTTTTTTAATTCTACAATATTCAGCAAATTCTATCTTGTTTTTTGAAAGTTTTCCAGATGCCATGAATGTCAGAAGTCACTTTGATGTTTTCCAAGTGGCCTGATTTATGAGAACAAAAAATACCGCCATTAGCCTATTACTTTCTGCCACCTTGTTATAAGGTTCAATTGATACATCGATGGAAATATAGTCTGGCTGAGGAGTTCAGGCATAAACAATAACTAGGGTATGAGGAAATAAACTACATCTCACACAAGAGATCATTATTTCAGTGGAAAAAATCAAACTCTTTGATATCTAACCCTCTGTACTTTTCCTGTAACATTTAATTTTAAAAGGTCTCTGTTTTCATTGGAAAATACACTTGATGGGAAATGGGTGATTAGACCTAGTAGATGTTAATGTGTTATTTTAGTGCTATTGAACAGAATTAATATTTTGTAGACAATTGCCAAAGATAAGTAGCTGCAAAAACTAGCAAAGCGGGACTATAAGTGTACCAAATTTCAGCAGCATTCTTCAAATAAGGTTAAAATAGTGTCATTGCTGGAAAGTCCCAGAGCCTGTGACTCCATCAGGCAAAAGACACCTTAATGGCAGTGCAGAAAAGCCATTCATCAACTGCTCTTGTGACACACTGTAAAACCCAGTCTTTCCCAAAAGGACACAGTATTGTAGAATCACTTTGTTTGAAAAGACCTTTAAGATCACCAAGTCGAACTGTTAACCCAGCACACTGCTGAGTCCACAACTGAATCCCTAAGCACCATATGTCCTGTCTGAAAGCACTTCCTCTGCTCCACTTGCAGTATGGTTCACACTTCTTATCTGTAGGTAGCTTGATGCCACATCATCTCCAAAATCCACCTTTTCTTTAGGTCCAGAATTTCATTTTATTGACTAACCATTTCCCAATGCTCTTCTTCTTCACAGTCCTTCTCACCTGTCCCATGGCCAAATCACACAAACACCTAGGGTAAAAATCTTACTTCGTCTCTACTATTTTGACTGTAATTTTCCCCTTCATTAATGCAAATAGCACTTTCATACTTCATACCCATAAAGCTTACAGCCTAGTCTCTCCACAGCTACTGTCTTGGCCCCCATAGCTTTGTTTTCTTTTGCTCTTTGTTGGCATGTCATTCCTTTTTCTCATTAATGTCTATTCCTTGTGATTTTTTACTTCCCTTCATGTTTTGGACATTTCTTATGCTGTTAAACAATAGTTTCCCTTTTGACACAAATGAATCTCACCCCTTCACCGTCTTCCAAACAAATCCTGAAAATATACCTGCTTTAAGACACATTACAACTTCAACAAATATCTGCTAGCTATTATGTTTGCTTAGCATGTTCCTCTGTGTTACATCATGCCTCGTTTACTGTTAGATCATTTAGAGCAGATCTAACAAAGCTGAAGATCAGAAGTAATTTCTGTTAATAGCAACAGGAGTTTTAGGAACTCAGCAAATTCTGAAACTTTGACTACTGTTTTGACCCCTTCTGTGGCTGGAGAATGAGAATCTGGTCCTTCTCCTAGCTTTTTTGCAAGTTTAAGTGTTAATGTTTGAATGTATCATCAGCAAGTTACTTAAAACTAACTTTCTAGTGAGAATACAAATGTTATTGACTTCTGTGACACTGTCAGTCTTTGTGACTGTCTTTTTATTTTTCTGGGGTTTTTTTGAGGTTTTTGAGGGTTTTTTGTTGTTTTGTTTGTGTGAGGGTTTTTTGGTTGGTTTTGGTTGCATTTTTTTTTTAACTGAAGCAACAGAACAGAGTCAAAATTAACTTCAAGGACCAGGTGCTCCTCAAGACTTGGTCTGAAGCACTGCTGATACTGTTATTATCTGTACCCAGGAAAGGTATTGAGGCTTGTAGCCCTGTGAAAGCATTATTAGGTAAAGAGCAAGGATGTCAGGATGAGTATTCCTGACAGAATCCCAGACCTTTAGACCTCTGCAAAGCTAACTGAAGTACACTGCAATTCTATATATTTTTCTGACTTCTGATCTCAGAAATAAAACCAAACAGACCTCAAATGGAGCTCATGCTGTGATGCCATCAGATGACAGACCCTTCTGGCCTTTACATTTCCTGCATCAGTGTAAAAGAGCCAAAGTGTAAATAAGAACCAGGCCTAAAGCCTTTTGTTTGTTCATTGTACACAGATTAAAAATATTTGTTAGCTTTCCCACACCTGCCTTTGTTGTGTTCATTCACCTCTAGTCTTGTGGAAGCATTTTACACTGCAGGTCATTTCAGTCTTTGAGTCTTTTGTGCCTTGACAGGAGCTTTCAGCACCTTTCATGTAGCACATTTCACAGCAGGCATCAGACATATGGAAGGGCAGTTCCCATGAGCTGACATTTACTACAGAATCAGAGAATTTTTAGGGTTGGAAAGGACCTTTAAGATCATCCAGTCCCAACCCCCCTGCCATGGGCAGGGACACCTCCCACTAGATCAGGTTGCTCAGAGCCCTCTCCAGCCTGGCCTTGAAAACTTCCAGGGATGGGGCTTCCACCACCTCTCTGGGCAACCTGTTCCAGCGCCTCACCACCCTCATGGTGAAGAAATTCTTCCCAACTTCCAACATAAATCTACCCTGCTCTAGTGTGTATCCCTTCCGCCTAGCCCTATCACGATCTGACATCCTAACAAGTCCCTCCCCACCTTTCTTGTAGGCCCCTTCAGATACTGGAGGCTACAATAAGGTCTCCTCAGAGCCTCCTCCTCTCCAGACTGAATCACCCCAACTCTCTCAGTCTGTCTTCACAGGAGAGCTGCTCCAGCCCTCTGATCATCCTCATGGCCCTCCTCTGGACACACTCCAGCACATTCATGTTCCTCCTGTAATAGGGACCCCAGAACTGGACTCAGCACTCCAGGTGAGGTCTCACAAGAGCAGAGCAGAGGGGGAGAATCACCTCCCTCAACCTGCTGGCCACGCTTCTCTTGATGCAGCCCAGGACCCAGTTGGCTTTCTGGGCTGCAAGTGTACACTGACAGCTCATGTTGAACTTCTCACCCACCAGCACCCCCAAGTCCTTTTCCTCAGGGCTGCTCTCAAAGCAGTCACTGCCCAGCCTTCTTGGGATTGCCCTGACCCAGATGCAGGACCTTGCACTTGGTCTTGTTGAACTCCATGAGGTTGGCATGGGCCCACCTCTCCAGCCTGTCAAGGTCCATCTGGATGGCATCCCTTCCCTTCAGTGTGTCAGCCACACCACACAGCTTGGGGTCATCAGCAAACTTGCTGAGGGTGCACTCAATGCCACCGTCCATGTCACCAACAAAGATGTTAAACAAGACCCGGCCCAATACAGATCCTTGAGGACTCCACTTGTCACTGACCTCCAGTTGGACACCGACCTGTTGACAACCACTCTTTGGTGTGGCCATCCAGCCAGTTCTTTATCCACTGAGTTGTCCATCCATCAAACCCATATTTTACCATCTTGGAGATCAGGATGTTGTGTGAGACAATGTCAAAGATTTTGCTCAGGTCCAGGTAAATGACACTGGTTGCTCTTCCCTTGTCTATTGACATTGTGACCTTTTCATAGAAGGCCACAAGGTTTTTCAGGCACAATTTATCCTTGGTGAAGCTGTGTTGGTTACACCCAATCACCTCTTCATTATTCTTCTGCTCCAACACTGCCTCCAGCTAGGATGATCTCCTCCATGATCTTACTGCGCACAGAGGTGAGACTGCCTGGCCTATAGTTCCCTAGATCTGCCTTCTTTCCATTTTTGAAAGCGGGGGTTATGTTTCCCCTTTTTCAGTCAGTGGGGACTTCACTGGACTGCTATGACTTTTGGAATATAACACACAGGGGATTATCAACCACCCCTGCAGGTCACAAACCTGATCTTCAATTACAGTGGAAGAACTTCCTTCAGTTCTTCCATTACTATGTTAATTTCAATCGAGTCCCTCATAGCAATTGACTTTCTGCCCAGTTGTAGGGAAAGAAGCATTGTCGTCTAAGGCCAGTAAGCTGGGAACAGTCAATAGACCAACAACCATGTGCCACAGAGGCCACCAAGTGTACCAGTTAATGAAACTCAATATGGTAATAAAAGAAAATATTATCTTTAAATTTTTTTTTTTTTATGTTAAGCTTTGGGCCCCTTCCCTTATGCTGGTACAACTTTGGTGTGTGAATGAAGCCCAACCTGGCTCAAACACTGTGAAAATCAGAGAATACACATAATTGCTTGTCTTCCTTCAGCTCATATGTCCATTGCTGCAGTACAGAGCTGTGGTTTGGCTTTTTATTGTGGAGAGAGGGGACTGTTGATAGGTTTGGTGTTGAAGTATTAGAGGAAGGAAACTTTTGGGAAGCATTATTTCTGGATAAGGTAGCAGGAAGCTGAAGCCTTTTTGCTTGCGTGAGAGGCTGGAAGAGGTTCAGAAGAGGACAGCTGGCATGAAAGTTTCCAGGAGTAAGGGTAGGCAGCATTGACTGGAATTTTGCTAAGCAGAAAACAAGGGGGCAGTTTACAGACAAGGTCAGAAAATTCAGAAACATTTTTTTTATTAATATATCCTTTTGCAAATGTTGAGTGAAATAATTTTTTTTTAAGCAGGAAGAATCTATTTACTCTTCAAAATTTTTGAACATCTATTTTATTATATGTATTTGTCAAACTGTGTAATTCTAGAAAGGAAAAGAGGGAATTTTGATCATAATATATTTTTCACTTTTCTCTTCATCAGTTCATGCTAAGATTATACCTTTAAAGTCATGTAAGTTGGTGTACTGTTATATATATCACCTCATTGCAGATTAGGGTAATTTATTCAAAAGATAAACATTTTTATCATATAGCTTCAACGCAAAGGTGATAATTGTAGATAAAGAAAAATTCATAACGTAAAACCAGAGAGTTATCCTGTAAGCCATGATCTCACCAAGAGCGAATCACTTCAGTTATAGCAATGGTGATTAAATTAATCTAATCAGGCCATAATGTTTTTCCAGTCTAAACTTACTTTACTTTATCACTTTATCTATTACTTTATCAGAAGGGAAAGTGGCTTACCTAGGCTCTCTAAGCATGAACAGATCTAGCTGACAAAATCTCCATGAGAAAAACAAACCAGTAAGGAGTCAAATGAGGTCTTAAGAGGTACCAGGCTTTAAATCACAGAGTTTAGACTACCCCCTCCACCTTAAAAGCCAGATAAAATGCAGTATGCCCTGAAGGTCAAATTGCAGGGGCTACTTTGAACCAAGAGGAAGACAGACATTTCTTAATCAAGAAGCCCTTCTGGGAGACAACAAAAAGGCAGCTGGCTCTCATACCTCAGCAGACAGTCCAGGAAGGGAAGGGGGTTTGCAAGTAACAAAATGCTCACCACCAACATCTGCAAAGTGAGCTAGATCTCCTCAGCAAGATAGCCAAGGGCATTCTCAAGCCTTGGTGACTAAAAGCTTGCAAGGCTTCCCAGTATCCCCAGGGGTGCTCTGCAGACATAGGAAAGATGCTTAACGCTGTGGTACTTCCCTGAGATACACACTGGGTCCAACCTATGTCCCAGCAGTTCAGTTTCAACCTTTCACCACAGGCAGCCCCTGGTTTGCAAAGAGATCTGCTAGAAGATGAAATTTGCCAAACACCTTTGTCCCCAGTGGATGAAAATTACTGCAGATGTTACCCTAAAACATATGCCTACATTCTTTATGTCCAAGCACATATTTTGAATGAAAACACTTAGAGCATTCACTTCATTGCCTGCTCCCCTTCTGCCTGACCATGAACTCTTACTTGCTGTGAACCTCAGAGTGTCCTAGTCATGCAGTTTCATACACTTAGAATGAGGGAAAGATGCTATGGTTCTTACTTGACATTTTTCTTCCTTCTTGCAAACCAGTCACTAATGTAGCCACTGGTTTTGCCTACAATCCATGTTAATTTCACATGATTCAGGCTAGATAGGTATAGAATGGGCAGGAATTTCAATTCATGTGCAGCCAATGTAAGGGAGCTGCTTTTTCCCAGATGAGCCCTGTTTATGCCAGAACCATGCACATGCTTAATGAAAAGCCATTTACAATATTAATGATACAAACAGATTAGGTGCTAAAATTATTCTCAAGCCTGTATTAACTCATTCAAGTAAGCCATAAATATTTTCTCATCCCAAGGGGTAAAGGGCAGCTTGGCAGAAAGGTAGCTTTCAAGTATTTAACATTTAGTATGTTCGTTTGCACAAAAAAGTTGGATTTTAACTGCTTGATGACCCAAACAATGGTTTTTTCCTAATTTTCACATATACAGTATAGCAAATAAAGTAAAGACTTTTCCCTCCATTAAAAAAGAAAATTAAAAAATCATCCCATAATCTGTTTTGTTTTTCCTGGAAGCAAAGTGAATAAAAATTTATTTCAAAATGTTCTGCGGTTCAGTGTGCAAAACAGTTAAGTTTCTGTTTTTCTTGGCCCCTCACAGGAGTACCGCCTGGTACTTCGCAGCTTTGGTCTCTACCTGTTCCCAAAGAATACAGCCTGTCTGTGTGGACTGTGTGTCTTAGGAAAGAGAGAGGAGGAGGGAATAATACTCCAGACTGCTTTAATGACATCTGGGCAAACAAAAATTTCAGCTCCAATCAGGGTTGTGGGAAGATGACTTGTTTGTTTCATTGCATGAGGAGCCAGGATAAAAAAGAACTATTTGATTTAGTTTGAAATTCTATAAAAAGTAACAGGATTGAAGTATTATGTGTATGTTGTGAGACACAAGCCCAAGTCGTTTGCTGCTGTTTTTGTCTCTAGGCCATGCCTCATTTACTGGGATAAAATTCTTGGGAAGTTTTTTGATCTCATCTACACTCCACTTTACAAAAGTGATGCCAGTTCCTATTGTACAACCAGCACACAGTTACGTTTCAGGCTTGTTTCCCCCCTGTCCTATAAACTGATTATTAGAGAGTGCAGAGAGCATAGTGACATTTTGCAACCAAGGAAATAAAGAAGACATTTCTGCAATAGCGAGTTGCCTCTTCTCTCCCTCTACCCCTCCCCCACCTCAATTTTTAAAAAAGAAATAGCAGCTAATAGCAGACAATAGGTACTCTGGCACTGTGATCAGAGAGACCCTAGAAATGCCTCTAAATCCAGTACATCCAAAGGCAAGTGAGGAAATAAGGTTAGTTAAAAAGCAATGTGGATCCTCCTGGTTCACAAAGGAAAGCCAGCTTTGTTCCTTTTAGCAACCAGTACGTCATGGAGAAAAAAAGGAACTTATCTGTATATCTCTTTACAGTATGATCCCTGTGTGAAAATAAAAAAGGAGGCAAAGGCAAGCAACACTGAAGTAGAGGGGGATTTGTACCTCAGAATGGGACTGTGATTACTGAGGACAAGCCAAACCAGTTGTGAACAAGTATATGAAGACACGTGCAGAAGTTGGAACAAAATGCATAATGTTCTCCAACTCAGACCTGTTTACATTCTTTATACCAACCAGAGAAAATGTACATAATCTTTTCTTATACAGATAGGTAACAGGAACTGTATAAAGTTCTAGGCAAGTTTTCCCACTGTTTACTAAAATTTATTTCTGCAAGGAAAAAAGAACTATAACTATCAACTGAAATCTATGTTTCTAAGAGCCTAAAAAGCACTATATATTTCTATAAGAAAATGTTTCTGGCAGGCAAACAAGTACAAAGATAGGTTCATTATCTGCTCCCCTCCCCAACATATAAGTGTATCAGCCATATACATTAGAAACCTCACATTCAGTAGCTTGTATCAGTGGAAAGACCAAACCATGTCAGTTTTTCCTTTATCATCGCTAAACTGCCTGCATCTCAGAGTTCACAAAAAGGCATAATCTTATAAACATTTTTTCTTTTACAGACAGTTTATAAATCCTTAAATTACTAAAATGAAATAAAAATAGGAAAAGAACCTACTCATTAGCTTTCAGTTATGCAGAGTTTCCAAAGCACTGTTAAGCATGTATGGATTTTTGACAAATACCTCTTACCTGTAAAAGAGCAACGTTCAGATTCCTTACTAGATGTTATCGTCATAACAAGTCAAGCAGTCTTTTTTTATAAATGGTTGGTTGTCTTTTCAATAAAGCATTTGTGCACGGTTTAAAAAAAACAAACAAAACAACAACAATAAAAAAAACCCCAAACCCACAACCTAAACACAGCCCTCAGTCTCCCTTCACTAACTGTCAGTCAAAAACAAGTTGGAATAAGTCTGACTTGGAATTACCTGAATAAAGAAACTGGAGAGAGAGAGAGGGAGGAGAAGGAGGGAGGGGGAAAGAGAGAGGGAAAAAAAATAGTCCGAGAGGAGACTCAGTGATGTCAGCAGTATGTCTTAAGGAAATCTACAGCTGAGCCCGGCAAACTTTATAACTACAGAGCACTCGACACCCAGTTACGTGGTAAGCAAATACCTGCTTAAGAGGAAACTGATGTACTTTTAAAGAACGTCAGTTAATCTTTGAAGAAACTTTAGCCAGGGTGATCAAAGTCCCTTAAAGGCCTTATTGCCTAAATAAATAAGGTTACAAGTGGTTGTATAATGCTAAGAAAAGAGTAAGAAGAATAAAAAGTCAACATTATTGATTGCCCCTTTCCTGTTGGCAAAAGGGAGGCTGAAATTCATCTGAAATATATTCATACCATGGTTGCAATACACAGGTGCTGTAGCAGCCACGGATGCAGCTGAAATCCCTGACCACCAAAGTTTCCAATCTGTTTAGCCACAACACTCTTTCCCTTTGATGACTTATTCTGGGTTTGCTTCAAATGCCTTTCTGCTCTTCTTTCCTAGATGCAATAAAACACAAAAAGTGTTGATTTGAATTGGAGAAAGTCAGGTATCCTGAGCACAGAAAGGAAGAGGTGTGAATATCCTACATTTTTAAAGCCTGTACTCTGCTATTGTCACCAATTTGGTACTTGATGGGATTCCCAGAACTCAATGCAAGCTGCAGAAGTGAAAGGGAAGTCACTACATCACTAGAAAGTCTAGCATGATAGCCTTGAATATTATTCTTCTGTGTCCATATTGCCAGGGACACTGCTTTCAAGAATTACACATCTCAGCAATCTAGTCCAAAACACCTGCAGCTCAGCATCGCCTGCAGAGACATCCCAGGGTCCAGCTGATGCCAGGTTAACTTCATTCCCTTTTTCTTGGGGGAAAGAGGAGATTAACACACAGGATCAGTGGTTTGCTAACAAAACTGTGCCCACCTCAAATTCCCAGAGAACTCATCAGCAAAAGAAAATTCTCTCCTTTCTACAACAGTGCTGGTAAACAGACATTTAAATGTCATTAGCAGGCATTAATAATGTCATGATATGCAGACATAGGAAAGTAGAGGCTGGAATTCTGTCAAGTATGTAGGCATTCAGGCAGTGCCAGTAGGCAGCAGATGTTTTACATTTAAGAGGACAACAGTTATATGTAAGTTTTTTTACTTTGCCAGAGACTAAAGAATTCACAAAACTTGGATTGTTCCCCGAAACCAGGAACCTGTTACACTCATATCTCTTTACCTACATTTACTATAAGGGAGGTGGCAACAGCAGCTATCAATTTTCATTATAAAAAACCACGCTTGTGAATGTCTTTTTCAGCTTTCAGATAGGGTCTTCTGTTTTCAGAGCCATCTACAGTTTCACAGGATGAAGAACCTATACCAGTGTTGTCCTGGTTTGGGCCAGGATAAAGGTGATTTTCTGGTTTGTACTTTTGCTTTCAGCTAAGTTTCTTGTAAGTAGCTGCACTTGCTGAAATTAACAGCAAGTTTCTGACAGTGTCTGCTTCTAGGACTGATAACACTGGATGTTTATAGTTACAAGGACACTGCTTGGCTCTGAGGAACATTTTACCCTGCAGAAGGAGTAAAGAGGTCCCACCTGAACCCCTCCTCTGGGGAGGACTGGACAAGATAGATGTCAGAATTGGCCAAACAGAGTATTTCACCCCATACACGTCATACTCAGTATAAATTTGAGGGATCACGAGGGTCAAAGCCCCTTCTTCTTCTCCTTCCTGCCCCTTCTTCCTGCTCTTCCTGCCCTTCCTTCGCCTGTTCCCTCTTTGCTTCGGCATCCTGGGAGGATTCCATCCGTTCCTCTGCCTGTAGTCCTGATCCATGCCAGCCTGAATGGATGTGTTCCTGCCTCCAGCTCCCGACTGCTGCTGACCCCAGGAGTCCAGCCTGGACTTTCCCAGGGCTGCCCTGCAGCCTCCATGGTGACGTGAGTGTTACTGGGGGAAAGTGGGGAGGAATGTGGTATCAATTTTTCCTGTATATTTGTATATATTTAGTAATTTTTCCTATTTATCATCACTATTTCATTAAAGTTGTGTAGTTTAGTTTCCAACCTATAAGCCTCTCTCCCTTATTCTCTCTCCTTTCCTTATCAGGGAGGAGAGGGTGATTAATAGAGAGCATCTGTTACTCAGTTTAATTGCCTGGCCAGTGTGAAACTGTGACAAGTGTTCTTTTCACTATTCAATTAAATTATCTTTAGCTGTCACTGAATTATACATCAAAAATCCCCAATTACACTTTTACTTTTCTATCTTCTTGCAAAGTTTGGGGAATTGCCCAAATCATAATTGAATATGAATCTTCTAATACATTGGTCACACACTCACACACATACACAATCCCAAATCATCAACTGTGGTAGCAAAGTGCCCGTGAGGTCAGCTGTAGTGTGAATGGTCATCATGAAAACACAACATGTGGTTATGCTCCAAATGATGCCCTTCACAATGTGTGCAAACATGCTGCAATGTGTTTTTTAATTCCTGTATTGTTTTGGTAAACCTTACCCCATTCCAGCTGATAGACCAGCATAACAGAGGGGTAGAATTCATGTTGCATGGGAATTTTCCAACATAGCAGCCTTGACTTGTAAATACCTTTTTTCAAACACAGCTTGCCATTTATCTATTTAGGAGAGAGTCCACAGATAGTCATGGCTCTTAGCAGGATATGATGAGTACAAAACCTCTTTTCCAGGAAGCTATGGAGAGGCTCCAGAAGATGACTGAGCTGACTACACTGCTCATAGCCATGTAAAGGGATCTTCCAATTTCTCATCCCTCATTCTCCCTCTGCTTTAACTGTGCTGTCCCTGCCCTATCTTTGCACCATCTCTGGTGCTTGTCCAGCCCTCAGTAAAACCCATCAGCTTGCTAAATCGGAAGGAAAGTGCCATGCATCTGCAGGGTTACTTTTCCACCAGACAATGACGCCAAGAGATTTGAGGCACCTCATCTAGAGGTCACTCGAGTTTGAGAGCTTTTAAAGAGGAGCAGGAGAAGTGCATGTCCAGCAGAGGAAGAGCAGGACATGGGTTACCACAAGTCAGCTACCGGCTAGTAGCTCTCTGTGCTCATCTCTTACTCCTCCTTTATTACAAGTGAACTGTCTTAAACAAGCATTTTTCCTGGCAGATGACTACGTATTCCTAGATTGTTCCCACGTTGCTGCTGAGGTGGGCTAAACGAAGGAGTTGATTTGTTAGTTCATGCCCTTCAAAATGAGTAAGCTCACATATTGTTTTGTCAGCAAGTACCAGAAGTACTTACAGAAGTACCAGAAGTTCATAAGCTAGTCTCCTTACAGCAGCAACAGGTAAGAGTTCAAAAGTTTGGGCTAGACAAGCTGAAATGCTTTAAAAAAATTCTTCAGTCAATAATCTGAGCAGGAAATCCCAGCATGACAGAAGGCTTTTTAGGGCATTTTGAGCTCTCATATTGGTTCTGGTTGGAGCTAATCTGGGAAAAGAGGCAATGGAATTAGAATCATATTGTCACAACTATTGAATGGTTTGGGTTGGAAGGGACCTTTAAAGCACATCTAGTCCACACACTCTTTAATGAGCAGGGACATATACTATATCAGGTTGTTCTGAGGTCTGTCCAGCCTGCCATTGTATTTTTCCAGGGATGTAGCTTCCACCACCTCTCTAGGTGGTTCAACCTGTTCCAGTGTTTCACCACTCTCATTGTAAAAATCACTATAGGCCGTGCTAAAACTTTTGTCCCTCTTTTTTACAGGCTCCTTTTAAGTACTGGAAGGCTGCTATACAGTCTCCCCAGTCTTCTCTTCTCTATGCTGAACAACCCCAACTCTCTCAGCCTGTCCTCTTGTGAGAGTTGCACCAGTCCTATAGGTGCACATTGTACTGCTTTTATATTTCAGTACTAAAACTGCAAGAAATTATTTTTTTCTGCATTTACCAGCTGGCTTTCTACCTTAATCAATACAAGCTTTTTTTTCTGATTTTATTGTAGGCTTTTGAAAAATTGCATCAATAAGAGCAAGGTCTTCAGTTAGTAGAAGTGTTAGTGAAAGGTTGGTAGTAGTAGGAATTCTTACAAGGGCGTGTAGTAATAGGAAAAGGCTTTAAACTGATATAGGGTAGATTTAGACCAGCACTGTGTGAAGTTCTGGGCTCCCCAGTTCTAGAGGGACAAGGAGCTACTGGAGTAAGTCCAGCACAGGGCCACTAAGATGATTAGGGGACTGAACATCTGCCCAATGAGAAAAGGCTGAGAGAGCTTGGGATGTTTAGCTTAGAGAAGAGGAGGCTGAGGGGGGATCTCATTAAAGTTTATAAATATCTAAAGGGTGGGTGTCAGGAGGATGAGGCCAGACTCTTCTCTGTGTTGTTCAGTGACAGAACAAGGGGTAATGTTCTTGAACTGGCACACAGGTGATGTAACCAGAATATGAGGAAGTACTTCTTTACTCTGAGGGTAACAGAGCACTGGAACAGAATTCCCAGAGAGGTTGTGGAGTCTTCATCCCTGGAGACATTCAAAACCCACCTGGATGTGTTCCTGCATAATCTGCACTAGGGGATCCTGCTCTAGCAGGGAGATCAGACTAGGTGATCTCCAGAGGGTCTTTTCAACCCCTATCATTCTGTACATGATTCTGTGTGTGGTATTAGGAAAAAATTCTTTAGTGTGAGGGTGGTGAGACACTGGCACAAGTTGCCCAGGGAACTTGTAGATGCCCTCCACCTGGAAGCATTCAAGACCAGGATGGATGGAGCTTTGAGCAACATGGTCTATTGGAGGCATCCCTGCACACAGCTAGGGGGATTGAAACTAGATAATTTTCAAGGTCCCTTTCAACCCAACCCATTCTATGACTCTACAAACGCTGCCTAGGTTGTCAATGGATTCATCAGTTCAAAATACATCTTGATTTTAAATCAAGAACTATAAAACCTATGCATCAGAAACTATCCACTTCATACTTACAATAACAAAATATAGCACACAATGTAGAATTATGTTTGAAGACCATTTCATCAAGCAATATTTGAATTATACCTAGTCATTCGGTATGTTCAGTACATTTATTTGCTAAAAATGGTCTAAAAGCCCACATTGCTGTGCACATGAAATAATTTAATTTTAAAAGCAAGAAACTAACCTGAAATTTATTTTCCTATTCGTAATTTTCTTCATAGAAAAAGATCCTACTAGAAGATCCCCTGCAGCTAAAGTATCCCTGACTTTCTCATGTGGAAATGGAAATATATACATTCCAAACCAGAAAACCTGAATATAAGACATTCAAAGTATTAATGCAAAATTGGTTCTTGCTAAACACAGAGAAACCTGTGACTGAACTTTCTTTGCTCTATGCTTTCTTTAATTTTTTTAAAGCTTCCTATTTTTTGTATTTTTCCTCTGTGCAGTTACCATGTCACAGCATTCTTCTCAGCTGTAAACCAAATCACTCATCTGCTTCATATTGATGAGGTTTTGTTTAAAAAAAAAAAAAAAAAATTGAAAGGGCTAAAATTTATTAGACACATTCCTATGAGACTGGGTGAAATGCTGGACCTAAAGGTTCTCTAGGACATGCAGTCCTCCAAGTGTGTTAGTGCTAATGCACCTATGAATCTTCATATTCCAAAGAAGTCAGAAGTCATATTCTCACTGCATGTGTGTTCTCTTAGGATGGTTGACACATATTTTTCCATCTTCCTTCTTTTGTCAATGTCTCTTTGTTGACATTGCAGCAGCAGCCGCACCAAGGAATTCATAGCACACTACCTAGCCTACTACAGCTTAAAGTGGTAGTTTGTGTACAAGCCCTCCACCATATGTTCTTTGCATTATGAGAAGTTGTGGCTTACATTGTCATTCCTAAGGGAGATTTGTGCTCTTGAAAAGCATATAATTGGAACGGGATTTTATTCCACTTGACAAGCTTCACATGGAAGGATATAACTGAGGAGGGCCCAGTTCTGTTTTCAATGAAGCGAGCAGTGACCTTTGTAGAAACCCTGTTTCCACAGCAGTTAATGCTTTCAAAAGCTTCAAATTCATCCCAAGTAATTTGGCTTTGCAAAAGCTGCAATTACTAAGATGTATCTTATCTGTTCACATTAGGGAGGATGGTTGTTCTTCATCCAAGTGGCTCAAAACAAAACCTCTGCAGGGCTACAGGAAGAACTTTGATGGCAAACCTCAGCTTCCAAATGTAAACTCTTGCCCAGAGGTGGTGCTTCTTGTTGACAGAAGTACTGACATGTTATCACCCAAGATGTCAAAAAGATTACCATGTGGCAGAAAGCTCTGGAGAAAATACAGATGCCTGAAACAATCTGTTCATTCCCAGGTGTGTTTTGCAGCCTTGTCCCAGGCTAACGCAATAAGTATTCTCTGATTTTGGTTCTATCCCAGAGCCGGCGCAGCTTCACAAGGAGGAATTCAAATTCTTACTGACTTTCCACACCAAAATGAAAATTACAATGAGCTTCAGGTCCAAGAGGGATTTTAATTTCTGCTTCCTCACCAATCAGGTCAAAATGTCCAAAGCAGACAAAATTCACCTCAGATTCCTGGAACTAGGCTACGTGTCTTTGCTTTCTGAAACTCTGTGGTGGGTTCATTGTCAGTTTGCCACATCATGAGCCACCAAGATGCATAAATCTTTCCACTAGTGCACTCTGCCCACATTGCTGGTAGAACTCAAGCAGGCAAAGATTCTTGCTGTAGCACGTCCATGCTCATTCTTATGAAAGAAGAGCAGACAGCTCTGCAGATCATTGCTCTAACATAAGACTGGTTTTGTTGCAATAGAATTACATCCACAGTGATGGAGAACAACATTCTCCAGAATCTAAGCCTGAAAACTGCTCTCAGCTACAAGCAGAATGTCTGGCCTAAGAAATGGCCAAGGGTTATGGTCCAGAAGATCTGCTCCAGGAGATGCTAGAAGAAGCAGGGCTGTAAGAAGTCAGCTGCAAGAACTACTGACTACAAGGAAGAGAGGCAGCTTTCTCTGATCCAGTGTTTTCCTCCCGTTGACCCATCATGGTCTATCCCCTGGTGTTTCTGTGGCCTCTCCTTAAGCCACGATTCTGTGCAGTGTGAATTTCCCTGGTCATAGCAACCCTGGTGATCAGAAATCCTTCTGGGAAATCCTGGAAAAACACAGCTTCGCAGCTGTTGGATCCCTCCTTTTATAGATGTGTTTTCTGTGTCACAAAGAACATTCCTCAGTCAAAGGGAAGCTTGCAGGTTCAATACCTCCTAGTTAAGCCCTGTCACCTATCTTCACTAGCACATTTGGGAGAACAGCAAGGGGACGGGAAATATCTCACAGTCAGATTTCAGTTTATTGCTGTTGCTGTATTGGAAGAGTCCACTCTGAATTCCTTTGCACGAGGTCACAACCTCTAATTATCAGACATATTTCTTAGCAGGTTCCAGCAGGCAGATTAGCTTGTTTCTTACCTTTAAAACTCGGTGATATTTTAATGGAGTGTACTTTGGAGTAATTTGAGAAATAATGGATTACTTTACTTGGAAAATTATTTTCATGAGCAGCAATAAGAGCCTTGCAAAAGTACCCATTCTGTACTTTCTTTACTGAGTTGTATAAGCCTGTGACTGTTTGGGACAAATATGTAGCATTGCTATTACCCATTTCAGATGCCCAGACTAGATGGCTCTCAGGAAGCAGTACTAAAAAGGCAGAACAAATGAAAATAGTACCTTTATGTATTTCAAATGTGTCTTCCTGGAAAATAACTTCTAGCTTGAATGAAAAGAACTGGTGTGTACTCTTGCCAGACTTTATCAAAGAGGATTATGAAGTGAGTCTACAGAGAACTATTGAGGTTGACAGAGCATATGACGCTACTGAAAATGCACAAAAAGAGGGTAATAAAGGGGTGGGTATGGAGTTTACAGTACAGGGTGTATGTACAAATACTGCCTCCAGGCTTACTGTTACCAACACAAATCATGGCATCCTTACTACAAAAAGATTAGGAAAGTAATCTTCCAAAAGCAAAGTTCAAACCTTTGTCCAGGCAGTGCTAAAAAGACTCAGCTTGAAGATCAAATTTTGTAGAAAGTAGAGCTGTCATCATTTGTCTACAGAACTCAACTTTGAGAGGAAGTAAAATGCAATCCACGATACAACAGGGGAAAAACATTATTGTTTCGTGACAAGATGATAGCCCAGGGGTGCTGGCTGCACCCATTGTCACTGTGATTGCACCACAGTTTTCGTCGTAACCTCCTATTTTCATATGCCCTAAGCATTGCAAAATGATGACCTTTGGGGCTGCATTTTTCCATGCTTGTTCCCTGCCCTTACGGTGAATTCTTTCAGAAAGTCTGAGCAAAACCATTTCAGGGACCGTGGCTACTACTGGGACAGCTTGCCTGGGGCAGAATGTATAGCAACTCCTTTGTTCCTCTGCTATATAATAAACCCTGCCATCCATCATTTAAAACAGAAACTTCAAAGCATGAGAAACAAATCAGACCTCTCCTGATTTTAATGGTTGCAAAGAGTGTTTAGGCTTGCAAATGGCAGCAGGTAAAGAGAAGAGAGATTTAACTGGGAAACACTGACCTGAGAAAAATTCTCTTTTAATTACAATTGCCATCATTACCGTATTCATACCAGGAACTCTAGGGTTACATAGACCACAATTGACAAGTGGTGTTAAAATTGTCCTAAGACAAGGAAACACCAAAAGCCACTTAACAGGACCTTGGGTCTATTTTGTCCCTTTGAGAGTCTATTAGATGGGACACTTCCTTTTCTCAAGCAGTTCACTAAGAAATTTAAGGGTTCTTTCCCATACATTGCTAAAAGTCAGGTGGATTCTATAAAAGCTGGGTAAATTACTGACAAGGGCATTAGAAAAGAAGGACTTTTTCAAAAGTTTGGACTTTTTTTCAAAAAAAAGGACTCTTTTTTTTTTCAAAAGAAGGACTTTGAAGGAGCCTTAAAACATGGATATAGATACTGAACTACAGGTATCCATGACTGAAAATACTTTTCTAGGGCTATAAAGACCACAGGCCATGAATTATGACAAATATTATGAGCAGCACTCAATGCCAAAAAAATCCCAAAACAAAACCCCATGTCTGTTATTAAGACATAGCACCCAGGTAGCCTCATATACCCCCACACATTCTCCTGATTTTATCATTCACGGAAAATATGTCTGAAAGATACTGCACAGACAGGAAAAGCCAGTCTCCCTACAGGCCCCAATAAAGACTAGAGCTGTCCAAAGGTCTCTGGGAGTGCAAATGTATTTATTTCAGTAGATCTAGTTTATGAGGATTCACACCCTCCAGATTACAGCTTCACTTGGTGCCACAGTGAGAGCAGAGTAAAAAATTGTTGCAATATAATTTTAATACTACTGAACAGTTGATTAATATTCAGTTATAAGTTCATCTTCCATGGACTGGTCTTTCAGTGATTTCAGTCATAGATTTAAGGCACAAGCTGCATGAAAATCTGAGATAGGTTTTCTAGAAACAGATAGGATATCTTTAGTAAAACATCACAGCCAGCATACAGGACACCACAGACAAGTTACAGAGTCCTTAATTTATGCATCAACAATATCAATCTATCAACTCCTGCAGGCAACAATCTCTTTAAGTGCCACTTTTTCTGTGTCTCCGAAGCTTTCAGCAGTTGCTGGGAGCACAGCAGCATTGCTGCTTCTCTCCGACTGGGGACTTGTTTCTCTAATAAGTACAGTTTGACTACAGCCTTTGCCAGCCCACTTAGCAGAACCCATTCAGACCAATCCATTCAGTCTGTTTCCTGTTGGAATGACCTTGGCTGCATTTGCATAACTATCTCTGGCATTCTGTTATCTGTTTGATTTCTGCAGTATTATCACCATCATAATCTTTTCAGGTTCAGTCCTTCCCATGCCTTGATTTCACCTTCCACCCTCCACCCTGTTTCCTCATTTGTCTTCAAATGACTGCACTTTATATCTACTATTGTTCCAACTTCAGCCTTTGAGTGCCTTTACTTATGTTGACTACATTGTTCAGTCCACAAAAACATACTTCACAGAATCACAGTATCTTAGGGATTGGAACGGACTCCAAAAGATCACCAAATCCAAACCCCTGCCAGAGCAGGGTCACACAGGAAAGCATCCAGGTGGGCTTTGAATACCTCCAGAGAAGGAGACTCCACAACCACACTGACCAGCCTGTGCCAGTGCTCTGTCACCCTCACAGTGAAAAAACTTTTCCTTATGTTTACATGGAATCTCCTTTGCTCCAAATTGCACCCATTACCCCTTATTCTGTCATTTGTCATCACTGAGAAGAGCCTGGCTCCATTCTCCTGACTCTCACCCTTTATATATTTATAATCATCAATGAGGTCACTCCTCAGTCTCCACTCCTTCAAGCTGAAGAGCCCCAGCTCCCTCAGCCTTCCCTCATAAGGGAGATGTTCCACTCCCTCAGTCATTTTGTGGCTCTGCACTGGACTCCTTCAAGCAGTTCCTGATCTTTCTTGAGCTGAGGATCCCAGAACTGGACACAATTTTCCAGATGCAGCATCACCAGGGCAGAGTAGAAGGCGAGGAGAGCCTTTCTCGACCTACTAACCACCCCACTTCTAATGCACCCCAGGATGCCATTGGCCTTCTTGGCCACAAGGGCACATTGCTGGATCATGGTCATTCTTCTGTCCATTAGAACTCCCAGGTCCTTTTCTCTATGCTGCTCTCTAACAGTTCAGTCCCCAACTTATACTGGTATCTGAGGTTGTTCTTTCCCAGATGCAAGACTCTATACTTGCCCTTTTTGTATTTCATTAAATTTCTCCTACCCAACCCTCCAGCCTGTCTAAGTCTCGCTGAGTGGCATCACAGCCTTCTGGGGTGTCAGTCATTCTTCCCAGCCTTGTGTCATCAGCAAATTTGATGACAGTGCACTTTGTTCCCTCATCCGGGTCATTGATGAATATGTTGAATAGTACTGGTCCCAGTACCGACCCCTGAGGGTTGGTAGATGACAGACACAGGCCTCCAACTAGACTCTGTCCTATTGACCACAACTCTGACTTCTTTCCTTTGATCAGTTCACAATCCACCTTACTACCAAATCATCCAGACCACATTTCCTCAGTTTAGCCAAGAGGATGCTATGGAATACTTACTCATGCACTTTCTTTATGCATTTATATTTGACATTTAATATAACACTTTATTACCTTTTTTTTGAGTCTCAAACAAAACAGAATGCCCAGCAAAGATTAAGTGTACAACGAGTACAAAGAGATCTGGTTGTATTATAACTTCATTTTCTCAGCTGCAACTAATTCATCTACATGACAAGTGTTGTTAAATGATTCCTCCAGTTTTGTGTGCTAAGAATATCCAATTACACCTCCACATGGATCTTAACATCAGACCATCAGTGGCTTTGTTCTTCATATTTAAAATACCTGATTTAAAGCAAAAAGGTAAAGTCATGATATTTTGGCATTATGTTCAATTTTTATATGAAGCAATTGCTTAACTCCCATAATTCCTTATGACATTGGAGATGTAGGAGTTCAAGCATAGCCTTTATCAGTGCATTTTTGTGGAGCTCCCTGTTTCTTCTACTTATAACAGTGTGTCTCAGCTGAATGGTATGATGAATCTATCAACAGTGAGAGTAGAGTGATGGTGGAGTGCTACCTACTGCTGGAGTATTGGTACCTGACCACTTCAACAAACCCTGATTTGAAATCACACTGCTGCCTCCCCCTGCTCTGCAGCTAACCGGAGCCTGTTGACAATTTATTTTATCAGAACAATGAACTTATACCTCTGAATTGCTTGGAATGAAAGGAACTCTTTTCCTCACGGTTCATTCAGCTATTTTTTTTATTCAGTTACCCTGAAACTCCATTTACTCCAATATATCTTTTCATTAAAAGTTTTTTTTTCTTCTTTGGCAGAATTTGTTCCTCTAGCCCCTAAAAAGCCCATTGTGCTGTTTTGCTCTTCTTGGAGGACATGTCTTCCAACTCTTTATTGGAGCAGAGTCTTCTGTTGAAGGAACTGAGCCCATTCAAGAATGTCTACTGTGTTTGCATTGCAGGGTGGACTGCAATCTTCTAAATCTGGCTAAGGAAGGATTCAAAAACTATTTCTGCCATATTTACTTCACCTTTGCGGTATGTGGTTCACCACTCTTTTTTTCCCCTAACTGTTGGTATTATTGGCTCAACTTTATTTCCTCAGAAATGAACCTTTCACACACAGCTCTTGTGCCTTGCAGTTTTCATCTTTCCTCAATTCTTTCCCTGCTTGTCCAGCCCCATAGTTATTTGCTCTGTTTTCTGCAAGACACTTTTACTTCTTTTGTTTCCCTTCAGCCTCAGCTTGTTTCCATTTTCCCCATATTGCCTTGTTTTATTGCTCAGCTGGACCACTGTTAAGTGTGTGTACTTTCCAATAACTTCCTTCACTTTGTTTTATATCACTTCCTTGAACATATCCCAGCTGATCTGTAGTGAGATTTCTTCACCCTTGCAAGCCAGAGGCCTGAAAAGGCACCAGAAAGCACTTTAGAGGCCTGTATCAAAGACTGAATGATGGAGATGGGCTTGCTTTGGACAGCAAGAGGACATCTGTTCTTAGCCACACAGTGAGCCCTGACGTGGCTCTCCTTCCTGCTGGGCAAAATAGCCTGGCCAAAAAGGCACCCATTCTCTCCAGAAGAGTGAAGTGAGCCACAGTGATATTCTCTGGAGCTCTGCCATAAGGTCTAGGCCATGGAACAGGCTCTGGATTTCCAATAAACTGAACCTCCAGGAATCTGGAGCTATCGAAACTGAGCAAGACAATTTAATTCCAGCATTGGCAAGACAGGATTTGGACACAACATATTACAAGATGTCCTGCCAGTTCTGGTTTGGGGCTCAGTCTGAAGCAGGTGAATCCTTCCTGATTTGAAGTTCCACAGCAAATAAATCATTTGCCAGAGCTCTACAAGAGATGAAACCAGCTGGCTGCTAGAAAGAGAGGGCTGAGAGAAGTGGTCCTCCTCAAAAGATCTACTCTACATGTTGCCAGCAATTTCTGAAATTAAATGAAGTTAAAATTATTGTGGTCTACATCTGCATGGAGACAGGTACCTCTGTGTAAGGTACTTGAATTTTTCTACACATGCTTGCACTAGATGGCATATATTTTGCATGTGAATACACAGGAACAGAGGTGCTTTCTAGAAGTGAACTTTTCACACTTTTCTTGTCAGATCAGACCACCTTCACCTCCTCTAACCCCAGATACCATGTTGTATGAGAAGGAAGGGGTCCTTTGATACTCCTGGGTTCTGAAACCACTTCAGACTCTTTCTCATTTTTGTATCTCTGCTCTTGACACATTTGCCAGTCAAAGTACACCTCTGTCTCCTTCACTCTCCTGCTGTCATGCTAAGAGTAGGCCAAGTTTTGTGGACTTTGGCAATTGAGTCATTAAAAATGAATCTCAAGAACTTTATTCTATAATAAAGAGGGCTGGGCTGAATGGAGTTGCCAAACTTTGCAAAGCTTCTGTAAAAATGTGTATTTTCCTATAGTGTTACAAAGCCCATACTTACCTAATAGACTGTCAGGAGTCCAAAGGAGCTTCTACAAAATTTCTGGTAAATAGTATTCATTTTAAGAATTTATATGCATGCCAAAAACAATGTACTGCATTTATCAGCTTGGAACTATTACAATCTTTTTAGTAAATAATATTCTGGTTTCTGAAAAAGACTAAAATGCGAATCTAATCCAATTGTGTCACCTCTCATTTCCTTCAAAGAGGGGGGAAAACAGCAAAGCTAAGTCTGAAATTCTGTTTTGAATTAACTGCCACTTTATCTCTAAGTGACCTCCTTGTGCAAAGCTATTACTTTGAATACTGTTTCTGAGATCATTCAGTCATCTCCAATCCCTGCAATGCATACCTACAAGGTAGTTAATACTATCAGCTCTGTCATCTTACATTTGTACAGGGTTTCTCATCCAAAATGTCCTAACTCCTTGCAGGGAGCCCTCTCCCTGGGGACCAGGCTGCACTCGTACTGTGTTAACTCTTGCAAAGGGTATGTTAGCTGGGAGTGGAGAGGGGTGGAGGTGAACTTTAACTGTATTTCAATAGAGCAAATAACTCTCCCTAAGTTGAAAACCAACAGCAAGCGGTCTGCAGTGCCATACAGCCATTGAGAGAAGGAAATGAATATTCTGGGGATTTTCTCAATTCCAATGAGTTCTTTTTAAATCTCTCTGGCAGTACGAGGAGACCTAAGTGTAAGAAAAGTTCAGACACTCTAGCAGAAAATGCAGGGTTTGAAAGGGTATTTATACAAGTAGATTTAGTTATTTAAGCTGTGATAGATCCCTGATTCTAGTCAGCACATTCTAGTGTGGTATTTCTTCATTAGAATAAAGGCAATTTAAACTCGTTACACTGATCCTTGTCAGTCATTCCAGCCCCTCGCTTTCTCCATTCAGCCATGCACCCACCAATACCTTTTCCATACCATTTATTCCTGGTCCCTCCTCCTAGCCTTCCTCAGTAGACAGGAGCTCCTCTTCTTGATGGCATCCCCAGAGTGTCAGCAGTCAGTTGCTGAGTACTGAGGAGCTAATTCCACCTTTCTTCTGCTCTGCTGGTTACTGAGACTCTGTCTTTTCTTCCAGTCAGACCCGTTCCCAACTGCTCCTGAAGCTTCACTGCTCTCAGCTGCTGGAGAAGGTTGAGGTGGTGAGCTGGAGAGCAAAGAAGAAAGAAGAGAATTTATACTTTGGTATTTTGGAAGCTGGAATCCAGAGAGAAGCTTAAGAACGTCACTTGAGGCCAAAATGCTTGGCTCTCCAGTTACGGAGTGGAGTGAGGCAGGTTTATTCCTATCGCAACACTGTGGCCTATGTCTTGTTGGGAGCTGCCAGCATCAATGATGTGTGATGGGTCCAGAAGAACCTTTCCTTCCCTTGTCTCCTCTCTGCAGTCCTGTGGGAGGAAAAGGATAATAGAAGATTTAGTAGCACTGAGAAAAACATGTCTGAGATAGAGTGGTCTACTGTGGAGCATAATACATACCACATTATGAGCTTGTGTGCCTGGGAGTTATTAACAGGACATCTGGAGGTTACAATTCCTCCTCACACTGTTCGCCACAACTGTCCTCCCTTTCCCTCATTCCAACAGACTTGTGGCCCTCAAACTGTTAATTTCGGTCTTCATTTATCCCAGCTGCTACGTTAGGAGGGAAAAGCAAAAAAAAAAAAAAAAAAAAAAAAAAAAAAAAAAAAAAAAAAAAAAAAAAAAAAAAACAAAACAAAAAAACATAATCTCACAGAAAACAGATGTTGCCTCTATAATAATCAGATAAATTAAATGCATGAAGCACGAGCTGTGTACAATATTGATTTTTTGTAAAGCTTTAGTGTTTTTATCCTTGATTTTAAAACTCCAGGTACATTGTATCACTTTAGTTTTGAACCATCTGGATTAGGGAAATATCTCACTAGCTTTTGTCATGAGTACTGTAAATTAAATGGACAAACAAAGTACAATAAGAGAAAAAAACCTCACAGATACATTTTCACTCCTACGAAACATATACAGCTTTTCTAGCCTGCATTTGTCCACTGTCATTTACATTTCAATATAATTTTTGTCTGTACCTATATGCATTATTTTAAAACAGTGGAGTAACTCCCCAAACAGACCTGCATACACACACATGCACAAGAAATGCAACTCCACACAGAGATGGTGGACTAGAGCAGTCCTAGAACTGTGTCTTTCTTGGAGCTTTCTGGTTCCCCAACAAACAGAGATGTATTCTGCTACCTAGTTGTCAGAACCAAGACAAACACTTACCTTCATTTTAGTACTGTGCAATAATCAAAACTGACCTTAGAGCCTCTCAGGTAAAAATCATACTTTTTGTTGAAAACACCTGATTGGTGTTTCTATGGAAACACAACAAAGTGAGTAGTACAATAATCTTGCAAACTCAAAGGAGATATGCCTGTGATTTTCAGGTGCTGAAATTAACCAAGAGATGATATTCACAACTTCTTTCATCTACTGAAACAGGCTGCTCTTAGGAGCAACAGTCAAGGATTTTGGGATCTGTGGGGTCCAGCAGAATTCAGAATCTGTAAAAGTTTCAAGATTTTGTGCCTCAAGTTACATTAAACAGAGTATGTATACAAAAGCATATCAGTATGTACATCGATGTATGCTGATTTCCATCTAGGTAATATAAAAAAAATAAATTACAATGAAGATGGTTTGACATCAAAGCCACCTTCAGACATAGTTAGGGAGATGTGAGTGGAAGAAAGAGCTAAGGTCAAAGCCAAAGCTCTGCAACTGCAGAATTTCATGCACTACATGTTTATATAGGTTACCATCTCCTTCTGTCTCCTTTGGCACTTGTGATGTATCTCTCAGGCAGATCCAAGCAAGATGCCAAGACATCTTGTCACTCATAATGTCTGGTGGTCCAGGTTAGCGTGTATGTGATCTTTTTGTTTAAATTTTCTGCACACAACTTATAGAGCTCAGTCACTGTTTTGTCTGATTTCTGTGAAAACTGTCTAGATAGAAAGATGTGAGAAGGAAAGTTTCTTACACTCTACTTCTCACAACATAAGATGGGTCAAGATTTACCTTTCCACTGTTCTCCTTGGAAATCAGTTGTAAAAGGGAGCTACGTGCTTGAAGAAGGTCATTTGGATAGTTTTAATTTTGGTACGGGCACCTGGCTTTCTGTGTATGGCCAAAACTCTTAGATAATGCTTGATACTAGTGTTCGAGAGTTCAAAAAAGCTTCCAGAAGCATCCCTTCCATGCTGTCTGGTAAACCAAGGGTAAAGCAACAGGAGAGAGTAGGACTCCCTGATCTTTTGGCTTCGTCTTGAACCAAGCGCCTAAAATCTGGAAGTCTGGTGCCATCCAGATCCCTTATGGAGTCACATCTGAGTATCCCCAGGTGGAGAGCAGGGCTTCCTCCTCTGTTCTGTTGCTTTGGTGTAGTGTGCTTATGGGGGCACTCAAAATTTAATCCTTGGGAACACAGGCACATAGATGTTCCCTTTTGCAAACCTCTTCCAAGCACATTTACCTACTATTTGTGGGAACTAGTCAGGCTTCTGCAGTGCTTGGAGATGGTGTCTATGTTTTATACAGCTATCAGCTGACTCTCCCCTTCTGAAGTGGAATACCTGAATGGGTCTCCCCAGTCACAGAAGACTTTCCTAAGGAGTAATCCTAGACCATGCAGAAGCAGGCTGAGTGCTGAACCTCTGTGTTCCTTCCCCTTGAACAAGCTTGATGTTGAAAAGAAAACCACCGTATACTAAAACAAAGCATCACAAGTTCCTCTTGCAATAGGGTCTGATTCTGTCAGGGTGTCACAGATGTCCCTGAAACACACTGACCCGAACATTGACCTTATGGCAGCATAAGTAAAGAAATTGCCTAGTCTGCTGTTAGTCTGGGCAGGAACTGAGGGCTTAGATGGTTACAGTAAGAAAACGCTGGCCATTTGCAGAAGCAGAGATGTATGGCTGCTGAGTTGCTCCAAACAGATCAGAACTGCAAGCCTAGTTGAGCATATGGATCTCCAAAGCAGTGTTTGCATCCCAGTCAGTTAAAAAATAACATTTCTTTTTAATGCACCTCTACTAGGGAAGGAAGACAGATTGCCAGGAAAATGATTTCCTTTAACTTGCTTTGTGATGGTCTGACTCGTGAGGGGTTGGAAAGGCTCAGTTGATCAATATAGCTTTTATATGTGAAGAAACTGATTCTTTCCCATTTGTATCTGAACAATTGCCATTGCTTTTTCCACAGATCACTTGGATGTAAAATCAGTTGCTGATTTATTGTATTCTCCTTGTCACTGTCACAGGACAATTATTTTCAGCTAAAACTACATTAAATGATGCTCTAGCTATAGCATAAAGACACTCTGACAAATCCATTAATTGTGGTTGCAGTTATAAAGTCCCTTCCTTCTGCTTCCTGTGAAAGCTAAAATTCATACTGCCAGTATGACTCCCTAGCCGGCAAACTCATTAATCCAATGGAGGCTTTAGCACAACTTGCAGTGTTTTTAAGGATAAAACTACTCTACGTTCCGAAAAAGAGAAAACCACAGTCATATTTTGGAAGACGTTATGCCAGTAGTAAAACTTATCACTAAAAGCATCTGTCAAATCACTTTTGACATCATGAGGGCCAAGATTTAGCATTTATTTGTCAGAAAACCTGCAATACGCAAATACAAATGCTGTCTGGGATGCAACAGCACCCACTGCAATATTGAATCTTTGGTTCAAGAACATCATGTTCCACTTAAGTTATTAAATCCGCTTAAGTTGTAAAATCTTCCAATGTTTAACACATCAGAATGATTCCTATTATGTAAGAACTGTATTCTGGCTACTTTTTAACCATTTCCAGTGAGCAAAATCCAAAAAAATATACACTGGAGTCAGTTGTTAAGTAACCATAGGATGAATTCCTACCCTTAAGTAATTGCCCTCATGGCTCCTACATCTTTCTTCATCAACTAAAGGTCCAGAGGTTAAATGAGCAAATTCTGCTATCCACTGACATGCCTGCATGAGTGAATCTGTCAGGATCTGCCCATCATCACAGGGAATGAATGAACAGTCACTCAATTCAGTTGGGAGAGAGCAATGTTATATAAGAAGGTGCTGAATAAGGCCTTCACCTCAGACTAAGTTAGCACCAGGAAAGGGGTTGGGGGATGCAGTTACCAGTTTAAACTGCAGTGTAACTTTTATTTAATTTGACAGCTTTCAAACTATACATCCTGTAACCTTTTGGAAAAACAAAAAGAAAAAGAAAAGCAAGACCTGACTGTCATGCAAGGGTCCTGGAAACGTCTTTCAAAGAATAACAGAAAAAATTAGAAAGTTTAAAAGTATAGTTTGCACTAAGAAAAAATAAATTAGGGTATAGTGATCAGATTTTCTTAGTGTCAACATGAAGATCAAGGTCAGAAATCTGAGTCAAACATCCTTAGCTATCTTTTAATACACAGGCCTTTTTTCCTTGTAATGCTGCCTTAGCAAAACAGATGCTAAAAATTCTCACTCCAAAACTCTTTGCTTTTCATCCAGTTTTAAAGCCATGGTGACGTTCCAAGTTAAATTCACAAAGGAGAAAGAAATATGCTGGTGTTTTCATTGTAATATGAATTTTCCACTGAAGATGTGATTGAATTAGCAGTTCATTTTTTAACTATTACTTTAATTTGCTCCTTGTGGTCAATCTATTTTTTTCTTTCTATAAAAGTCATGCCTCAGCCCTGTGCCTTTTGAGGCACCTCAACATAAAATGTTTTAAAGGGAAGGGAACTGTCTAATTATATGTCTGTAAAGTGGCTTGAGCACTTCATTTGTGTGGAGTAAAACAAATAAGAGAAAATGTGGAAGAATGTACTGCTGAATGAATGTGGAAATACCCATCTTGTTCCCATACATAGGCAGTTATACGAAGGTGTTGGGAGTGATTCTGAGTCTAGACATCCATTATCGGCTTTGTATTTTCAACCCCTCTTTTAACTTGTGCCTGGAGTAACTGATGCATTCACACACTGGGACATTTAAAACAAGGCAGAAGGAAACTTTTTTTCCCCTTTTTTTTTCCTCCTTAGAATAGGTAAAGAGAATTTTGTGCTTTTTTATTGTAAACTTCCCTCATTTTATTTACCTCCCAGCTTCTATGCTTTAAGGGCTCTCCAGTCCTGATAAATGGTGGGCTTTCAGAGCCTGGGATGCAGAACACCCTTAAGACATTTTAAATTGTCGACCATTTTCCAGGAGGCAGCTCTTAAGAAATTCAAGGCTGGTGAGTAGTCTTTAGTTGGATGTTCAATACAGTGTTCTAACCTCAGTGCCAGTGGCATACTGTTGAGAGAGGAAGCTGGCAGTAGGAAACACAGAAACAAGGCAGCCAACTGAGACCCCTGTCTTGAAGATAAACAGAAAAGTACTGAATTTGGCTCACTGAAAAGATGGAAAAACTGTAAGGCTCTATGGACTGTGAAAAGCATGGAGGAAGGGCTTTGCAAGGAGCAAAGATGAGTTTTCCCTCTGTTTCTAATAATACCTCCAAAGAGAGAAGTGTTGGAAGTTGCACTTCAGCTCCTTCCAACCTGTCATATCCCAGGATATAGCTACTATATCTATATTGTATGCCAAGTCAATAGGAAGAAACCTCAGGTGCCCTGTGCAGACTCTGATGAAAAAAACATTTCAGCTACATTCACTGAAGCTAAGGGTGTTTAGAAACAGCAGGAGTTGTTTGAAGACTCAGACTAAAAGCACAGGCCAGCAAACCTTAGAAGTACCCATTGCCTTTCTCCAGGAGATGTTTTCCCCAGGCTGCATTACTGAAGTTAGGCTGCAAGTAATGAATCAGTATTTTTAGTGATGGCTGGATAAAGTTGCCTGGGGGTTCTGTTTTCTTGCCTAGGTGATGTAAGTGGGTATCTTCACAGGTTTGTGTTCTTTTCAGTTCAACCCAGAGTCTACATTTTACAGGTGTTTAAAGTTTCCTTCAATATGCAGTACTACTTCAGGAGCTTTGTTCCCTAAATTGTGTTCAAGTTAGCTTTCCTTAACTTGACTGAACTTGAGTTTTTTAAATATTCTTAAATTCAGCTTGTGCTTGAAAGTTATTTCCCCTTTCTCAGTGTGCAATTGCCAAAGAGGAGCATGAAAAAAGAGCACTGACTGCACTTATGCTGTGTCTGAGCACAGGAGTTAACAGACTTCTAATAATTTACTACGTAAGTGCACAGCACTTTTTCAGCCACTCGTGGTACAATATTCAATCTTGGAAGAAACAGGACAGTACTCCAACAATGTAATAAAACTCCACACAGTGCAATAATTCATGAAAAGCAGCATTGCCAGGTTAAAAATATACTTTGCAAGACAGACATCTGCTAACTCTTCTACCATCTATTCTAAGGGTGAAGGTTTCTGGATTCATGTCTGCATATATAGATATATATGTGACCCTAACAAAATACAGTCTCTTGCTTTTCAAAACTTGATCCATCTTTCATGCTAAAACATATTAATTCTATCTAAGTCCAATACAAATTAATCTAAATTCTGTCAAATACACTTATTTTATCAAAATATGCCTTAATACAAAAAAGTCAAATAACCTAGGCTACTGAACGCCACTCTGAAGTACTTTAGTACTCAGAAGCCACTGATCCTGCAGTCCCTGTTCAGTTTCTGTTGATTCTTGACAGCTAAGAAGTAGATTTTCAGAATTTACTTCTGAAGAGAATCCTTGATTTCTGGGACTGGGGGAATGTGTGAAAGACAGTTGCTCTTCTGGTGGTGCCTCTTCAGTTATATTCCCTACCCAGGAATCCTCCTCTAACCCCTGTATTCTGCAGGTTCAGCTCACAGACCTCTCCTTACTGTATTTTTTCCCTGAAGAAGCTGAACTTGAACCAGATTCTGTTCTATTTTAGTATAACTCTCTGTATATATGGGATCATGTACAACTGTTACAACTAGAAGAAAACTGTCTTCAAGACTGGTGATTTTTATATTATTTGACTGCAATAAACACAATTTTACTCAGGGAGGAATGACTCATCTCACTCCAGATAAAGTGGTTTCCTGCAGAAAGACAGACTGAGCTGTAGATTTTCACCCAATAAGATCTTGATTAAGCACCAAATTTAAGCAGTTACTTGTGTTCACTTAACACATCACCTTGTTTAACAAGGTAGAGAAGTTTTCAAGCCTCTCCACTGAGACTAATTCCATAGAAATATATGCTTAAATGCTTTGCTGCATTCATGGTCTTCAATATATTCTCCTATGTCCATCCATATCTGGACTCTCTGAGCTGTAGAAAACAGCAGCCTTGTCTGTCTAAAGATCTTGAGGTTGCTCAGCACAATGCTCACGTGCTCTCAGTGATCCATGTAAGCCAAAAGCTAACGGGGTTTAACAAGAGAGAGGCTACTGAAGCCCTTCTTCCCCTGGTTTCAGCAGGCTGTCCCAATAAGCTTCAGAATCCTACTATTTTATTTGTGTTGAGAGAAACCAACACCCCCACATGCCAGTGAATAATATACCCTGCCCCTTTCCCTTTGCCACACAAAAGAAGACGACTGCGTACCTACCACCCTTGGGGAACTTTTCCTTTACCAGCTTTTAGCTTGGGTGTTGTTGAGGACTTCTAAGAGGCTCTGAGCAAACTCGACTCCCCCTGAATTGAAACCACATAGTCCTGTAATACAGTATGGCCATTGCTAGCCACAGGCCATGAGCAATGTACCCAGCCTGCAAAGCCTCAGGACTGAGGCTCCTCTATCTTGCTCAACCTGAACTGCAGCATGACCTGTCTGCAGCTTTCTTATACTTGGTTTAACCATGGCAGCAGTTTTTCTGATTGATCGTGTGTCTGTGGCTAAGTTGTTCTACTTTTTTTTTAATCTTTGTATAGTACAAACACAGTTTTAGATAGTCATAAAAAGCAATTATTCTATGCATAATGAGGTATTTTTGACTCCAAATTTATGATGCCTTCTAAATGCAAGCCTGGTATTACAGCAGAAGCCTTGAGAAGTGGAGACATCGGATACAACATAAATGAGTACAGGTATGACATAGCAAGACATGGGACACAGGCTTGGTACTAGATATCCCATGACTGCAAAAACCTCATCTGTGGTCAGCTGAAGACATTCCAGACCTGGACAAATACAATTTGAGAAGTGACAAAGAAATAATATCTGACATATGTAAAAGACTCTCTCTATATAGCAAGCTCATGTGAAACACGAGGTTGCAGAACAACAAAGTCAAAGGTGTAGTATAATGTCAGCAGACACTGAATTGATCCTAAGTGGATGATCCTAGAGTCAGGGAGAAGAAACCATCAGCATGAACAACAGTTTTCTCCCACAGAAGACTTGGCATGCTGACAGCTCTCTACCCCCACTGCTGCACCAATGGTCCTGCCTATCTTAGTATCTACAGGAGCAGGGGAGGGGTGAGCATAACACCAGGAAAATTAGCAGAAAATAAGAATTATGTGGATACCAATTTGATCTAAGGAGTTAATATTTCTTTTTCTGTAGCTATTAGATCTGGATCAGTTATTATCAGGTTCTTAAGATTTCAAACTCATGCCTTTATTGCCATGTAAGGTGTGCTTTCCTTAGCCATAAACAAGATTTTAAGAGCACCTTTGTCAGCTTTACACATCTGAATCTTTTACTCCCAGCATATACCTCAAGTCACAAAGCATGAGAGCTATGAATTTTGGTATGTATTTACAGTTTTATGGAAAAAAATGGACATATATATGCATATAAATACCCATGTTTAGATCAGGCCTGGGTATGAGTGCTTTTCCTAGCAGAGGTCTTAATGCAGCATTAGGTCAGAGACCCAGTGATGCATGCTACAAAAAGGAGACAGGGCAGGGTTCAGCTCCAGCACCATCCAGATCCTGTGCACTGAGCCCACACCCAAGGCTTGTTTTGATTGAACTTTCCCTTACACAGCCCACCCCATTCCCTTCTTTCTCACTATGGTTCAGTATCTGTAAATCTGAAACTTCAGCAGAGAGGGCTGTGTAATTAGAAAGGCCCAACAGAAGCAGATCAATAGCACTAAGTCAGGACCCTGACTCTCCCTGACTATGTAGCCACTGAGTTTTACTTCAAACTATATATAACCTGTGTCTGCAGGGCAAACACCATCACTGACTGCATGCCCAGAGCACACCTCCCAGGCAGGTGCCATGTTGATCCACTCTGGTTTGTTCACTCTGGCCCCTACAAAAGGATGGGAAGTAGGACTGCGAAGAAAATCATCCACAGCATGATCCTGGAGTGATCTAAAATGGCCATGCAGGCAGTAGTATTCCCTAAGTAGTTATTTTACCACCATGATAGTTTTTCTAAAAGACTTACCCTTTTGAACTACTGGGGTGGCCCCTGGGCTTTCCACTTCATTAGCCTTTGAGATTGCAGTTCATATCTGTTCAGCCTCCTTCCTTCTTTAGCCTCTAACTCCTCAACTATGTACACAAGCTCCTAGGGTAGTTATTTTGCTGTTCCAACAGGTCCACTTGAAAAGGTTTATTTTCAGTGATTCCTTCTTTGCTCAGAAATGGAGAGTCTGATTTGATTTATAATAATAAATTACTTCAAAGTTTGAGAAGCATTTCACTTGCTATCAAAAGAGCGTGTGCAGCATTTTGGCAAGCAGTAAACATAAAATTCTTATATTTTTCCAAAGTTTATAAGACTGCCATAAAGTTTAAATCAAATCATCTCTGAATTAAGTTATGGAAAAAGTGCATTCATTTTAAAACTCTGTATCAAGTTAATACTCTATTTTAATCTGAAGTTAATACTCTATTTTAATCTGAAATACTGCTTGAGAAGGAGGTTGTGTTTAAATTCCAGGCAGGTGAAAATTCATATCCTATGTCTGAGGAGAATCAGCATCACATTTTTTGTGTAGACTGCTTACTGGTAAGTCTAACAAGGAACTGGGAATTTAAAACACAAACCCAAAGAAAGAGACTTAAGAAGGAATTGAGTTGACCTTCGTAAGGCATCATTTCAGACAGAAAAGCCTGGTCTACAGAAAGACAGAAAGCCAAAACTACGTTAATGTTATAAAAAAAAACCAGTCTATTGGTGATTTGTGATTAACTAACTGAGCAGAGAGATTTACGAACTCAGCAAAAAAGATGTGGTTACAGAATATCTGATGGTGCAGTTACTTTCGTTCTCCAAAAGCTGCTGATTACAGCATGGATAATTATTAACCTCACAGCTCCAACAGTCAGCATGGCAAAAGGCAATTCATGGATGGACAACCAAACGTGGTAGAGCTCCTGGTTAGTGTCATGACCTGTCAGACACCAAGATGGCAGAGGAATGTGGGACTGGACTCAGAAATCCTGATTCCTTATCTTGTGCTAAATCCTGTCTCAAGGGACAGTGCAAAAGGGACTGGCTGGGTTACCTTTTGCCTCACAGAAAGGTCTCTGAAACAAAGCCCATTGCCTTGTATTTCCATTAACTTTTCTGTGTGCTTCAGTCATCATAGAAACTGAAAGCTTTCAGCTTTTAAAGTTCAGAAGTAACTGTATTAGCAGTGGTTCTAACATCACTTTGCTGTCATTTAGCATTTATTTCGATAACTTCTTTCATCAGCTGTGGAAAAAGCTAGCTTTAAATTTTTCCTCACTAATTTTTTTTTCTTATTACTTATTCCTTTACTCAAAGGCAGGTCCAAACAAGTCCAGCTAGGCAGAGATTGTGAGTTTGTCTTGAATCATAGGTAGTTATTCATCAGGTTATTTCAAACTGGCCTTATTCTAGCTAACCCAAGTCAGCCACATGATAGTCCATGATGAGTAGAGTAAACATGGTTCTCCTTGTCCTGAAGCTATATGAGTCCTACCGTGCTCATGTCAGAGCTGCTTGAATGACTTTTGTGGAGAGATTTTGTACAATTTATCTATAGATTTATTGAAGGAACGATTAAGAAGAACTCTAAACTGACAGGTAATTATGATGAAACTTTAATTCAACAAGTCAATCAGCAAATGTTAGAGGAAGAAAGTAGTAAAGACAGGAGAGGAACCATGCTCCTCTCAGTCAATCAACCTATAAACACCAAAGTGAAGGCACAGCAATTGGTCTGAACCAGAATGTGTCAGGGAATGTTATATTTCAGCCCAAGACTTTTCTAAGGCTAGCTAGTTTTACATGGAAGAAACCAGATTATTTGCTGAAAAGTGTGCATTAATTAGGCTTTATTTCATAATTATGTCTTCAAATTAACCTATTTGTATTTAGTTTTATGTTAGCTTCAAGATAATGAAATTAGGAGTCTTTTATATACAATTGCACCAGCAATCCAGAAGGTTCCTGGAATGCATTGACAACAATTTCTTTCTCCAAGTGGCAGAAAAAAAAAAAGAAAAACCGGTACCATTCTGAACTCTTGGGAGAGTACCATGGGATAAAGCCCCGAAGACAAGAAAATCCAAAAAATGCTGGTCAATATTCAAGGATCACCTCCTCCAAACTTGGGAGCAATTCATCCCAACTAAGAGGAAGGCAGGCAAGAATGCCAGGTATGCCTGCAAGGATGAATAAGGAGATCCTGGACACACTTAGGTGCAAAAAGCAAATCTACAGAGGGTGGAAGCAAGGACAGATAGTCTGTGAGGAGTATAAAGAAGTTTTCAAAGCATCCAGGGATGAAATTAGGAAAGCTAAAGCCCTGTTAGAATTACATCTGGCCAAGGACAAGGCTAACAAAGAAAGCTTCTACAGGTACATCAGTGATAAAAGTGAGACTAAGGAAGATGTGGGCAGCCCTCTCCAGAAGGGAACAAGAGACCTGGTCATGCAGGACATGTTGAAGGTTGAAGCACTCAATGACTTTTGTCTCCTTATTCACTAGATAAGGCTCTGGCCACACTATACATGTTGCAGAAGGCAAAGGCAGAGACTGGAAGAAGGAAGATCAGCCCACTGTAGAATACAAGGCCAGAGACCATCTAAAGAACCTAAAAGTACACAAGTCAATGGGGCTTGACAAGATCTATCCATGGCTCCTGAGGGAACTTGAAGGTGAAGTGACAGTCTGGTTCCAAAGTCACTTTATGTCACATTTGAGAAGAGATAGCAGTTTGATGAAGTTCCCACTGACTGGAAAAGGGGAAACAGAACCCCCATTTTTGGAAAGGTAGAAAAGGAAGACCTGAGGAACTACGGGCCAGTCAGTCTCACTTCTGTCCTCCGCGAGATCATGAAACTCTCCAGGAAAGATGGAGAGGGACTATTTGCAAGGGCACAATGGCAAAACAGAGTGTGACAAGTCACAGGCTCTAGTGTTAAGGTCTCAGTAGTATATTGTGTATAATTATATTTTATGCTGAAAGCTTTGTCAGTCAGAGACTATCTTTTTGTTCTGCTTCTGTGCTAGTTGTACATTGACAAAAACATCAGAATAGTCACTACAATTTTATTTCTTTTAACCTTCTGAATAATGAAGACTAAAACACTAAAAGCATTTATCTGTTCCATCTTCTTGTCAATGCAAAAAATAGCATCATGCTTAATAATACCCAGATTAATTTAATAATACCTTTTATCAACACCTAATAAAAACATTATTACAATAATCCAACTTACTAAAATCTTAATAACACCAAAAGAAATGGCTAAACATTTTCTATCAGAAGTTACCAACAAGTAAGTGGGCCTCCCTACCGCTCTGTATTCCTTAAGGGCAACCTAAATTTTGCTTCAGCCCCTTCTGCCCCTTGTAGCCTCTTCCAGACACCCCACTTGCCCTTGCTTTTTGTAGGCGCCAGCCTTTGCAAGAGACTCTGTCCCTTCCTTGGCACTGCTTGTAGCTCTGCGTGTAGCTCTGCAACTCAAGGTCCTTACACTTTTCCTTACAAACTGGTTACTCTGTCCTTTGTGGTTTTTGTTTGTTGGAGTAGCCCTATGGAGTACAAGTGAAATGATGTAAAGTTTTTCCCTCTTCTTCTAGTTTTGTTTTCTTTCTAAGTTCTCTTGTATAATAACATTCAAAGTCTTCCCCACGGCAGCCTTGCTGCATCTATGCCATCTTCTGGATGTTCAGTGAATTATATTTATCCCAGAGCATGTCTGGCCGTGGCATGTTCTGACCAATGTGTGTATCTCTTTAACAAATGTTACTACTTCCTGAAATCAGTAAAGGACAGATAAATTATACTGGGGGGGAACAAGGTTTTAGGGCCAGGGTCACAGCTTCAGGTGTGTTTCCTTTGTTTACAGGCTGTACACTAGGAAAAGTGATTTCTCTTTTGCTCAGTAAACTCATTTCTATGCTAAGATCTGTTGCTGAATTTAGCAGAGGAAATCCTCTCTAACAGGGAAGCTGTTTTCACTCATTTAAGCATTAATCAAATGCTTTTAAAAATGTGTTTACAATTTTCTCCTTTTTTTGCTGAAAAAAAAAAAAATTATAATTTTATTTCTAGTAATTGTGCACCTTTTGTGTCCAGGTTACATGTTAATATTTCATCAAGTCCTATAGTTAGTATTTTTTCAGTCCTTTAGAAACAATTGTCTCTGAGTGTTTTATAATTTATGAATTTCCTGGATAATGAAGGAGCATCTTCATTTTGGCCATTCTTGTGCTATTATTTATATATAAGTTGAAATGAAAACAATACCATGGTTTTCTTTGATGAAAACTAGCTAGAATTCTTAATAGTCCCTCTTGCATGGAGTCCAGAATTAGTGAGGACTTCAGCCAATAAATTAATTCTTCCTTGCATATTTAAACTTTAGCAACATGCTTAATGATGTGATAAAACACAGACTGAATAGCAAAGACTGAGGGAGATAATTTCAGCTTTAGACAGAGAGACAGTGAATAATACTCATTACTTAACATTTCCACTTAGTCTCCTCCATTATCTAAAGAAGTACAAATAAATCACTGGAAAACAAGAGATACGCAGGCTATTTCATTATTTTCAATACTGCATTTGACAAGCTGGCCACTCTAGATAGATCAGTGAGATTTGGCTGCTGTATAATAATTTCACGATTTCAAAGTAAAAAACCTAAACAGTTTAGTTTTAGAAATTCATATCACAGTTACTGCAAAGTGAGACTTCTTATACAAGTTTGCTATTTCAGCTATTGAAAAATAAATATATAGAGAAATAAAGCCAGAAAGCTACTGCTGTTGAATGGTACTTTCACAGAGTGATGATTCTTACAATCAGCTGGGAAAAAAAATCATTTTCATCCACTCATAAATTCAGACCATGGCCAGGAATGAAAGTGATGGAATTCCTCTAAGAGAGTTACTCTTTTTCCCAGATTATTAGAAGCAAAGAGCATTGAGGTGTTACAGTTCCATCACTTTTTTTTTTGTAGGTGAGGGAATTCAGCAATATATCAGAGACTGCAAATTTCAGAACTGCCAGGGACTTACACAGCCAGAAAAAAAAAAAAAAAAATTGAAATCTTTTTGCCTTCATGAATGAAGTGGAATGGAAATGGGATGGAATGGAGAATTTCAGCTTCACACATCACCAGGGGGTTGTCTGCTGTCTTTTGACTTCTAAAGGAACTCCTGACACGGAAATGGCAGGACAGAGGCAGAACCTTGGGACGGCTGAAATAGGGACCACTGGGACAGTCCTGCCAAGTCATTTGTGAACACCCTTGATTATTAACTTGATTCCTCTTCTCCTTCTGTGTTTATCCTGGTTTCTTCCTAAACACGTTTCAATTTCACTTTCTTGTCACACAAATTCCAGAAATGAGAAAAATTCATATTCCAGCTCGTGTTCACCTGGACTCAGAATCCTATACCCTATTTATTCTACTCCACAGATGAATGTAAAGATGGGGAAATTAAAACACTCAAATGTATGGGTAGACAACTACAAGCCTTACGACCATCAGAATGATCCTGCTGTTGTCAAGCTTGCTGTTACCTCAAGCAAAAGCCTCCCTCCAAGGAGCAGTTTGACAGCAGGCTGATCTCTTACACATTTTCCTTATTCATTTTAATAAGGAGTTTAGCCAGGGTGAGATAAATCAGGAGTAAAAATTTCAGATATTTGGCTGCTCCAACCATGCTAAATCCCTCCTAGACCAACTCCTGCTTACATCTCATGGTATTAGGACTAGAACAACGTATTTTGCAGGAGGTGCTTCATCTGCAAATCAGAGGGCTTGCTAAACTGGCAAAAATAACCTAGTTAGTATAATGCCAGCACAGTGAACATCAATTTGTAGCTAGCAGACACGGAGATAATGAATAGACATGCATAGATACGTGAGAATGAAGATGAAACTGCTTGGCTGTAGCACATGTATTTAGGATTTCAGAACACTTAACACACTCTAATATAGTTATCTGACCACTGGAGATGGAGACAACAGATAGAGGTTAAGGTCAGTATTTCTGAAGTGTTTGCTTCTTTTTACGGTCTCATTACTTTCAGAACTCACCTTTGGGTTTGCATTCCAGGCAGCTAGACTGAGAAGTAGATTTAAGTATATTATACAACTGGTTTTTAAAAAGGCTGAACATCATGTCTTCATTTACAGAGTATATCATCACCATTGCTGACTATTCCTGAAGATCAGATAGCTGCATGGACATTTTAGAAAGGTGAAGCATGATGTTGTTTCACCATCGTAACAAAGTGTAAGCAAGAAGGGCTAGCAATTTCCCCTTACAGTCTGTACCAGGGTGGGATTCATCTTACCTAAAATATCCTATTAACTGCATAAACTGGTAATCTTTGCCCAGAGGCAGTGCAAACAGGGAGCTCCAAGGGGTAATCCACTCCACCTAATTAAGACATCTACTTCATCAGGAGTTTGCCGGCCCAGCCTAGAAGCTTAACCAGTGACTGGCAAAAGTTAGGTGGATTGGGACTTAACTTGTACAAATTGCATCTAGAGATTTGGTATGCACAGATTAAATTCAGAAAATAAAAGAATAAATATCAGTCCAGATCAGGAAGCTTATTATACTTTCAAGGCAGTCTGGAGAACTCAAAGACAGACAAACAGAGAGAACCCTCACCTTCTCCTCTGTGACCAAGAAATGGGGAGGGGACAGATATAGCAAAAGATTCGTAAGGCAGACTGACTATACCTCTAAAAGAGTGCCAGTCCCCCAGCTCAGAATTACTTAATGTCTTTGCCTAAAGTGCTGCAGTCCCAGCTATAGGACTCCAAATCCACTACTATGATTTGTATTGCTCTAAGTGTAAGAATAATCCATTTCACTGCAAAATGAATCATAAACTTCTGACAGGAGAACATGGTAAACAGGACTGTTCAATATCCAGCCCTCTTCACTGTTCTATAAAGAACTGTCTTTAATCTAATTATCTGGTCTAGCATATTTATGGTTCTTCTCCTGAATCTACTTGTATTGCTAAAAGATTTTTTTCCATCTAAGTAGTGGGGCTGACTCTTGTTCACTGCTTATTCATTATTTCTCAAGTAATTGACATTAAACTCACAGACTTTTGGATGAAAGCTCTGATAGCTTTGCTCTAGATTTGCAAGCATTATAAGCCCCTTGAATACCCTTTTATTTTCAGTTTACATGAAAGAGCTGTGCAACTTAACTCCAAGTACGTTACGCAGGAGTTACTAAGACCCATGCAGCAGGCATCAGGCTGATCACAGATGACTAAACCCAGAGGACCAAGTGTCTTGCCCAAGTTTCCATGTTAACAGCTAGATCCTCTGAGGAGGTAGGCATGCCTTCACATGCACTGCAGTCAAATAAAGCACACACTATGCTTAAATAGAGGCTCAACCCAATTTAATATTTTTGGGTTAAAACGGCCAAAGTGGCAATGGGCTATGGGAGAGTGAAAAAGTAAAATATATTTCAGTGACAAATGGAGATTCCCACTCATAGAAATATCTGTGTTGTATCTGGTTAACCGATGAAATCAAAGTCACATTAAGCAGCCACTGTTCTCTAAGAAACCCAGATTCATGAAGGGGCTTCTTGCACTAGCTGGAAGGGAAGTTTTGGGTGTTGTGTAGTAAGACAGCTCCTGCATCATGTTCCTCATTGCTCTGTTTCTCAGGGAACCATTTTTATCAAGGCAATATGTAAGGCTGGATGCCTGCTTTGTGTCACAGTACATCAGATAAAGCAAATGCACGAGAGAGAAGCTGATCTAATAGCAACTTCAAGCCACCTTGATTAACAAGGAAAGCTTCATCTTCATGCGTGGAGCCAAATGGCAAATGCAGCTCTACACAGAGCAAGTTTGTTCAGAAACTGCAAGTATTTGGTAGCAAATGTAGGGGGTTAAGTTAACAGTCATACTGCCCTTTGTTCCAGAAGTTGAACATATATACCTGCAAACCGTTTAATACATCCGTGCTGATAAATTCAAAGTGCCCAGGTCTGGTCATTGCCACCAAAGCTAAAAGACAAAGAACAGCCACATTTGTACTGATGAGGTCTCAGCCCCTCTGACAATTCAGCTGCATGCAAATCATTTAGTGGGAACTGCTGCTGGTGTATGCTAACTCCCAAGCAGGGACTAAGATATTTGGGAGAGTCCTATCTATCTGAGATTAGAACCATATTAAAGACTGCTCTAAAAGTTGCACTGAACAGAAGACAAATTTACAACAGCTGAGAATGTTTCCTGGCACTTTTAATTTACTGGAGTTGTAGCCTCTATAAAAAGACATGGCTAGTAATCTAAACAAAATGCACCCCACAAATTTAATCTTACAGAAGGGTTTTCAAAAAGAGATAAATACATAGCAGGAGTGACATTCAAAATGGATCTGAAGGGATTGTTTTCTGCCTCATTTTTAGCTTGAACATCTAGTGTCATTTCCTTTCAATGATTTATTCTTCACATGACAGATGAGGTTCTGGCTAGAAGCCTGTTGTAACTGGAAATGAATTTTATATGCTGCAGCACACTGAAACTCTTTGACTCTTCAGTACAGATAAAGAGAAAAAGAAAGATACCCAGCTCACCTTGGCAGCTTCCAGTGTATTTTCCTCCAAGATTTGCAGACTTGGCTAGCTGGCCATCCAAGGTGTAATAGCCACGTCGTGTTTAAAATGTCTGTCCATCTTCCTTACCCAGAAGTGACAGAGTAATTAACTACCTGGGTCTGCTGTGCTCCCGGATGTATGGTTCCCAGCTTAAAATTCCATTGGATTACTGGGATTTGGAACAAGCCCTGCAACAACAAAACTGGGAGTCTAGTGCTCCTCTTATCAGGGGCAGACTTGTATGCAGTCACTGAAAAAAGGGTGGCATATTTAGTGATATAAGACTTATAATTCAGCATGCAAATATTCATAGAGGTGAGGTTTTATTAACACCTTCAACCACTGGGTAAGATCCAGAGAAATTCCAATTTGACAGCTGTCGGGCTAAGGCTCCTGAGGTCTTTGGGTGAGAACAGGCTCTTAAAGCACTGATATTCCATTTTTTACATGGTACACAGTGCCAAAAGTGACACAAATTCCGAAGAGCATCTGGACCTTCCAACGTCCTTCCTCCTTCTTAGCTCTGCTAGGTCAGCAGGAATCAGAGCAAGCCTGATGGATGAGGTATTGATATTATTTTTATTCTGAAACCTATCTACCAACTCATCTTTCTGTAGTGAGTGTAAAAGTCTGTGTAAACTTCTGGAGAGCTGAAAGTTTCATATTTTACTAAAAGTGCTTTTCTTCTTATCTTTTTAGCCAAATCATCCGGAGGCTGAAAAGCCTGCTATTTCCATGAAAGTTCCATCCTTCCACATTGACTAGTAGCTGGAGGATAAGATTATTTCTTGAATCCATTCTTAAGAATTTATTGTGGAAAATAATACAGAAAACCATACAGACGCATAGACATGCACATAATATACAACTTTTACACACAAATACACCTTTCAGTGGTCAGGAAAGGTACAGAAATACCAACAGGAACATTTGCAGATTTCAGAGCAGTTATTTCTCATTGACTGGGTCAGAATAAGGCCTCGAAGTGGCCCTACACGGCACCAGCCCATGCCAAGGCAGTTCAGTGACTTTTTACACAGCCAGGTGAAAGTTCTCTGAAAAAGTTCTCAGGGACTGCTACCATTTTTTTCCACCTTGAATTACACCTGTGCAGTTGCAATGCGCTCAGCAAGGACACTAAGGGCTAACCAGAGACAGAAATTAAAGTCAGCAGACTCCCTCAGTGACACATCCATATGGAAGCAACAATGTCCAGTGTTAAAAATTATTATTATACCTTAGTTGTAGGAAACAGAACACAGTTTTGAAAGCAATGGTATTTGGTGACAGTGCTCTCTGATAATGCTGTTAGCAAATTTGAAGCAAGAAAAGCAAAATCTGCAATTGTTTTCAATAAAGTCTCATTCCATTTTCTGCTAAAACCCCTGCTAATTCCAAATTGCTTTTTTTTATCTGACAAATAAAATAAATTCACTGTGCTTTCTTCTCAGCTTTTTTATGTACATGGAACAGGCTGAGGATGAAAAATATTACGTGCACCACCCAACTGCTGCTTTGGTTGCTCTTCCAGGGCTGGCAGGCTCTGAGTTGCTGCTGTAGCCACTGGCAGAACTCTTCTAAAAAGGCAGGAAAGCTTACTTATATTAAAACAAAATCTGTAAGGTAAGACAGTCTACTCAGAGTGCTTAGATAGCACTCTTCACCTCTAGGAGAAAGCTTCAAAGGAAAGCTATGACAGCAAGCTGTGATACTGAGGCAAAGAATTTGGTTGTTTTTGAAGTTTTATATAAGACACAGTGACTAGAAAAGTATCCTTAGTTAATCAGCAGTGGCTGTAAAAGTGGATGGGGCACCAGCTGGTGAAAAGCATAAATCTGTAAGGCATTATCACAGACTGCAGTGCAATGGGAGCAAAGTAGCTGCTGCTGAAATACTCCAAATTAATAAAAATTTCAGCATCCATGTGCAGCTTTTTGTTCCATATAGACTTCTTTGACAGAGAATTCACCGTTGTCTTGTGGGTATTGTTATTGCTACTGCTACTTTGCTCCTAGGATCCTTTGCTAAGGATTTGAAGCAACACGTCATAGCAACTCTTCTACCCAGCTACTGGTCAGCTGGACATACTGGACAGAATCATACACATGACTCAGGCTGCAGAGCATTTTGACTTTGCAGTCATTTTGCAAACTCTTTCATTATTTTATCAACATCAGCTCAGGCTTGACTGCTGTATTTTGTAGCAATAGTAATAATGAAAATTGCTTCTTATATTCATGACCCAAAGTTTCTATAGGGGGGGGAGGTGGAATGTCTACTTCTTTGCCTTATTATTTTTTCCCCTTCTGTACACAAAGTATAAACGAGCTGTTGCTATATAAATGATCTGGAAAAAATCTTGGCAAGTTTATAGCTAGGCCAAGCATTGATCTGCTTTCAGCAGAGAAGGAAAAAGAAAGACCAAATGAAATAGCCACAAAAGGAATAAAGAAAAGCTGTACTATTGCAAAAGCAAACAAAGCAGGATGAGACAAGCTTTTTGCTGTCCAGACAAAGAGTATAAATAGTACCTCTGACACAGAAGAAGTCTACTGCAGAGTCAACTGAAGCAGGCATTGAGCAAAACAAAGTTCTTAAATGAGAACTGTAAAAAGAAAAAAACCCAAAACTTAGGTCTATTTGCTCTTGGAAAACAGCCCACCACTGAGAAGGATATAGCATCAGAAATCCCTCATTTTCCCCCAGTTCTAACATGTCCCAGCAATTTTCTTTTCAACTGTTGCTGACAGCAACTTGGTTGCTTGAATCAGGATGGAATCTCACCCCTCACAACAGTACTTAGTAACCTTAATACTTTTTCTGTCTTACTTTTATTTACAGTGAAACATTTCTTCTCTCCCAGTTGTGGGGAAGCCAGTTGCTGACAACTTATGTCACTCTGTGGTGCAGCTGGTTTCTGGAGTTTTGCTAGTATCAATAATAATATAGCCTCACTATGGGAGATGACAGAGCAAGCAGATCTCTGGCTGCAAGCACCATTTTATGCCATGGGACACCATATCCATGCTTAGAAAACATTTGAAGCATCATATGAAACACCAGCACTCTTGACTGCAACCATGTGGTCAGTAGTTCACGTGCCTTAGGAGCTATGGCTTTACCACAATGGAGAGGTTCCAGTGTGAGCAGCAGTAGATAAGTTTTGCAAAGTTTCTTCAGCACAGATGGTACTCCAAGGACCTGAGGAGCTCTTTCATCATCAAAATATACTCAGCTATGGAGATCATTAGATACTTGATCAACCTGAGAACACATGGGGTAAGTTATACAAGAAACTTTGCCATTCTGAAGACTTAAAGTGCCTTTAGCATTTTTAATTTCTCACTTCCACTGTTGGGATCTATAACCCTGGTTTGGTATCAAGACCCTCTCTAGAAAAGGCCAAGAAGTAGAGTCTGGCTGAAATGGACAGTTTCTAGTGTCATGACCTCACAGCAGAAGTCTCATGGGCCCCCGAGTCCTAACACAAGGAGTCTGGAGATCTGCCTCTTGTGTAAAGCAGCAGAATGGGGTCAGTTACCCCACATCCAGGTCCTCTGCAACTCAGATCAGCAAATTTAAGCTCTTGGTGGACTAAGTGATCAGGCATTGCTGGTAGGACGAGCTGGTCTAGCACTGCATCGGGATGAGGCACTTGAGTAGCTATTTATAGGTGAGGGAAGAGCAGCAACAGGGAAAAGGAAGGAAAAATGAAACTGACAGAATGTGTGAGAGACATTTTTCATTTTTAAATTATAAATCTCAGGATGTGATCTCAGTGATCTACCCATCTTAAAGTGATCTCAGGAGCTAGCAACTCACACCCTGTTCTCCAAACATCTCATTTTATCCAGAAGCTTTAAAGACACTATAATCCCTTCATCCCACAGTTGTGGATTAAGAATAAATACTAAATGTGTACATAATGCTCTACATCTTCAAAGCCATTGAAACTGCTGTTGCAGTGATGCAGGAAGTGATCACCACTTCTGTTTAATGATCAAGAATCTCATGGAGACAGTTCTGGCCTCAAGACCCACTCTCACATCTTGGGCCTTCAGGCACTGACAATATCCCTATGAGCAAAGCCTGGGCTTCTCTAAACTGAAGTCGATAAAGCAGTCTCCCAGAGGCTGACCCGGAGTAGCTGAGGGAAAAGCTGAACTCCAGGGCACTTGGCCCAAGCTTTAGAGTCACTCAGTGGCTTCTGATATTGCACCTCATCCCTTCCACACGTATCCTACCCGAAGTGGTATGGCAGCACATCCCCTCTTGCACCCTGACCAGAGCACCACAGTAAGGAGCCATATACCCAACACCTCAAGTGTAATATGGAGATAAATTTGGGCTTGCAGGCATCACATTGTCAGCTGTTAACATGCTTTAATAAAACAAACAAACAAACTCAGAAGTGCAATATTGAGATATTGATGTAAGGCTGAAATCAACCCTCTACCCCAATCCTATATGCTCTAGGTTTGGAACAGGGCTCATTCACAGCCAGCCTGAGCATCTCCATATTTAAATCCACCTCATGGTATAGATCTTAACTGTCTGTCACCTTTTCTGAGAAAATGGGCTAATCTGAGATGGACACCCTTTCGTTCGTTACTTTTGAACCTCTTTCACTTGTCATCAGCCCAGAGGGACCAAGAACAAGAGGAAGGGAGAGAATGACTGCCTGTGTCTGAGACTGGACTTGCCCAGGACTTTCCAAGGCAGGGTTCTGCTCCCAGCCCCAGGTTTCAAGCACCCCGAGTACAATAAATTTCCAGCTCAACTGTCAGCAGTTCAAAAGTCAAGGAAACAAAAAGACACTTTTTTTTTCCACGCTATTGAGGGCTTTGACACTTGAGGACCTGTTCCGCTGTCACCCTGTGTCCCCACACCAGGGTTGCGTGTGACGCAGGGGGTCAGCTGAGGGCATCTCCCGACTGCGGTGCCAGGGGATGGTGACAGCCCGGGGGACTGCCGCGGGACTCCAGGACCGTCTCCTCCTGCGGAGAGATTCAGCAGCTGGTCCCACTAGGTGGCATCTCCGTCCTGCGGACATCAGAGGCTCCTGTAGCGTTACCTAACCCGCCTGGATTGACACGGCTCGTACTGGCATTAGGGTTAAGAAGAGAGCCTACCGACTATGGAAAAAAGGGCTAACTACTCAGGAAGAATTTAGGAATATAGTTAGGTTGTGTAGAAAGAAAATTAGAGAGACAAAGGCACAACTTGAACTGAATCTCACCACCTCTGTGAAGGATAACAAAAAGTCCTTCTACAGATACACCAATAGCAAAAGAAGGGGCAGGGAAAACATCCATTCTTTACTGGACATGGGTGGGAATATAGTTGTCAAAGATGAAGAAAAGGCCAAAGTATTTAACACATTCTTTGCCTCAGTTTTCAACTGTAAAACAGGTTGCCCTGAGGACAGCTGGGTTCTGGAGATTGTAGAAAGAGACAAGAATCTGAACAGCCCCCCTGTAATCCAGAAGGAAACAGTCAGTGACCTACTGAGCTGCTTGGATCCCCACAAGTCTATGGGACCGGATGGGATCCGGATGGGTGATGAGGGAGCTGGCAGAAGAGCTCGCCAAGCCTCTCTCTATCATCTACCAACAGTCCTGGCTCACTGGGGACATCCCAGATGATTGGAAGATGGCGAATGTCACGCCAATCCACAAAAAGGGCCAGAAGGAGAACCCGGGAAACTACAGGCCTGTCAGCCTGACCTCAGTGTCTGGCAGGGTTATGGAGCAGATCATCCTCAATGTAATCACACAGCACCTACAGGATGGGCAAGGGATTAGACCCAGCCAGCACGGGTTTAGGAAGGGCAGGTCCTGTCTGTCCAACCTGATCTCCTTTTATGATCAGGTGACCCACCTGGTGGACGAGGGGAAGGCTGTGGATGTGGTCTACCTGGACTTCAGCAAGGCCTCTGACACAGTCTCCCACAGCATTCTCCTGAAAAAGCTGTCAGCCCACAGCCAGGTGGGGGTTGGTCTCTTTTCCCCGGCAACTATCAGCAAGACAAGAGGGCATGGTCTCAAGTTGTGCCAGGGGAAGTTTAGGTGGGATATTAGAAAGAATTTCTTTATGGAGAGGGTGATCAGACATTGGAACGGGCTGCCCAGGGAAGTAGTGGATTCTCTGTCCCTGGGGATATTTAAAAAGAGACTGGATGTGGCACTCAGTGCCATGGTCTGGTAACCGCAGCGGTAGTGGATCAAGGGTTGGACTTGATGATCTCTGAGGTCCCTTACAACCCAGACAATTCTATGATTCTATGATTTAGCGATTAAAGACGGGGCAATATTTCATTAGCCTACATCAATTTCTCCTCCAGGATACCACCAAAAAGAGCCACAGGCTAGCAGCTCTGGGCCACCTTCCTTTCCAAAACGTTGGTACTACTGTAAATGGTCTCCCAAAGATGGAAAATTTGTCCTCTCAGTACTTCAGCCCATTTCCAGTTGTACTTGCTGATGAGGTCAATCTTTTTAATGCTGAAAGCAAATTTTTTGAGATTTGTCATGCTTACGGGCTAAGCTGCCAGGTCAAATTGTAGCAAAACAAGGTATTTATTGATGCTGCAAAATTCTGCCTGTGAATTATATTATAACATGTGCAGTCTATATAGTTCAGGCTCTACCTGGTTTTGAGAACAAAGTATCAGCTGTAGCAGATGTCTCTAAGCCTCCTGCACTAAGGCTTCCTTCTTCAGAACCTGTGTTGTCTGGTACTCATAATAAATGCCCAAATCAATGTGTCTTGAGGAACAAGGCTAGCTCACTGAGACTGAATCTGCAATAACTAGTCTGCTTGCTGCATCTGGAGGGCTCAGGAGCCTTCTTTTGTTTATTTGGGTTTGTCAAAGTACCTGCAGCTCTGCTGTGTCTGATAGACAGCACTATCCTGGGGACAAAGGAATATGTTTTGGGGAACACTCTAAAGAACACCAATGGAATGTATGCCTGCCACTCTCCTCTATCACATTATTTATATGCTTTGGGCACAGTGAAGTACACCTAGACAAAGAGAACAGAAGCTGATCCAAAGAAACTTGAAACAGATTCATTAAAATGAATCCTTGACCTAGGAAAACACAGAGACAAACAAGGCTCCAGTGCTGCCACACAGAAATGCTCTTCAAGAGCAGTTCTCCTCAGCAGACTCATGGGGCTCTGATGTTACAATTGAATTTTATATATTATATATGTATATATATATATATATAAAAAATATACATATAAATATCCCATCCTATTAAATGTATTTTGGTGTGGGTCCTAAATTACTCAACCTGACTCTTCCTGGAACTTTCTGGGAGGAAGGACAAAATTTCTGACTTTTTTAGGCAAATGCATAAGAAGAAACACCAGGCATCAGCCCAATAGCTGATGAAAGAATGATATATTTGTGCATAGGGAATTCATCTGTTTCTGCAGCACTTTCTGGGATCACTGCAGCTCCTGTAACTGGGAAAATGTGTCAGAGATCAGATTAGGTTGTCTTCCAATGGAAGGCACCATTAAGGTGGATGTGGTAGTAACAAGCAGACAAGTCATATCTATTGAGGTTAACTTTATTTTTACAGAACAATTTCACCTAATGAGATGAACACAAGGAACAGTGCAAATGCCGTAATAATGTTATGCAAAAAGAAGTTTAAACTGTAACTTTCTCCATGGCCATTTCATGGCTAGATGGTCAAGGAAGCGATATAGATGCAAAAATGCAACACTGGTCATGGATGGTTGGGCACAGATTAGGAACTATTGAGCTGAAATGAAGAATAGATGCCATTTGATACCATGGCATTTCCAGTGATTTAAATGTTGTGCAGTATGCAAGAACCCTAGCACCCTGAACCTCCTTCTTCTTGGAGATTATAATGAATGTGGCAGCAAAAATATTAGAAGGAGCAAATGGTATCCAAACCTCAGAAGTCAGCTTACAGCCTAATCAAGCACCACGGGTGAGTTACTGGAACATCAGGCTGAAAGGCTCAGGGCCCATGTTTAAGTTTCTAATGTGCATCTGGCAGATCCTGTCCCCTCTGGCATCTCTTCATACACCTCAGTGCTGTCGTTTCCACCAGCATCCAGGGTGCCCAGCAGATCTCAGGACCTAAGTGTGACCCTCTTCTGATCAATGCCCCTCACACAAGTGAGGCTGTCCTGCAATTTCTCAGAAATTAGAAATTTCTCAGAATGCAGTTTCTCAGAAATGAGGCACCTGCATCTTCAAGTGCAGAGGGGTCAAAGCTCACACAGCAACAAGTCATTTTCTGATTGCAGTCTCAAGGCTCATGGAGCATGTTACTATTCTTTCCCACAGGCTCACCTCCCCGGGAAAGGAAGGGGGAAAATTATTCTGCCAACTTGGTGCTAAAATTTTTCATCACTTCTACTGCTTCCAGCAGGGATCCAGTGGATTAAATATAAAGAGAAAAACACATCCATTGAGTTTACAACCCCTAGGGCCTGAGTTTAAAATCCTGTCAAATATACTCCATGCTAGTGTATCACTAGCATCATTGCTCAAAGAATGTTTTCTTCAAAAATTACTTTCTTCTGTGCAGATTTCTGTTGTGATGACAATGTTCATTTGATACAGTTAAAAGCATAAACACTTCTTCATTCATATGCATATTTCTTATAAATAAACAATATGCCAGGAGATTTCAGGTATTTTCTTCTGTGCGAAAAAATTATGCCCTAAGCCCACTGCGATTGGTTTGACTTTTTTACTTGGGTAGTCAATTCCTTAGAAAAATTAGAAGTATAATAAAGGAAAATGTCACCATCTGTCTGAAAATCATGTACAGAGTGAAATGATTTAAAAATGCATATTATTCCCAAAAGTAATTTATCTTATTGATCCAAAGATAAAGAAAAATGACTATGAACCCAGCATTATGCTAATCACAAAATCTGTGTGCTCAGAGGCTTTGAACTTTTTTTGGTTTCTTCTAGATGTTTGCCAGCGTCTGCTGATGTTGGAATATAGAGCAAGAAACAGATAAATCAGAAAAGGAGAAGCAGTACATGGGGAGCCTGAAACTTCTAACTCCTAGGGTGACACTGGCACTTCCCCTGGAACACTTCCCCATACAAGCAAAGTCTGCATGCAGCCTGCTCTGGGATGATTTGTGTGTCCCACTAAGCCCAAGCAAGCTGCAAAATGGAGTTTGTACTTTTGCAGTGAAATCATGACTGTAGTTAGGGAAGAAAAATAAGTTTTAATCAAATAAGTAGTAAGAGCACTTCATAGCTCTCCTGCCTTTTCTTCTCTGTGCAGTAGGCTTTGTACTCTTGTTTTTTTCCCTTTTCTGATTACAGCCAAGCTGAAGTAATAAACCTCTGTGTGTGAAAGCATTGCCAGGATTTTTCTGTCCTGTCACTAGAAGCACAACACATTGCCAAAGTTATAACACATTATGTGGGAACTTCTGTATTTGGAGAAGTCCTTGGTCATCTTTCCTGTTAATTCATAGGATCACATTTGATATCTTCAGCATGCCAGGATTCCAAATGTCTGATGCTAGAGGCCATTTCTAAGGATAACGCCTTAGAAAATTATTTTGTTCTGTTTTGTTGCGGTTTTTTGTTTGTTTCTGGGATACATCAAAAGAAGTGTAGCAGGTCAAAAGAGGTGATTCTCCATGTCTACTCTGCTCTGATGAGACCTCACCATAAGTACTGTGTCTAGTTCTGGAGCCCACAACATAGGAAGGACTTGAGGGAAGTCCAGAGGAGATCCACAAAGATTGTCAGAGGATTGGAACACCTCTCCCATGAAGACAGGATGACAGTCAGGGTTGTTCAGCCTGGAAAAGACAAGGCTGCAGGGAGACCTTATAGCAGCCTTCCAGCACCTGAAGGGGCTATAGGAAACCTGAGCAGGGACCTTTTGCAAGGGCATGGAGTGATAGGACAACAGGTAATGGTTTTAAACTGGAAAAGGGCAGATTTTAGTTAGACATTAAGAAGAAATTATTTCCTGTGAGAATGATGAGACACAGGTTGCCCCAAGGAGCTGTGGCTGCCTCCTCCCTGGAAGTATTCAAGGCCAGGATGGATGGAGCTTTGAGCAACCTGAACTAGTGGGAGGTGGCCCTGCCCATGTCAGGGGGTTTGGAATTATATGATCTTTAAGGTCCCTTCCAACTCAAACCATTCCATGATTTTATGTTTCTTTCCAAGATGTGGCTTTGTTAGGAGGAACAGTCACTATTCTTTGTGCAAGACACATTAGGGAAGAGCTGTACATTCAGCTTTTCCATGTGTCACAAATGTATATTGTGATCAGCCCTCCAATTTTGTCCATTTTACTGAAGCTATACAAGTGAGTTACTTTGGGGCTGTCTGAAATGTCTTGATTCCACAGAGATTCCAGTGTTTGAATTTCTTCCTTCTGTTTACTTCTACATTCTGAAATTGGACCTAAACACCTATACAGAAAGGAAGAATTATAAAACAGAGATTAATATTTTCACATTCAAATTCCTGCCCACTCACAAATCCCACATTACAACAGAGACAAAAGTGGGAGTCTCAAGAACCATAGCATTCATAAATGGTGTTTGATATTCACTGAGCTTTGCAAAGGAGGTGAATTTAATCCTTGGTGTTTTATACATGAAGAAAGTATGGAAGAGAAATAACTTACACAAGAACACACGGCACTTAAACAGCAAAACTACATACCCCTGGCATTTCCCACCAACTCGGTCCTGGCAGTGTATTGTGTTTCCACATAGACCCCATTTAGTTCCAAACACCTTCACAGATTAAAGATGACTGAAGGTGGTTATTGTAACTTATCACTGCATGAACATTTTCTTTCTGAAAACAGGTTTTCAGTCATGCATAATTCTTTGATGCTTAATCCTTTGTGTCCATTTTATTCCAACTCTGTTCCCGCTTTGTATCAGTGGTGATATTTTGTATCAGTGTACATCTGCCATCCATAGGGAATTTTGCCACAGATTATTTAATTTACATTGCACATATCAAATTTTTGGATGCTTTCTAAAAAGCAAGGGAGCTAAGAGAAGTCCCAGCCAGTGGGTGGGAAGGGTTGTTTGGCACACAAGCTTACTGGAGCCACCTTGTCTGCCCTGAGGATACCCCATTTAATGGGCTGAGTGGCCCATGGTGAATTCAAGGTGTCACCTGGGTGCCTGACAGTCTGTCTCACATGGCAAAGAATGATTCGTACCAAATAAGAGATAATCAGGCCCATTTGACACAGTAGTCTATCTAAATCTGCAGGAAGCTGGTCTTTGCCACCACTCAGCTGTGTCACGAGAGAACTGTGCCTTTATATGATCAGCTGGTTCCCTTGCACTCTCTTGGTTTGCTGCTTTGCTGCCAAGATGTTAAATTGCTTTAACCAAATTTATAACAGAGAATATGGATATCCACTCAGAGCACTCCAGGCTTGTCCTGCCCTAGAGGAACCACCTACAATCACAGCAGTCAGGCACCTTAGGAGAAGAACCGGGAGTACATGGCTTTTCCTTGGCAGTTTCTTAAGGGAATAAGGAAGGAGGGGTGGAGGAGAGGGCAGGACTGCACTTTCCAGAAAGAAGCAACAGAGGATACACTCTTGTTATTACCCTGGGCAGAAGTTTTAGAGGTTGAGAAGAGCAAGGGAACATACGATCTGGATGCAAATCCAGTTCTAGCTGCTTAGAGCTTCAAAAAAATTCTGCAATCAAGCAAGGGAGCAACAGTATCTCCCAGAGGGTATCTAAGCCCAGTATGAATCAGGAGAGTCTTGCTGGCTTCCATCTAGGTGGCCTCACCGCAAAATCTGCCTCTGAAATGGGGCCCATAGAACTGGAACTGAGCACTGGGGGCTATTAGTGTTGCTTCCAGTTTTTCACCTTACTGCTGTGCCTGCATGTGGCCACTTACTGTTGAAGCAAGACTGATCATATTAGAAAGCAAGCATGTTTTCCTTCCGATTTACACTGGAAAGTGTAAAGAAAGCTAATGCAGGCAGATTATTGCAAGGCTTCACCACTCACAACATCATTCTATTTCTCATTTGTTCCTCAGCTCCCAAAATCTCTCTTCTGTCTTCTTTTCTCAGCACTCCTTTGAGAAAATCCATCTCTCCACTGCAACGAGTTTAATGTTACTCAGGACAAATCTATGAACCCTGCTGACAAGCCTGCTGTTTCCCTCTACTTTCACATTTGAGCTAAAATCATAGCTTGCTCTAAAAGGTGATCCTTAGCTAAACTGTAAGCAAAGCTGAGTCTCAGGTTGCCAGCTGGGAAACAGAACTGTCCATCCAGCAGTGTGATGGAGAAAACACAGAATTTGCCATTGCCTTTTCACTGTCTGCGTGCAGAAACATTGCTGCCTTAAAATCTCAATTCAGCAAGTAATAAACAGAAAAAACAACATTGATGAGCAAGTGTATATTTGAAATTAGCTCCCAGGATGCTGAGATTATTTCTACATCACTTTATTTCCAAAAAAGGCTTGACATCAATAAAGTGTGGAATTAAAATAAATAAATAATCAAGAGCTGTTTACAGGAGAGAATTCTTTTGTCTCATACATGACTTTGTTATGAGCACAAAGGATTTGCTCTGTTATAAATCAGATTTGATCCCCAGATTAATGTATTAAAACACATCTTTACATGAACAGCTCCAGAGAGGTGTAACCATTTACTGACTTTGAGAAGGGGAGTTGTAGAGGATTATGTTTCTTCATTGTTTGACAGACTGAAATAGATTTGGCAAGAGGAGTCTTAACAGACTTTGTACAGCTTCTGAGGATGAAAGAGAGGAATCATAACTGCTGGGAAAGGAGTCCAAATTCTTCAGTTATACAAGAACACTGGAAAGGTATTTCAGAGGCAGAACAATCACCTGTTGTTGTGGTTGACCTCATCTAGCTGCTGGCCACCCACTCAGATGCTCTCTCACTCTGTCTCCTTCATCTATGCCCTCAGCACTGCAGGATTGTTTCTCATACATTTGTAGGGGTTTTCTTACTCCCCTCTCCCACAACCGCCACATAGTGTGGGGTTTTTTAATCTTTCTTAATTATGTTTTCACAGAGGAGCTACCAGCCTGTCTGACTGGCTTGGTTTTGGCTGGCACTGGATCCACTTTGAAGCCACCTGAAATTAGCTGTGTCTGGCATGGGGCAGCCCCTGCACCTTCTCACAAAGGCCATCCATACATCACCCCTCACTTCCAAAACATACCACCTATAGACTCTGCAGATCTTAGATACAGTCAACAACAGTTGAATGGATTTCCAATATTCTCTTGTACCATATATCTCTCAAAGTCCTGTATCTGAGAAACTCATCCTTTGCTTCCAGGTGTTCAGCTAACTGAAGCTGACGTATACAAATCCCAGTACCCCTGCCCAGTGCCAGGGTGAAGTGCATCACCCTCCAGCAGCTGACCAAGAAACAGTCTCAGTGTTAACCAGGTGAATATATGGATCACTGAGCTTTGCAGAGTCCTTGCATGAGCACTTGTGCACATTCACACGTTGTCTTCAAGGAAGCCTATGGTTTTTAAACCCTAGGGGAGATAATCACTACAACTAGGGGTTACCCTGTGCTACGAAGTGGAAAAGATTGCTGGAGATGGCAGCACTATCCAAGCTGCAAGATCTGCTCTCTTAAAAGACATGAGTGAAATTCCTGCTCGGCTTGCTGGTTTACAAGCCGGTCCCATGTTCAAGCAAAATTAATCTAGAGTTCATTTTAGGAGAAACTGACCTCATCAAGTGAGCCATGTACAATAAATCAAAAAGTGGAAAAGAATGAAAAGTTATTTGCCTTCATGTTCAGCAGCCTTCTTCTGACCTATTGAGAAGCATTGACCCAAGTTAAACATGAGCACAGGCAAATCCCAGGGGATAAGTTACACTGCACAACTGCTATAGCAAGATAATTGATCAGTCAGGGATGATTAGCCAGATGTCTTATGAGAATGTCACTCCTAGATCAGATATGAAAATGAAAACCATGCAACATGAAACAAAAAGGCTACAATCATGCCTAGTTTTTGGCAAAAAATACAGTCAGATATGTGCTTGGAGATGGGTAGCTGTCTGTGAAACACATGGCATTTTGCACTCTCCTTGGTGTTTAGAAGCCTTTTCCAGTGCAGCAGAGTCCAAGATCTGCCTCTGTCTGAAGAGCAAAGTGGGACTAGAATGATGGGAGAAGAAAGATATGACTTGTCCAAAGGCCACCCAGCTTCTTGGCTGTTTTGGGTAAAGCTTGCAGCTTCTGCTAGTAGGTTCTCTCCTGTCGATCCTGCCTGTGCTCAGGCTCCTGTGTTTAGACAGGGGGAAAGTTTGATGGGATAACATTATTATTGAACTCTCATTTCAATCAAGTGTGACTTCCTGTTAACATCATATAAGTTACCAGGATCTAAGCCAGATAGCTCTGAAATAACTCATGAACTCACGTTCATGAAATTCTCACGCTGGACCAGAAGGCTTGTATATAATATAAAAGATTTTAGGAGGAAATGAGGTGATTCCCTAGAAAACAGATCTGGGTTTAAACCTCTTAAAGTTCAAGATTACAATTGTTTTCTTAATTTTTCTTACTGGCAAGTTCCAAGAAATTAAAGGGACTAATTTTGTGAGGAGGCAGAACTTTACAGAACTATTCAAAGAAGTATGCATAATCATATGAAATCTGACATAATTAAATTGTACTTCGTGCTTCCTTGGTTGTTATCTTGTATTGGCTCCAAATTTTCCAGATTTCCCAGCAGAAAGTGTGGTTTTTTTCTTCTTTCATTTTCTGTACCAAAAAACCAGACAAAAAAATCCAAGCAACACTTGGAGTGAAAGAAAACTCCAAAGTCAAGCTAGGGACATCCTGCCCTTCCACCATCCCCAGACTAAACCTCCTGCAACTTGTGCTGTGGGAAATGAAGCAGGTTTTTCCAACATAGTTTGTTTTCTGTACAGAGGTGACTGTTTTCTAGAAAGGTTGGGCCCAGTGTTACTCTGGAATACTGCTATTATTCTTGGAAATCTAAAGATAAGCCTCAAAATTGGAAGCTTATCTTCCAGAAATTGATAGATGCCAAGAAAGAGAACTAAAAATTCTGTATTTTAGCCGACTATAAATACAAGGGGAAGGGAGGAGAAGAGAGCAGGGGAAACAGCAGAAAACCTTGTCTGTCAGTATTTTAAAACAGGATTTTAAAGAGCAGCTGAGCTAAGTGGTGTTACAATCAACACTGTTCTTAAACTTTGATGCACGTTCAAGTTCTCATAGTGCCAGGACAACTTGGACCTTGCTCTAGGGTGCTCCTTTGCATGTTGGTGGCACAAAAGGAACCAGAGCTCCTGGTCCAGTCAGAAATAGCTCTGCTATAGCCCACCTCCAGTTTCAGGGCTAGGAAATACACCTGCACAAATCACAGCTGAGCCCAAACACGTCTCAAAAGACAAGCTGCCCTATCCATCCATCTTACGATATCTCACCTAGCTGTATCTAAAATTATCTAGATACCTTCTCTGGTTATTCTGCAGACAGGACCACATTCAGAGATAGATTATTTTAATCTGTTTTTCATTTAAAGATGGGGGAAATCTCACTGTAAATGACCATTTCTCTCTCATTGAAGAAACTCAGATAATTTCTTACATGAAACATCTACCTTCCAATCAGATGAGATAAATCCCACTGACAATTACAATATTAAGAAGAATTAGAGAAAATCTCCACCCCTCTTTTCGGATCCTCAGGTGTAATTAAAACCATTCCTTGTGGATGTGGGAACAAATGTTTTTTCCTAGAGGAAAAAAAAAAAAAGACACCCAAGATATACACCCAAGATGCTTGTAAACCACTCCTACACCATGGCCAAATCAATTACCCACGTAAGTCCTTGCACTGACAATACAGATTTTCATATAAGGACTTGTTTAAACAAGAACACCACTGTGAAATCAAATATGGGTTGAAGAGCAGAAGGTATGTAAAGAAACTATTTGCATATAGACAGCTCTTCCTGCATTTTCAATAATTTAAAAATGGTTATATTTTAAGTCCTCATTTTCTGCATTCCCTGGGGACTATGAACACATTTTCTACCAGTTTTCAGGAAAAAATGTGAAGCCACGCGAGTCAAATTCAAACTTCAGTTGATGTTCACTTAACTCAGTGTTCATCTGTGAAGTTTCAGCTTCTTAGCACAGCTGGAGGGAAGGTTGAAAGCAGCTGAAGACCACAGCTAGGGCAGCTGGGCTGTGATTTGTTTCCATCACTGTTAGTTACTTGCCAACCTCAAAGAGGCTGAATTTTGTAGCTGTGTGACTCCTTTGTGTCATGAAAGTTGTGTAAAGAAGCAAGAAGATATCATAGTGCTGACTCAGACCTTCTGTGGAAGATGGGCACAAAGGGTTTATGACTCTCCTAAATCCACAGTCTTGAGGGGACTCCAGAAAAAACATGGCACAGGCTCAGATTTATCTAGAAAACAGGCTATAGTGTCACTGCAAATGTATAAATTTGAATAAGCTTTAAACCTGCATGCAACAAACCCAGAAAGTATTTTTTTGTTTCAAGCAGATAGCTAAAATACTGATTTATTTCTTTCCCTTCCTAAAAGAAAGACCATGATAGGACCAAGTAATCTGCTTAAAAGAAGCCTGAATGGCCCAGAGAAATATGGTACCGTGGAAGAGTAGCACAGTACACAGCACAACATGCAGACAACATGCAGAGTTGCAGCTTTTATTGAAAAACTACTGAAGCAATGACAGAAAGAGGGAGAAAGATCTCTTACACTGATCATAAGAGCTGTGTATGGAGGACTGATTTTTTTTCAAGTCTGAGCATCTTAATGGGACAACAATGTTAACCACTTCGGAGCTGGTAGCATGTTAAGTAAAGATGACTGAAGTCTTTGCCCAGGGTAGGACTTGTCTGGGAAGGTAAAGCACCCTGAGGAAAAAAATAATCTAAACTGACTCCTGCTTCAGTCAGTGGCAGAGGGGAGGGGGAGAAATGACAGCAGAAATGTATACTGGTGCCACTGCAGAAAGAGACCTGACTTGTTCCACCCAAAAATCAAGGTGCTGTACCAGATGAAGGGGCTAGGGGTGGGGGGATGCCAGGAGCAGTGAGTGTGGTAGATTTTCTATGAACTCTGCTTTGCCCACTGGAAACTGTACTCTATTTTTTAGGCAAGGGGAGTGGGACATAATTTGATTTTATATAACATATAGATAGATAGGTATATAGCTAAAGATATGTGTCAAATATAGACGATTATACAACAATACATTACTTTTTACATACTTGATTTAATCCTGATCTGTGAGCAACCAACAGGGAGAAAGCATCATGCTCTCCTGCAGCAGAGCTGAGCAGAACCAAACCCAGAGTGCTCCTTCAGACTGAGGGCTAGAGGAAAACTGAACCTGGTTTCTCTGAAGTATCAGCATTGTCAGCACTAGGAAATGATCAGGATTTCTAAAAGTCACTGAGTAGATAGTTTGACCAAAACTGGCACCTGAAAGACAAATTACCCTAAATAAATAGACACTGTCCTGAATTTTCAGACTAGCTTATTCCCAAGAAGCTAATGGATAATCTGAACATCAGAGCAAAACTAATAAAGGTGAAACTGAGTCTTTAACAGAGGGTTTGCACAGTGGCTGTATGGCACAGCCTCAAAGCAGGGATAAGGCAGGGCTTAAGAAACCCATGAACATGATACTCTGTGTCTGCACAACTGCAAATTTCTCCCAGAGCAGACTGGCATTTATAAGTCCCAGCTAAGACAGTAGACTCAAGTACTTCAGTAATTCAGCTTTTTATACACATAATTTTGTATGCCTACTCGCTCTGTTTAAACCAAGGAAACAAAGCAATACATGTATTATCAAGTTGCTAACTAAAGTGACCTGACATCCCTTGTGTGATCCAGTGTCCAGTTTTTGTAGCAGTTTAGTTGTACATAAGTGGACTTAATGGATACATCCCCTGTGCTGACAACCCCCTTAAATGAATACAGAAATATATATACCTGTCTAATTACTGCTGTCACTTACAGCTACGCAACTGTCACCTCCCCAAACCTGTACCATTAATACTGCACTTGTATAAAACTTGTATCTATATATGGCAACAAAAAGCATTAATGATTTATAAAGAACTATCAGTAGGGTGTACCTAAATGTAATCGACTAAACTAACTCCAATGAATATTCAAGGATAACATGTAAATTGAGAAAGGTAAAGGCTATTCGACTTTTTCATTTCTACTGTATTCAAATAATTTTTCTTTCTATTATCTTCAGGAGTGAATCTGCCTATTTCTTCCCCAGTTTTTCCACTGCCTCCTGTGCCATCTGAGTAACTCATGGTCTCCACTGAAATAACTTTTAGAGTTTCTTTATTTATTCCCTATATCTAGGTACTCCAGAAAGCCATGCAAATTGGTTTTATTCATGAAGAGAGATGGGAAGGTCTAAAAACAGCAATTAAACCAAATCCAATCCCACAATTTTACAACAGGCAGAAGCTAAGCCAGAAAAACAGAGTGTAGAGAGCAGAGGAAGCCCCAGTAGCACCTGTTCAGTCATGTTGCTTGCCTGAGACAATCAGTCAAACCCTCAATTATGACATTCATCCTGATGTGCAACACTTGTGTAGTTGACTTTTGAAGTATAAGCCATCAGTTCTAAATGTCAATAACAACCTCCTGCAGATTGCTATAGCTTCTTTGCTCTGATGTCTTGAAATTCAGGTTGTCCTAAACATCATAGTGCTTACTTGCATAATCCATACTTTTTTATGCTTTTCAAACTCTGTTCTACTTTCTTTTGGAGAAGTATGTTGCTTTTGGTACCTCTGTATTACACAGTGGTGTGCTTCTCAATCTTGACTTCAGAGAAAACAGTTCTGGATATTGATGCTGTTATTTGTCTACTAAGTGGCCATTTAAACCACAAATAAGATCAGATAGGAACCATGATATATCACACATACTATTTTTTCAAGAATGTTTCCATGTTTGATGTGATGACAAGCAACTGGGCATTTATGCCAGATGGGCAGATAGGTTTTACTTAGAAAATATACAGGGATATTAAGTGTATACCTAAATCCATGTTCTTCAGTCTCCCTACTGGCCTTTATGTTTTCACTCTGATGTTAGTCAAAATAGAATCATAGAATCATAGAATTGTCTGGGTTGGAAGGGACCTCAGAGATCATCAAGTCCAACCCTTGATCCACTACCGCTGCGGTTACCAGACCATGGCACTGAGTGCCACATCCAGTCTCTTTTTAAATATCTCCAGGGACGGAGAATCCACTACTTCCTGGGGCAGCCCATTCCAATGCCTCATCACCCATGAGCCTATGAGTTCTTCAAGAAAAATGCCCAGCTAGTGGGAGGTCTGGGGTTCAGCAGGGCTTGAAGCTGAATTCAAAAAGAGTGTGGTTGTTGATGTCTTGAGTTACAGAGGTCTCAGGCATTAAACCCAAACTTGCCAAAAGACATTTTAATTGCAGTCCCAATGGACTACATAGGACACATGTCAAAGATCATCCTGACTCTCAGTGGCAAACAGATTGAGCCAGCAACAGCTTTGTTTGGGCAAAGTGAGTCCCTCTCTCTCCCTCTGTCCCTTTAAACTCCCTCCACAGTTTTGAACAGCTAGGTGAGAATGATGGGCAGCACACGTGTGCTGGCACTGTCCTGAGCAGGCAAGCTCTCCCTTGGGAAGTAGAGCCAGCTGAGCTCGGGTTAAAGCAGTCCTCAGGCTGCTACAACCAGACACAAATCTTTCATAATTGGCTTCCTGGCAACTCCAGCCCCAGCTGACCTCGGCTGCAGCAGAGACTCTGACCCCAAATGCTCTGTGATTGCCGAAGTATTTCTGAATCTAAAATAGTTTCAGATCTCATTTTCCACCATTAACCCTTTCTTGCAGAAGGAATTGCTGTCCAGGCTAAGGAGAAGCGTATTTGGTACCTCAGACCTGCTAGTTCTTTCAAATAATACTGTAAAGGAAACCTGTAGTCTGTCATGATCTATGAAATTCATGCCACCTATACTGTGATGGAGTCAGCCATGAGAAAACAACCAAAGCCTGCTGGTTGAAGGAACCTGTGAACAGTACTTTTTTCCCTTAGTGTTGTAATGCCAGAGACAGACCTAGCAGCAGATACTGACAAGAAAGAGAATTTAAGAGATGGAGTAGTTCCAGACTCCAGGACAGATAATAGCTGTGCTCAGTAAACATTTCAGATAAATGGGGGAATGAGAGCAAACCAAATATTGGAGCAACATGAGGTCTTCTTTCCTCAGCTAGGGATGCCTAGCATTTTTCTGCCGAGCCCACAGGCTCCTCAGCAGCATACAGTGTGATACTCCTTGTTCATTCATGTGGGCAAGCAATGATTATTGACAATTAGAATCTCTCTTGATGAAGGCAAATTAAGTGCTGTGAAAAATCCAAATGTGATGCTAAAAAAAAAAGGAGGGAAAGACAATGCACACTGGCTAAGCTATCATGTATGTCATTTAAACAATTTGTAATTGTCAAGATACCTGGGCTTTGCTTTCTGACTTATTCAACAAAACCCTATTAAATAGGACCCCAGGTGAAATACAGAAGTGATTAATACAATATCCCACTGTGACCAAGAACAGTACTGTAGAAAGGTAGGGACTTAGTGTAGCAGCCACACTCACAACTGCAATATGCAAGTTCAAAATTGGATTTCCCTGATTCAGAGACAGTGTTCTAAAGAAAACCAGGCAGTAGCTGCACTATTTAGAACTTTGGTTAGTTTTCGGTCCTTTAGCATTCAGGGAAAACAAAATCACAAAATGGTAAAGAAGTATTGCCGGCACTTCTCTACTATGCTCATTGTCATATTTTCTGACCAGCTTCCTAATGCTAGGTCAGATGTAAGGATGATATGTGCAGGGAGGAAGGAATAGCAAAGGGCGACAGCTCTGCTTTCAAGCAAAGAGCTCAGTGGCATCCAGCCCAACCATTCAGTCCTCCTTGGTAGTTTCACCAGTGGGGCTCCACTTGCAAGGTCAGAGAGCTTGAAAAGTGGGGAGGATGGCAGGAGAGGGAAGGTACACACACATTTCTCATCCATCAGGAGGAGCACATTGCACACATCTTAAGCCAGAGGACTGGTTGCTTCAAAGGCAGTTTATTTAAATGCAGGTAGTGCTAGGAGGTGCAAGCATGCAGGTTTTCAACAGGGCCATGGCTTCCCCTTCTTCTGAGGTAGTCAGCCAAGCAGGTCCCTGTGTTATATTGGGACCTGCAGAGAAGCAGTATCCCCTCTCCTAGAAATGTGTGAGCTGGCAGCAGCACTGCAGAGAATCAGGAAACAGAGATGATTCCCAAAATATCATAGGTCACTACCTGACACTAAATCCCTGGCCAGAAAGATGTGTAAGATGCTACTCCCACCCTCAGTTCAGAATTCCAACTGCAAGCTTTGTCTAGATATTTGTTATTTGATCAGAGCTGACAGTCTGCTATAGAAGACTCCCGCTGAGCTGTGAAGTTCAGACTAGACACACTTGTTTTCGACACTTCTTCTCAGAGAGGTCTGGGTGCAGCTGGATCCAGTCTTAGCCTCCGACCTCAAAGAAAAGTTTGGATCCTAGGTTCCCTTCAAAGCCATTTTATTGCAGCTTTGCTGCAGAGAGACCCTGCCTCTATTTTCTCTGTGCCTTTTAAGGCTTCACTTCTGACCATGCACTTGTTGACTCAATGTGCAAGTGACTGTTCATCCAGTTACCTTCCACAATGATTACACCTTCCCTTTCGGATTGGTTCTACCCTCCTCTATCTGAGGGTCTGTGTGAGGGTCTCCATTCAATATCAGTCTCTTCTTGTCTTGACAATTTCCCTTTGTTCTCCTCCAGTTACTTCTTGTCAGGATAATTCATCAACAGTCCAATTTGCCAAACCTAAATTCCAATTAAATCCATCTTACCATTATATAAAACCATTTTGAGTAATTATCATGTTGTCTAAATCTGGTTTCAAGGTTGTTCCAGGCAGTCACAGTAAAGGTTTAAGGTTTAATCACAAAAGATCAACTGAAGTATCATTACAGTTCACAGCTTCAGGCCTTATAGCTCCAGCTACCCAAGCTAAGTCACTTATATCAAGCAGTTTCCAGCTTGAACAACCTTAAATGTGTATATGATTTATCCTAATAGTCCCTTAATCAATATATTAATCTCATATTACTGTCGTGACAGGAATCACAGAATTATTGAGACTGGAAAATACCTGTCCAACCTGTGTCCTAACCACACCACACTGGTTGGACCATGGCACTACATGCCACATCCAGCCTTTCCTTAAACACCTCCAGAAACTGTGACTCCATCACTTCCCTGGGCAGTCCATTCCAATTTCTGATCACCCTCTCCATGAGGCAGTGCTTTCTGATATCCAGCCTAAACCTCCCATGGAGCAGCTTCAGGCCGTGCCTTCTTTTCCTGTCACTCACTGTCTGGGAGAAGAGCCCGACGACCCCCCTTTGGTTACACCCTCCTTTCAGGGAGTTGTAGAGAGTGATGAAGTCTCTCATGAGCCTCCTCTTCTCCAGGCTGAACAGCCCCAGCTCCCTCAGCCCTTCCTCACAGGACTTGTGCTGGAGTCCCTTCACAGCCTCCTTGCTCTTCTCTGGACCTGCTCCAGCACCTCAATCTCCTTCCTGAACTGAGGGCCCCAGAACTGGACACAGTACTCAAGTTGAGGCCTCACCGGTGCTAAGCCCATCTCTGCAGCCCCCAGAGTACCAAAGATTATCTAGTCCTCCTTATCTAACCTCCAAAGTGCAGTCCAGGCATGAGTCGAAATGACACAAGGCAACTCAGGAGATGAAGACTGGATCTAACAACAAAGAAACCATGAGAAACTGTCCCACATACACAAAGTCAACAGCCCCATACAAACTGCTTAACTACCTTCAGCACTGGTTCACATCACCCCGGAGTGCTCACACACTCAGCAGCTACATCTCAGCTGAAGTAGTAAACTCACAGACAGCAGTTTAAAAGTGGAGACTGAGCTTTGCCAATCACCATATAGCTGCAGTTTCCAGAATTGCCAGCAGAATAAAGTTTTGGAACAAGATTACCAGCCACATACAGGCTGGTGACTAAATCTGTCCTGAAATGTTCTTTCTGCTGCAGGGAACAGCTCACCAACTTCAGCTGTGCAAGTCTTGGCTTGGCTGTCCATGTGCATATATACGTGTGGTTCACACATAACAGCAGGTAAGGAGCCTTACTGGCTGGGCTGAGATTTTTGGCCAAAGTACACAATATAGTACACAATATAAACCAACTTGAGAATTCTCACCTCTATAAAACCCTCATTAGGGAACCAAGAGGACACTCTGGAGGTCTGCAGAGGAAGTTAAAGCATGAAAAATCCTACAGAAACAGATGAAAAACAGAACACTAGCACTGCCTGAAAGCTCGTGGGGACACACTGGTGGACTGGAATATGCTCAATTCATTCCTCACTTGAGAGGAAATACCTATGTGCGTCAAAAGAGCAGAAGTGCTCTTGCAGATGGACTCTGAGCTTGGAAGGAAGTTTGCCTTACTATATGTGTGCCCAGCAGTGAGAGAACATGGGTATGAGATTGCTGGTAGTGAAAAACAGTGTCCTGTACTACAAACACTACAAGATCACAAGATGCCCAGTTTCCACAAAGCCACTGCACTCTCTGCAGGGTGCATCTGCCTATCAAAATACCTGCATCCTCTCAATGTGATAACACAGTCAAAGAAATGATGATGTAGGGTGGATACCTTAACAGAGCTCTTTTTTATTTGTGTATGTTCTTTTTTATATGTGTATATATGTTTCTATCTATGGCCAGAAAATCATAGCCCATGCAAAGGGAAGAAAGGACAACTGAAAAACACCAGAGCCTCCATTGTCCCTCTCCTCAGGCACTATCTTCTCTGTCATCCTGGTCTTCAAAGTAAGGAGTTCTTTTGGACAGGGAACTTCAGCAATGTGGGCATATCTCTGCCCCAGGGCACTACTGGGCAGATGCCACCGAGGTCAAACAGAGGCCAAAAGGAGATGCATCAACCTCCAGTCAAGGTCTCAAGCTCTGAAAGGTCCAGAAACATACTCATGGGAAACACTCTGAAAAATAAAGCAGAAAAAAAGTGATAAAAATTAAAATATTAACACAGCAAGTGTCCTTGAATACAAACACCCCCCCCTCACAAAATGGTTCTTCCTTCCTGCCCAAGAGTTCCTGTTTCTGCTCCTTCTTTCCTCTGTGGGCTCTGTCTAGCTTTTTCTGCCCATTCTGCCCTCAGCTACTCCAATCTGCAGCTCCGCAACTTTCAGAGTTGGCTCTATTTCCCTTCATTTTTTATAACTGAGATGATAGGTAGGTACCTGTCTTGATCCCTCCTTTTCCAAACTCTTCAGTGCTCAGACAGGTCTCCAAGGGCTGAGGTCACATCCAGCAGCCAGCACCAGTGCCACCAGCTCAGTTGCAGGCACCAGTGATTACAGCCTGCTGATGGGATTCATGTGCTGGGTGACCCATCAGACCTTCTCCATTTCTCCATGCCTAGGTGTGCTGGTGTTATGCTAAACAAATGGAGTGATCAAATGGAGCAGGACAAACTCACCACGGGTAGGAAGTATGTTTGCTCTCGGGTCCTGGAGCAGGAGTAATGGTGGGTAAAATCATTCCTCTCTTCTGAAGATTACTTTATAGAGGTCTCAGCATGAGAAATGGATCAATGGAACACTTCAGGACTGCCTGACTATTTGGCAGGCAGTCTTTGAATTCATTCCCTGCTTTGTTTTAGCTACACATTCCATAAAAAAAAAAAAAAAAAAAAAAAATTGATTAAAAATACGGATCATGTTTTAATGAGGAAAAACGAACTTGCAAGATCTGATTAAATATAGTGATGATCGTTACCAGTGACAATTGATATTGAAAAGGCTGAGGTTCTCAATGACTTTACCTCAGTCTTCACTTGGCAAGGGCTCCAGCCACACTCCCATTGTCACAGAAGACAATGTCAATGATTGGAAAGAACTGCCCATTGTAAGTGATAAGGTTCTTGGCCATCTGAAGAACCTGAAAGCATACAAGTCCATGGGACCCAACAGGATACACCCACAGGTACTGAGGGAACTGGTGGATGTGGTTGCTAAACTGCTATTATATTCCAAAAGTCATGGCAGTCCAGTGAAGTCCCCACTGACTGAAAAGGGGAAACATAACCCCCACTTTCAAAAATGGAAAGAAGGAAGATCCAGGGAACTATAGGCCAGTCAGTCTCACCTCTATGCCCAGTAAGATCATGGAGCAGATCATTCTGGAGGCACTGCTGGAGCAGAATAATGAAGAGGTGAGTGGGTGTAATCAGCACCAAGGGCAAATCGTGCCTGAAAAATCTTGTGGCCTTCTATGAAAAGGTCACAACATCAATAGAAAAGGGAAGAGCAAACAATGTCATTTACCCGGACCTGAGCAAAACTTTTGACAGTGTCCTGCATGACAGTGTCTCCGAGCTGGTAAAATATGGGTTTGATGGATGGACAACTCAGTGGATAAAGAACTGGCTGGATGGCCACACCAAAGAGTGGTTGTCAACAGGTCCGTGTCCAAGTGGAGGTCAGTGACAAGTGGAGTCCTCAAGGATCTGTATTGGGCCGGGTCTTGTTTAACATCTTTGTTGGTGACGTGGACGGTGGCATTGAGTGCACCCTCAGCAAGTTTGCTGATGACCCCAAGGTGTGTGGTGTGGCTGACACACTGAAGGGAAGGGATGCCATACAGAGGGACTTTGACAGGCTGGAGAGGTGGGCCCATGCCAACCTCATGGAGTTTAACAAGACCAGGTGCAAGGTCCTGCATCTGGGTTGGGGTAATCCCACTAAAGGCTGGGCAGTGACTGCTTTGAGAGCAGCCCTAAGGAAAAGGACTTGGGGATGCTGGTGGATGAGACATTCAACGTGAGCCATCAGTGTACACTTGTATCCCAGAAAGCCAACTGGGTCCTGGGCTGCATCAAGAGAAGCGTGGCCAGCAGGTTGAGGGAGGTGATTCTCCCCCTCTGCTCTGCTCTTGTGAGACCCCACCTGGAGTGCTGAGTCCAGTTCTGGGGTCCCTATTACAAAAAAGACATGGGCATGCTGGAGCATGTTCAGAGAAGGCCACAAGGATGGCCACAAGAGGGCTGGAGCAGCTCTCCTGTGAAGACAGACTGAGAGAGTTGGGGTGATTCAGTCTGGAGAGGAGAAGGCTTTGAGGAGACCTTATTGTAGCCTCCCAGTATCTGATGGGGGCCTACAAGAAAGGTGGGGAGGGACTTTTTAGGATGTCAGATCGTGATAGGGCTAGGGGGAATGGATTCAAACTAGAGGAGGGTAGATTTAGATTGGAAGTTAGGAAGAAGTTCTTCACCATGAGGGTGGTGAGACACTGAACAGGTTCCACCCACAGGTGGTGGAAGCCCCATCCCTGGAAGTTTTAAGGCCAGGCTGGAGAGGGCTCTGAGCAACCTGATCTAGTGGGAGGTGTCCCTGCCCATGGCAGGGGGGTTGGAATTTGATGATCTTAAAGGTTCCTTCCAACCCTGAAAATTTTATGATTCTATGATTGCCAATTCAGTGTAACGAAATATCCATTTCTGCTTAGGAGAAAACTAGTGAGTTCATTAACATATTTAATTCACAGATTAATAATTTTCTCCTTACTTATTCATAATAATTGATGAATGGCTGCTGCCAAATTAAGAAAATTGCATCCCCAGGAGTATAGATTTGCTCATTTAGGGTTTTCTGAACACAGAAGGTGGTCTTTTGCTAAGAGATAAGCTAAATTATTGATAAATGAGAGTCCTCACTATCCATGATTCTCATAATTTCTGAGAAAATTAGTGTCAGCCAGGTACCTAGGCAAATTATTTCAGAATGAAATTCTATTCCTTAGTTAGACTAAGTCCATGTATTCGTCCACAGCAGAATCTTATGTAAGTTTTTGTAGCTTAGATCTGACATGCTGGACCATATGGTACTATCCTTTTATAAAGAGAGGTCTTCACTAAAATGAAGTTCTGTCTCAAAAATGTTGGCATGCATTTTGCAGATTTCTCTACAGTAACTGATGTTTCCAGGAAGCTTAAAATACCACCTTTAGTGCCTTGGGAAATACAGGCATGTTGGAAGTGTTCATTGTACCTAATTATAGGCATCTATCCTTGCTGTCTAGTTTTTTCAGGCCAGCCTGGAGTTACTTGAGAAAAACAGGCTTCTTTCACAGTGATCCAGAGTTTTGACTTGAACTCACTCCCCCCAGAAAATCTCTGCCACTTTGCAAAAGACAACCAGCTTCCAAAACTGAGTTCCTTTGCTTCTTTGGTTTGGCCTACTTGCTTCAGGGAAAGCTTTCCAACCTGAATGTCCCGCAATATCCCTCTATCTACAGTTGAGCACGAAAATATTTGTTCTTCCTTTGAGAAATGTGTGCATTCCCAATTCTCATTCTGCAGACGAGTAAAACCAGGCTTCTGCAAGTCATTTGGGAAAGAGAAGAGAGAGCAGGTCCTCTGAGAAGGGTCAGCTAAGCAGTCACTGTAGAATGCTGAATAAACAAGGTCGACCTTCTTCTCCATTGTATGTGCTCTGGAGTTGACACTACAGTTCCCAGGTGGCAACCTGAGCCCTTTGGGATATTTTGAAAGGAAGAGATATATCTTGCACTTTGTATCTCCCCTCTTACCTCTTGTCTTCTGTCTCCCGGATCCGTTGGACTGGAGATACGTAGGCTGATCAACACGTGTGATTTCTGAAAGCAGTGCATGCCTGAAAATGTCCCAGTTTTTCACACATTTGACAAAAATACTTCCAAAACCTGCAATACTCCAACCTGCTCAATCTTACATCAATATTTAAATATTCAAGCCAGAATGTCCCACTTTTCAGAGGTAGTGAAAAACCCAAAATTCAGGCCAAGTGAAGTACCTAATATTCCTCATTTGAATATGCACGGCAAACTGAAGTCTGGTAGTTCACATAGTTGTCTTAAAAGAAAATAGGATGTTTGAATTTTTGTAAATACAAGAAATCACTGGGTACAGCAAAGCATTGTAGCACCTAATTTGCTAAATAAGGGTCTTTCTGTTTATAAAAATGACAGTTTTAAAAGATAATGATTGTTTCTATTCAGCTCACATTAAGGTATTTCATATAGTCTCACATCTAAAGACATTTAAAACCATTTTTATTAGGACAGTGTAGTGTTATTGTCATTATCTTCATCTATTCCTACTTGCCATTCAAACTCTTAACTTAAGTCCCTGCAAGTGGGAAAATGAGGCATTATGAAATGTCTAATAACCGTGTCTACAGAGAGAGACAATAAATAGTGTTTTGATGGAGAGTAAAAGAATATTTTGAAGAGACAGGCTTATGAAATGAGTGGGAGTGAAGGCTTACAATCATATTTGATTCTTCCCAGGTTATGACAATGCAGTAATTTTTACTTTTAAAGAGACAGGAATAGCACTTCAGACTGTAAGTGAATTAATTTCTGTAATCACTTCACTAATGGAAAATGCTGAGCAAGTTTGCTACAATTTTGATCACTAGAATGGAACAGTTATTATGTTAACAGGTCATCAGTCTGTCCTTTTAAGTGAGCAGAAAATCACAAGCAATAAGGCTAAATGAGGCCACAGCATTGCATTATTTTTCCATAGGGAGCAGGCATAAACTATTCTAATATCATAAGAAGAAAAACAAAAACATCTCTCCATCTTGTATCAAGCTGCTCAGTAGATTTATTAAGGTGCCAAAACAGTTCCTGCTAGTGAACTGATAAACGATAATCTTCCGTGCATTCCGATTAAAAGGTGAATCAATTAGTCTTCCTTAATGGGATTCTGTGTTTCCAACAAAACCACAGCTTGTTTATTTCAAAATAAGTGAGCACTGAGCCTGAAAAATTCTGTGAGCGAAATTAAATGCTGGCTGCCACACATTTTCTTAATCCCAGGCCTACTTCATGGAATTAGAAAAGCAAAAAACCAAAATGTAATGATTGGAACAGATTCTAAGTCCTTGAAATATATTATTTTTATAACTAGACAGTGTATTCCCAACACACTGCACTCTTCTGAGACAGCTAACCAAGATGTTGGGGACTACTCATTAAAAGTATCAGTTCCAAACCATTAGAATCTGGACCTTATTTTCTCATTATCCAGTAAGACCTGCTCAGTACACTGAGACAGAAAGGTTCAAATAGACAAAGTGCCTTTCTGTAAGTTTTATGCTGCTGTTCATAGTTACACTTTACTTGCCTTGATGTGCTGGTTTTCAGCTTTGGATCAATAAGAGAGCTCCCTTCCTTCCCACAGTACACACAATAGTGAGGCTGACCTTTGGTGTTTCTTTCCATCCTCTTGCAGTCTATTTTCCACTAGCTTACTCTTTTTTTTTTTCTTTTTTCCTTAAGTTTTCTGCATACCCACTCCTGCTGCTGCACAGCATGGAGGCCCATGCATCTTCTGGGCTGGGGCTTCCCTTATGGAGACAAATACATTATTTCTATCATATATATTACTCATAATTACCTACAGCTATAACAAATTCTCTTTCACATGAGTTAGCTCATCCGTATGAGATTATTGATACTGTCTCCAGAATAAATACATTTTCACCCTTCACCCCCTTACAGGTATATTTACATGTATTTGGTTTTGTATAGAGAAGATGTCTGTGTTAGAGCCACCACTGATAAAAGGGACCATAAGAAAAGTTGAATCCATCTTTATACTCACTGACAGACATCTCTAGAGTGGGATGGTTTTCTCTTTTGTTACCACATTGGTCCTCCCCCCACCCTGCAAATCCTCAAAGCTGATTCACTACATGCTGCTGCAGGAGACTAGTTTGATTGACACTGACTTCTCCCTTGGCTCACTGTGCATGACAAGGGGGCTTCTTGGGCAGGCCAAGCCCAATGTGGGGTCAGAATGGGAAAAAGATACCATCAACTGGTTCTTTTTAAATGCCTTCAAGAGTTTCTCAGAAGCTGTCTTCCTAGCTGACAAATTTATTAATATTATCGAATAGTCAGTATAGTCACAGCTAGGACACAAATACTTATTTAGACACTCTCTTTCCTCACACATTGGTAAGCTTCATGCTAGCACATCAGGCCTAGGTAGGCCTTTTCAGACACACTTTAACTTTTAATTGCCTGTGGACTTGTCATGAGAAATTTATGATTTTTGTGGCCTAGGAAGTAAAATTTAAAACTGTAGCTTAATTGTAAGCTCCGAATCCCAGTATTTTGTCTTATACTTGAATACACACTGGAGAAATCCAGGTCACTCCATTATCTGTGAAGTACAATCTAATGCCACTTGGTTCCTTATCAGTTTTATCTAACTTGTTCAAAACTGTGCACTACTGCACAAAACAAACACTGTGGGTAGCTCTAAATCCATGTATCTAAGTGTGCTGCTTTTGATGATGAACACAATTAGAACAGAAAGGAATCAAAATACAAAATTGTTTGCTCTTAAAGACAGGGGCACCCACTGATGGAGTGCTTCCTAAATAATTTAAAAAATGGATTAGAAAAGAACACAGAGTTAGGGACATCACAGCTTAAATTTTAATTACTAGGGATAAAATGTCATTACTGTATCAATATTGGAATTTTACAGTAATCAACAAGAAATGACACTGGTAGTAGAGACTGTAGCTGTAGCTATATATTCACATCAATCAGACACTAGATGTGCACTAAACAGAGCTCTCCCCATCCCCATGGAGGACACAGGTCCAAGGCAGGCTTTCCCAACTCAGTAACTTTGTTGTTCTCCTTTGCCAAGTGGAATAGCTTCAAACAAAGGAAGAGCTCCTTTCTTCTTAGCATGCCTTGTGGCTCCTGGGACGGCCCCAAGGAAGGAGCTGGAATTCTGAATCCCCAAGGGTACAGAAAGCACACGAAGCTCCTGCTTCCTGGCTTCATTCCGTATCCATGAGCACCACAACCACTGCTGTCAATTCTAAGGATGGTCATGGTTTTGATTTGTTCTACTGACAAAAATCATTTGGTCTTACCTTTCAAAGACAGAAGAGAAGCACCCCTTAGTAGCGCTGGTTGAGACATCTATGTCCCAGGTTTGAGACATACCTTTCTATTAGGCTTTTGTTATTGACTACTTTGGGTGGTTGGTGATCTGTCTCACGGCATCCACGAAAGTCATCCTGCTCAGATTCCTGGTTTTGCAGTTCAAGGAGCAGTGGTGCCTCTTCCACCTTAGGGATTCTGCAGGACTGGACAAAAGTGTGGGGCTTTGATATTCCTTGGTGCAACTCTCCCAGTTTCTCAGGGGTAGTGGCTGTCTGCTAGTGACCTTCCTTAGTGAGCATGGCAGTTTCTTGCTTTCATTGCACTCTTGCTTGTATAAAAACATTCAATCTGCAACAAGGACAGAGAAGGTCAGTAAAGACCGTTGGTAAAGAGTAATAGCTACAGCATGATACTTAATGGTATAGAGATGGACATTCCTCTTCTTACTGGTTCATTTCCTTGGTCTATAAACTGCTTTTTCTACAGCTCTTGTACAGCTGGATCTGGCTCCAGGCCCTGGATACAACAAGCACAGTTGGCATTTCTTCTGCTATATAGTGTGCTCTCATAGAATAAATGTTTCTCCTGTGCATGGATTTTTACAAAAGCCACCTTCCATGGTGTACATTTTAAGTACAGTTTTACTTCATCTGTGGGAGAAATACAACTCTTCTGATACATGCTTCTTAGCTTAGTTACACAAATAATACATCCTGTGTACACAAAATACAAAACGTTGACAACTGAGTCACACAGACCAGACATGCCATCTTATTCTTCTTTTTGTGACAACCAGCCCTTTGAGTAACTGCTGCCTTTTGTGACTTGAAAACAAGGTTCTTACAAACACTGTGCCAGAGAAATCCCATTGCATGCTTTATTCAGGCTAGCCATTAACTTTTATAGTTAGTAAATGGATATTTCTTCTATTCTTTGAGCAAACGGTGTGCCCAGGTGGCCAAGAAGACAAAAGGCATCATGGCCTATATCAGGAACAGTGTGACTTGCAGGACCAGGGAGGTGATTTTACCCTTGTACTCAGGCTTGGTGAGTACTGTGTGCATTTTTGGGCATCACAGTATAGGAAGGACTTCGGGATGCTGGAGAGGGTGCCGAGAAGGGTAACCAGGTTGATTAGGGGCCTGGAGAACCAAGTATTAGGAGGAGAGGCTGAAGGAGCTGGGGCTGTTCAGCCTGGAGAAGAGGAGGTTGAGGGGAGATCTGGTAGCTCTCTACAACTATCTGAAAGGAGGCTGCGGTGAGATGTGTGTTGGCCTCTTCTCCCTAGTGACTATTGATAGGACAAGAGGAAATGGGTTCAAGTTTCACCAGGGGAGTTTCAGATATTAGGAAAAATTTCTACACCAAAAGACTGGTGAAGCATTGGAGCAGGTCACCTAAGGAGGTGGTGGAGTCACCGTCCCTGGGGGTATTGAAAAAACGAGTAGATGTGGAGCTTCAGAAGATGAATTAGTAGTTAACACAGGGGAGGACTGATGATTTGACTCGATGACTGTGAAGGTCCTTTCCAACCATGACAATTCTGTGATTCTGCACTCCGGTGGAGCTGTCATCAGCACACACTTCAGCATGGCAGTGGCAAAGGAAAATGCTATATGCTATGCATTAGCCTAAATCTGAGGCAATATAAAACCATGTCAAGGCTTGGCACAGTGGCACTTCATTTTGAACTTTCATTTGAACTTTTTAACATGGATGGTCACCTTCACCAGAATGTCTCTCCCTTGGAGGTGCTCAAGTCATACAATAAAGGGATTGATACAGAAGCAAGCCAAGCAATTTTTCTGAGTACGTTATTTTAGAACAAATAAACTTTGGAGAATGATTTACTTCCATACTCCCACCACTCAACAAGCACTCATGACTCATGGATAGAAATTAAAAAACAAAGAATCAGACCTAGGTTGGAAGGTTATTACAGCAAATTTGAGCATTTATAAGCTATGTAATATAGCATCATATATTTCTGAAAGATTTTGCTCTCAACCAATGAAGAATTTCCAGCACAAGCCAAGATTCCCTTCCACTATTTACCCTAAACACAATTTCAGGATCTAGTTATGAGGACACGAGAAAGGTATCCTTATTGCAAGAAGTGTTGCAGTTGCTTGTCACAGGGCTGGTTCAAAAGGTTTGCTGCAAAAAAAATCACCATACGGATATTTTTACCCCTTGTTTCAATGGCTATGCACACTTCCATTTAAAGCTACAATTACAGATTACATGAAATTACTGTGCCTTTCATCCAACTTTCTAGACAAGTCATAGAACAAATATTAGCACCAAAATTAAAATGTGACTACAATTTTTTTCACCAGATCTATTAATACACCTCATGAAAAATACAGTCAGTCTTTACAGTTTGCTTCACCTCATAAAAACTACAGTCAGTCTTTACAGTTTGCTTTTCACTAGCACTACTTTAATGACTGATTAACTTTTCTGGAGAAAAGCAGACCTCTTTAAAGATGTAACACTCTCCTCCTAAAGTGAGATCTAATCCATTCAGCACTCCCACTCACACTGCTCTTGAGAAAAAACAGGGAGGAGAGGAGAAAATGAATTTGAAAAACATGACCATACATTTTTTAAACAAGGTAAGGTGACATAAAAAGCCAAATCTTTTGAAAATACTTTGAACATCACTTTTAATAACAGCTTTCTCCCTTGCACCTGTTCTATTCTTCTATTCAGATCTATTCTTCCTAGAGCACAAGAGGAAACACTGTTCTTCTGTAATACTGGATGCCCACTAAGAAGTGCTAAGGTCCATGATGAGGTGGATATTAGCATCATCGTGACTAAATCCCTTAAAATAGGGGGCCAGTGCAAGAGAGACAGAGGCAGTGTTGAGGCCAAAACAGAGACCAGGGCAGGAGTCCCAAGGCCCAAGTGGAGAAAATTATTGAAGCAGGACACTCACCATGGGGGAATGCCCCATCTTCCAGGACATCTCTGGAAGGAAGAGCTGGGGAGCACTTCTCCTCACAAGGCACCTCTTCTGCACTGTGGCAGTGAGACATGATGACAACATGCCTAGTTACACTTGTCCTGGGGTTAGGGTACCAGTAGTACAGGTTAAAAAAGCAGTATCTCCTGAATTTCTGATTGGTAGCTGGGAAGCTGACTGGTGACTGACTCTGGGGTTCTTGCTTGCCCCTCAGACTGAAGCCCCACACAAGGAGATGGATGCACTGCTTAGCATAATTTCTTTACAATATCAGCACATCAAAACTGCACTGCAATCCTATGAAGCTGGCAGTCACAGACTGCCAGATACTGAGCAAAGTAATATCACCTGGAATGGGACATAAACCTTTAATATATATTTGTCTTCAAAGGTACAGAATCCCCATTACCATCCACATTGCTGCACAGCAACCAAAGGCTGCTTCGTGTTTCCACCCCCAGCACAAATGTCATTTTTGATTGTAAGCATTCATTTAAACCCCTTAAAATGAGGCAAATTTCCTGGTCAGTCAGTGGCACTGCACTGCCCTGACATCCAAAACATCTTATGATGCTGAAGGTGACTTAAACCCCCATCATGTAGACCAGGCTCCCTAGGGCTGCTTGGAGCACAGTGTTGGGAGCCGGGGGAGCACTGCTGCCTTCTCTACTGCTGCCTGCAGCCAGCATGTCTGATCTTCCTTCTCCTCACAACCCTTCCCCTCTGTTCACAACAAGCTGGACCAAAGCCCTGGCTTTCCCCTCTGCCTCCCATACAACCACACTACAATGCAGTGGTGCCCAATGCCAGGGACTAATAGCTTGGTAGGGGTGGAACTCAGTTTGCCCAGCTCCTAGGCCCACAGAAGTGTCTGAAATAAATGATCTCCAGAGGAAGACTCTGGAGCCTCTTCAACATTCAGAATGAGATACAGAGTGAAAATAATAAATAATGCAATTCCTTATTCATACAGTGAAGAGAAGTAATTTACAAACCGACTTGTAATTTTAATATTACTTTCCACATTTTCAGATTATTAGATTGGCAAGATATTTTAAAAACCCCCTGGAAATTGGCTTGAGAATCAACTACCCATTACAGAGAAGCAAAGCAAAAGTCAGCACGAGCCTTTCCTTGGGTATCTCTCAGCATGCTCTCTCTGTTGCCCTGACAACAAGCCAGCTCTTGTCTCTCTCTGACAATTGCTGTGGATGCAACAACTTTTAGGTTTCTCATTAGAGTGTTATTATTGTTATAAGGTACACACAAAAAACTGAAAGAAGAGTCATGTTAAATTTAGTCTATGTGCCCAGGTAAGGAACGCGTAGAAAGTATTTAGAAAATAGTTCCTAATGACTCGGGCACTGCCTAATTTTAGAGCACTGTCAATCAGCAAAAATTACTTTAGGTGCTTTGATTCTTCGATGGATGTTGAAATGGGAGCTTCCTGTCTGGAATTCTGAGCATAGGACATATCCTTCTCTTCTGAGCCTAATAACCTTTATTTTCTGAGGATGTGAGCTGATATCCAAGTTAGTGATCCCAGCAGCTACATTGAATTGTTTTGCAGAGCTTAAAAAATCTTTGCTTTCTAATGTATTGAGGATAATAATCCTGCTCCAAGAATACAGGAGATTTTAAACCTGTGAGACTTAAACCAAAATGAAAGCTTAGATTTTTCCAAGGTTAAAATATACTGAAATTCAGTTTTCACCCTTTCTTTTCCTCATCAACAGACTTCTCTATTAAGTTAGACGTCTGGCCATCATCATCTTCTGGCCCTCTGGGAAAACAGTTATTTTAATGGTTTATCCCAGGTGAAAATGTTTCTTGCAATACACATAATAATCCCAATATATTCTGAAAGCAGCCCAAAGCAATGCTGCTTGCATTTCTTTGTTACCCAGCCCCCACAGCTGTTTCCCCCCTGTCCGTCCATGAGAAAGGGCCAGCCAGTAATCAAAATGCTTCTGGGATATATTATACTCCAAGCTGCTCTGGTGTAAACCTGGAGCCATTCCACGGATTTCCTATTTTAGATAACTCTACATTTATACCTCTGCACAAGAATAGTTTTTGGCTTTCTATGTGCTTCTATCCAGGTCTATCCAAATATACTCAAAAGCACAGTCTTTTCATCAGTCTAACACATTACCAGATACTGATTTATAATGTAGATTATAGACTCTTAGCCAGAAAAAGTAGGGATGAATCAGCAATGACAGGATGTCTCTGCTAACCCAGAGACAATCCACAGACTACTGGCAGCACCAGTGAATGGTGGCCATTTACATCTTTGCAGGTTTTAAAGTTTAGGTGTCGTGTAGGGAGAAGGTTCCATTTCACTCTCACCCTCTTCTAACTAACCCACTAAGTTACCCACACAGTCCGTGTTCATTAGCATGCAAGCAAACATATCATCCTGTCATTCTTCCCTCTCCTATTTATATTCATTACATTATTAACAGCTGCCCCCTTTATCAAATAGAGGCTTTTTTCATGCAACAGAAAACACAGATGAAGTGATCATTCAATTGTAACTTTTAAGCTCGATTGTTATACACTTGATTTAGAAGCTAATGGATTTATACATACAACAGAACAAACAAGACCAAAAATCTCTGTCTTTTCAATTTGAAGTAAACCTCATGAAACCTCTTTTTTTGTGTGTCATGCTCACCAAAACATGTTATCCATCAAAACATCATGCTATTGAAAGGTTCTTGGCCAAGAATAGAGTGAATGAAAAGTAATCTTTTGGTAAGTTTTGCAGTGAAAGCACACTTAAGGGTTCAGGCTAGAATCTGGCCCTCGAAGGAAGTAATTTTTTTATTTTTTTTTTCAGTAGGATCCTAGGAAAATTACAGAGGGCAGAAAGGTACTCAATAGATATCCAAGTTGTTTTGCAGCCTCTCTAGTATCACCACTGCACTCTGAAGACTGTCAGACTGATTACAGCCTCTTCACCTTTCCTATGCTGAACAGCTGCGGAACCACAGGATCCACACACTTGTGGTTCTGAGGGATGGTTTCCTACCTTTCTGAGGCATGGGATCTTATCATAAATCTAAAAAAAATAACCCAGTCTCAATAACATAATTGCAAGGGTTATCATATCAATCTTTGACTAAATTCAGCATCTCTAAATTAGCCTGTAATGTGCAGATGAAGGCTTTGGTAAGCAGTTCTGCTCCATGAACTGAACTCCATTTCCTTCATAGGGAAGAAAATGTTGCACATTCCTTTCACCTTTTCTTCACAACTGTGTACAGACAGCAACACAGACCTTCAAAAGTAGTTTAACAATTTGCTACCAAAGTACTATACATAGAAGACAGTCAGAATGAATCAAGGAAAGCATTCCACTACTGTGGTAGTGAGGGATGGTGAAGAGACTTTAACAGAGCAGGCTAATAAAACAAATGGATAAACTAACAAAAAGCAAGGGGTGGAACTTCAGGTTCAAGTAATTCATATGAAGCTTCTTCTGAATGGCAAAGTAACATATCTGCTGAGCACAGGCTATTTTTAAAGTTTGTAACTTATAGCACAACCTTAAAGTTAGACACAAATTTAATACTCTGCTCAGAAAGAACCCTTGAGAGCTGTTCATCCAAATGTGAAGCGCAAAACAGAGTTTAATAGACATTTTCAGGCTTTCTTAATTGTCACTGCCATAATTCAGTTTTCCCTTAATAACACACAATGACATTTTCCCATCAACACTGCATCCTACAGCTTTCAAGAAAAGCAGAGAGTAGCAGTAAAATACCTTAAAAATCACTATCCTCTTCAAAACAAGGTGTAATTTGCAGGGAGAGCTGGTGGTGGTGGTGCTATTGTTGTTGTTGTTGTTGTTACCAATATCACCATCATCATTGTTGCTAATTTTATTAACTAGAAAGCAGGTATAATCAGAAAATAAACTTTCAGGCATGAGTTCTTCCCTCAAACTATTATTTCCAGTGCAAGGACAGAGATATTGAAGTTCATTACAGAAGAAACATTGGATGGTGACAGGACTTTCTTGGAGAAACCAAGGCCACTTGCAAAGACAGCAAAATTAAAATGCCAGAAGAGACAGAGAAGCCAACCAACAGCTGAAGAAGCTGAATATTGCAGCTAACATTAATGCATCAAATGGGGTGTTCATCAGCTTTGCTCAATGTTCTGGGCAGAGAGTGTAAAAGCCAAATCCTACCGTGCAGTACGTAGACAGATGACCAAACTACAGTTATTTGTAACCAGATCTTTCCCTCTATCTCCCTGTGCCCTCTTCCCAAAGGCCTGCACCTTCCCTGGGGGATACTGGAGGCAGCCCTGAGCACAGGGGAAGGGAGGTTTACAGTCGAGCCCGGGGCTTCAGACCCCAGGAAGGCACAGGGGAGCAATGAATAAAGAAGAATACTAAGAATATATACAAAACACAAAAATATATTGTGCAGAAATTGATACCCTTCTGCACAGTCTCCCTCACTTATTCTTGTGCATTTGTGTACTAGTAATAGTTAATACCCAGCCCGGATTTCTCTTGTGCCCTAAATTTTTCTCTTTTTTTTTTTTTTTTTTTTAGCTAGAGATGCCAAGGTTCAAAAAAATCAGAGCTCTCTATAATTAACTACTGTATCAGCACAAACCTCTGTACTGCTTTTCTCACTGCCAAATCCTCCCCATCAAAGCAATAATCACCAAAGTAAAGAAAAAGAGAAACTATAAATACTTCACACATGTGTGTGTATGTCCATGAGCACACAAGTTGATAGAAACTGAGCTCTGCTCATCTTCATCTGTGAGAACAAACTAAGGTAGAAGTTCAGAAAAGAAATGAGCATGATTTTGTAAGGTTCCTAACAGAATCCCAAGATCACTTGGTTCCTGGCACAACTGTGATCGGGTCAGCCTTTTTGTCAACACCATTCTTTGCTGTCTCTGAATGTGGCAATTCCTGCTTGAGAGATGCTCTCTGCCAGCCCAGCTGATACAGCTGGACCCTTCTTGGACCACTTCTGCCTGAGGACACTAAATGCATACATGGTTTCGGAGGTTTGCAGAAAATCTCTGAGTGACTTTCTGGTAGTCTGTCTCACTGAGGTTATGAACACCTGTGTGGTCTCTCCATTCATGCAAGGAAACAGCTGCCTGAAAAAAAAAAAAAAAAAAAAATCCCCTCACACATGCGAGTTGTAACAGCCAATCTTAGAGACTGTTTCCTGCTTCTTTTGTGCATACTTACTTTTCTTCTGGATAGCATATGTCCCACAACCAGCTCTAGCATTCCCTAGGCAAAGATAAAATAAGTCACTTCTATTTCAGAGTTTGCAGTACTCTCTCTGCTTGAACGGAAAGGGACATGCAGAGTAAATACAGTCTTCATACACATGGACAGAAGTACTGTAAAACTGAATGATTAAAACCTATGCTGGTGATGGAATCAGATGGAAAAAAACACTTCTCCAACACCACTGAAGTCAAGGGAGACAGCAACTCGTCATTCCCCATGGGCATCCTAGGACATATCATGCTACACATTTCCAAGTTTCCACTGCTGTGCAATGTCTCTGAACAAAAGTTGAGAATCTCTCTCTGGTTGTACCAGTCCTGCACTGGATAAGAAGCAAATGATTATCAGTCAAATCAAGGAGCCACATAGGATATTTAGACATCAGAAAGTTTAGGTTAAGCCAAGGCTGTATTCGTGTCTTCGCACACTTGATGTAGCACTTGGAAAGATTCTCTGTGCCTACAGACAAGACTGTGCCTTCCATGACCTTTTAGAGAAAAGGTATTCTAACAAATACCAAACTGGCATATTTTGCACTACTCAGTTGACAGGATGAAATTTAATTTGCACTAATTAGTCTGAAGTGATGGGAGCCTGAAATTAACTGCACCCTGTAATTTAGAACCTGATAGTGTTTTTTGCCTAACCCACACATGAGATAACAAGTGCTATATTCAGAAATCTCATTTTAGACACCTAAGTGTAACATTGCAGCACTTAAAATTTAAGCTTCTCACCCCCCAAGGGTGATTAAGACTATTTAAATCAGATTCTTATGAGATCTTGGTCAGAGACTCCTGTGCTTCTGAAGGCCTTCAGATAGGTGTTCAGTAAACCTAGATTAAAAGGGCAGAGTCTGCACTTTTTTGTAAGATGATTTTGTTTCCTCATGGGGTAAGCCTTGCAATTCAAAATAATCAGATCTCTTTTGGCCTGTCGCGTGGAAGAAGCAGATGCCCTTTATGTGTTAGATTATTAGACGGTTTAAGTGCCAGCAGGGGACACTGGGTCTGTCAGCTCCCCTCAACCTTAGTCCAGGACTCCCACTGATGTCCAAGTGTTTTTCCTCCAAGCAGGAGAATGGCTGCTCATACTTATGTTGCTACTAGTAGGGGCTTTAGCCCTGTGTCATGCAATCTGTCATTCAGGACACCTCCAGTGAACACTGATCTTGGCTATACTGGATATTTGGGGTTGGGTGACCAGGGCATTGCACCTACAAGAGGCATTTCACTTGCTTTTTGCACTTATTGGTTGAGGGTCAAGTCAGTGCTCACCAGCTGCCGTGGATTCCCTTCCACTGACTTCATGGAGCAAATTCCAAGAGTCTGCCAATTCTGCTGAATCTTGGCGGATACACACCCTTTCCATTCTGTCTTCAGCTTCAATCAGTGTTCCTGGTTTTACACCAGTTTGAGGACAACACAACTATTTGGCTGGTATACTCAAAGCATACCATTTTGACCCAGTTTTGATTATCACTGTCTGCTGCACAGGTACTTGGCTCTGGATTTCCCAGGGCCTCAGTAAGGATATCCAACTCTTTTTATGAAGACGCATTCTTAGTTTTATAAAAAAGTTCATTCCTGCCAACTCCAGTGCTGCAAGTGCATAACTAACAGGAATGGATACAAACACTTGCTTAAATCCTTTGGTAAATTAATGTCCTAGAGAGGAAGAGGATTAAGACTCAAGTTCATTGACTGCATGTGATTTTAAACTATTGTAGGTTCTACTGAACTTTCTCATTAGAAAGCACAGCAGGCAGTTCACTTTGAAGAGCACTGTTTATTGTATTTCATTAAGTTAGAACACAGGGGGAGGGGTTTCAGGGTTGTTTTGTTTTTTTTTTCTCAGAAGTTGAGCCTCAGACTTTATAGGAACTCTACTCTGCTTTCTCCACCTATGAGATCAGCTTTCTATTTGCTTCAGGGCCAAATAAACCACTAAAATACATCCTGGAGTGAAATTTTGGAAATTAGGGACTTTCCCAGACCTCATCTGAGCCAGTTTGCCTTCCTGTCCTCAACCATGTGGTGGGCAGCCCTATGTGATATCCTGAGCTGTCCAAGGAATCACAGGGCTATGGCACCCAATGTAACCACAAGGGTTAAAATGCCTATTTCACCATTCTTAATTGAATATGCAAATTGAAAAACCCACATTAACATATCAGAAATGTGTGATTTTGTACCCACTAGTGTTTATTTGCAGTTTGAACAGTTTGTTTCTGGAAGAAGAAGAAAAAAAAAAAAGCTTTCAAGCTTCTCCATTAAATTATTCTACCAGCTGTCGCCTTATTAAAAAAGTCTGCAGTTATTAATAAAACTGCTTTAAACTGTTCACCATAAATTGCGAATTGAAGAACAAGTTCCCTTCCCCCATGGCTTCCCTGGAAAGGTTCTCAGATTCACTGACAACCTCTAACATGTATCTCTCATTCTGACAATATTCCTCCATGCAACACGGCAGATCCTAATAAGAATTTGAACACAGATTTTCAGATCCATGAGGAGAAAAAGGTAAGAAGGTAAGAAGGAAGACAATTAATTTGTTTGTGATAAAAACTGCCAAAACACAGTACAGAATTTCTGAAGAAAGCTGAAATTCTAAGCATTTGTCCTTTGGGATAGTTGTGTAAATTAAGAAGTAAACCAGGAACAAATAGAGCACACGACTTAAAGGAGATGAGGGGAAAGTGAAAGAGAGAATTATAAAGCAGAAGATGTAACCCTTTCTCGTGCACTATTGAGCAAAATGCCAGATTTATTTGAAAAAAAAATTATAATTAAAAATTAAAATTAAAAATTAAAATTAAAAATTAAAATTAAAAATTTTTAATTTTAATGAAAAATAATTTAAAAATAAAAACTAAAAACAATTTTTAAATAAATAAATAAATAAGAAGACAGTAGAAGACAGTCTCACACATGGGCAAACAAAAATCAACATGGAAATAAATTTTGGTGCTAAACTGAATTATGCATGACACAAACATGAATAACAACATCAGGTCAACAAGTTGATAAAATTAAAGGTATTTGGCTATTGTCAAAGCCCTGCTGGTTGAGATTTTGACAGCTCTGCACCTCTAGTTTATTGGGTTGCTATCTTGAGTTCATCCAGCTGGAACTGGCACAGTTTATGCCTATTTGTTCTGAGCAGGAAACAAAAATGGAACTACTGCTGGATTTGAGCCATAACTACCTCAAGTGTGGGGCAAATAAGGGAAAGACCAAAATGACAACCAGAATACAAGTGTTAATGAAAAACTGGAAAAGAAGACAAACTTTCTCTTTGTAGCACTGCTACCAGCAAGGAGGGGGAAGAGCTGCTACATTTCTCTTGTTTCTGAACTGGGAAAGCAGATCAGTGTGACTACAGTCACTGTGATTATCTCCAGTTTTAAAAAGCCAAACCAAACTAGCAAAAAAAATATGCCAAAATAAGACATTTCCTTTCAGGAAAAGAGACAGAAAAAAGGAGAGGAAACAGGGCGCTACCACAGATGGGGCTTCTGAAATGTCTCTGTGAATTTTTCTGCTGAAGAGAAAAAATACTTACCTCTTCAAAAATGGGAAATTTGAACTTGTCTATGTGGAAATAGAAGCAATTAGTAGTTAAACCACCAGCAAGTGAGTCAGAGTTCCTGATGATATATGTTTTCTACTAGGAAGAGACAAATTTTAATTTGTTGGGGTTTCTTTCTTTGTTTGTTTGTTTGGGGTGTTTTGTTGGTTTGTTTTTGTTTTGTTTTCCTTTTCCAGTCATTCTCAATTTTTTACTAAACTTGTCTGAAATTTCAAACTGTATTCAGCCTGTGCCAAAAGGGCTAAGTAGTATTTCCAGTCTTTGAGAGTGTTCCAGCTGATAAGCCCTCTCTGGTAGTTCTTCCATCATACTCCATAAAGAAAAATAACACCATCAGAATGGCATGAAAAAGAGGTCTTTTCTGTGAATAACCAAAAAGGAACAAAGACATTACATCCCACATGGCATGTCCCTGTCTTCCCATTTTGGAACCGCCCACAGACTGGTCACCCATCAGTTTGGATGCCCAAGAGAACCCTCTCACCATTCTTCTTCCAGCCTTTTGTGGGCTCTAATTTTTGTTCACAAGTCAAATGACATCAAACCTCACAGTGTACTTCTTTCAAATCCCATCTCATCACTCCATTTTCTTTCAGTACTTTTAACTGTATATGTGCTGTGGTATCCTGATTTCATTGTGCTTAAAAAAGTCTGACCTTTTCTGAGACTTCTGCTGTCACTGGAGCATGGACAGGCAGATAAAATAGCGCTCCTTTTCACCACACTCAATCCTGAAAATTATAACACCTGCAAGAAGTATTTAAAATTCATCACAAAGCAGGGAACATTACTAAAATAATTATATTTTTATAGTAATGGTGATACTAAAAAGTCTCATTTGTAGGGTCACCAGACTCTACCTCAACAAACAAGGCTTAATTCAGTGGAATGCTCTGTCCTGGGGAATTTGGGAAAAAAATTGTTTACAACTTTGAATATTGTGAATTCTTATCTTGATACACTGGAAATATTTGAGATTAATTAACTCTACTTTCTTTACATGGTAATTCTGCTTGTTTTTCTCAACAAGCAGAGAAAGGACTTTACTTGCTTCAATTTTAAATAGATTGTCTTATAAATGCACAGAGTGATGTCTGACAACCATTAAGCACTAATTGCTCTTTTGAAGACAGATCAACAACATTCAAATGTAGTCAAACCAGAGGGTGAAAGAGCTGCCAAGAACATTCAACAATAAAAGAACACAGAGTGAAGAAATAAAATTAGCTCATCAGTTATGCAGAGAACCCCACTGTGAGATGCTTTCTTCACATTTTCATGGACCTGTGTACACCAGCAGGCCTGACAGCTCCCCTCAGCCAGGACCCCCACACACACAGACCCAAAAGCCCAATTTCATCTTGGCCTGGATAAATCAGGGTCTGCCTCAGCCATGACATGGTGGGTCCCCCAGGCTCTGCCTCCTGGGTGGACCTCAGTCCTATGCTGTGGTATTTCATCTCCTGGATGGATCCCTTGGACAGGAGTCATAGCATGTCCCCTGTCTCCACCTCTGGCCCTTGTTCCCTGGATGAACTCTGGCCTCACCTTGTCTCCGGCACTGTCCCTGTCCCAAGAAGGGCCCTGGTTAATCTCCTCACTGCCTTAGCAGTGGTAAATGGACCCCATTGCCCCTTGGCTCTGCCTGCTGAGTTCAGAGCCTGCAGGACAGTGCTCTTTGGTCATGGCATGGCTGGCACTGTGGTCACTTTGACCCTTCAGGAGCAGCCAGCCCATGCTATACCCTGACAGACTTTTCTAGGCTTGACTGTATCAACTCTGAACAGTACTAATTCTGTACTCAACTAACAGTTGAGATGATCCATTTGGAAACCAGGAAAAAGTATCCTTTTTGTTTCTTTTTCCCAGTTAAGCTTCTGTAACAATTCAAAATACAGCACTAGGGTGTTTTTCTCACTTCCTTTTTAATTGCTCAGGACTTGTTTGTAGCAATAGTCTGAAGTTTGGGTACAGTGTCAGTATTAAACAAGTGTTCAAGATATGGACTTGAGGGTCACAAAAATATGCAATATATGGACTTAAGGCTGCAACGTTAACAACAAAAAAACAAAACTAGGAAAAGGAGAAAAACCCTATAAAAACTCATTACAAATATACTTACCAGCTACATCTCCCTCTTCTGCAGTCAGTCAATTTGGTTTTTCAACCTTCCTCATTGTCTCCAGTACACTTGCATGCACCTCTCCAGAACAAGCAGCTTGTAGGTCTCTGCAGACCTCAGTCTGGAGTAAGGAAATGTTGTTCACACTCACGGTCACAAAACATGATGAGTTGCCTTGAAGCACTGGAAGACAGGAAGGGACTGTTGTGCCTTGCTTGTTGCCCTGTGATCCTTCCTTGCAGTCCCTGCTAAAAGCAGCGTCTCAAAACATGAAAGAACTTGAGAATTTTTTTACTCTTCTGTTTGCATCCCTCACCTTGCTCACATAGAGCCTAGAGAGGTAAATGGACCATTTGGGCCGCTGTGAATTCAGGCTAAAATATTTATGCAGCAAACCTATATTTTTGTTTTAATACCACTACCAGCAAGAGCTTGTATGGTAATGCCACAGTATTGTTACAGGTAAAAACTAAAATATTTTCCATAAGGCTGTAAGCCTAAAAATTCTTAATGGAAAATATAGCTTTCTTCATCTGCGCTACTAATTTACTAGAAATTAAGATTATAAAGAAATACATGTTTCTAAGAAAACTATCCCTTTTCCTGCTTCTGTGGTACAGAATCTGTCACTGTGAAAAACTGAAATTATTAGGCTTTCAATAGAGTAATAGAGTGACTAGACTTTTTAATGCACACAGACTATCATTTTCGAGATGACAAATCTATAATTAGGCATTTAAGCTTGCATACAGGGGATTTTCAAAAATACTCATGTGATTTAAGAATCTCTCTAAATTCAAAATACATTTCCTACTTAAGAAGTGCAGTTTGCTTAGCTCTTATCACTTGCCAAAGTTATTAGAAAATGTTACCAGACAGATATGACATGGACAATGTTTATCAATTTCAAATTTTTAAGGATGTTTTATTATTCACTGTCTTTTCATGAGAAGTATGAAAATAAGCAGTAAAACAATTTATATCATAGCTGAAATTCTACTAGTTATTACAAATATAGAAGTAAAAGACAGAACATTCAAAACCTGCAGTTCTAAAGTATGGTTAAAAACCTAGCTGTAAATATTAAAAATTATTTTTCAGAAGTGTACATACAGGTGTGGAGTTTCTACCAAACACTTGATAGGAGGAAAGGGTAGAACAGTTTGCTAAAATGTTTCCCCCTGTTCTAGCCACATTTTCTCTGCACTAACCTAAGACTAAGTCAGCCTAAATAAAACTGTATCTATTATCAAAGCAAAAGGTCCAACGTAATACATTTTTGTGCCTGTAGGTTGTCATAAAATCTATTTCCATTAACTGAAAAAGTAGATGTCCAGCGTAACCAGATATCCTCAAAGGATGTACTAGATTCAGTACTAATCACATTATTCTCATTAGCTGTTGTGAAGCAGAAATCCACTCCCCGTGATCCAGGAAATCTTGTTCTCTAAAAATGGATGCTGACATGGCAGGTATTGAGTCCACGCAGATCCAAATTTCACCTGCATCTGAAGAACTGCATAAACACTTCATGCTGGGACCCCCCCAGCTGGGATTCAGCTATTTCTTGACACATCCAATCTGTGCTGATAAAAGAAACAGTTCTAATTTAAGATGCTTACACAACAAGGATGGATAGAAAATAGGTTGCAGAGAAGATACAACATATCTTTGATAGCCTTTAGGTGTTTTCTTCACGAGGAAACTTTCCCTCTATGAAAACAGGATAGAAGTTACTCAGATTTTTCAATCATGAAGACCTTATCAGAACAGAAATATTTGCATTCTGGTAGAAAACAGAAACAGTGAGCAATTTCTGGGTCTGGTCAGCTCAGTTCTTCACTGTTGTCAGACCAAATTATCCTCAAAGGATCTACCTGAATAAATATACCTCAAAGGTAACCACAAGTTTCTTGGTATATTTGCACAGGGGATAAAGACCTTAAATTATTTTTTCTTCCATTCACATAATCCTATTTGTTTAGTTTACATAGTTAACATTTTTCATTCTTCATGGAGTAATATAGAGCACAAATTTTTCTCTAAACCCACTTCACTGCCTTTAAAGACCTACCAGCTGGGGAAGTCCTCAAGTATATTCCTGTTTGAAAAGTGCATATTAAAACCAAAGAGTGTTACTATAAAACAGCTTCTCAGTATTTTCTCCTTGATATGACTTTTCACAGGGGAAATTCTCAAATGTTTCCTTGAGAGTCTCAGACAAGAGTGCCCTGCCTTGTTCTGTGGCTAGGCCTGGCAAAGAGGGTATCATCTAACTCATCTAATGTCTAGATGCTCAGCTGTTTATTCACTGGATCTCCAAAGTCAATAGAAATCTCAGCACTGCCATGAGACAACTCACCCCATCCTCAAACAAGTGTATCAAACAGATTGGCTGGACCACCACCTGCAGCTTTCTCCATGGGTATCCTAGACAGCAGGACTCTATCAGAAACCTGCAGTGTGAAACACTCATCTAACCTAGGTCTCCTGTGCCAGCTGATATTGCCTGCCAGGTCTTGCCTGAATGCTCCTCCAGAAGGTCATCACCTCTCCCACAGTTTCTGTGTCTTTTCTGCCAGCTCCATGTGGATGCCAGAGATATCCTTCGATGTCTCAAACTGCATTACGTTGCCTGTCCTTTGGAGACTGATTCATCCTCTGCTTAGATGCCACATGTTTAATGCTTGGCATAATCTATTACATGAAAATTATGTCAACTCCTGTCCAATCATGCCCATTGACAAAAACTACCAGGACATAATTTATGTTAATTTGGAGCTGTCATTATACTCTGGCCAGCAATACAGAAGTATGCATAAATAATCTTTGTAAGCAGATCTTGGGGTTTCTGTCCCCTATCCTCTCCTCATTGCCAATCTCTTGGAAATCTCATAAACAAACTCTCACCCAGGCTGTCTCCTTCTCCTTCATTTCTCCCAGCAACTCTACACTTCTCATTGATTTTCTGCCAATAGAAGCATTGGAAGTGGTACCACCATGGTCATGACTGACATCATCGCTGCTTTTGTTGCTCTGGTAATTAACTAATCATTTTTGTCATCACCACTTACTTGTGCTAATGCCTAGAAACTTCAGTTCAAAACAGTAACATTGTGCCAGTAATTTCAGGACACAGTTCCTGTGCTAGAAAGCTCAAAATCTGAACAGAGAAGAAGGCAGAAAGTAGCAGATAAAAATAATCCTCATAAGCAGTGCCTTCATCATAGTTTTCACTGAGGTAATTTCTCCTTCAAAGCTATCAAGGCTGTAAATGGCATTAAATGTATTAACATATGTCCTTCAGCATACACTCTTAGAGCCCCTGCATGAGTTTTACAGCACCAGGGGGGACTCTATTGCACGATCCGATAGCCAGCTTCAGATCCTACCCCTAGTGCATTCCAGTTTAAGGTCAACCTGTGATAGATTCTTTAAAAAAAAAGAAACAACAAATAAAACTCTACATGTACCCTGAGATACTCTTTACCCGTAACAGGATTTAATACAATTGACAGGATAAAATAATTGATCAACATTAAAAGACTGTGGTAACGTAATACAGAGATAAGCATGTCTGTCATTTGAGTATTTTTAATTTGGTGACTTAATTTAATATTTTAGGAAAATAATTTAATATTCTTTGTTTCTATTTTGTGGATCCATCTAGGGGTCTTAATCATTCTGCTTGACTTTCCATTTTCCATTAATTTCTGTCAGAGTAGTACTGCTCTTAGATTTCAATAATCTAATCTGCTTTTATTTTTTCTTGTTTATTTGTAATTTAGGTTTAAAATTTTGTTTGACCTTTGATAGTTTAATCTGGTTCTCAAACAAGTAATATATGGTGATGGAGTAAGGTCTCCGTAGTAGAAGACAAGAATATTCTTCTTTTTTCAGAGACCATCTTTTAACCCTCTCCAAAAGTTTATGAAAACAAATAGGCTCTGGCTACCTTACTTATACTGAAATGAGCTCTCTGAGCATCCTCATAGGAAAGGAGGGTCCCTCCTGACACATCACTGACTCCTGCAAGGATTACAGAAGGACTTCACAATGGACCTCAGAGTCACAAGCCTTCAGCATCCTCATATACAATTATCTTACTCCCTGTTTTACCAGACATAAGTAAACACTCACAAAAACATCACTTACAAGCAAACAGAATCCTTGTGTCAGCTGATGTCAATGACATAAAAGGAGAGAAATATGTTAACTATCTAAAAAGGTAGGTTCATATATAAAGGTGCTCTTACAAAGGAAAAAGCAAATGGTGAACAGGAAAGTTTTGATTTGCTACAATTAAGAATGACTGGACCACTGTGAGAAGACCTAATTTTCTAAGCTTTTACTTCCATAGTAAAAGCTTTTTACTTCCATAGCATTCTGCATCCAGATACAAATTCTTGTAATGACTGAATGCATCAGCCTTGGTGAGGCTTACTATTAAGCAAATATCCTCTTCATTAGAAGAGAGCAGGAAAAAGAGCAATTTCCACAGGAGTTTGGTGCAGGCCGGAAATTCAAATGAAAAAATCTTACTGTAATTTTTGCATCACCTATTTGCTGACAACTAAGTTGACCTCTACTTTCAAGTCAGAACAAAATCTTTTAGTTAAAACTGAAGTTAATCTCTTGAAGAGGCTGTGCAGGAAATTTTTATATGCAGCATTACAATATGAGAAGTCTGAATAACGATATAGACATATCTATAGGCCAAGAAACAATGGTTTCAGAGCAGTGCAAGAGGCTTTAGGCAGCCAATGACCTTCAGTGGTAGCTGAGGCAATGTAGAGTGCATACAAAGGTTCAGATGGTTCAACGTTCCATACCACAACAATACAATTTGCAGTATTTTAATATTTTTTATGTCATAGGAAACTATTTTCAATAGAGAGAAAAACACATTTTTTCCTTGGCCATCTGTTTGAAGACAAATAAATTGAGCAAAGGTCTCCTCTCCCCTTCAAAAACACCCACCTAAGGATTATTGCTTGTCTGGAAAAGGTTCATCCAAGTGAAATTCAAATTCAGTACACAGATAAGAATTAAGTCATGGAATCATAAAATTCTTTTGGTTGAAAAAAACCTTTAATAACACTGAATTCAAACACTGAATTCAATCATAAAACTCTTTTTGTTGAAAAAGACCTTTAATAACACTTAATTCAAACAGTATGTGGGAAATATTAAACCAGTTGAATAATATTGCACGGTCCCTTCTTCATTAAATAATGCCAATTTACTTTCTTTCAGTGCATGAGGAGCTATACTATCCTGAACAGTTTGCCAGCAATATCAGGCTTTTATCAATGGGGTTTTGGGGGTTTTTTGGGGGTTTTTTGGTTTTTTTTTCCAAACAAATAAATAGCTGAGAAACAATTGCGACTGGTTCATTTACTTATGAAAAAAAAGAGGGTCTGACCTTACTACGTTTATGAACCATTCTTGTTCTCTATAGTTGGATCCAAAAAAGGACACTATGTGCCTTTTTTGGCACATAAAGGACACAAAATGCCACACTTCCTAGTGACAGTCATTATATGCTATTTTATAATGATTTATATGAGCAGAGAAATGTGAATTAATATTCAATGTGTGTTAAGATTAACAGTTTGCAAATTCCTATATTTAAAGAACTTTTTTTTTTGAAGTGCTAAAAAATGCATGTGTAACACAAATGCTTTTGGGAGTAACAGCACTTTATAGAACTCAGTGAGATTAAATTGCAATACAAATTAGCTAATTAGCAACTTAATTAGTAATTCTTTAAACACAGACACGTAATAGAAAAAAAAATAAAAAAGAAAGAACCAGAGTGACTGCTACCTAGTCAATCTGTGAAACAAAAAATAAATCAACACTATACAAATAAATACAAAACCAAATCACTGTAGAAAGGCAAGAGATGTTATTCCCTAAAATGCAAAGTACATCCACAGCAAATTCACAGATGCCTATGCATCTTTATGCATTTTAATCAAAGGTAAAACATAAGATGCCATAAACTGCAAGCAAAACATAATTATGAAGTATATAATATTCACAGCCCAAAAGATGGATTAGTACAGTTTCTCAATACTTTGCAGCTAACATGACCTCAGTAGATCCACTGGCATATTTTTATCATTACATAAATACTTCTCAAGAATCCTGGCCCCTCTCTATGGGAGTATAACTCACAAAGCTAAATGAAAATCAGTACTCAATGAGCATTAAAAACAGTATTTGAATCCATTCAGCAATGCTTTTGTGAACCAAAGTAAATCACTCAGAACATTAAGAAATATATTTACATTTCAGAGGAAAGAAGGAATGTGCAAAGTGCTCTTACCCTATTCTCAACCAATGCAAACGTATAAAACCACTTGGTTCTAAGGAACTATGAACAAATCTTTTTAGGGTAGGTTTGGCTGCTGTCCTCAAATGGAACTCAAGACAGCTGTGGAGATACATACCATTTCTCACATTTCCATCACAAAAATGCCCATTCAATTTCTCTTGGCTCTCTAAGTAGATCATATTTAATGATTTTGGAGACTGCATCCCTGTTCTTCCCTCAGTGAAAATCAAAGGCAGAAGGATCTCACCACCCATGAACAGTGATCTCAGCACACCAGCATCTCAGTCCTTATCCCATTCTCCAATTAAGTCAATCCTTAGTTTTCAACTTGCTGGTGTACACAGACCTCTGCTAAGGAAAAAAAAAAAAAAATAAATAAATAAAAAAAATTCACTCTTCAGTTACCTCTGAGGAATTCCTCCCAGTTAAATAGAGGAGGAAAAGTCAGGCTACGTCTTTAGTAGTCCTCCAGATGTATTCAAATCAGTGCAACCTACAGGAGATATTGCCATAATTAATGTGTGTGAAACACTATGAATGGGGCTGGAGAGTATAAACACAATTTGTTTGCTTTCTCAGATGTCCTCTTATGCAGGATTTCAAGTTTATATTCCTGCACTTTGGCCACAACAACCCCATGCAGCGCTACAGGCTGGGCACAGAGTGGCTGGAGAGCAGCCAGAGAGGGACCTGGGGGTTTGGATTGACAGGAAGATGAACATGAGCCAGCAGTGTGCCCAGGTGGCCAAGAAGGCCAATGGCATCCTGGCCTGTATCAGGAACAGCGTGGCCAGCAGGTCCAAGAAAGTGATTCTGCCCCTGTACTCAGCCCTGGTGAGGCCACACCTCGAGTACTGTGTCCAGTTCTGGGCCCCTCAGTTCAGGAAGGAGATTGAGGTGCTGGAGCAGGTCCAGAGAAGAGCAAGGAGGCTGTGAAGGGACTCGAGCACAAGTCCTGTGAGGAAGGGCTGAGGGAACTGGGGGTGTTCAGCCTGGAGAAGAGGAGGCTCAGGGGAGACCTCATCACTCTCTACAACTCCCTGAAAGGAGGGTGTAGCCAGGTGGGGGTTAGTCTCTTTTCCCAGGCAACTTACCAGCAAGACAAGAGGACACGGTCTTAAGTTGTGCCAGGGGAAGTTTAGGTTGGATATTAGAAAGAATTTCTTCACCAGGAGGGTGATCAGGCATTGGAATGGGCTGCCCTGGGAAGTAGTGGATTCTCCATCCCTGGAGGTTTTTAAGAAGAGACTGGATGTGGCACTCAGTGCCATGATCTAGTAACTGCAGCCGTAGTGGATCAAGGGTTGGACTTGATGATCTCTGAAGTCCCTTCCAACCCAGCCAATTCTGTGATTCTATGATTCTATGATTCTACAAATGCCATCTCTTGCCATCATTCCCACAGACACAATTATTCCTTCTACTGATCCCTCAGGCTGGTGCAGTCCCCAGATGTGAGGTTCACACATGGGGCTACAATCTGGAAGATGTCCATCCCCATAATAGAAGTGCATATCTGCTATGGGAGCAAAGAAGGCCACAGGGTTTGGCTGTCCAAGGGGAGAGTAAGGATATATGAAGCACAGTGTCACAGCCCCTTCTGCCCTTGTGCATCAGAATTGCTCCAGAATTGACTGTTAAGAGGGGGATGGGGTGCCCTGGGGAAAGGGGCGGTGGAAGCAGCAGCACCAATGGGTGAGGTGTGGCATGGCAGTAGGCAAGTGTGAGGAGAGAGGTGCTGAAGGATCTTGGACTCACCACAGGAGACTTCACAGGTCTATTTGACATCTGCACGATATGGAGTAATAGCAGAAGGTGCAAAAAAATCCATCTGGGACCCTTAGAGCAGAAAGGTCCAGTTCTTTGCACTTCAACAATATGAACATCTACAACTTTCACCACATCAACAGGACAAAACAGGAGTGAGGAAAGGGCCATGCCACCTGTCTTCTATATACACCTCCCACTACCAGATACCACATGCAGTTGTTGGCAGGTACAGAAGACTACTGCTGCAATGAGTGGCAGCTATTGCCACTAATCTGTAGTGCACAACAGTTTCTGCACAGTTCTATTTCAGGCTGGCTCAAGTAGGTTAAAAAAAGCTCTACTTTCTTCTACTTTAGAGAGACCAGCATAGAGATAATAATCTGATTCCAAAAACAATTCCTTGGTGTCTCCATCGATCCTATGAGTCCCTTCAGAGCTTCCCACAAATCTGCACACTGTCTGGTGGCTTCTAATAAGTGCTAATTACCCCAAAACAATATAATAATCTCCTCCAAAACTGTTCAGCAAGAAGTCTGAGTTATGGCAGAGATCCATGTCCCTTTCTTCTGTCTTCCTATTTGATAAAACCTTGAAAGAACTGAATTATGAACATAATTTATATTTACATATAGCAATGCTGCCTCTGTTCTGGAATCATTATGTTGTTTCCAAAAGAGAGTTCATGAAAGGTATTTCAACAGAAATTGCCTTTCAGTTTTGCATATCATGCACGAGAACCCTCACAAGGATCCCTATGGAATTGTCTCAATCCATGGGTGCGTGCTGGTTGCAAGAACAGTTTAATGAAGCTATTCCCAAGCTTGATGGAAAAATGAAACTTACTTTTAAAAGAGGCCATCTCTGAATTACCCATTTATGGAAAGGTCAGTCTTCTTCTAAAAGTATAGTTACTTGTGAAGTGTGGAATAATTCTTTTTCTACAAATGCCCACTATCACATACCTAGTGAAAAACGAGACCTATTAAAATAAAATTAAGCTATGCAGGCCCAAGCCATCCCTCACTGTTAAATGACTGTGAAAGGCATAACATTTCCAGTTTATTATGAAATCTTAAAGCTCTAGTACATCTTATAACTGACAGAAAAAGTAAGTTATGGAAAAAGATAACATATCCTCCTAAGTGGTCATGTGGAGTTTCTTTAGAAGACTATGTTCCTTTACACTTGAGAGGTTTATTACAAAACTATGAAATAGCAAGGATCAGTAGGAACTGAGAAACCACTTAAAGATTTATTTACTTTTATCTGAGTACAGAACAGGAAAAATCATTTTGGCTTGGAGGGGAAGAAAAAACTTGAGGAAGGAAATAAAACTAGAAAACAGAAACACATCATGTCACTGAAGATAAAAGTTTAGTTTTTTCCATCTAATTTATCTTGATAAGTTGATAAAGGAATACAAAGAAAATTTATTTGCAAATTTAATTCATACATATTTGTTGATAAGGATGTGCTCTTTTGACTTTTTCATAATCTACTGGAGACAAACATCCTTAAAACAGACCCTCCAGCACTTTCAGAAGCCAGCCTTCCATCTATAATTAAGAGTGTTTTCTTCTTCTCAGAGGTCTGACCTATCTTCTATATGGATTTCAATAATAGTGTTTATTAGCTTCTTTATTATGTCTAATATGTCAGTTTGTCATAAACAGAACTTAAAATGCAATAATTGGTAAAAGAATGTCACAAGCTTTATCAAGCAATAACTCCCCAGTCACAGCCTGATCTCAGAATACACTATGTCATAAAATCAAAGCAAAAGATTGGCAAAGAGAAACATAAGAACTTATAAATATTGTCAGAAATAACCACACAGATATGATAGTACATATCTGTGACAATATATGTACAAGGCATGAATTAGTGTTTAAATGCATGAATTAGTGTTTAAATCTTGCAAAAGACTTAAATGAGCAGAACCATGTGAGGTCACCAGCTAAATGTAAGATGGATGTGAGAATTACATAGCTGAAAGATGCTTTTTTTTCCTGGTGGAGAAGATAATGGGAGTTGGCTCAGTAAGTCAATCTGCAATTGGGAACAAGCTAGGCTTTATAGGAGTGGACTCAAAGGCCATTTTTAAAGCTTTTGGTGACTCCACTTTCCAAATTTTTCTATTTGAAGCAGAACAAATCAAACTCATTTCCTGGAGATGTGTATTGTTCTCCAGGTCATTCCTGTAGTCCCTCATTCTGCTACTTTCTGGCTATCATATGGAACCCCTCTAACATGTGGTTGTAAGAAGTGAGGTTAAGAGACCTGTAAGCCACAGTTGAAGATGTGGTCAGTTAGTTACAAATATTTTACCCATTATGAATCCCTCTTAGCAGCTAATAGAAATGCTGAGTCATGCCTCGCTAGGATGATAGTTTCAGTCTCTCTCTCACACAGTGTAACTTATTTTCACCCAAGTGACAAAGCTTTTGTTATCTTAATGACTTGCAGGTCAGTTTTCCCAGCAGACTGTAAAGATGTAAAAGAGAATGTTTGACTGACAGATGGGTCACACCAGACTGATCTATTTCTGGAAACCAGGCTAAGAAAAATAAATGCAACTTGCTTCTGATGGAATATATGTTTCTGGAATTCTGCTATCTGGTTTGTGTACTTGACAAAATTTCAAATGAAAGCTGGGGAAAGAGTATTTGTAAAAATGATTGGTGATCTTTCATACCCTGGCCCAGCAGGTGTTCTCTTCAACTGGCAACTCTCTAATGAGTAAATTTAGGTATGATTTATGGCACTCATACTAGCTACTGAATTTTGCCTACTTAGGCATTTGTTGCACACAGGATGCTGAGGCAGGCTTATAATCCAAAACTTTACTAGTAGAGCCCATCATTGATGGCATATATTGGCCATGAACAGCAGTATCAGAGCTTGCAGGACCCTTGAGGGTCACACCATGAGGGCAACAGCATGAGCCTCACAAGGGATGGGTTACTGCCACCAAGACTCTGGAAAGAACTGCCAAAGCAGCTTAGCTGAAAGCATACAGAGCCACAAGCAGAGACCAGACTGCCAGACTGCAGGGAGAAAGCCTTTAGCACTACAGGGGTTAATTCGCCCAAGAAACTGTGCAATACATTGAGCTGTTAACATTTAACTTGCAATTTGTAGAGATTGCTTAGAGCACCACTTCAGAGTATAGAAGTCAGTAAACAAAGCCAAACTGTTATTGTATTCTGAGGTATTGTCTACTCCCAGCAGCATAAATCAGTGTCAGGAAACAGTGAGCCAGCAGCTGTAAGAGTTTAAAAGTACAAAACCTTCTCCTTCTTTGACCACTGACTTCCAGGCACCAAACTCACCAATTTTTAAGCATTTTAGAGGGTGTGAGTGTCCTGATAGCACTACAGAATCATAAAATTATCATGGTTGGAAAGGACCTTCAAAAGCACCGAGTCATATAATCAGTCCTACACTACATTAACCTCAATTCATCTTCTGAAGTTCCACATCTACTCCTTTTTTCAATGCTCACAGGCATGGTGACTCCACCACATCCCAGGGTGACCTGTTCCAATGTTTTACCACTCTTGCTGTGAATAATTTTTTCCTAATATCAAATCTGAAACTCCCCTAGTGAAACTTGAACCCATTTCCTCTTGTGCTATCAATAGTCACTAGGGAGAAGAGGCCAATACCTGCCTCACTACAACGTCCTTTCAGATAGTTGTAGAGAGCAATCAGGTCTACCCTCAACCTCCTCCAAGCTGAACAGCCCCAGCTCCTTCAGCCTCTCCTCCTAAAAGAGGCTAGACCCCTAATCAGCCTGGATGACCTTCTCTGCACCCTCTCTAGCACCTCGATGTTCTTCCCATACTGTGGTGGTTGCTATGGTCAGCTTTATGCAATGTCTCTACAGGTTCACAGCCTCTCTGTCTCTTCTATTAGCTGTATCCCCTGTGATATGGTCACAGCTGTGGGGAAATATCTAATACAGTGTCTTCCCAGGTGGCAACAGTCCTTTATACAAGAGCTGTGAAGAAATATATGTGTGAGTCGAAAGTGGCACAAACAACAGGGAAAAAATTGCTGCCTTTTTTCACAGGTGAAGCATCCCACTCTTTCACAGCCCATGAACATGAACATGAGATGTGGGCTGCTCAGGGCACTCCTTATCTGGAGATATAAGACCGTGTGATACCAGCCATGTAGCTGATGAAGATGTAAAAAATGAACAAGTCTGGTGTCAAATTCCATATATCATAGAATTATAGAGTCATAGAATGGATTTGGTTTGAAGGGACCTTTAAAGATCATCTAGTTCTAACCTCACTGCATGAGCAGGTACACCTCACATAAACACGTTACTCAAAGCACCATCCAGCCTGGCCTTGAACACTGTTAGGCATCCACAGCTTCTCTGGGCCTGTGTCTCACCACTGCAACAGAAAAGAATTTCTTCCTAATGTAATCTACCGTCTCAGTTTGAAACCATTTGCCCTCATCCTTTCATTACCTGCCTTTATAAAAAGTTCCTGTCCAGCCTTCCTGTAAGCACCCTTCACCTACTGGGAGGCCACTTCCCTGGAACCTTCTCTTCTCTAGGCTGACCAATCCCAACTCTCTCATCCTGTCTTCCTAGGAGAGGTGCTCCAGCCCTCTGCTTATCTTTGTGGCCCTCCTCTGGATTTCAACAACACCTTGTCCTTCTTGTGTAAGGGGCTCCAGAACTGGAAACATTACTGCAACTGGAGAGTATGCAACTTTCAAAATATATATTTTTAAGTATTTCTCACCTCCCTTCTCATATATATAGGACATTGTAGGTTGAAGCCTAAGTCATGCTGTAGCAAAGTCATGAAAATGCATTTAATGTGAAATGACGTCCCCAGGTCATTTACCACAGGTGGAATTATTCAGCACAGTCAAGGACCTGGTCATGTTGCAGAATAACTTAAAGCAGATGACTTTAGGTTGTCAGTCAAAGGGACTCCTCAGCTCAAATTGCTGCCCTGCTAGGACATATGATGTTTTGTCCTGGCTAGGTGAGAGCAGGCAGTCCTCTGGTGCAACCATCTCCTTCATCTATTGGGTTAAGTGATTACCATGCCCAGGGCATGCCCCCAGGATGTCTGCCCCTGAAATCTGGGTAATTTCAGGGCACAACACAGACGCAGTCTCTACTTGGACTAAAAAAATCAGGTAGTCCCACTGAAAGGCTACACAACTAATGTGTCTCCTTATTAAATCTACCTGCATTTATGTCCCAATTAGGCTAGCACTTTCCTCTCCTGGGTCAATAGGACAGCTATAATATTTCACTTATGACAAGGAGAATATCTGCAAATATAACAGCCTTGGATGATAGCCTTCAAAGGAGAAAATATCCTTATGCAGGAGAAGGGGGTTGTTTTAGATGGACAGAAATACAAAAATCCTGACAAATCAGTTAATATGGGGTGAAACTAAAGACAAATAAAAGCAAAAGCAGAAATCTTTAGCAATTTGACAATAAGAAAATATTGAAGGGTTCATTTATTACATTTGAAGCAGAAGGAAAACCAGATAAATTATGCATATCTTTTTCACCAGCTAACCTTCCTTTATTTACAGTTCCACTGTGCAAGAGGTACCTGGCAGATGCCACACACTTCTCTGCCAAGCCACCTGGATTTACAAGCCATGCAGTCCCCTGAACCCTCTCCCACTCACTCTTCCTATATCATGAGTATGTGATCTGTGACTCACAAGCAATCTCTTGCCATCAAGCAAGAGAAAGGTTAGAGAACTGGACAAAGCTGTGGTGCTTGTGCATCTGCCAGTGTCCCTTGCCCAAGGCACACTTGCTGGAAGCTGATTTCCTGCTGTGTCATAGTGCAGAAGGTTATTGCTCATGACATGATCCTGGAAGCATGGAAGTGCCAGTGTACATGCTCTCCTCCTAGGCACCGGAGGAGCTGCAAGTCTGGCTCAGGCTCTTTGGATCACTGGCTCAAGTTTATATTTCTTATTGAAACAAAAAGTTAAAAAAAGAGAAAAATCTTCCAGCCTCTGAACCCTTCAATCCTCCATAATCTTCTCTGTAACTCCCAGAAGGCACCTATTCCTTAGCTCTTTCTTGAGTCAGGTGTTGTGCAGGCTCTTATTTCTAGCAGAAAATAGTTGGTTTTGTGCCACTGGGACCAGAGAGAAAGGTTGCTGTCAGTTTTGTCACTTGAAACGCAGACTGACCTCAGTCCTGATTCCTCCACGCATCAGCAATATGATGTGCTATCCTGGAACACATCTTCCTTAGAAGAAAATATGCTGTAAAACATGAATTTCAGCCAAAATTCTTAAAAGGCGGGGGGGGGAGCAGGAATGGGGATGCAGGGCAGCAGATCCAGAGCTATGTAGGGAAATAGTAGCAAATGCTGGAAACATCTGTTGTGGTCCTTTTGGAAGTGGAAGTTTGGAAGTTTGGTCCAATTCTGTGAAAACCAGAGCTGGCTCCCAAGCTACCCATCAGTTGGCTTATGCCAGATTCATTCCTCTCTCTATTGTTCCCTCACACAGCAGAAGAACTGCCTGTGTTTGGTTCAACAGCCAATTCCTCCTCTACCTGTTGCTGCCTTCTGTTTGGGCACAGACCCCAGGTCCTCATTCATCATTCATTCTGCAGAAGGCAGTCCTCACTGGGATTCTGACCTCACACCTCATCTGGCAATCATGAACTCTTTCTCTTTTTTCACCTCTCCCCTGAGGTGAGAGCTATGTGGCTGGAGTAAACTCCTGAGACTCTTCAGAAACTCAAGTCCAGCTGTGCCATGGAGGGGAGAAAGAATGGTGTTCCATGCAATATAAATGGGCTGGGGGAGA
>JAAWXA010000004.1:24607317-24620659 GCA_038090715.1 Florisuga fusca
GGGGGGGGGGGGGAGGGGGGTTATGGCCCTCTCAGTCCTCCATCTCTCCTGGTGTTTTCTGCTTGTGAAGAGAGACTATGACAGTTCCCATGGCTGGCACCACTTACACACCACAGCAACAAAGCTAGGAGTGCCATTGTTTGTAGTTAGGTGTGCCAAGATGAACAGATACCTAATTGTGCACAGTATATAATGGAAGAAATTATTATAGCATGCAGTAGGTAGAAACTGTGTCCACCTGGTGTTGTGTCCTGTGTACAGTGGTGGTGTGAAGAGGAAACTAAACTACTGGCTTAATTTATCCCATTGAGCTGCCCTCACATGAAATTCCACACAGGCCAAATCAGTTTGTTTTCTCCTTCTTCAGATTTGTGTCTCTGTATTTCTCTCTGGCACCATCTCCAAACACAATACAAGAGGGACAAAACCAAGCTTTATTTTTCCCTTCGAATGTCTCTAGCTCACACAGACAGGTGCTGGGGTTATACGATAATTATATCCCCTGTGCCGGCTTTTGCTACAGGCTGAGGCCACTTGTGGTGACCTCTGTGGCCAGGAGTAGACCACAGTGGATCCACAGCACATTGAAGTCTGTAAACTCTTCCAAGAGAAGTCTCTCCACAGTTGCATGCCAAGTTACAGAGATAATCAACAATTCATCACTCACAACAGTCCACCATATCTATATTCCATCTCACAGTTTCTCATTCTGCTCTGTTTTATTAATCCCTAAGAGTGCATAAAGAATTTGACTTGGATCCTTTCCCAAAGAAGGATGCTGGCTGCCAAGAGGATCTCCTCACATATGGGCCTCCAGTCCCCTTATACTCACACATGCATGTTCTCACATGTTCAATGAATCACAAAGCCCAGAAAAGAGTGGGCAGATTCTGTTGAGGTTATTGTACTTGGCTGCACTTGTTGAAGTTAGAATTACAGATTTATTTTAAAAGCACCTACAGTTGAATTTAAATTTGATTTCCTCTGGCAGCAGAGATAATGGGGTATTTTTTTTCTCACAGAGCAGTAGATTTCTTACCCTTAATGCTTAGTAAACACAATATTGGTTGCCAGGTGAATTTCTTCCTCATTTCTCCCTTGGCATCACATTCCTCCAGCCCTCAGGCACTGGAAGGGAAAGGGTAGAATTTGTCAGTGGGTCCCTTTTGGGACACATTGAAGATTTCAGAAACAATAATTATGTCTTAGTGCCCTCAGATGTACTGCTCATATTATTTACAGAATTGCTCTGGTTGGTGAAGACCTTTAAGATCATCAAGTCCAACCATTAACAAAACTCTACTGAAACCAGTGATAAACCATGTTCCTAAGCACCACATCTAAATATCTTTTAAACACCTTCAGAGGTGGTGATTCAACCACCTCCATGGGCAATCTGTTACAGTGTTTAATAACTCAGTCAGGAAGTTTCTTCTAATATCCAATCTAAGCCTCCCCTAGTGCAACTTGAGGCCATTTCCTCTTGTCTTGTTGCTTGTTACTAGGAAAAAGAGACCAAACCCCACCTTGCCACGACCTCCTTTCAGATACTTACAGAAAGTGGTATGGTTTCCCCTACACCTCCTTCCCTCCAGGGAAGGTGACCTTATAGCAGCCTTCCAGTACCTGAATGGGGGGCTACAAGAAAGCTGGGGTGTGGCTTTTTGCATGGGTGTGGAGAGAGAGGACATGGGGCAATGGTTTAAAACATGAAGAGGGGAGATTTAGACTAGACATTAGGTGGAAATTCTTCACCATGAGGGTGGTGAGACACTGGCACAGGCTGCCCTGGGAAGTTGTGGCTGCCCCCTCCCTGGCAGTGTTCAAGGCCAGGCTGGATGGGGCTTTGATCAACCTGATCTAATGGTAAGCATCCCTGCTCAGGCAGGAGGGTTTGGAACTAAATGATCTTCAGGGTCCCTTCCAACACAAACCGTTCAATGATTCTGTGAATTCCACAAAGTAGAGATGTGCTACAAAAACTAGAGAGTCAGTTGAACTGTGGGACATATAGGAACCAGACCAAAAATGCAACAAATATGGGAAACAAACAGCCAATCCAGTAGAAGATAACTCTACAAGCTGAACTTTTTTCAAATAGATGTCAGGAAAGTGTGTTTGTCTTATCAGTCTTCAAACAAGAAATAATCTGTCCCCCATAGCCAGGCTGAATCTGGCACAAATCTGTATCATATGCTCAGTCTAATCTGAGGATATGCACTTTGTTGCTCTTCTCTTATCTAAATGAAATTGAAGATGCCAAGTTAGTGCACTGTCCAGTAAAAAGAGCCTGAATGGCTTTTTTTGGGCTGAGAAAGTAAAAATGTGAAGCAGTATTACGTGTACACTGCCTCATTGCAAAGCATATGATTTTAATAAAATGCATGGAGTGTTCCAGCACACTGTCAAATCCCAAGCTGTAAATTTGGAAGTACCTGTCTAATGATTGAAGACAGAAGTGAATTCACAAATTCTGTGCCTAGCATTGCAGAAAATAAATACCACCTAGTGTGGACGGTTTACAAAATATTCCCAAAGTCCCATTGCAACAAACAGGGAGGGAAGACTGCAGAAACCTTCCTTCCTCTGTTCACTCCGAGAATGTGAAATGACAATGAAATATTCTTGCAGCCTTGCAGCAGGCATATTTAAAAAAGAAAGTCTGCATATTTCCCCTGGGAAAGCATACAGTTTCCAGCCAGACTGCATTAGCACAGGCCAGGAGACTCTGGGAGCAGGGGACACCATCACAAGGTAAGAAAACAAAATTCCAGTCAAATGCAAAGTGCAAAGAAGACAGAAGAGGCAGCGAGAAGGAAAGCCTGATTAAGTAGGGAACATAGTTTCAAAAAGAAGCTTGCCTTGTGCTTTATGCTTGCGTGGCAGAGTTCCAGCAGCTTTCCTTCTCCTCTTAACTGTAGCAGGCTGAAAGGGTGCAGGAGGAATTCTGAACCCCAGGATCTGGCATATGTCCCCAGGTCTTTGCAACCCAAAGGACAAGGAGCAGATCATTAAGCTTTCAGATTTGCCACTGCTGCAAAAGAAAGCATTATCTTGTTTAGTGTTCTTCTGGGGCTGCAACTCCAGAGTAGAGATAGGGTGCAGCAGATTAACAAAGTCCTATGGCTCTGACATTGGTGCCTGATATAAGAAAATGCACAACACCATGGTAATGGGAATAGGGGACAGGCTTGGAGCCAGTTAAGCATCTCCTGGTAAATCAGTGCCTACCTAAGGTACATTGGTATATCCCCTATCTCTAGCACAGCTAAATGTCATCACATTGTTTGAAATGAAAGGATACAGTTCTGACAGGATTCTACGGATATTTTGCATGTACATTCAATAAATAAACAAATCAGGTGATGGGGGAAAAGGTTTTTGTTAACAACGGCTAGAGTTTTCCCATGGTTTCTTAGGAAAGCAAGGTTTATGCCAATGGTGCAGTCTGTATGCTCATCTCCTCCCTCCAGTCACTATTGGACCTTTTACATGATGTCAACCGTACTCAGTAACATTGGACAGCCAAGCTGCAGGAGAAGGGAATCAGAGGCATCTGTAGCACTTACCTGTTGGGAAGTGGGTTTCATCAAGTTAGATTTCACTATAGTTTTGCTGCCATCACAACTCTGAACACCTTTGTGTCAAGCTTGCAGAGTCTATTGTCAGCTCTCACATCTGTACCTTCACACTGTATCTTATTAACATGATGCCAGCATAGTAACATATAACCAGAAACACTGTTCTGGGAGGCTAGGAAAACTCCCAAGATGCATTGCTTTTGACACTTGGAGCTGGAAAACAAGAAGAAATAAAATGTTTGCTTCTTATATGCTCTGCGTGAGTTCCAGAGAACACTCAGGCCAAGAGGTACAGTTCACAAAAGTCAGAAGCTGCTCTGCAGCATCTCTCCTCTGGGTCAGGGATTGCTCCCTGGAGCAGTGAAGCAGAGCCAACTTCAGGAGCTGGGAACTGAATGGACATGCTTGAGACCTGTGTTTACAATAAAAGAAGAAATATATCAACAAACCATGTTAACCGTCAAATGCTGCAAATCACAATGATGTTTTTAAGAGAGGAAAATGACCTGCCTGTGAACTGCAGGTCATTTTCAGCTGCTTTGTTGTGACTGAATAGCCACTGCAGACTTCATTGAAGGCCTTTTCTGATTAGGGTTTAGCCTTAAGTTTTTACCATCTTCATATTTTTACAACCTGCTTACACAAACAGAACAAACCATGTCAAACAGCTTTTCCAAGAAAAAGTGGCTGTGTAAGAGCTAGATGGGACTATAGTAAGATCCCAAAATATATTACTACACAATTTGTCAGCAAATAATTAGCTTGGTGACTACTGGAACAGAGCAACTGGTAGAATCTTGTCTTAGTGAAATTAGTTATTATTTTCTATTTGCATCTCCATATTAATTTCTTGAAAGAGGTTTCCAGTAGAGATGTCCAATGAGCAGGTGAAAGATAAAAATGTTGCTTCCAAGTGCCTGTGCTGAAGAGGAGATGTGGCGGGATTTTCACTTGCCTTTCCAAGAGAGGGTACAAACTTACAGCTCCCCAGGGATTTTTTCCCTGCCAGCCTGCAATCTGTGTTAATTCCTTTAAGTGTAATATAAAAAAATAATTCAAATACATGGTATCTGCTGGAGTGATAGTAGGACTAAGCAAGAGACCTGCTGGAATTTACAAATTGTCTGTGACAAGTGAACACAGCACCATGTTTCATGGAAACAGTGAATTGGACACTTGCCTGATTCAGCAAAGAAGCTGTCTTTAAAATCTGTATTTTGCCTAAATTTTATCTGTCCCCTAGTTTTATTTCCAAGAAGTTGGCTTTCAATAGACTAGATTTTTTTTCACTCTTTACAAACTTCATTATTTCCCTTGAAGTATTTTTTTAATTAGAATTTTTATTTATCAGTTGTCAAGTATAAAAAAATTAGATTCAACATGAAACATATCTGTGATAGAACAAAGCTGAAAAACTGAACCATTAGCAAAAGCTGAACAGCTAGACTTCAATTCAGATTTTAAAAAGATTAAGCTTTCCAGTCTATTGAAAGCAAAGCTGCCATTTAGGCAATGAAAGACAAGCAAGTAAGGTACTATTTTTAAAAGAAATTATAAGGAGACCAACGCTGAAAAAGAATAATATAAAATATTTCTTGTCAAAGTCAAATCCACAGAAAACATATCCAGTCCCAAAATTTACTCCCTCTGGCAATCCTGAAAATGAAGAGGGGGTAGTGGGCACAGGAAAATATTTTGAACATGCTTTCAACTATTGACCAAACTCTTCATACAGCTGGCCTCTGTCTCAATGTTTCTCTATGATTAGGGCCAGATGCGATTATAGACATCACTGGGTTGCATATTCTGGAGGTATTAATCTGATGTAAATGTCCAGTAAAGTTTTGTGGCTTCTTTTCATTGCTGGAATGTTGGCAGAGCTGATTTGGAGAGCTGATAGACAGATGTTTTGTTTGCTTACAGATTTATCTGCCTCTTTTCCTTTAATGCAAAGATGCATTGTTTATACAGCACAGATGTACCTGAAGCCATGAAGAGCACTTAGATGTTCTTGTTTAACAAAACTGCCTTGAGGAAGAGATGAACACTATAACCTTGTGTAGTACCATTACTTCTGATGGGAACAGAGTAGCTCTAGCAAGAATTTATTGGGAGATAACAGAACCAGCTATGTGATATCACTTCACAGTGTTTAAAAAGTGGTTGTTAGAAAAATTTGAGTGCATGCTTCTGCTTCTTTACTGTACAGCAGGGAATACAGTACTTGGCAACACGGATGGGAGATACAGTTGGGACTGATTAGAAGTGGTTGAAAGGTTTCTTATTTGTTCCTAGAAAATCACTGTGGATTAGACCAGCAAATGAGGAAAAAAAACTCCAAAACTAAAACAACCCCTCCCCATAAAGCCAGAATAGTGTTAAAATGGCTGTTCTTTGTATGAAGAAGGGCTTTATTTAAATGAAAATGAGAAGTCTTGATGGTTGGATTAATCTTCTAAAATTATATTTCAGGATTCATGAAACTGAAACCAAAGGAAAACGAGTATTTTTACTACAGTAAGGGGAAAACGTATACAGAGTTGACAGACTCAAAGACCATTGCATAGTGCAATTTCTATAGTACACTGAGTCCTAAAGAGAAAATAGAAAAAAAAAAAACCACTGAAAATCCAAGAAAAAATTCTAGAGCTAGATGGTGGGCAAGGCTATTACACCATGCCTAGATGAATCACTGCATGAAAAAATGCATCTGTGAAGGATGAAGCTAGAACTACAAGATTGCTTGCTACAAATCACAAGCTCAGAAGAATTAAAGGTAACACAGGGCAGATTTTTAATCAAAGAAATGAACTGCCTTTAAAAATCTTTCAACATGGTCTCAGTTTAAACCTAGTTTTGATCACTGGAAAAATATCAGTAGACTTTGCATCAGGGCCTAAGATGCCAGCATAATAATTTGAGATACAGGCTGAGACCCTATTTGATATATAAGTTACCTTAAACCAAGAATGACTTTTACCACCTCAATACAGCACAGTGTAGGCTACGTTTTCAGAGTAGGGAAGAGGGAGTTCCTGCTCAGCTGCCTCACATCACCAGCATGCTTGCCTGCAGCAACCAGTGGGGACCCCAGGGAGGAGAACAAGTGACATCACTGTGAAAGCAAAGTATTCAGCAATGACATCACTGCCTGCTGGACATGAATGAATTTCACTTTTATGCACAAAACAGAAGCAACCTGCTCTAGGGGCAGGTTTCCCTGCCTGCGCCGTGGGGTTAGAACTAGGTGATCTTTAAGGGCTTTCCAACCCAAAATTTCCTATGATGATGATATTTTAAAGAAAAAATTGTTGCAGGATTACATTTTACCTAACACTGGAGATCTTCAGTGGAAGGTTTACACAAGCTCCCTTCATTGCCAAGAAACAAGGACTTCCAGCAGACATGAATTCATGAGGAGATAACAGACTGTGAGAGTTACTAATATCACATAAAGAAAAAGTAAGCAAGATCACAAGTGAGAGTATTAATTGTAGCTTTGGATTACATACACTTTAGAGATCATTTGCTCACACTTTAAGTCAGATGTTAAAATACACATTGTGATACTTCCTCTTGTTGAAATCCGTTTTTCCCTTTTAAGCAGGGAATCTTGTTGAGTAATGGTGCAACTGAGGTTAAATAACATTGGGGAGAATAATATTCCCTGGAGTTCATGGGAAACAAAAATCACAGGCCTGTAACTAGACAACATGGTTATGCTACAACAGAACAAAAGCTAACCATCCAGTACGTCTGTGCAGTATATCCAGCTCATCTACTTATTCTTTCATGACTAACCCTACCAGTTTAACAGAAGAGGCTCAGGCTACGCTGTACACATGTCCAGACAGTGTAGTAAACTCAGTAAATGCAAACAGGATCCTTTCTCTCATCACTGAAATGTCCACTGAAATAACCTAGGAATTGTTTTCAAATCAGGCTGTCCCATTCTATTTGTAAACACTGAGGCAGCCAGCGTGCACTGAGAGGATTCAGTTAGAAATGCCTTTCATCAAGACCAGATGAATACCTGCATGTGAGCAAATAAGAGATTGAAAATTTCTTCACATAAAGAATAAACTACAGGTTAAAATGAGTTCTGTAGCAGACAATAGATTTCTGCAAAAGCCTACAGACCATGCACATCTCCACTGAGGGCCACCAGTACTACTTTTCCCACAAGCTCACCAGTTCTCCTGGAAAGATCCAGTTGTGGTGTTAGAGGGACACAACAAAAGGCATATGAATACTGGACTCTCTTTTTCCACAGGCCTTTCCTAGATGGGAGAAGGTGAATTTCCAAGGTTTGTCCAAATAGAGCATGTCTTGTTCATGGCCACCCTCAGAACTAATGGGCAGGGCTGATTCAGAAGCACAGGTGCCAGACTCACTATATTAGATAGTTCTACACAATACCATGGCCCCTTCCAATAATTTGAGGAAACAGTTTGTGACAAGTGAAAATATATTGGGCTAACATTTGTTCATTTTGTTAAAATGCTTTAACAGCCCTCTATACATCCTTTTAATAGGAAAATCCTAAAGCAACAGCAATTCTCATAGAATAATAATTTTTTTAGAGTATGAAGTAAATCTGGCTTTGTTGCATGACGCTTAAATTGGTAGCACGGGAAAAACTTCATCAGTAGTAGATTTAATGAGAGAGCTGATGTTTTCTAAATGTTTCTCATATTTTCCAAGTTTGTTGCCTATCAGCCTTCCAGGTGTACATGTCTGCTAGCACTTTTTGTCACTTTCTGGTATAATACTTTTTTTCCAGGTACTTATACACGTTTCTCAGTCACAATTTTTTTCCTCTGTGTTTATTTCTACACTCAAAATATGACATAAGTTTAAAGCTCTGATATGGATAAATCAGCCACTGTGTCACTTACAACAACTCATGTTCTGCAGCCTATAGCCCCTGATATTAAAGCCCTCCTAGACAGATGGGCAGTAAAAAAATAATGTATTCACATTAAAATGGGATTGAGGAAAACAGAGACGTTGCAAAAGTAGTCTTTACATGCAAGAAAATTTCAGTTCAGTCCAACTGTGTGTGTGAATGATGGTAAGTAACTGGTCATGTACTTCTTTCTTCACCGTGGGAGCCCAGTTTCATTCAATGTGTGAAAGGAATGACTGTTACCCAAAGATTGCTCTATTATTTCTTTTGACTTCTGTAATTCATTCTGTGGCCCAGTCCACCTTGCAAATAGGTGAATTTCAGGACTGAAGACTGAATTGTTAACTTTCTTATTGATTTATGTATTAAGCTCATGTTAGGTGTATGGAAGCCTCTTTCTGGCATGAAAAAAAAAAAATCTCCAGAGCTCTCCAGTGAGATTAGGCAAGTATAATTCTTGCTTTACACCTGGACATCTGGAATATATAATTATCTGGAGAGGTTTTCCTCTGTCCACTGACTAGACAGTCATGAATGATACACATGTCATACATGATAAGTATAATTTTAATATCTTACATTAGGTAAGATTTATTGTTCTGACCAGCATCATTGTGCTAATTTTTTGATGTAGATAGAGATAAGTGGCTCTTCTGGGCAGCATGCAACCCTTTATAAAAACCAACAACCTTCTCTCTTGTCCATCTTCATTTAACATGCAGCTTTCAATTTCAGCAGCAAACAAGATGAGTCTCCCCTACAAAAGGTCTTCTCTGCCCTTTGCAACTCTACCAGAATCAATGATCAGGATCAGTGGTGGATTTAGAGATGATTTCCTCACTGCCTCTGCTCATAGTATTCACTGTCAAACCCTCAGAACTCTAAAATTCTTCAAACATGTGTTAAGATGTGAAATTTCAGGTGCCAGCAAGCTGCAATACCAGTAATAGCAGCCAAATGTGGCATCCTGCATCACATGTACAAAAGCTGTCTCTAAGACAAAAATGACACATTTCTACCTTTATGTCCACCTCTACTGCAAATTAGAAGGTTGTGTCTTTTTGTCAAAGTGCTGGCTTTGCAAGAGGGCATATTCTTTCAAATCATGTGGCAGCATTTGCAATATTTTTTTTGATCAACAATTTGCATTTGTGCAGAAAAAAAAAAAAAGTCATTATCATTACTTACTTGCTGAGCAGCTATACAGATGCTGTCTTCAGTTAGTACCATATTATAATCCACTATGGTGAAACTCCCTGTAAAAATCATAGGTACCTCTTAGCACATGTAAGCCTGGAGGGTAACTGGTGAGAAGACATTGTACTTGTACTTTGCACAAGAGTAAATGTCATCCTGTAGGCATCAGCTGATGTTCCTTGAAAGTCTGAAGCAGATGTTAACAGAACTCTCTTCTGACAGCCTTCTCTGTGTTTCAGTGAAAGAACACAAATATTATATCTCTTTTTCTCAAAACATTGATAAGCTAACAGCAGAAATAGTTTTTACTATAATTCAGTACTCATCTCCTTGTTATCATAATCCTGATTTTAAATGGGGACCACAGTCAGATGACAAAGTCATTTGAGATTTCTCTTTTCAAGAAAAAATGAGTCATTTTTTCCTGTTTCCAGCCTAAACACTCTATAGTTTCTGGCACTTTCTGGAGCAGACCCACTGCAAAAGATTGGAAAACACATGAAATGTTAACCTTCATATTTGAATGAAAGTGTTAAACTAATAAAAAGTGCTGGATCAGCTGTATTTGTTTTATGTTAGAATCAAGACAGTCACATAGGCCATGTTTTCAGAGCAAGAAGAGCCTGAACAACAAAGGAAGCAAAATATAACAACTCAGGCTGTAGCTGAGGCCTCATTTAATAACAATAATTCAATGGGAAGAGGATAGGATAGAGCAGACAAATGTCCATTACACAATGACGAAAAACAAACCTAAGTTGAATGGAAAATCTGACAAGTCTGGAAAATCTGACAAAGCCTTGCCAATCTACTCATGCTTTCTACTGTAATTAGATGTCTGCATGTTGGAGAGCTGATTGATCATAAATACTTGGGGGAGTTCTTTCAGTATCTGTCTTGTTGACCACTTAAAATATCAACTCCTTGATATTTTTCTATGCTTGGCAGAGATACATAGATAGATATGGCATTCTCTAGCCCCACATCTCTGCCTTGTGAAGTAGTCATCTTCAGTTACTACAGACTTCATCTTGTTAAACTCAGAAAAAAAAGAACAAGCAGAGAAATGCACGTATGTGAAACACTACTCTCCCTTTCTGACAATTATGTCATTCATTCATTGCACTATGACCAGCAGACCTTGTTTATCTTCAATCATACTCATATCAATTCACCTATGCACGTGTCCTACCTTCCCCATGTTTATGTTGCATGGGCCAGTAGGAGCAATTTTAAAGTGCAGAGAGAAGGACTTGAATGTATCCCCAAATTCCCACATCCACCCAAGATACGAGGAACACAAATGCCTCTCAAGTCCTATGATGAAAACAAAATCTCTCCTCCTGATGTGCTTCTGGGCCACAGGATATCCACTGAGCCTTACAGAGAAACAGATTTACTGCAGACAGTCTGTATTAACAGAACAGAGGATCTTGCCTTTGAATATCACAAGAGTGAACTGTATTTCAAGCGTTTCTTGTAACTGAAGAGGACACAGTACAGTTCTACATACAGCTTCTGAGATTCTCTTTCAAGTAATCACAGATGTGTTTCAGCAACCAAATGTGAATACACTCTTTTTCCTTCTGACATTTGGATCTATGAGTTTTTTAAATATCACTTAACAGGGATTGTTTATAAAATGGTGTAAAACCACAAGGAAGCATGTTAAAGCCATGTAAGAGGGAGGAAAAGCAGAGCTACATACAAAGGTGTGGACTGATGCAGCACAATGGACACAAAAGTAAGTGCTGCTCATCTAAACACAGCCGTGCCAGAGAATCATTGCACAGTGCTTGTACAACTCCCTTCTTCCCTCACTTGTTTTCTCTGTTAAACAAGGGCAAAGGAAGGCTCAAGCCAAAAGAAACTGAAAAAGTTATCTTTGTTGCACAGCCTAAGAAGCCAGGGAAGAATCTCACAAAACTGAAAAAGGTGGGAAAACCTGTCTTTCTCTTTGCAGAGGAAGGCAGAAGAGGCATTCTTAACCTCCCACTCCCCTTCTTTCACTTCAGAGGATTATAACATGTTTATTCACAGTGCACAGGTCTGAAAGGATTAGTTAGCTAATATTTGTACTGTATTTTGCTGATAGAGAACACTACGCAAGCATTATCATAACATGGAAAACTTTACTGCAAATGTTACCCACAACAATTGGGATAAACCAACAACTTTAAGATGGGTTGTGACTCATATGCCTATAATGATAGCCCTAGAGCTGTCTGCTGCTTTCAAGCACTAGCATCAGATATCAGACCAAAATTAATAATTGTAGTCCTCTTCCAGGAAGACAAATGCAGAGTTACTTGCGCAAGTAAGTACAGAGGAATCAAGAATCAGCATTGTTGTAGATGTCCCCAGAATAATCCAAAATTATTATTCTATGAGAATTGCTGTTGCTTTAGGATTTTCCTATTAAAAGGATGTATAGANTTATACACATCTGGGTAGTGATCAACAGCTCAGTGTCATGATAGAAATCAAAAGTGACTAGTGTCCCTCAAGTGTTTGGGCTGGAAACAGTACTGTGCAGCACCTTTATCAATGACATAGTCAGTGGTCTAAGCCTTAGCACCTAAGTACACCCTCAGCGTGTTTGCAGATAACACCAAACTGAGAAATGTAGTTGACACACCTGAGGGATGGGATGCCATCCAAGGGACCTTATCGAACTCCACAAGTGAGCCAAGATGAATCTCATGAGGTTCAATAAGGCCAAGCAGCAAGGCCCTCTACCTGGGTCAGGGAAACCCCCAGTACCAATACAGGCTGCAGGATGAAGGAATTGAAAGCAGCTCTGCAGAGAAGGACCTGGGGTATTGGTGGGTGAAAAGTTGTATATGAACTAGCAACATACCCTCAGTGCCCAGAAAACCAATTGTATCCTGGTCTGCATCAAAAGAAGTGTGGTCAGCAGGTCCAGGGAGGTGATTCTGCTCCACTACTCTACCCTGGTGAAATCCCACCTGGGGTGCTGTGTCCAGTTCTGAAATTGCCAACACAGGTTGGAACTGTTCTGGAGGAGGGCCACAAAGATGATCAGAGGGCTGGAACACCTCTCGTATGATGACATGCTAAGAGAGCTGGGGTTGTTCCAGGACATCTGCTGTGAGGGTATCTGGATGCTGCTATGGACTCCTGGGTTCTCTGTGCTTGCTAACTTCAAGCAGTGCATGCACAAGGCAGAGAGAGTTGCTAGGAAGGAGGTGTGGGAAGCTGCTTCACAGGCTTCTTGCCCAAAAGTGTGTTATGCATACAGGGAGTTTGCATAGCAGGAGGGCTTGGTGGGAGGTGATTTTCCTTTAGTACCTGGGTGGCAAAAAATGAGACCTGTCCATAACCTACAAGGGCAGAATAGTAAGCAGGAAAAACCCAACTGTTTTGGTGAAAGGATCTTGGGTTTGTTTCCTTATTCTTATGAGTCTGCTCGGAGTTGTATGTACAGATGGGAAGACAGGGGAAAGGCATCTCACGCAGTTCTTCCCACTAATTGTGCAGCCATTAGTGAGTCTTCATTTTTGTAGGCCTTTGCCTAAAAAATGTTTGATAGCTCCAAACCCACCTCACATTGCACAAGTGAAACAAAAGAAGGAATCTGTATGCAAATCTGTTGTGAAACAATGACAGTAAACTTCCTCTGTCCAACTAGCTT
>JAAWXA010000004.1:24620689-24658605 GCA_038090715.1 Florisuga fusca
TATACACATCTAGTGAGATTAGGCAAGTATAATTCTTGCTTTACACCTGGACATCTGGAATATATAATTATCTGGAGAGGTTTTCCTCTGTCCACTGACTAGATAGTCATGAATGATACACATGTCATACATGATAAGTATAATTTTAATATCTTACATTAGGTAAGATTTATTGTTCTGACCAGCATCATTGTGCTAATTTTTTGATGTAGATAGAGATAAGTGGCTCTTCTGGGCAGCATGCAACCCTTTATAAAAACCAACAACCTTCTCTCTTGTCCATCTTCATTTAACATGCAGCTTTCAATTTCAGCAGCAAACAAGATGAGTCTCCCCTACAAAAGGTCTTCTCTGCCCTTTGCAACTCTACCAGAATCAATGATCAGGATCAGTGGTGGATTTAGAGATGATTTCCTCACTGCCTCTGCTCATAGTATTCACTGTCAAACCCTCAGAACTCTAAAATTCTTCAAACATGTGTTAAGATGTGAAATTTCAGGTGCCAGCAAGCTGCAATACCAGTAATACTGCAGGATGCCAATCATCTGGACAGACCTACAGATCTGCCAAGGGATTTCCTTTCATCATGGTCTCCAGTGAAGGAATTAAGCTACCTGCTTTAAATCCACTTACTTAATTTGGTCTTTTAGAGGACCATGACACTTAGCTGCTGTCACAAATTCATTTCAAACTGCAGAGGTGGCCCTGAAGCAACTGCATGGGGAGGATTAAGGGTAGTATTACTGCTAGGAACAGCTGTGATGGTGCCTACAGTACCCAACCAATGGGCAGGGAAGAAAAGGAAGGAGAGCAGCCAAATGTGGCATCCTGCATCACATGTACAAAAGCTGTCTCTAAGACAAAAATGACACATTTCTACCTTTATGTCCACCTCTACTGCAAATTAGAAGGTTGTGTACTGTAGGCACCATCACAGGCTTTGCAAGAGGGCAGATTCTTTCAAATCATGTGGCAGCATTTGTAATATTTTTTTGGATCAAAAATTTGCATTTGTGCAGAAAAAAAAAAAGTCATTATCATTACTTACTTGCTGAGCAGCTATACAGATGCTGTCTTCAGTTAGTACCATATTGTAATCCACTTTGGTGAAACTCCCTGTAAAAATCATAGGTACCTCTTAGCACATGTAAGCCTGGAGGGTAACTGGTGAGAAGACATTGTACTTGTACTTTGCACAAGAGTAAATGTCATCCTGTAGGCATCAGCTGATGTTCCTTGAAAGTCTGAAGCAGATGTTAACAGAACTCTCTTCTGACAGCCTTCTCTGTGTTTCAGTGAAAGAACACAAATATTATATCTCTTTTTCTCAAAACATTGATAAGCTAACAGCAGAAATAGTTTTTATTATAATTCAGTACTCATCTCCTTGTTATCATAAACCTGATTTTAAATGGGGACCACAGTCAGATGACAAAGTCATTTAAGATTTCTCTTTTCAAGAAAAAATGAGTCATTTTTTCCTGTTTCCAGCCTAAACACTCTATAGTTTCTGGCACTTTCTGGAGCAGACCCACTGCAAAAGATTGGAAAACACATGAAATGTTAACCTTCATATTTGAATGAAAGTGTTAAACTAATAAAAACTGCTGGATCAGCTGTATTTGTTTTATGTTAGAATCAAGACAGTCACATAGGCCATGTTTTCAGGGCAAGAAGAACCTCAACAATAAAGGAAGCAAAATATAAAAACTCAGGCTGTAGCTGAGACCTCATTTAATAACAATAATTCAATGGGAAGAGGATAGAATAGAGCAGACAAATGTCCATCACACAACGATGAAAAACAAACCTAAATTGAATGGAAAATCTCACAAGTCTGGAAAATCTGACAAAGCCTTGCCAATCTACTCATGCTTTCTACTGTAATTAGATGTCTACATGTTGGAGAGCTGATTGATCATAAATACTTGGGGGAGTTCTTTCAGTATCTGTCTTGTTGACCACTTAAAATATCAACTCCTTGATATTTTTCTATGCTTGGCAGAGATACATAGATAGATATGGCATTCTCTAGCCCCACATCTCTGCCTTGTGAAGTAGTCATTTTCAGTTACTACAGACTTCATCTTGTTAAACTCAGAAAAAAAAGAACAAGCAGAGAAATGCACGTATGTGAAACACTACTCTCCCTTTCTGACATTCATGTCATTCATTCATTGCACTATGACCAGCAGACCTTGTTTATCTTCAATCATACTCATATCAATTCACCTATGCACGTGTCCTACCTTCCCCATGTTTATGTTGCATGGGCCAGTAGGAGCAATTTTAAAGTGCAGAGAGAAGGACTTGAATGTATCCCCAAATTCCCACATCCACCCAAGATACGAGGAACACAAATGCCTCTCAAGTCCTATGATGAAAACAAAATCTCTCCTCCTGATGTGCTTCTGGGCCACAGGATATCCACTGAGCCTTACAGAGAAACAGATTTACTGCAGACAGTCTGTATTAACAGAACAGAGGAGCTTGCCTTTGAATATCACAAGAGTGAACTGTATTTCAAGCGTTTCTTGTAACTGAAGAGGACACAGTACAGTTCTACATACAGCTTCTGAGATTCTCTTTCAAGTAATCACAGATGTGTTTCAGCAACCAAATGTGAATACACTCTTTTTCCTTCTGACATTTGGATCTATGAGTTTTTTAAATATCACTTAACAGGGATTGTTTATAAAATGGTGTAAAACCACAAGGAAGCATGTTAAAGCCATGTAAGAGGGAGTAAAAGCAGAGCTACATACAAAGGTGTGGACAGGTGCAATGGACACTAAAGTAAGTGCTGCTCATCTAAACACAGCCGTGCCAGAGAATCATTGCACAGTGCTTGTACAACTCCCTTCTTCCCTCACTTGTTTTCTCTGTTAAAGAAGGGCAAAGGAAGGCTCAAGCCAAAAGAAACTGAAAAAGTTATCTTTGTTGCACAGCCTAAGAAGCCAGGGAAGAATCTCACAAAACTGAAAAAGGTGGGAAAACCTGTCTTTCTCTTTGCAGAGGAAGGCAGAAGAGGCATTCTTAACCTCCCACTCCCCTTCTTTCACTTCAGAGGATTATAACATGTTTATTCACAGTGCACAGGTCTGAAAGGATTAGTTAGCTAATATTTGTACTGTATTTTGCTGATAGAGAACACTACGCAAGCATTATCATAACATGGAAAACTTTACTGCAAATGTTACCCACAACAATTGGGATAAACCAACAACTTTAAGATGGGTTGTGACTCATATGCCTATAATGATAGCCCTAGAGAGTCTGCTGCTTTCAAGCACTAGCATCAGATATCAGACCAAAATTAATAATTGTAGTCCTCTTCCAAGGAAGACAAATGCAGAGTTACTTGCGCAAGTAAGTACAGAGGAATCAAGAATCAGCATTGTTGTAGATGTCCCCAGAATAATCCAAAATTATTAAGACTTTGAAATCACTTTCCACCAAGCATAAACAATTCACAGTTACAACAAATGTTACATAAACAAATGTTGAGGGTTTTTTTAAAAAACATAATGATGGGCTGTTCACAATCACACTCAGACTTTGCTAGAGAATACTGTTTGAGAGTATAAAATATGTTGCTTATTTACATAACGAGACATTTTTAGCTTCAATTTTAAAGCCGTTCAAGTCAATGACACCTTCCAATTTTAGAAACAGTCCAGCCAGGCCTATCAGAAAAGCAGACTGGGATATCAAGTGACAGTGAAGAGCACAAATACACGGCCATTATCATAGGATAAGAATTCAATATGCATCTGCCAGTCTCCTGTAATTTTACACTAACATCCACATTGCATGCAGAAAAGAAAGGTAATTTGAATCAACTCACCCAGCTTTCAATGAAGAAGCTAGGCTTACACAATGTTCCCTATTTTGCATGGGAACATAAAGCACATATGAAATCTCTTTAGCTCCCTCACCTCTGCTCAAAGAACATAGTCCTTTATAAAATATATTTATTTTATATAATAAAATAAATTAATAAATTAATAAAATATAATAATAATTTAGTTATATGTATAATATATTTATTCCTTAATAAAATATAAAGGTAAGTTTGGAGGAGTTGTGATTAGATATGTAAACAATGATCACAATCTACCAACTGTACAGGACACCGTAGCAAACGCATCTTTATATTTCACAACAGTGAAGGAAAAATTACCTTTTTCATCTGCTAAGAAAAACCTGCACCTGTCATTCATAGAGTCATAGAACGGTTTGTGTTGAAAAGGACCTTATAGATCATCTAGTTCCCAAACCCTGCCATGGTAATCTCCCACTATACCATCCTACCTGACCTTGAACAATTCCAGGCTGGGGCCATCCACAACTTGTGTGGGCAACCTGTGCCGGTGTCTCACCACCACAACTGTAAAGCATTTCTTCCTAATGTCTAACCTAAATCTACCTTCTTCCACTTTAAAAGCATTACCTATTGTCCTTTTGCTACATACCCTTATAAAAAATTCCTCCCCAGCTTTCCTGTAGGCCCCTTTCAGGTACTGGAAAACCTGTATAAGGTGTGCCTGGAGCATTCTCTTCTCCATGCTGACCAGACCCAGCTCCCTCAGCCTATCTTCATATCAGAAGTGCTCCAGCCCTCTGACCATCTTTGTGACCCTCCTCTGGACTCAGTCCAACAGCTCCATGTCCTTCCTTCAGTGTCCCTATATTGACAACTGGAAGTAAAACATTGAAAATAAACAAATGTCTTTATTTTGATCACTGCCATTGCCTACTGCTCCTTCAGGATAAACGGAATATTGCAAGGAACTCCATAACTTTTCCAGTATGGAGCAATTTGATTAATCAGTTAGTACTCTATCCAACAATATCAATAAAATTTCCTTTGTTTTGTGAGTCTGTCTCACAGCATGTAGACATTCTCTTGGAAAGTACACAAAAAGAAATCTTGTTACTGCAGCTGTTCAGGTTGTCCATCAACACTTTCAGGTCCTCTAGGTGCACTTTAGATGTCTCAACTAATTGGCAAGATGTCATATACTAAAATCTGGCTTTGCATGGTATCCTTGGTGAATAAGACTCATCTCACATACTCATGGCACATCTTTAGTTTCAGAAAATTATCTGGGCTCAATTTTCAGAGAAAAGATGGAGACAAAATCCTCCAAAGTGTAATTTACCTCTCCTCAGTGATAAAAGAAGGGGCCAGTAAACCAGTATAGACTAGACATGAACATGAGCTGAAAATGAATATGTGACTCAGCTGACAACAGTGTAATTAAAACTTTCCTGACACAAAATTACCCAGTTGTCTCTGCATGGAAATGTGAGTTAAAATATTGAGAATTTTGTCATACCAAATCAGTTCCATTTGCCATAAAGTACCACCCACCCAAAAAATCAGTCCTTCAAACAACATATATTTGGTGAATATGCAGACAGTTCTTCCAGTAACTGAGAAATCCAACACAGCATTTTTCAGAAATGTGTAGAGAATGTGACACAGCTTTATATCCCCAGGCTGCACTATGTGGTAGCTTTGAGCTTTTGTTGTACTGGCTACAACCATGTCATAATTTATCATTTACTGTGTAGAACTAAGAGAAAGAAGGATAAAGATATGTATATGTGCCAGCACACATATGTAACAAACACATTTGCCTTCTCCTGTCACCCTGTCCTCATTTTAACTGCTCTGAGAATCCCGGAGCAGAGTGGGTGGAAAAGTAAATTAGACTCTTTCCAGTCATCTTACCAACATAGGTGATGGATGCCATTATTTTTAGTCCTTAAATTGCTCCTGGAAAGAAGTACTTTCAAAGTGCACTTCTGTAGCATTTGTGGATGCAAGTCTAATATGCCATGGTGAGGGTAAAGACTACTTTGTTACTAGTGAAAGCATCAGTTGATTTGATATCTCAGTGCTGAATTAAGCTCAAGATTTATGATCTAGCCTGCATTTCAAAACATGCTAAATGCAGACCTTTTATAGCTTTATTCTGTGAAGACTTCATTCTCCTAATCACTCACATTGCTAGAGCAGGACTTAAAAGAAACTGGAGCTAGCGATCTAACAGTATCAAGATCCATATAGGTCATTGAATCACCAGCTTTATATGAATCACTAATACTATAGCACAAATTATCTAAAGGTATTGTTTGGTAAATTATTTAATTTTGACAGGAGACATATGCTTCGTGGCTGATTTCATGGTGTTTTAATTGTGATACATTAGTCTAGTGTTTGCACATTGCCATCTTCCAGCTCAGGCTCTGTTGAATGAGACAAAGTAAGCAAGGCTTCCAAAGATCAGCTCTTAGCTGATGGGCTGGTTATTTCTGAAAGAAATTCTGTGTCCAGTCTTCTAATCCTAGCCACAAACATAAATTTCCTTTTTTTCCTGTGGGCATCACAAGCTGGGGAATAAGAACTGCTAAATTTAGTTTGAATGATGGTTTTGGACAGAACCTGAATGAAAGGTGCCACAGCTTTCAAACTAAGCTTTTTGGATACGTTGGATAAAATCCTACCTTGTAAGGTGGATTTTAATTGAAAATGTTAAGGGCTGGACTCTGGAGGTGCAGGTGGCAACTAAGTGTCCTGGTTTGGGCCTGGTTTGTTAAACCGTGACACTAAGTCCCACAGAAAATGGACAGGATTTGGATGACATCAATCATCTCCCAATAAGCCTTTCTATTATACACCTAATAAAACCTATTGTTTTCTGAACTTCATTTTCTTGCCTGAGTCTTCTTTTACAAAATTAACTGAAAAAATTTCTCCAAGTGTTGGAGATTTTCCTGTTTCTTCTTGGAAATGGCGAATGGAACAAAAAATCCAGAAAATCTTAGTAGTCAGCTGGTGATTATAAGTGTGAGGTAAAACTTTCGGAGGGATGTAGACCATCCAGATAGATGGTCTACAAACCAGGCCTGGTTTATCTTCAGTTAAAAAATCATAGAGAATGGTAGGAGTTGGAAGAGACTGCTGGATACCACCTAGTCCACTCCCCCTGCTAAATCAAGCTCACTTAGACCAGGTTACACAGGATCATGTTCAGGCAGGTTTCTAATATCTCCATAGGAGGAGACTCCACAACTTCTCTGGAAAGCCTGGATCAGTTCCCTGGTAAGAAGTCTGCAAGACAGTTGGTTCCCAGCCTCTTTGTCTTTTCATGATTGAGCCATGCTGGAACCTCCCGGCAAACAGGACTTATTCTCACCCTCTTAAAACTGGTGCTGGGTCTTTAAACTCCTCAAAGGAAAGGATCATTCAAATCATCACTCATATTTTACACATTGAGCCCAGAATCATAAGAAAACATGCTTTAATCTGTAGCCATCCATATGTTCTTGCCCTTTGTGTCAGCTCCCCTGGTTAGGCTCCTGTCCTGGAGCACACTGTAAAGGAGACTGATATTAACAACACCCTGGGTAATACTGCAATGGGACTTTCTACAGCAGTTGAATTGTTTAGGAATGGCCTGGAGCTCTGTTTTACAGGTACACTGTCCATTTGTTCCAAATGCACTTTTTACCTCCTGGAAATCACTCTTTTCCTCAATAAATCAGTGTAGTTCTGGCTTACTTATTCATGGGAGGAGAATGATGGGAGGGAAGTTGGCCACATTGATTTAATTTCCTCTCTGAAGTGGAGCATATTTTGATTAAAGGAGCCACAAGGAGACATTCCCTATAGGGACCAAATATTTGAAATTTAATTTCCTTCTTACAGAGTTTTATGTTGTTGTTGTTGGAATCAACAGACAGAACAGCTGGCTGAGTGATGAAAAGATCTATCTGAAGGTGCTGTCACTGCAATTTTCATTTGAAATTTCCTATTAATGTTTTGTGCACTTTGTGACAAAGCATTGCAGAAGTTATTGTGTAGTAATTTTGAAATAAAATACATTAAGCCAATTTTGAAATGCTTATGATCAGCTATCTGTGCAGAGTAAATTGCACAGTAGTGCAGGAATGGGAAAATGCCACATCTGGATGTTTAACTCTCATTTACTAATTGTTACTAAATAGAGCTTTGCAGCCACAGTCCATACTGATTGTTAATAGTGAAGTATTTTGGATACAATAGATATATTGGATACATAAAATACCTTTAAAACTTTTTTTTCTTTTTTTTTTAGTTAGTTTACAAGGCTGCATTTTTCTTCTCTCTTCCTCTGCTTTCACAGGGTGTTAAACAGGTGCTATGTACTGAAGGGGAAGGAAGGCCTATCCCCATCCAGGTAATTCGGTACTCTGAGTACCATGAAATTTATTTCACTACACTGTAGGGGACCAGGCTATACCCTGGGTACAGCTGCTCTCCCTCTGCTCTGAGGCTCTGTGAGGTTATGCTGGACAGTGCCATATACTGAGAGCTCTCATTCAAGCTTGAATTAACTAGGAACAACCACAGCATTTGCTGTTTTATACATACACAAGCACACAAGACTGCTTACAATAAAGATGATTGTCGCCAATCTGAGAGTGTCTTGCTGTAAAATATGATGATATAAAATGTATATGATGCCCAGGCTCTAGAAGTAACTCACACTGTTAGTTGAATCAGAGTTTATTCTTTTAAGCCTTAATCAAATAGAGCATGTAATATGTGCACACTTTTAATTCAATGACAATACCATTACACCTCAGGATTAGCACTAACTTCAGTGCTGTGCCAGACTGGAGTCATAAACTTGTTGCACTTCATTAGGCCCAGTGGAACTAAGGGAAACATAGAAAAGACCTTTCAGTAAAGTAATAAGAAGTTTGATATCTCTGCTTTAATAAAGATTACTTCAGTTTGTCCACACTTACAAGTCTGTCAATAAAACAGATGAAAAATCAGTACAAACAATAAAATTTACAACTAGAAAAGGAAGTTTATTAAGTCAAGTAGTTAATGCAAAATTTAGTTCTATAAATGAGTGACTAGTTGGATACAGAAGCTTATGTAAATAGACATTTTTTTCAATACCTATAAAGACTAGTTAATTGGTATAAAGAAAGGATAAGACAGAGCTTTACTAAGTTTTCCTTCTTGACAGCTGAAGTGTACAAGAAGAAATTCATTACTTTCTCAGTATCTCATTTCTTCTAGCAGTGAAATTAAATGTAAAGGCAATTTGTGAATATATTTTCCCTTAAGGCTCATAAGATGAGCCTTAAAACAATACTCAGGGCAGATAAGAAAGTAAAACCACAACTCTTATACTTATCCTCTTTTCTAGTGATGTGCAGAGTAGAGGCACATATCAGACAATTGACTGTACAATATTCTCATTCATATTGCAAGAAAGTGCAGTAAGCGGATGTAATATTTGCAGCATAATATCACTAATTCACACTAATGGCTGGCAGATGAATTGTGAATTACCATACATTGCAAATTGGTGAATAATCAAAGACAAGCAATAAGCAAGCATAAAGCTTCACATAATATAGTTTCTTCATTAATGCTCATAGCCATTCTGAGGTTCCCTTAGTTATGTTAATAATTCAGAGGACTGTCCTGGCAAATGAGAATTTTGTACTAACTCCCACAGTCCAAATAAAAAGACTTCACTACAGCATCTCACTCCTGTATTTTACCATGACATAACAGACACTATGAGATTCTTGCTGAGCAACATAAAATGTACATATAAAATGACAGTGTTCCACTTGCATTTTAAAAACTTTTCACATTTTGTCCCACCCGAGTTATATGAAAAACCATTGCTCCAAATAATTTCATGAATAACATTGCCCCCTCTATCCTGAATAGGTGACGCAGAGAGTGAACCTGGTAGGAGACTTTTCAAATTATAAAAGTTAAAGCTCAGCCTAAAAAGGACAAGGAGATCTATCATACAGATATTAGCAGCAGCATGCTTTGGAAATGTGCTGTGCTACTGATGTTTCAGTGGTTTGAGTTCATTTTTTTTTAATCACACACTGAAAAATCATTTGTTTCCTCCTTGAGGTTTTCACATTGACCCAGAGCACACCAACTACAGATCTTTTCCATACTTTCTCAAGTTTTCAGTCATTCCACCTGTCATCTCGTAAACTGCATGCACTGCCTCTTGCTAGTCTGACGTGCCTTTCAGAATTATTAAAAACAGTGCAGATTTGAACTGGTTCTTTGGAAGATACTATGTCTGAGTTCACATTCATAAAAAGGGCTTCCACCTTTGATCACAAAGATTAAAGAAAAAACGCTGTTCTAGGCTTTGCAATCTTATTCTTGAGGCAAACAAATGCCAGTTGCATTTCAGAATTTTCCACAGTGACCTGCTGTTGAAAATGCCTCTGTGCAAAGATTCACATAGTTATTTTTAGAATGTTACAATACAAACGGAAAATTATCTTACAGATCTAAATTCTTGTCTTTCTGAACAAATACTTTATCAAGAGAGTTTTCTAAGTAGTTCTATATGGCTAGGGATGCACAAGGCTTCTTTAGGTTATTTAACTTGCAGTCCTTTTTATTGCAACATCATTCTTCCTCTTAACCGCTAAAGGAGCATATAACACATACTGAGTTTTAGTGGGTTTGAGGTTTGAAATCTTGTCAGGCCTTTTTGAGGTTTTTTGCTGGGTTTTTTTGGTTGTTTTCTGTTTGGTTTTATTTAATGGATTTTTAGAACACCTAAGTTGCCTTCTTTTATTCAGAGCCTGTCTTGCCATTTGTTGACTTACAGATAGATCCATAGTTTATCCAGAATTCCATCATTAAAACTGAAATCAGATGAGAAGCAGCTAGCCTAGCCTAAAGGTCCACTGTTTACAAAGACTGTTTTCCAACAAGTGACTTCTTTCCAGGCTGTGTCCTGGTACCTCCCACCCCCAGATATTCTGCAGAATGATGCAACATCCAGAGCACGTTTCTTCTCCTGTCATTTCATACCAGTTCCTTTACCAACACCTGACACCTTGATACGTCCAGCCTCTTTAGTGGCAAAAGAATTAACACTTGGGTGTGACGTGAATACAGATTATGTAGAAAGGGCAGATGAAAATGTGTGCCTCCTCTTACCTGTATCCCTGCCCTCCAAAGTCAAAAGAGACTGCATAAGGAGGGGATCCTGCACTTCCAATTTGCTTATGTGTTGGATTAAGAGACACAGCAGCTGGCATAATACCTAAACCTGCAACACACACTATGAGCCCATCAATTCTTGTTACCAAGTCAAGGAGGAATTGCTCTGAGTGGACATTCTTTGATAGAAAGACTTGTTTGCTGATAACAAATTTTGTCTTTGCCAGTCTTCCTATGCCAGCAAAAGATTACATATAACTACATGTACAAACAATTTCTTCCTTGCCAAGAAATAATCTCATATTCCTACCTTCTGGGAAATAATAAATTTGCTGGAAACTTGCTCTGTAAAACTTTTCTTTGAATTAGCTCTCCAAAGTTTTGAACTGAATAAATTATTGTTATCCACAGCAAACTTTTAATACATACTTCTGTTTGCTAGTCTAATTAATTTAATCTCCATTACTCATGCTCTCCATATCCACACACTTGAAGATAGTACAAACTGCTGTGAGAATACTTCTGCCTGAGGGAATAACAAATAAATTCTCAAGAACAACCCCTGTGTCTAAGACTAATAATTTAGTGCTTTCATTAAAGCAAGAGAAATGACAAACAAAAATTATCAATATGCATGAGATACTTAACAGGATGCAATGAACAGTGCAGGTGGGGTTTAGACAGAAAAGGTCTAGGGCATAGTTTAACTCATCTTAAGGTAGACATTTGAAATAGATTTAGAACAGTAGAATCCCTTCCAGGAAATATGCATCTGTCTTCACTGGCTACAGGAAGTCCCAGATGAGCACTACAGATGCAGATGCCTATATTGTCTTTGGCTTAAGTTAGGTAAGTAAAATCCCACCCTGAGGGTTTATATGACTTTCAGATAAAATGAAAGCATGAACTATCTAAGAAACATCACAGTACCAAAGAAATTATTGTCACTCAGAGCCCTGTGGGCCACAATTCTTTGGAAATGTTCCAAGATTAATTGAAATTATAATGATCTAAACAATGCTATAGAATTGCAGCTCCTTTGACCCTTACCTGTTGCTTAGGGACTGCATGTTTCCTGTTCCCACACCCTTCTTTCACTGGTTATGTTTCCAGAAGGAACAAAACACTCTCAGATATCTCTCTGCAACAAGAATTTGCTTCTAAAGCAGTGTTCAACTGTCCCCTTTCCCTTCTGCCAAAGTGCTCCCTTCCTCATTTTATGTCCCACATTGGTCTCAAAATTGGAAAGCTATGGATTCAATGGATGGACTATTTGGTGTATAAGGCATTGGCTGGGTGGTTGCGCTCAAAGAGTAGTGATTTCCAAATGGAGAAGAGTGAAGAGTGGTGTTTCCCAAGGATCTGTACTGGGACAAATGTTGTTAACACCTTTGTTAGTGTCATAGACAGTGAAATGGAGTGTGCCCTCAGAAAGTTTGCTGACAGCACCACACTGTGTGGATGGCATGCTGGAGGGAAAGGATGCCATCTGAAGGAACTTTGACAGTCTTGAGATGTGGGCCCATGCCAACCTCATGAAGTTCAATAGGGCCAAGTGCAAAGTTCTGCACCTGGGTCAGGGCATTCCAAGCACAATTACAGGCTGAGTGGGTGCTGAGACACTGGGACAGATTGCTCAGTGAAGCTGTGCATGCCCCTTACCTGGAAGTGTTAAGGGCCAGTCTGGACAAGGCTTCGAGAAATCTTGACTAGTGGGAGGTGTCTCTGCCCATGGCAGGGGGATTGCAACTAGATGATCTACACAAGAGTAATGAAGGAGCTGGCAGAGGAGCTCATTAAGCCTCTCTCCATCATCTACCAACAAGTCTTGGTAAACAGATTGCCAATGCAATGCCCATGTACAAGAAAAACTTGAAGGAGGATCCAGAGAAGTACAGGCCTACCAGAATGATCTTTGTGCCTGGAAAAATTACGGAGCACTTCGCATTGAGTGCATTCACATGGCAAGTGCAGGACAGCCAAGGGATCAGGCCCAGCCTTCATCAGTTCAGGAAAGGCAGGTCCTGCTTGACCAACCTTCTCTCATCCTAATACCAGGTGATCTGCCTAGTGGACAAGGGGAAGGGGGTGGACGTTGTCTACCTGGACTTTAGTAAAGCTTTTGACACCATGTCCCACAGCATCCTCCTAGAGAAGCTAGCAGCTCATGGCATAGACATGTATACTCTTTATTGGATTAAAAACTGTCTATATGGCAGGACTCAGAGATTTGTAGTCAGCGGGAATTAAATCCAGTTGATGACCAGTGGTGTACCCCAGGGCTCAGTTTTGGGGCCAATCCTGTTCAATATCTTCATTAATGATCTAGATGAGGAGATTATGTGCTTCTTATGTAAGTTTGCAAATTACACCAAGCTGGCTAGGAGTGTTGATCTAGGTAGGAAAGCTCTGCAAATGGACCTGGACAAGGTGAACCAGTGGGCCAAGGTCAGTAAAATGAAGCTTAACAAAGCCAAGTGCTGTGTCCTGCACTTTGATCAGAACAACCCCATGTAACACTACAGGTTTAGGGAGGAGTGAACGGAAAGTTGCCTGGCAGAAAATGACCCGGGGGTGTTGTTTGACAGCCGACTGAATATGAGCCAGAAGTGTTCCCAGGTGGCCAAGAAAAACACAGCATCCTGGCTTGCATCAGGAATAGTGTGGCCAGCAGGTGAAGGGAAGTGATCCTGCCCCTGTACTCAGCACTGGTGAGGCTGCACGTCAAATACTGTGTTCAGTTCTGGACCCCACACTACAAGAATGACCTTGAGTTGCCAGAGTGAGTTCAGAGATGGGCAACCAGGCTGGTGAAGGGTCTGGAGAACAAGACCTAACTACTTGAGAAGAGGTTGTAAGGAGGTGGGTGCTGGCCACTTCTCTCTAGTGGACAATGATAGGGCTGAAAGATGGCCTGAAGTTGCTCCAGAAGGTTTAGACTGGATGTGAGGGAGAATGTACTTACTGAGAGAGTAGTTAGGTATTGGAATGTGCTGTCCAGGGAGGTGGTGGAATCATCATCCCTGGAAGTGTTTAAAGACTGTGTAGATTAGGCTCTGGAGGACAGGCTCTAGTGGATGATACAGATACTGATGTATATATATATTTTATTCTGGGAGGATGGGGGGTGTTGACAGTAGGATGCATTGATCTTAGAGATCTTTTCCAACTGTGACAATTCTGTAATTCTTTGATTCTGTGATCTTTAGGGTCCCTTTCAAGCCAAACCATTCTATGATTCTGTGATTCTATGACCAGACTCTGATTGTCCTACTGCTTTTTCTTGCAGGTTCTCATAACCATTTGGTGCTACGTGTTACTCAAAAGCCTTTGAATGATTTGAAGTTTTCTGGATATCAGACTTCTCTGGCAATATGCCACACCTCACAGCTTTTATAAAGACACCAGAGAAACTCATGCACCTGGTTAGTTGGTCTGTGCTCCCTCCACCAGAGGCCATGTTGACCAACTGTTAACTAAATTGAACAGGACTGGAAATGTATGAAATACCAGCCTCTAACGACAGACCTGATAAATCTGAGGCCCAAAATACTTGATACCAAACCGTTTATTCTAATTGGACACAATTTTGACAGGTGATTCACTCTAAAATAAATAAATAAATAAATGTGCCTTTTTTTTCTCAATTCTTTCTCATGCTGTAGGTCATACTGCAGTTATTTTTAACAGGTTTCCCTAGCAAACCCCAAAATACAACTTTCAAAAATCTCTTGATTTTTCCATAAATGATGGTGTACACTGTGACTGAATAGAAAATGAGTCTTAAATCTGATGCTATGATGAATGCTTGTTCTTGTGTTAGGCCTGGGTACCTGTGGGTGCCAAACATTTAAATACCAATCTGGTGAAATCCCTGGCTGGAGTCTTTTCATGTCAGCTCTGCTGTAAATATTAGGCTTTTGCTGATGCTAAATAGTCTAAACCCTGAGTCAGCTATCAAAACTCCACAGCTCGGAAGGGATCAGGCTGTGCTTAATATCTCAGCATTCATATCTGAATTGACTTACAGCTCACATTAAGTAAATATATTCTTAGCTCTGCCCATCAAACTCTGTTAAGAGGCATGAAAGCAATGGTGAACCCTGTGCAGTAACTTTAGCTTTGTTCATCATCTGACTTATTTACTGTTGCTAGGTAAAGTAATTTTCTGAATGACTGAATGAAAAATCACCCCTCAAAAACTGAAGGCAAAACGCATGCATGAAAATGCAAAGGGACAGGATGAGTCAGGGTACCAGTGTGAAAATCTTCTGTAGCTGTGCCAGCAATGTACAACATTGTTCCCAGACCAACAGAGACTTGAAGTTAATGCTGCTTCTTTGGATGATGCTATAAAGAAAGTTGGCATTTTCAGTTCAACTGTCATAGAAAAGGGCCTCAGCATCACCCACATCACCCAGGTCACCACTCTGCCTAAGATTAACAGTGCAGTTAGGAAGAGGGGAAAATGTTGAAACTGAGGAAATTAAGGTAGCAAACAACTGAACAACTTACCCCCCAGATACAGAAACAGTCCCTCTGAGAAACAACTGCCAGAGAAGCATTGAAAGGCTATTTTTTTGCTCTTAATGATTATGTGTTGTGAAGGCCCAAAAAAAATGGGGGGCAAGAGGGGGATCAGGGGAAGAGAGGTGGCAGGGAAAAGGGTTGGATCTGAGACTTATACAACCATCCAGGCTCAAAATTATGACATTCCCAGCTGAAGCTGAGAAACAGACAAGTATTTCCACACCAACTTTTCATGTACACATTCACATCAAGCTTGAGGAAAAACACCAAGAAGAAAAAAAAGTCTTACTGAAGCCAAGATAATGCATTCTATCATGCATCTTTCATTTACATTTTGTGATACAAATTTTAAAATATGTATCATCTTCAATTATTCTGTAGACAATATGGACACAGAGAAATCCTACTCCCACACAATTCATTTGTGAGGCCAGCAATATTTATGACTAAAAAACCTTAGCAGAATTTAAACAAACATACATTTTTAGGGGTGAAATTTTAATTTTTTTTTTTTTCTGATAATTTAAACTCAACAGCAGCAAGAAAAAATTCAGTGAGATGAGTCCTCAGCTGCTGAAAATGAAGTCCATGCACACTAGCTCCTAGAAAAATTCAAATGCAAAAAAAAAAAAAAAAGCCTACAGAGGGTGGATGCAGTGATATGGGAGGAATACAGAGAAAGTCTGAGAATCCAGGGATCAGATTAGGAAAGCTAAATCCCAGACAGAATTAAGTCTGTCCAGGGACATCAAGGGCGACAAGAAAAGTTTCTATAGGTGCATTGATGATAAAAGCAAGACTAAGGAAAATGCGGACTTAGGTTACCTGGGCCTAAAGTACTCAATGTTTTTTTTACCTCAGCCTTCACCATCAGGGACTCATGCCACACCATCCAAGGCAGAGATGGCAAAGACGTGGGAGAACAAAGAAGCACTCATGGTAGGGAGAGATTAGGTTAAAGACCATCTAAAGAACCTGAAGGTGCATAAATCCATGGGACCTGATAAGATGCATCTGCAGGTCCTGGGGGAACGTCTGGATGAAGGTGCTAAGTCACTTCCCATCATATCTGAAAACCTGTGGCAATCAGGTGAGGGTCCCAAAGACTGGGAAAGAGGAAACATAGCTCCCATTTTTAAAAAGGGGAAAAAAGAACTCCTGGGGATCTACAGATCAGCCAGTTTCACCTCTGTGCCTGGCAAGATAAGACAGAAAATCCTCCTGAAAACTACACTACGGTGAACGGAAAATAAAGAAGTGATTTGTGGCAGCCAACATGATTTCACTAAAGGCAAATCATGTCTGACATGATGAGATTACAGCATTGATGGGCAAGGGAAGAGCTACTAATGTCATCTACCAGGACTTGTGCGAAGCGTTTGACACTCTCCTATGTGACATCCTTGTCTCTAAGTCAGAGATATGTGGATTTCATGGATGGACCACTTCGTGAATAAGGTACTGACTGGGTGGTTGCACTCAAAGAGTAGTGGTCAAAAGCTTGATGTCTAAATGGAGACCAGGGATGAGTGGTGCTCCTCAAGGGTATGTACTGAGACCAGTGTTGTCAACACCTTTGTCACGACATAGACAGAGGAATTGAGTGCACACTCAGCAGGTTTGCTGACAACACCAAGATGTGTGGTGTGATTGACAGGCTGGAGGGAAGGAAGGGAGGACATCTGGAGAGAACTTGACATTCTGGAGAGGTGGGCCCATGCCAACCTCATGAAGTTCAATGGGGCCACCAAACAGATGTAAAAATCAAGGAAACGCCAGCACGAATACAGGCTGGAAGAGAAGTGGTGAAACACTGGCACAGGTTGCCCAGGAAAGTTGTGGTTGCCCCCATTCAAGGCCAGGTTGGATAGGGATGTGAGCAACCTGGCCATGTGTCCCTGGCCATGGAGGGAGGTGGGAACTAGGTGTTCCCAAAGGTCCCTTCCAACCCAAGTCATTCTATGATATGATATGATATGATATGATATGATATGATATGATATGATATGATATGATATGATACGATGATATGACATGATAGGATAGGATAGGATAGGATAGGATAGGATAGGATAGGATAGGATGATATTTTTTAGGCTACTGTGAAGTATAGAAAGGTCAGGTTAATGAATTAGATCTTAACCATGAAGTGATTTTATGCAGTAATAAATAAAACATCTTTAAATATTTATTAGAGCAAGTCATGGTTAATACACATTCAAGCACTTTCATTTGTGAGGGAAAAAATTTCCTTGCTAAGAGACTGGAAGCACGCCGATCAGTTTACATTTTCATGTATGAGGCTTTTGAGAGAGATGCTGACAAAAAACCCAGTTTTCTTCCTTTGCTGCTGCTGGCTACTGAGAATAAAAACACTGGGTATAACTCAAAAACAAATATTAGGAAAGCTGGATTTTTGATGGCTTATTAATTGATTAATTATGTTAAATCAAATTAATATTCACATGTAGATTACTGTGTGTAAAGGAATGAGGAGGAGGGGAAACAAGAGGTATACACCTTGGGACTGCAGAGCATGATGAGCCTGGATACCAGGCCGATCTTTTCTGCTTTAATGGATTCACAGAAGATACTAGAGTGAGAAGAAGTACTTAGACTTAATGCTATAAAATTTTTGATGTAGAAAGGGCAGTCCTCCCTTGAGTAAGAAATTTGATTGTTCAAAATTTGAGTAGATTTTGTATCTCACAGGTATTAAGTGGGTCTTAATTTGAAGATATTACCTTTCTGAGCCACATGCTTCGATGATTCAATTGCCTTAGAATCACAGAGAAATAGAATGGGTTGGGTTGGAAGGGACTTTAAAGATCATCTAGTTCCAGCAATACCTTCAAACAACTTTTTTCCAATTATGAATTTCAAGTTTCATCACTTCTCTAGAAAATAAAGCCATCTATGTTTCATATAGTGTCATGTATCAGGGATGATACTCAGTAAATACATCCTTGAAATTAATGGGTTAAAATTTAAAACCACTAAGATCATAGGAGGAAGGGAGGAAAGGAAGGAAGATTAGGAAGTTATATTTCAGAAATGATGCTCAAAAGACTTCTTGTTTTGGTCAATCTTTTATGGTTTCAATAAATACTGAATCATATTCCTAAGAGATATATATACTGAAAAACCTATAGAGATATTTTTATAGGCATATTGAAAAGTATGATTAGTTTACATTCAATCTTTACAAAGTATTTCAGTAATAAAATCTAATGAATAACAGAAATGGCTGTGTTTTCACACCATAATTACATTATGTGTAATTCACCCCTGTTGTGTCCCTACCAGATGGTGTACTGGTATAATTTACTGGACGTATAAATGATGGATTTGGACTGAAATAAAATCAACCTTCACTTGTAAAATGCATTTTACATTCCATTACTGATTTCAGAACAAAACTCTGAAAGGTAAAAGCTGGAAAATCAGCAGGGGGAAATAACAAAGGAGTGTTACAGTGCCACACAAATTAATCATTCCAAGTCATGCTCCTCATAGACTATAGTTTTCTGCATGCTCAGCTCTCACTGGTGTAGTGATAGTGGGAGACATAAAATTACTATTTATTAAATTTGTGGAGGATGCAACAAACAGTAAATAATATTGAGGACTGATCAGTTATACAAAGAAAATTGAATTGCTTATTAAGCTGAACATATAAAAGTATTATTCAGGTGAAGAGTGGGAAAAAAAAAAAAAAAAAGTTATAGGAGCAAAGCTGGTGAAGTTCGGCTAGTAAAACTTGTAAAGTCCTGATAATAGGCACTGAAGACTTGCCTGCTCAATACAAATATTATTTTAATATGATATGTTACACGTAAATATATACATTAATGTGGTTTTGTGCTTCCACAAGGAGAAATAGCAATCAGATGATTTTACAGTGGCAGTGGTAAGAGTGATAGGGGTTTGTTATGTTCAGTTCTATGGTCCACATTCCAGAAAGAATGAATGAAAAATTGGGAAGAGCTAAAGGAAAAATAAGTATGCCCAATATCTGGAGAAGTCACTGTACACTTTGAGGGATGGGAATTTGACCAAATGAGACATTTATTGAGGAGAATAGACTAGACTAGACTATATGTTTCAGACAAGAGGGAAAGGTCTTAAGGTGGCTTCACGAATCACCAACAAAGATACCAGGAAAAGGTGATTTTTAATATAATTTCTTATGAAAGAATGACTAAACAGAATTCAATGGCAAGGTTCAGTATATTACTTACTATGTGGGAGGAGCATATAAGGACTGAAAACTGTTGGGAATGATTTATACAGGGATTAAGGAAGATTGTTAATAGAGGAATAGTGGAGACTGAGGCAGAGACAAGGTGGAATGATTAGCAAAAAGAAAAAGCATGAGGAATATGCCCCTTTTGAGTCACAAGGTTCAGAGGGCATCTGAACCCTTGCCATCTAAACTCCCTCTCAGAGATGTGTCTAGGTGCAGCTGAATCCACTCCCAGTCCTAGACTTGGCCAACAGTTTACACCAGAGGGGTTAAGTCTATGGATTTCAACGTAGTTTTTAATACATAATTATGGGTCCGGTTTGATTTAGGGTAGAAGTGAACTAAGAAGTAAACACAATCAAGGACCTTCCCATCCTGCTTAATTTGAGGGGCCCAGAACTGTACACAGTACTCAAGGTGAGGCTGCACCAACACTGGATACAGCAGAATAATCACCTCTTTTGATCATCTGGTTATACTGTGTTTAATGCACCAAGATAGCACGGTGAACCAACTACTATTTCTAAATAACTTGAAAAGAAAAAAATTGATGAGAGAAAAAATTCAGTTGAGTGCAAATTGGTCTTATGAATGATGAATGAATAAATTCACTCCAGATTTAAGACATATTTTTTAAATAATTGTGATTAATATTATGTGAAAAAATGCTTTTCATTCACAAGAAAATTAGGGGGGGTTATTTGGAATATATGTTTTAATCAAAGATTCAAAACCTGGGTAAAATTCTTTGCTAAAAGTTTTAAATGACATGATAGTAGATTTTTGCCGGATCTTTCTGAACCTTAAATTCTCAAGATGGTATTCATTGAATAAAGATAACTAGCATAATGCTCTTACACAGACAGAAATCAAGGCAGAGATGCCACTTCTTAAGTCAATGAATTATGGTCAACTTTTGATTGTCAATAACAACACAGAGAGCAAATGTACAAGTTTTTCCTGTTTTGTTTTCTGATCTTTTAGAGCCATTTTTTCAGTAAAAGAAAAAATTAGGAAAAGTGTTTTTTTCTCCCTCTGCTATTATTCATAGTTAATCTTAACTATGAAAAGTTAAGATTAAAACAAGTTAATCTTAAATATAAATGGGATTCACCACTGAAACCAGGGTATTCATGGGAACTGGGATTTTTAATAGGATGCATACCCATATTTTCCTTAACTCCTTAAGGACAACAAAGAACAGGATTTGGCTGTTAATCCTGAAAAAATGACAGCCATGAAAAGTGTTGACTCATCTCACTGACAGATCTATAAAACCACCATTAGGCTGTTATCATTAGGAACAACACTGCGTGGGTTATGCATGTGTAAATGAGCACAAAATCACAGCTGGTATTTCTAATTCTGTCCAACCCAAGAGATATATGTTCTCAGAAGTATCTGAGATAATTACACAAACTAAGTCAAACCCAAATACTGAATTCCCAAGTGAAAAAAATCTTTACTATGTGTCATATATAACTAGTGAACCGTTTACTTTCCATCTGTGTACTCTCTAATTTTTCTTGTCACATATTCTATTTATAAATAATTCTCATAAGTAAACATGTGTTTACACCTATTCTATCCACCACTCCAAACCCTGCTAAAGAGCACACAAACTTGTTACTATAGTATTCTGTCCAGAGTGGTCACACAATGATTCAGCTTGCAACTTCAGCAGGCATTAAACCAGAATATTATTCTATATTACAAAGAACAGGACCGGAAAGTATTTTGTACAAGCAAAGTGGATATTGCAAAAAATAATTGATTTTTTTAGTAGATGCTCTTTCTTTCATTCATTTGCCATATGAGGAATAGCATCACTTTTCCAGCTCTCTTCAGATAACAAGCTATGGTCATAATCACAGCTTTAAATCCAGGCTGGAGCTAGTCCTGTTATAGTGAATGTAATTTGCAAGAATTTTGACAATAGTGATAGTGAGAATACTTCTAACATAACCATTAATCCTATTGCAGCATTTCGTCTTTCCACAATTTAGAACACAGAGGCTTTTCATCACGAGGGACTAGGAGAGTTCAGTGAAGCCTTATGCATGTGAAAAGAGGAATTCAGGGCTGAGGAGACGGAAGGAAAGGGTAAAAATTTGTGGCTGTGTTTACCAATTCAATTGCTCGAACTCTGTTTACATAAAATGCAACCCTGCAAGCAATTGACTCATGAGTAGCTCTCATGTTATATGCAAAAAGTAATTAACAGAAAAAGCAGACTGAGTATGAATTATTCCATAATTCAAGTTGTGAAAATATCAAGATCAGAGCTGAGTAGGATTAATATAGTTTATTTCGCTTACATTCATCATTTGATTTCTTTAAAACTATTTTTTAAAACATTTTTAAATCGTGTACCAAGCAGCCTGTTCTATGAAGTTATATATATTTTATGGCGCATAGATTATAAAAATACCTTTTAAATACTCATAAAGGCGGTGATATCTGTGGTACATACTCTATAAACACCACTGCATATTATACACTTATACTTACATACAGTTTTGTAAAAACAAAAGCATCATTTTTTCTTCTTTTCTCCAAGTCATATTCAGAAGATGTACAAGTGTGAAGCCCAACCTTCAAGTGACTCTCTAGAGCTGCTACTGCTGCTGTTTAACTGGTATTACCCATAGTCAGGGCACAGTTCAGCCCTGAGATATTCATGCAGGTCATTTTCCAAAGGCATTAGGAGTCACTAAGAATAGGTGACTTTATTTGTGACTAAATCTGAGAATTAAAATCATTCTATGGGTTAGATTGCATACATTTTTTTCCCAGTGTGTGTTCCACTAAGCAGGGAGAAGCCTCTTGTTCAGCATCTCTAAATAAAGAAGCTGAATAAGTGACAGGTTATTTAAAAAATATTATATCATTTGGTGTGACTACAGCTGGCACAAAAATCCCCTAAACATATGTGATTGTTTGCAAACGTGTCCAGTGAAGGTGAAAGCAATGATATGTTTTTTCTTTAACCTTTTGCACCAGAAAATGTTGGAGTATATGATGAAGTTTTACAAGTTACATTCTTTCAAATACTTTGCTTAAAATATGTATTAAAAATATACATTATATTATAAGAAAATGCATGAGCACAAACATAGACTATGTCGTAAATGGGAATTATTCATACAAGGTCTGAGGATGCATTTCTGCAAAACAGCAGGGCTCTATCTTTGTGGTCACTTAGAAGCAGCTTTAGGGCTAAGTTGAAAGGCAAGTTGGTAAACCACAAATAAACCACTTGCTCTTAGAAATGTATTAAGGGACAAGTTAAGTACAAACACATGAGGAGGGCTGAGAGGCAGACTCCAATGCTGCACAGCACTGCACCAGGGCACCCAAACATGCTCCTGCCTGCAGAGCAGACGAGCTCTGCTGTGCTTTGCAAAACCCAGCTATCTGCAGTATATCCCATCTGCTGTCCCAGCTTTGTCACATATAGCCTGACACCAAGTAAATAGGAGGGATGGTGTCCCTTCAGTGTGGCTGCTACAAGCACCTGCTGGCAGAGCAGATGGGATTTGTCAACAGCTTGCACCTACATAGACTACCTGCCTGACAGAGATGGGTCTGAGGAGGTTCACTGGCCATCTGAGCATAAAGCTGTACTTTAGCCTGCAGCACAGTTTATGGAGACTGTTTTCTGATTGAGCACTTTCTTTGCAAAAGGTACAATTGTCCCATGGTCACATATCAAATGAGCGACAGAGCTGCAAACAGAATCCAGGAGTCCCAGATCAAAGTATTCTAATGTATAACTAATAGAGACAGCAAGCCACAATGTGAGGGTTCCTCTGTCAGCATTCAGGGAGAGTCTGGCTGACAAAGAGCACTATTTCACAATTCAGCGAAAGCAAAAGTTTGACTTCTAAATGAAGAGACACTCTGAGATGTTGTTACTTAAGACTTCCTCAATATTTGCATGTTTTCTGTCTCCATGTCCCCAGCAGTCCAGCACATCATTAAAGCACTGATGATGTTAATGACTGGCTGCCAGAAAATGGTACAACTGGGAGCAAATGGGGAGCTAGCTGTGCTGAGTAAGCTGCTGTCATCTATTCCCAGAGTGGACATGGGATCACAAGCACAGAAGGTGCACAAGTTCAGGCTGTCTTCCTTGCTTCATCTTCCAAGTCAGTGGTTTGTTCTTCACATTATTTGGACACCTCATTTCTCAGCAGTAAGTCTGACATGGAAAACAGTCAGCATTTCTAGGGTGAAGAAGCCAAAATCCATCTAGGAGACAAAATGTCTTCTGCTGAAATAAAACCAGCTCTGTGAACTACAGCACCAGTAAATCAGAGTTGGGAAAATTTAAAGCTGGTTTCAACCCTGCAAAATTTTGGAAATAATTAAATATCTAAGTACATCTATAAACAGGTGTGTGTTTTATATACCTATATATATATCTATAAATCATTCGACCAAAAATGAATCAATAGAAACCATAGATGAGATTAACACAAAGAAGGTGATTGGATATTCTGACCCTTTATGAAAAAGAGCCAGAGAAAAGTGAGAACTACTGAATTCCTCAGGCAAATGAGATGGTCTCTTGTGACAGTTTTTTTTTTATCCTCAGATAACTAGGAGACCTAATATGTTCCTATCAATAAGTTTGGGTTGAAAAATAGACTCCATAATTTGACAGTAACATTTTTTTCCTGCAGAGTGCAAGCAAAGTTGTTTTGTGTAATACAAATGACACCACTGAACACATCACACAATTGTATCCAAATATTCCCTAATTAGTATCAGCCACTAACCTTCAGTCACTGAGGTCAGGACTGGGGATTTATGATCTAACCAATTTAGACCTACCTCCACACGGATTCAGGACTGCAGAGGGGCTTCTAATGAGAAGGATTTCCTGTGAAACCACAGAACCTTTTACTAAGTTATTAGGCCCAATTAAATTCAACCCAAACTGTACAGTTGTCCTTTACACAGACTAAGTTTTGTAGTCAGATGGAGGCAAACTAAGGCTACCTGACCATGTTTCAATCAATGCTCATTATGAGCAGGAAACTTGATGTTTAGCTAAGAAAACATTCATTAAAATTATCTGCTGCTAGCAGAAAAGAATCTACCCTTGTCAAAAGCTGATGACCACAGAAGTGTTAATTTTCCTAATAAAGCAAAAGCACTCTAAAATTTTGTCATGAAAATTCAGTCATTCTGATATGTCTGTGTCCCTATTGTTCTGTGAGATGGGACCCTGAAATCTCCAAAGCTGTTCCACAGGCCCAGGATGCGTAACAGGGGTTCAGTAAAAAAACTGTGGTGTACAGAAAATTATTATTGTGGTCTGTTAGCCCACCAAAACAACAGTCTGACAGGAGACATCTAAACTGTAACATCTACTATGTATAAATACATCTATCTTCATACGAAGTTTTTACACAGAACAAATGCTATCTCCTAAAAAAATCTTATGACTGAGGAAAATAAGATGGTCAAAAACACAATGCGTGCTGTTGAAGTGGAAGAGTGCAAGCATCCTTATCAAAAACATCAGTACCCTCAAGGGGCCTTATCCAAACCTACAAAGTCAATGAGACTCTCCATCAGTACCAGCTGGCTTTCCATGTGATTCCACACAGCAATATGGAAATTTTATTCCTTTAAAAAAAACACCACGTGGATTAAAGAGCATTTCCAATGAAAGGGCACTCATGCTCTCATATTACAGGAGTTGTACTTCTGCTATTCGATCAGAAGTCCTGATAGTTTAGCTCAGTGTACGTTGTGCTCCATGATAGTTTTTTTTTAATGTTTTGTTGGACAGAGGGGAGTGCAGAAGCTGCACAACTGTGTAGTTCTTTCTTTGCTTGAAAATAAACTACTTGCTTTTCACTGCTTGAGCTGTAGTAACAGAAAGTGATTTTGACCCTGGCAAGTGAGAGAAAATCCATCAAATTACTCTCAAAATACTAGAGAAGCCCTGACCACTTCAGGCCACTGCCCACCATTTGGCAGGGCTACCAAAAATTGTTAACTTAGAGCTATCCTCTTTCTTTTTTACAAAATCTTCTTCTGGACTTCCCTCTGAAGAGTAAGGGTGTCAGGAAGCAAAACAAAGACAGGAAGTCATACAGATTAGCATCAGAGAGAGAACATCCAACAGGTGCTGGAGCAGGAGGGAAGTTAGGAATCAAAAGCAGTAAGAAAAGGATACTAAAGGCAAGATAACCAGCTACCCTACTAGCCTCTCAAGTCCACTCCAGTAGTCCTGCCCAGATTTGTATATCAATGCGTGTCAGGACAATAGGCCCATGGATACCCAGGGTCAAAGTCCACCCTGTAATGCTTCTTTCTGGGTAGAAGAACTGACATCTGCACCTCAAACAGGCTGTACAAGCTACATACAGCAGGAGCTTCCTTTCATAGGTCATAGCACTGGAAACAGGCCACAGGTGACTTCACAAATCTAATTAGGCATTGCAAAGATATTTCTCTGTTCCTTGCAGTCCTTGGCTTCTCTCTTGGGGCTACCAACAAGGTTACCAGAGTCTGCCAAGCATAGCGATGGTGTCATTGTGGAAACACCTGTCCACGGGACCACAGCACTACAGCTCACTCTCAAAGGCCACCAGACAACAGATGGTAGCAACTGTTGAGTGCTACCAACATGGACTAGATTTGAACCAGCGAGTTCAAATCAGTAAAAAGGTTTCCAGCTCGTTTCTTGTTCTCTCCAGCAATTTTTTTCCCCTGCTAACATTATATATTATGTATTACCTTACATTAAGAGCTTGGGAAGGACTTCATTAAAAATCCAACAACAATCTTCTCCTTGCTGTGTAATACAAAATAGAACTGGCCTGCTGTTTACATTTTACAGTAAGAGGGCAATTTCACACTGCCTACAACAGATGCTGCAATATTTCCATAAGCATTTTTGTTTGTTTGCTTGTTTAACTCAGTTCATGCCAGCATTAAAATGAGAGGACTCATTAAAAATGTCATCTCTTCTCCATTATACGATGTTTGTGTCAGACCTCTGCCTGCATTTTTGTTTTGTTATAACATCGATCTGTTTACAAAACCAGGTCAGCTCTGTGGCTGGCCTAGATAAAGCAGCAGGGATCTATCTGTCGCCCTGCTTCTGCTGCCTATCAGCCACCCCGCAGTTGTGTCCCTGCCCTGGTGACTACTTACTCCACCTGCAGTTGTAGATCTGGCTCTTCTAACCCAGCTGGTTTCACCTGAGCCACTCAAGCCACAGGATTCCTGTCTGCCTAAAATCATCCAGCCCACTCTTTCAGACATATTTTGCCGTCTGCAGAGAATCACTGAAACAGAGGTGAAGCAGAAAGCTAGAAGTTAAAAGCATCCAAGAGGATTGCTGAGAGCATACGTCGTAGGGCAGGCATGCTGCAGAGATGTGTGGGAGGCCGGCTGCTTGTCTGGCTGCCTGCCTGCAGCTCTTCACACTCCCAGCAGTGCACCTCCAGGATGCTGCCCTACCCTAACCAGCCTCAATGGCATAGATTTGGGGAGATGGGCATGGACCTCTTGGGTTTGGAGAGCTTTTGGATCTGTAGTTATTTAGGATTCAACTTATGAGCCTGTTGTGTAATAAAGAAGTGTGCTGGGGGAAAGACAGTGGCTTTTCTGTATCTCAGACATTATTACTGGGAGAGAAATTAAATTACAAGCCCTTATCGCCACTTAGGAGCGGAAAGTGCTGGAGGCTGGAAACCTCCTGGGTGAAATCTTAACTCTGTGGAAAGCAAGGCCAAATTTACTATTGACATTAAGAAAGCCAGGATCTCACTCTCTCTGTTTGCACGCGTGCACCCATGTAGTTTGCATTTTCAGAGAGAACTGGGATTACTTATTAACTGTCATGCAGAGGCTGTGGCGATGACTGCTCACAGTATCGTCCAAGCTTGTTGAAAAGTTCATGAGACCATCACTTGCTTTGAAACCACTTGTACAAGCCAAATCACAGTCTCCTAAACCTAGTACTTGTTTTGGAATCAGCTACAATTTTTCTGTAAAATAGCATGCCTGAGTGATAACATGCTTTTTTTGTTGTTTTCTGAGACCAATATTAATTTAGGAGTATGAAAGTAGGAGTCCATTATTCTGTGCTTATTAAATCATATTAGTTACTGAGCTTAAGTGGCCTTCTCAGTTGGAAATAAATCTCAGAACATTGGCTAGGATGTTTCAATGGTATATACCATACAAAAGCAAACTGGCTGTGTCTGCAATATTTATTATTTTATATCTCTTATTTCTAACTATCCCAGAAGTAAAATACTTTTTTTTTTTTTTGGGGGGGGGAGTTCAAACAAAAAATAAGAATGTAGATTTGTACTACAATCATTCCTAACTCATCAGTTTTCTGATTCCGACATCTCCATGGAACTAGATCTGTGAATCTTATGAAATTCAGCTGTCTGAGTCTTTTCACCTAAGCCCTTTCAGCCAAAGGCTGATCTTCCAGTGATGCTAATGACTACAGATCCTTTGGCATACCTGGAACTATAAGAAGTAACTACACAGGATATGTACTCCAGGTTACCAAAATATTGTTTTTAATATCTTTGTCTAATTTCAGATGTTCTGCTGCAAGTATCTAACCTACACTGGTTGTACAAGCCGTTGGAGAACCTCCAGAGAGAGAAGTATGAGCAAGGATTAATTGATCTTATTATTACTGCTACTGGATCATGAGCTGCCCAGGTTGCTGAGCTTTATGTGTTTGTACCTTTTCCTCATGATAATATCCACAAAATGTCTGAGACAATTTTAAACTTCAAAAGGCAAGGCTGTAGTTGGATATGAACTAATGTGATGGACTTTTAGATGGCGAAAGCTGCTATATGACAAGAAAAGACAGCAGAAATAGAAAGGTTTTAATCCCTATTTTACCCTCTGCTCCTCTCCTTTTTCATATGGAGGGCCTCAACCATCCCAGGGCGTGGAACAAGACACTGGCTTATCCTGCTGCTTCTGCACTGGTCTTCCAGCTGGCTCATATCCCCACAGCAAATGTCCTTCCTGGTCCTCCCAGCAGTTTCTCAAGCTCTCCTGGAACAGAAAACCCTGAGCACCAAGGTGAAAATTTCTCTCTGCTTCTTCTGCTTCACCTACTCAGTGGTTTCTTGGACCTATTTGCCTCAGAAAGTTCTGCAGCTTCCCTTAAGAAGGGTAACCTTTCCTTCTTTAAGGGGTTCTTCCTCATCCACTCTTCTTAGTGGAACACCACTGTGAATCTTTTTTTATTTTTTTTTTTAAGTCCAAATGTATTCCACCACACTACGATATTTCATGAATAGGATGTCTCTCCTTCTCCCTTGTTCTCAGAGAAAGGATATTTTATTGCTCACCTAAACTTAGATTAACATTAACCCAACGATCAAAGATAGGAGTGCAAAGTATATAAAATATCTTATTCATAAGATGATGGGAGAGATAATAGATTTAGCTGTATCTGTGTCATAGATCAAAATGCTGATATAATGTACAGAACACTGGGAAAAAATAAGGTTTCTAGTTTGTAGGAGAGTTTAAGGCATAAACTATTCTAAAATTTCCAGGCCTGTGTTCTTTAAAAAATATTTGAAAGCACAGATTACTTAGGAACATCTTGAATTTGCCAACAATGAAACACTTGACCACACATCAGAAATATTAGATAGGCAACAGAAACACTGGATATTACACTCTGCCCTTGGTTTATAATGTGCCCTGCAACTGTGTGGTCTCTTTAAGTCTTTGATCCTCTAGATCTCACTGTTTAATATTAGAATTCCAGTGAGCAAGAGAGAAGAGACCTAGCACCTTTGCACAACCCCAGTTCTGTGCTGTCTCAGAGGTTTTAAAGGCCACTTAGGTACTGCTTTATGGAGTTGTCAGGTTATAACGATTACAAGCTTCAGCACTTGATAAGCTTCAGTACTAATGCAAATCTTGCCTGGAAAAGACACGTACAGCCTGCTTCTATATGCCTCTCTCACCTAAACCATGAGGGGATGGGCACAGCAGTGTATGTCCCCTGTGGGACAGATTTAGAGAAAGCCCCTCAGGAAATGTGCCAGGTGACGGATTACAGAAGTGCATCCAAAACTTGCAATACCCCTTTGCACCATATGAAAGAGCTTAAGAGTGAAGAATTCTGGCCTGCTGAAGATCTAGCCTGCTGTTGTGAGTAACCAGTTAACCTCCAGTTTTTCCACAGCATAGGACTGTCAACAGTTCTTTTAGATGAACTTCAGAAGGGACAACCACCCAACTGCATGTTCCTGTTTTAATGCAGTATCCACCAACTGCACACTGCTTCATGAAACAAGCAGTGGCAGCACTCTATGTATTTCCATTGCATTTCATTTCTCATGAGGCAAGAGAGAAGACAGGAACTCACACCACAACTAGTGTGGGATCTCATAGACTTGGATTTTAAAAAAAAATGTTAAAAAAAAAATTATATATCAATCCAATTCCTTCCTGTGCAAAAATCCATACTTCTTAGTTCAAAAGCTACAAATCAATAATCAAAATGTAGTTGTACTTATAGGAAAAATGGTGTCAGTCACGACTTAAAGTGACAGAGTTTAAAACTGCTGTCACTGAGCTATGCAGCAATGGTTTATGACTGGCAAGAAGCAACAAGTTCCTTTTACATGAGTCCAAACTGCCCATTTTTTTAATTTAACAGAAACCCATTCATATTTTTGTTCTTGCTTTAAAGAGACCGTGCATTTTAATAAAACCCCCTCTATAACCAGTAGATTTCAGCAGCCAGACACAGCACATCAACCCATTTCACCAGGCTCAGTGCCAATGCTTATATAAGGGCACCCTCCAAAGGAGGATGTGCACACTTAGGCTACAGAGTTTAGCCTCATTGGGAATTGTTTGTAAATGATAAGTGGATGGAATCCATCCTCCTTAAAAGCCCCTCAGAAGAATTGTTCTCTGCGGATGTCATTCAGTGTCAGGGTATCTATTTGTGACTGATATGATCACCTTGTTGTACTTTAAGTCACCATAATGTTATGCCTTAAAACTAGAAAAGGAGCCAAAAAAAAATTAGAGTAGCTGTTTCTTACATATCAAAATGCTAAGAAATAAGATTTTCTTTAGTTTTGTCTTTTTTCCTCTTTTTTTAGTTTTTATTTTCCTTTTTATTGCAAATGATGACAATACATCCATTACAATTTATCAATTTATATGGCCTTTTTTGTAAATTGTCACTAGCTTCCTCAGTTTGTTTCCTATACAAAAATTTGCTTTTCTTCATTTAGATCTTTTATATCCTTAAACTTGATGTCAGTTTGCTTGGTCTTTGGAGAAGCTATCTGCAATGACACAAATGGTAGCTGTCTGGACAATTAAGCTATTGGTGCTTTAAGCCCCTTTAAGACCAAAAGAAGTACAGAACAGGGAGAGGCAATATCAGCTTTCAAATGTCTCCATTCAGGGCATGGGTGTTCTTGCTTAGCATGCTGAGCCAGCTTGAAATGTTATTTTTTTTTAGAAGCATAAGGCTTTGTAGCTAGTTATTATACACTTTGGAACCTTACCAAAGACACCAAATCCCAGATAAAATTGTAATAAATAGTGGTAGAGTGAGAAAAGTAGCTCCTGCAAAGCCTAATTAAGTATTTTGATTAGTTCATACTTGCTGAATTTTGGCTGCTGTTTTTTAATTTGTTTTATTATCTGATATTGATCAGTGCTGTTTTTTCAGTTACTTCTTTGTTTACTTACTTAGACAGCTTATAATCATTACTTTGGAAAAACAAGTTTTCCCCTTGGCTTTTATACCTGATCATATGAGGATCAGCTGAGAGAACTGGAGCTGTTCACTCTGGGGAAAAGGAAGCTGAGGGAAGACCTTCTTACTCTCTACAACTACATGAAAGGAGGTTGTAGTGATGTAAGGGTTGGTCTCTTCTCCCTAGTAAAAAGTGATAGGACGAGAGGCAACAGCCTCAAATCGTGCCTGGGGAGATTCAGTTTGGATATTAGGAAAGATTTCTACACTTAAAGGGTTGTCAGGCACTGGAACAGGCTGCCCATGGAAGTGGTTGAGTCACCATCCCTGGCAGTATTTAAAATATGTATAGATGTGGTGCTTAGGGACAAGGTTTGGTGCCAGACTTGGCAGTGTGCTAGGTTAACAATTGGACTTGATGATCTTAAGGATGTTTTCCAATGAAAATGAATCTATGTTTCTCTATTTACTAAGTCTTTTTGCCCTTTCAAGTTCAATGTTCTTCATAACCCTGCCAGAATAAACCCCCAGCAGCAACTTAGATTTCAAGTTTCAGTGGCAGGATGCTGAGCATCATTTCTCACCAACAGTGAAATACAGACCTTCCTTTACCTTCCTTCACCTTTTCCTGCAATGTGCAATGTACTCTCCTCTCACACCCATTTGCTGTTTGAGTTTATATCAGGGAATTATTGCACCTGTGGAGAGGCCCATGGCAGGGGAGAGTTTTGCGGACACAACTTGCCATGAAACGTAGAACCAGTCTGTAAGACAGGAAGCCTGAGCATATCACAGTGACTTGTGTGACCTTGAAAACTAGAATAATGGGTATGAGATTATATTTAATAGTATAAAGAGCAAAGTCATAAATCAAACAGAAATTCCTGCCCTCAGTTATGAACATGATTGGAGTGACAAGGAAAGAGAAGGAATTGACAGTATCCTCCTCTGTCAGAGGATAACCCAGACATGAGCGCAGTGTAACTGTAAAAAAAGTAAATGTGATCCTACATCCCACCAGCCAGGATGTTTCCTGTAGGGAGAGGAGAATATTGTTTCTGTTGAACATGACACTGATGAGCCCTTAGCAGTAATACTGTCACAACCCTGGTTGCTCCTGAACCAGTAAGAGGAATTTAAACTGATATTGTACAGCAGAGGAAGAGCAGGCTGATAAGGAAAGTGGAGACATCATGGTATTAGGGAAAAAATCACAAGATTTTGTTTAGTTTAACCTAGGAAAATAAAGACTAAGAAGGAATTAAGCTATTTGCTATAAATATGTTAGCTCAGATGAAGGGGAGAGAGAACAGAGGTAAGCATGGTTTTAAATAACTGGAAAACTCACTAGCTGAACAAAAATATTTCAGCTAGATAAGCAAAATTTTAAAGTACAATGTCACAGTGAATTTCTATAGAATCATAAAATAGTTTGGTTGGTAAGGAGCTTTGAAGGTCATGTTGTCTAACACCCCTGCATTGAACAGGGACATCTTCAAGTAGATCAGGTTGCTCAGAGCCCTGTCCAACCCGATCTTGAGTGTTTCCAGACTGCAAACTGGAGCATCTGCCACCTTTCTGGGCAACCTATTCCAGTGTTTCAGCACCTAACTGTAAAAAATTTCTTCCTTACATATAGTATAAATTTACTGTCTTTTAGTTTAAAACCATCACCCCTTGCCCTAACCGTCAGAAGAGTGAGTAATGCTTGAGTGGTAGAAGGAATAACATAAAAACAAAATCCAACTTTACAATAAACAGCAGTCATTGGAAGGAAGGAATTGCACAGCACAGTCCAGGAAGTATCCAATGGCCCCACACATTGTTTCTAGAACTCTACACAGTGTTGAGAAAATTTTACGAACCCTATTTCAGGAAATGGGAGGCTGAAGTAGAAATGAGAGGCAGCAAAGACAGGAAGGAAAGACTAGATGGACTGACAGAGAGGCAGTGATGGACTGTTCTACAACACATATAAAGAGTATTTAATCTGACTTCCATAGCAAAAATTTACCAGTTCAAAATTAAAATTTGTGATTGGTTAAGAAATCCCAGCCAAAGAAGAGAGCTGAAGGGAGTTACTTGAGATTTAGAGTTAAATAGTTACTCATAAAAGGAGCAGAAGAGGATTGAAATTACACAAGCATTGATTAAATGAATTTGCTTGGGGGGAAATAAAATGTGATTGGTGTGTGCCATGCAATTTACAAAGAAAAAAAAAAAAAGAAAAATACTCAGAAAGATATCTGTTGCCCGAGCATGAAGCTACATATCAGGGAAGACAGTTTGTACATCAAATGAGGTTCTGTGGGAAACATGGGGACATTTTGCTTCTGCATGCAGCAAAATTCCAACCTTGCCATTTTGTCTCTATAATGGCTGCAAAACAGCTTTACATAAGCAGTTTCATAGTGTCCCATGAAGATCAATAGCTTTAGGTTGGCTTATTTGTTTTGTCTTGTTCCCATGTTACAAATGTACTTGATGGTAGACAGGAAAGTTGCTTTGTTGTGTCAGGTCCTACCCAAAAATATCAGGAAAGATAGACTTTACCCTGCAGAATACAGAAGACAGATAAAGGGCAAGGGGGAGAAGGTTATTGCACACCTCTCCATAATGAATATTGGCAACTGTGACACCTAACTCCATATTTATAGCGATTCCCTATCTTGACATCCAGAAATGGGAATGGCTAGCAAGTGAAATAAGAGCTTTTGCACAGTAAAGCAATTTTAAATATCAGGAAGGTTTTCAAAACAGCTGTGCTAGGTTTACCAAATTGCATTGTGGAATTGTTAGGCACCAAAAAATCATGCATTGATGTGTAAATAAGGAAAAAATGGGGGTGGTAGGCTGGGAAAGAGAATTCCCTCTGGTATTCTTCCTGCCAGAAAACAAAATCAGACAGCTTCCACCCACTAGACTCTCCTTATCTCCCCTTCATTTTCCAATGGCTCGCTGCAAAATTTCTTTAACTCCAGCAAGTCATAAAACCTACCAAGGATTTAGAACTACTGTTAGATTAGCAAATTTTGACCATTTGTCAATATTTAAAAATTGTGTGAACCAAAACTATTTTAGCTAATCTTTAAGCAGATATTTCTAACCATAGCTTTTCTTACTGTTGAGCAAAAAAAGCTCTCAGTGTTGCCATATGGTCTGAAGCAATATCTAGACTTACACTTTCTAGGTCAGTGAGAAAAAGTGCAATAACAGGAGGAGAAGCAAACGAGACCCTAAGCAAGGTGGCTTCTCCAAGGCTGAACATGATTTGTTCCTTTTATACAGCAAAACATCCACACGCTTGATCTTCATGCACTTCTGGTTTATGATGGTGTCTAAGATCTGTGGGTCAGGATCAGCTCACCATATGACAGTCAAAGTGTACATCTTAGTCACAAAAACAGATGCTTTTTGATGCATTCAGGAGGGATTTTGATGTCTCCACCTAAGTGCTGTAATTTTGAGAAGAACATTGGACAAATTTTGTCTTACATCTGAAGAGGCAGATTAAAACCCACTGGCTCTTTCAAATAGTTAAACCTCGGAGATTATGTATGAGACATTATTCTGCAACCAGAATTCTTCTGCAGATATTTTTGATTCATTTATTCACTATTTCTGGAAGAAAGGAAGGACACTTACCCAGAAAAGTAAACATTTCAGAACTTGAAGGGAAGAAATGATAGTTCTGGCTAAATATCATCATACTTGGAACATGTAATGTTGTTTTTCATGCATAGGATTGCGGAATGAACACAACAAGCAAAAAACATACGTGCAGGATTGGCACAGGTGATTCAGCATACTGGAAACCACAGTGTAAGTAGAAAGCTGAAGGCATTGCATACACTGACACTTGCTATTTAAGCAATGCTAACATGAAGTTATTGGCACACATTTGCAGGATAAGGTCATAGGAATAACACGTGCATTCACATTTTGTACAGAGAGCTGTATCTTCACTGAAATACAAGCATCTCCAGCTGGCAAGGATACATCAAAAATCACTCCTAAAGAGCTGCTGGCAAGTGATTTCTCCATGTGTAAATGCCATGATGCATTGGCAAAACAAAAACTGAAGGGGAGAAATCATGCATCAGATCCTAGATTAGGCAATTAGCCTCTATAGAATCTCCCCACAACCTCTACGCAACCCTTATGCAAACAGCAGGATGCAAGGGAGAAAAATCCCTCCAGAGGGCAATTCAGGACTGAACTTTAATTCAGGTGTATTGAGCAGGCTCCTCTCTCTCTTCAATGGCCTAAGCAGAGCAGACTCCTGCTGTAAATCCCTGAAGTTAGGCATCTAAGCCACTATATAGCAACCCCCTCCACCTCTTATCCACCCATGCCTCTATTTATCCTATTGTTTAAAAAAGTGTACTCCCCAAAACCAATTCCAAATACCTCAAACTGATATAAACTTCAGTTTCTGACATAAACTGTTCCCTCAGGCAAATCACAAGTCTGATGAAGTCAAGTTGTTCTGGGACTATCTGTCCAGAGGGAGGTGGGAAGGATCTCTGAGTCAAAGCCCATTAACTGAAATCACCCTGAACAAGCAATGCAAATTTAGAGACTGCCAGTTCAAGTACTGCTTTGGCCTTCAAAAGAAACACAATGGGAAGAGAAATCTCAGCAACATACCAGCCAGGGATTTGCCTGGGACCTTAAGGAAGTAGAAGGCATCTCTTCTGTGTGTGCTGGCAGAAGTCTTAATAGACTTTAAGCATTTCTGCAGTGAGATTGATAGAGCTGGCTTAGAGAAAACTGCCATTGGGACAAATACATTGAAGGGGGACAGCAGGCTCAGTATAAAATATTTGTCCACCTGTTCAAGATACATTTTAGTTTGTGTGCCGCAAGAGAAAAAGTGCCAGTTGGAAAACACAAGGGTTTGTGCAACTTAATGATGCTATTGTGGCTCAGGGCTCAATGTAACTATCCATATGCTGCTCCTCCTGAAATATTTAACAATTAATAGAGATAAAAGGCCTTATCACACATCACATCATGTCAGGATCATAATGTCAGGAAGGATAACCCATGTTCCACATAAACCCTTTTTCCATTTTGAATATGGCCACTTTTCCAGCTGTGTAAGCAAATTAGAGCATGAGAAAGGAGTAACAAGTGGGGCAGGCTCTAGAAAAGCAGCTTCAGCTTGGAGAAAAGATACTGTTCCAGTAGCTATGTTCTGAGAACAAGGGAACAGATTTCAAGAACAGTAGCTTGCAAGAAGAAATGAATAGTTGTGCAAATCTCCAAGGAAGAGGAGACCTCACATTGCTCTTTTCAGTGAGGTTCCCTTTTATGGAAAAATCTTAAGAAACTAGAACACAGACATTTTATAGACTAGCATAAGACATCCACAACAAAAATGCATAAATGTGCACAACATTAGACAGAGAAGGAAAAAAATTCCCAGAAAGTACATTAGAAAATGTAGGAAGGTGCAATGAGGAAGGGTGAAGTGAGAAAGGAAATGCAAATAATGAGATTTTACAAGACAAAGCAGTGCTGGTTTAAAATACTACTTTTGTCTCAGAAGGAGAAAAGAAGATCACTGGTGATACATGGTCACAGAGAACAGGTGAGCAGTGGAGCTGGGATTGCAGCTCAGCAAGGATGTTTAAAAAAGAAAAGAAAAAAAAAAAGAAAAAACATACAAAAAACCAAAGCAAACAAGCAAACAAAAAGAAACTGCTATGATTTGTGAAAGTGCAGATTGTTATTCTTTATATTACCCATTCTGCTTCCCACTGGATAGGTACATTAGTTTGGAATATGGATAATTATAAACAATGTAGGTACTAAAGGTGAAGAATAACCTGGAGTAGTCTGAAAAAGACCAGGAGTCAAGCTATCAGGATGTCTGGCAAATGCCTTCTTGGTTCTACTTCTCAGCAAGTTTTTCTAAGAAACACCTAAATAAGGTGTCCGTTATTGTCTGAACCTACACACCAGCCTGTTTCTCTGGCAGCTGCCATTCCTGCTCAGGAACGTGCAACCTGTTGGCCAATTTCAACCAAGCCCGAGAGTGGGAAAGTGGTGTCAGAGATACCCATACGCAGAGTAAATCAGGGGGGGTAAAATGCCCTGAATGAGGTGGAGGCTGGTTTGCAGTGCGAGACCCCACCTTCCCCGCGGGGACGGGCGCACATGGGAAAAACGGGACGGTCCAGAGGCAGACTTCGAGGCGAGAGGCTGCAGGAGCTGGTGCCCGCACTCCCGGGGGAGTTGGGGGCAAGAGCTTGAACCTCTCTCCTTCCCACACCTGCCATGCCACCCAGCCTCACGGAAGGCGACGAAGCTCTACCTGCGGGTCGGCTCCCCCGTCTCGGCCGCCACTTCCCCATCTGCAACTCTCTTTC